>JABFTP020000062.1:42997862-44197862 GCA_013387265.2 Cryptolaemus montrouzieri
TTTTTCGGGGCAGAAAACAATATTTAACTTTTTTCAACTTCCACATGCCGTTGGGAAGTGCTCCTCAATCACAGCAAAGCATCTGCTAAAAGACTTTCGACAACGCGCTGGAGTGCTCATTATAGTGCAGTAAAAGTATTGGCTGAAAATTTTGATAATATCCGCAATTGAGGAACTATGTGACCAAGACGCAAATTTAAAAACTAGAGATGCTGCACAAAATCTTATGCCTGCTGTGTGCAATTTCTTATTTCTTTGTTTTCTCCTCTTTTGGAATGATGTGCTAAGGGAAGTGAATGCTCAGATTGCATTACAAAGTAAAGGTTTATGTGGTGATGAAATAATCATAAAACTAGAAGCACTTCGTCTATTCATTGGAGAGAAACGGTTGCATCTAGCAGAAGAGACAATAGATTTTGCTGTACAAAATCGGAAAAAACAACATTTCGATAGAACTACGAATTCGTCGCAAGAAACGCATGCCCGGTGAGTTAGAATCGTCCAGCGATGCTGGACTTACACTTAGAGCGGAACTCCAAAAGTACATGTTAAAATGTATTGACAGATTCAATATTGAATTCGAAACAAGAGTAAAGTCCATTAAAGACGTAGCTCCATTGTTCGAGGCTGTGCAGTCAAAGACCTCGCTTTCGGCAAACACTGAACAGTTAAAATTTGCTATATCAAAATTTACTAACCTTCATGGTGAACTATCAGAAACAGAACTCCTTTTAGAAATACCAAGATTGAGAAGACATTTAAAAGCGGCTAATATTACTGTCTCTAATTGGATGACACTGGACTTTTTGAAATTTATTGTGGAATGGGATTTTAGAGAATCTAATGGTTGCACTAAAGTTATTTATAATATGTGCATCAGTTGCTTCATATGAGAGAAGTTTCAGCAAATTAAAATTAATTGAAAATTATTTGTGGTCTACAATGACTGAAACCAGATTAAACCATCTTGGTATTTTAACGATAAAACATGAAGCAACACAAAATATAAATTTTGATTTCGGAGTTCGCTAGTGTCAAAGCTAGAAGGAAGAAATTTTAATTTTAACAAACTAAATTTGTTTCACATAATATACAAATATTTGTAATAGGTACTCGTATTTTAATAAAACGTAAATGATTATAACTTTTTATTTTAACAGTTTCGATTGAGTTTAGGGTGACACCTATAAAATCCGCCCTGGTGCCACCTATGGTAGCTACGCCACTGTATACATGTGCTAGTAGGTTTTAAAGATATAGAAATTAAATTCGCGATTTGAGTCGGAATCTGAAAACGATATTTGATGGTTTTCCTCCTGTTCGAATTCAAATCTTATTTTTGGATGGATACTGTCAATGAATTTTGAAAATGATTCAATTCGTCTAGGTGTAGAAACCCAGGTATGCCCCGGGCAAAGCGAATTTTCCTCACTATTCCAAAACTATTCGTTTGACATCAATCACGTTTCCATAGTAACGTTCAGCCATTTTGTCTCAGCGATCAGCAAACACGGAAGTGAGAGGTCTCGTGGCACTGCGTCTGCTCAACGAAAAATTACAATTAAATTGTTTACGTGATATATTTTTGACAATTCCACTCATGTGTCAAAATGCACGTTTAAGAACACAGAAACTAGAGTTCGATATCGGATAAATAGCATAGAAATAGGAAGGATGGTAGGATATTAGTGGATAAATTTGAATCCTTGCGTTTCCATAGCAACGCAACACTCACAACAAATAACACGGTTTTAAAACTGTTAAGAACAGTACCTGTTGAAAAGTTTCTGCCCATATAAATTAAAATGTCTCGTTTTGGAAGCACCAGTGAAACAGAAATAAATAGTTCTATACAGAATTCTATCCCCAAAATACAAGAAAAGTGCACAGCTCGATTTGGAATCAGTTCAGTATATTCTGCAAGGAACGAACGGTCGATTTGGATATACAGCATTCTATTGAAGATATTGCAGAAATTTTTATGGATTGGGGTTTCAATATGAAACAAATGAATGGACAAGATTACAAAGAATACGTTGTCAAAACAATGTGGAACACAACTGAGAAAATGATGCAGATTTGCATTTCGAAAAATTCAACATGAGTTCAACCCCTTTATCGATTCAGCATTTAGAAAGGCTCGTGAAGCTCGCAATTCTAAAAGGAAGAAGTTACAAGGGGATGTGGAAAAGCGCAAAGAAAGTTCCGTTGCATTAACAAGAACTGAAATTGATAGTTGGCTCTGTACTGGGTCGAAAATGCCCCGATAGGTTCGTTGAAAAAATTTTTCCATATTGTTGCTTATGAATTAGCATGGCGTGGCGGTGAAGGAGCAACTTGCAAGGTACACTTTTCAAAGAGGAAAAATTTAATAACGGAAAAGTGGCTGGTCGTATTGAATATAACCTAGTATTCTCGAAAACTTGTCAAGGCGGCTCAAAAATGCTATGACAGTAAATGGCTAGTAAAAATAAGGAAAACCCAGATATATGTCCTGTGAGGTTGTTTCATAAGATATTGTCGAAAAGACCCGATCATATTACAAGTGATAGATTATTTCTGGCTGCCAATCAATTTTGGAAAAGCAGTACTTCTAAGGGTTGGTACAAAAATATGCCTTTAGGAATAAATGAAAAATCCAAATGGACAAAAATATCAGCAGAGAAAGTTGGACTGGATACGAAAAATCAAAAGATCACAAATTATTCTCATAGATCCAGTGCTGTTTCGAACCTATTGTTTCAAATCTTCGAAAAACTTCTGCGAATGCTGAATCTTCCATAATTCCTCAGGCATCGTCCCACATAGAATCGACCCGGGGTGAAAAAATTGTATATAGTAATTGCATTTTCAATAACTGCTCATTCCAATAATAACTGAACATATTTGTAATGAATGCTTTATGATTTTTTCGTTGAGTTCGTGTGCATTTCTCAATAAGTTCATTTTGTCATTCGCGGAATTTTCTCAGCAAATACCACTCAAGCTCAGATTTGGCAGGATATTTTTTTACGCTCTTTTCGAATACTTACGTGCAGGCAATTCAACGAGAAGCAGGTCGAATTGAATTACCGAAAAGTAATTATGAGAAAACTAGCATAGAAAATGTCCGGCCAAATCTGAGCTCTTGTGGTATTACTTACGAATACCTTATTTCGAGGTAAGTGTTTCGATGATATTTTCTACATTACTTGTTTATCAGGCATTAATTTACAATAGTTCTATAACGTGTTTGAGTGCTTTTCTGTAATATGTTTAACAGAAAATAAAATCAATTATTTTGTAGAAATTCACATAACATTAAATTCGATCATGTCGGGCAGAATGAATAGGGCAAAGTGATAATGAATCCACTGACCCACTTTTACAATTACTTTGTTTCATTATTATGTAGCAAATATTTTGTTGCCGATGATGCATGAATACAAAAAAACTAACCAAGGGTCTTGGGATAAAATGAAGAAGCCATAAATTGATGCAAGGCTGGAGAACCAGTCACGGCTAAAAAATATGGATTGGTTTGTGCGACTTTGTTTAGATAGGTCAAAAGTGGTGAAATTTCACCTCTAGTTGGCAGATTCCGTCCTATTTTCAGCGGAGATCAGCTAAGAGAGTTAATGACTTATCTCAAAAACATGGATTCCGTGTTTTTTGGTTCAACTCGAGATGAGTTTGAAAATTTAGCGTATTTCTACGATGGCGATGATTTTTACAATAATTCTAGTCATGTCCCATTGACGTTATTCTTAGTACTCTAGAGGCCACATCGGTTGCGAAAGCCAGATGATTCAACAGACATGATGTTGAATATTTTCACGGAAATATTGAGTATTTGATTAATTAATACACACGATATTGATGCTGCTAGATTCTACAATATAGACGATAGTGGTATTTTCACAACAACCAAAAACCCGTTAAAATACTATCAATAAAAGGAAAGAAACAAGTGGGCATAATTGTCAGTACGGGCGTGGCCAGTTAACGACAGTCATCGGTTACTGTCATGCCGCTGGGTCATTTTTACCACCCTATATCATTTTCGCCCGAAAGAAGATGGAACCCAGACTTCTTGACGGTTCACCTCCCGGGACTCAAGTTATTTGTACTCCAGATGCTGGACTTCAGGAAAGGTATTTCTTGATGGATTACATTTCTTCGTGGAAAATCTAATCTATCCTAGTGCCGACAAGAAAAAACTTTTACCCTTGGAT
The DNA here is from genome assembly GCA_013387265.2 of Cryptolaemus montrouzieri. Taxonomy (NCBI): domain Eukaryota; kingdom Metazoa; phylum Arthropoda; class Insecta; order Coleoptera; family Coccinellidae; genus Cryptolaemus; species Cryptolaemus montrouzieri. The sequence continues at coordinate 43,002,077 of JABFTP020000062.1, forward strand.
AACTATGAGACCCACAAATTATATCCTGCTTTAGAATACACTAGTGAGAATAGCGTTATAATATTGTCCTTGGCGCCGCATACTACTCATAAAATGCAACCTATGGATGTGGACGTATACGGCCCACTAAAAATCTATTTTGAGAGAGAAGTTAATATGTCCAAAAATCTCATCCTGGACGCGTTATGAATCTTTACGACGTGGCCATACTGTTATCATCAGGTTTTCTGAAAACTGCAGTAGCCATGTACGCAGACCATATATGAATGTCGGCACCATACACATAAATTCAATACAAACAATAGAAATTCCAGATTCCGCTGTCGAAGTGTCTTCATCCTTTTCACCGTCACTTTCACAAGGTTGTATTTCAACAGTTGATCCCCTAGCAGAACCAATGTCGCCTTCAGACACATTGGCTACTGCCACAATTAGTGAAACATCCGAGCTTAAACATCCAGTCTTGTTGCAACAAGTGTTCCACAAAACATCAGAATGTATCAATATTCAGTCTTTTACGCCTGGAAACATAAACAGAGCCTCTTAAAGTTTCATCTGCTTTGGAACCAGATAGCATTAGTGTTCCAGATGATTTTGAGAAAACTCAGAAATAATGACTCTCTGAATCCAGAACCTGGATGTTTACATTTTCACTACAGTCCCGCAGTGTTAAGGCCAATACCAAATCCTAATAAACCAGTGACAACTTGTGAATGCAAATATCAGAAGACGGAAATTTTAACTAGTACACCCATGAAAGAGGATCAGAAGCAAAAGTTTGAAAAAATAAAGTTACGATTGTAACTAGAAAAATTAAATGTAAAATCAAAAAAGTTTAGTGAATGACTGCTAAGAAAATCATTGAAATAGCTGATAACCAAAGAAACTTCAAAAATTGAAAATATTTTATGTTTCTTTGGCGCTGGGTGAAAATATATTGAAGAAGAAGGTACGAATTGTTCTGTGAAGTGCAGTTCTCAAATTTTTGGGTTAATTCAATTGAATTTTGATTGTATGTTTAGCAGTGAAGTTTGTCATTCTCTTGAATATCATAATTACCTAATTCTCTTTCTAAGTAAGTAACTCCTAAGAGGGACTATTGATGAATGAAATAACTAAGTCGATCGAAGCATTTTCTTCGCGGGTTTTTATCTGATAAAGCCATTACTGTTTTGGCAGGCTTCAATTCATGTTTGTATTATAATAACTAGGATTAGTTAAAATATTTGATGTCATATCTGATATGGTGATTTCTGAAAATTAGGTGTTGGTTCATTAGGAATTTGTATTAATTGTTCTGTATCAATAAAATCGTTAATTTTGTCTATGTATTCTGATTTTTGTAACATAACTGTGATGTCTGATTTATCTGCTTTAGTGATTGTAAGAACATTGGTTCGAATTTTCTTATGGATCTCATGATGTCGAGTGGTAGATTATTTTTTCAATATAACATTTTTCGAGAGCTCTTGTCGTTTTTGGAGCTAATATTTTTGAGTCATTAGAATATGAAACAGCAATAGTGGATTCTACTCTTATCAATTTTTTACAACATTGTCTTTTATATTGGATGCAAATTCATATTCTTTCTCTATTAAATTTATTTCAGAGCGAGAAAATTCAATTGTAGATAAATTAATTGTACGTGAACTGAATTTTGATATAATGCTGAAAGTTATTCATGGTTGGAATTATATTTTGTGCTACTTCTAATGATTTCAGTTTGGTCTTTGAGTTTCGAATTTCGTGAATGAGTTTACTGATGTGGAATCTAATTGTGTCATCAAATACACCTTATTCAATTAGAAGGAGTCCATAAGTTAGTTCATAGTGCAATACCTTAAGATAGTGTTGAACTATGTTTTTCTTCTGGTACAGAGATTTCAATTCTTCTTTAAGGCTTAGGCCGCACTACGGCTAAACCGCCTGATTTTCGGCATACCGTCCTTGAGAGGTAGTCGTGTCGTCACTATGTCATAGACTGAATCGGAATCTCGTGTTAAATGAACCAGATTATGAAAGTTTATTCTCAAACCATAATGGAGGTACAGAAAAGACCAGCGTTATATGACACTACTATGCGTCAATATAGTGACAGAAATGCGAAATACAGTCTTTGGCAGGAAGTTTACCTACACACAGTAAATAATTGTATATAGCTGTCAGAGGCTGAGAAAAAAATTTATAAAAAAGATTTATTCATTACAACCTACTCAAACATTTTAAGCCGTACTATAGTTTTAAATCGTTTTCACTGTCGGGTACCGACAGTTGTTTTGAGGTTAGTTTAATGTTTTATTAAATTTTTCATATTGCCAACAATATTTGCGAAATTTTTGATGAGGTTATCTTTTTCTGCTTAAAGTAGCAACAACATATACTGCTCTCTTGAAATCTATCTTCAAACTGTGAAAATCGTGGCCAGTTTCGCGGTTTTTAACCATAATGTGTGCGTCTCTGGCGATGTTGCGGTTTCACGATTTACTGCTTGCGGGAAAAAAACCGTAGTGTGACCTAAGCTTAATCCAAGTTATTTCTGCAAGCCGGACTGCTTTTTTCGCCGAATGAGAAATAAACTTGGTCTCGATTTGCACATAGTTCGGCATTAACAACATTCTTGGTTGAACCAAATATTCCTTATGACTTCTCAGTTAAAATTTAAAAATCATTAAAAAGCATCATATATTATTTTAAGCAGGCCTAGTTATTATTATACAAAAATAAATCCAAACCAGCCTTATAATAGAATACCACAATAATGGTCTAATAGAAACCCACAAAAAATGTTTCCATCCGACTAGTTGTTTAATTTGTTAATAGTCTCACTTACAAGTTAGAAAAAGAATTAAATATGGTATGAAAAGAATAGCAAACTTCACTCCTAAACGTAAACTCAAAAAGTTAATTGAATTAACTCAAAATTTGAAAACTTAACTCGAATAATTCGCACCTTTTGAGCTTAGATGTATACGAAATGTATCTGAATATTCCAAGAGATGAAAGTATTAACTTTATGCCTGATAGTTTAGAACAATCACATGTTCTTCTTCTTCTTCCTGCACTCTGCCTTTATGGGCAGCACTCAGGGCATTTGGCCCATTGTGCTTGCCGTGTTGTGTTATTTTTGTAGTCAGTCTTGCAAAAACTTTTTGATGAAGTTTGCAAGACTGTTGTAGGGGGCTTCCTGGATCATCCGGGCGCTATGTGTTTCAGCGCCCAAGGTGTCCAGTCTGGCCGCCTTATGAGCGGGACATACGAATAGTATGTGTTGCGTTGTTTCATCATTTTTTAGGCAACCACGGCACTGTGTGGTTTCCGATAGTCTCATTACGTGTAGGTGTTTATTGAGTTGGTGTCCCGTCAATGGGCCAACTACTCAATAGACTTTTTATCGAGAGATAATAGTTCATGTACCCTCGTCTTTGATTGCGGCCCCTTTATGAGCCTTTTCGACTATCTTAGTCCCGAGATGCATGCCCAATAGTTCAGGGCCTCAGTGGTGTTCCAGTTTTGAAATAAGGAGAGCCCGTGGGTCCACGGGATGGTCAAAATATGTTCTGTTCTTATCGGCCTAACAGCTGTTACCTTTTTGGAAAGACGGTCTGCTATCTCATTTCCTTCGATATCCTGATGGGCTGGGCACCAAAGCAGAGTAACTCTGTTTGTAGCACTGAGTTGTCGAAGTGCTGCTTTGCATTCGTCAACTAGTTTGTATGTAACCTCGCATCTCTCGGATATTCAAGGGTGTTCTGGCTGTCAGAGCATATGTAGACGTATGTGTCTCTGTAGTTCCTGTGTAGGTTTTCCTGTACACATCGGAGAAAGGCAAATATTTCTGCGTCGGTTAGGTTGACGTAGTGTCCTAGAGCAATCGTAATGTTTGCACTCGGGCCGTGGACGCTGGAGCCTGCACCTATACCGGTTTTGGACCCATCTGTAAACCAGGTTAGGTTAGATGGGCGAGGGGCGTGCATCAAATTTCTTTTGGTGGAATATCAATCTTGAAGGGTTCGTCAAAGTGGTAGGTGGCACTCATTTGATCTCCTTTTATGAGAAGTTCAGGTCGGAGTTCTCAAATTGAGGATGTAGAGTGTCCAGAAGTTAGATTTCTGTTCCATCACATATCTCCTTCTCACAGTCTCAAAGAGGTCCTCATGGCCGCCTCCTCCACCACTATGTGTAGTGAAGGGACGCCCCGAAGACACTCCATAGAGGCCATGGGTGTGGATTACAAGGATCCCGTGACTGCTAGACATGCTTGCCTTTGGATATTGTTTATTCTGTTTCGTTTTATCCCATTGTCCAGTGCAGGCGACCATGCGATGGCTGCATAGGTCAGGAGCGGTACAATCACATGTTAACACTTTGATACATTGCAAATTCATAATTCTCTTGGAGTTATTCATACAGCATAATTAGCTTCAATTTAATGATACGTTGATGATAAACTCATTTGTCACCTAGACTGTTTGATTATTTTCTCAAATTTATAAACAGTATCCATCCGAAAATAAAATTTAAATTCGAAAAAGATGCTAATCCTCAAATACCATTTGTAGATCAGTCAATGTTCCTCTGAAATAGCAAAATTAACTGCAGCATCTTCAGAGAACCTATTAGCACAGATATATGTATTCCGAAGGAATCCAACCAACAGAATTCTCATAAAATTTCGGCCAATGATACACAGCATTTTCATTACCTTTATTATAAGAAAATCTAGAGGAAGAAATTGAAATCATTAAAACTATAGTTCACAACAAAGGTTTTGATCGTGACTTGATTGACAGCATAGTGAAACGCAAACTATAGCTAACTGCAAATATCAACAAATACGAAAAATTCATCCTTTTGACATATTTTGGGCAGATAAGTGAAAATGTCGCAAATAACCATTTTAAATTAAAATTGCATTCAGACCTGCAAATAAGTTGTCATCTCTCTTATTTAAAGCTAAAAATCCTATATAGAATTTAAATAACAATAAATCATCTTGTCCAGACTGTAATAGTTTCTATATACGTCAGACAAGTCGATCCTTCAAAATTAGATTTAAGAACACCAAACTTCAATCATTAAAGATAAACAAGATTCAAAATTAGCTTACCATTTCATCCAAAAGGTCACTCTATTCCTTCTTTCCTTACTTGGTTTTCATACTATACGATCATGAATGAGAGTTCGAAACCTCGTTAACAGTGATCTATTAATGTAATGTATTTGTTAGTATTAAAACATAGGAAAAAATTCTATTTTGTGTTAATCATGCATAACTGCATGGATAAATCCATATAGTATACAATTATGATGACTTGGTTCACATTTCAAGCTTAAAAAATCTTCACTTTCAAACAAAAATTTACTTTTGAAGGTTCATGCAATAGGGGCTACAATAATTTAATATCTCATCATAAAACAATATAAATTTCTTAAATTGTTATGAATCTGTGATTTGTTCCATGGTAGTATAACCAATTCTTGTCACTAATTCCTCATGGAGGATTCTTTGACGATAGAGGATAATATTAGAGATATTAATTTCATAAATGACGTTACATCTTGAAAGTTGGTGAAAAGAGCATTGATATTGAAACCGTATGTTGGTCTCGCTATCTACATCTCTTGTTAGTAGAATGCCTTCCAATAATGAAGATATGATAACACATTTTTCTATTACTGCATCATTGTTGAGGATTCTGAATACCTTCATGTCTGTCGAAACCATCATCAGGTAATAGAAAAAGATGCCGAAGAACGACGTCGGCAAATCTTCAAAGACTGACGTCGCACGAACGTGCAGATTTCGTTGAAAATTTGTTGTATTCAAAAACTTGTAGAATTAGTTTTTCAGGTTGTTAGACTGTTTACTATGGTCCAGAAAAATCTCAAATAGTGAGTTTCAATGATTCAGAATGGGTATTACTTATCTTTCGATTCAAAATTGTTCCGCTGGTCCCTAAGATGAAAGATACATCGACTATATGAGGCACCTGGGTATAATGAGGCCCACCTTAGGGAAATAATTAATATCTACAAAATTTATTTTTTCAAACAGCGTGGCTAGATAGTACAGCCGATAGCGGATTATTATTTTTCCAGTTTCAAACGGCAATAAGAAAACCACGCAGCTTCAGGTAGTTCAAGACAGTAGTTCTTCATGTCCTCGTTAGGTTTCCTCAAGTTCGAATACAATAAAATGAGTCGTATAATTTTTATTTCGTGCAATCTTCGTAATGAGTAGAACATAAATATTTTTATCAATAAGTTGTGGATATTTCATACGGAATGCTGACGGTTATAAAATTTGATTTGTTTCAGTTTTTCTGGCAATCAATAATGACTATAGTCCATCTTCTGATATTATTAATTCTACCAATTTATTGCCTGGGTGATATTGTTGACCATGGGGAGAAGATACGTGGAATGGATATTCTTTTCTATTTTCACAATTGCTTGTTTCATCAATATAATCATGTGTTTCTTCATTGGTTACTACGACAAAAATACAGATAAAGTTGTCCTTCAACACAGTAGGATAATAAAGTAAGTACCTATCTTCTTATTATTCACTCTTCTCTGAGAAAAGGAGGTTATAATAAAAATTAAGAAGGCTAAATAAATTCGACTACTTGCTTTAATGTTTTTATATATAATTGTCTGAATAAGGATTCTTAGATTCTCAATTCCGAAAAAATTGAAAAATTTGAAAAGAACTGTCCTCTTTTCATTTAAACTGGAAAAACTTCGAGTCACCTAGTATGTATCTAATCAACATATTTCATTGGTTTGTAAAGAATTTTCCTTTCACAATGAGATCATGCAAGTAAATCAATGCATCATTTGGTAGCAAAATATAGATAAGAAACGCAATATGATAGCTAAGATCTTCAACAACAGCATTTTCTCATTAGGTTTAAAAATACATTTTTATGATTCCTGACACGATGACATTACTTTTGCTCGTTAAACTAGATGGCTTGTGAAACGCATTTACCGCTGAACGATGGCAGTTCTGCGACTGTCGAAATGTACACAAAGTATGTAAACTTTTCAGTAACCGTAAGGTTTATGCGGTTACCTAGAAAATCTAGAGGTTTCGTGATCCTAGAGCGATCGCGATGGATCCGCAAGTACGAACTGCATTGACCTTTTAGGTTAACCGCCTGGGTAGCAGCACGTTGAGTGAACAAGTATGCTGGAAATGCTAAACCCAGGTGCCTGGTTCGAATTTGGGTTCAAGTTATGGATGTTGTCTTCGAACAAAAAAGTTATACTTGGAAAGAGTCGCCTAAAGAGGGCATGAGCTTGCGAAGATCATATAACTTGTGATAAATGTGATGGCAGTTATCATTGCACGGGCTAGGAGAGTGGTTCGAAATCCACTATAAGTTGTAGGTTCACTGTGTAAATGGGCTAAGTTCCCGAGCACATTGTTAAAAGACGAAACAAACAACCTTTTATTTTAGTTTTCAGCTGACAAATCAAAGCGTATTCGTAAAAACTTCCGTTTGATCGCATTTGTTTCTGAATGCAAAGTTGTTTAATATTGGTAGCGTCGATAATTGAAAATAGCGAATATGAAAATGATGAATAAAAATGAAGCGGGGTTGAGTTTTCTCTCACATGGATCCTCCTGTTCTTCAGAATTCCTGGGCCCAGGGGGTTGTTGGCACAGAATTTGAATGTTCGTTTAGGGTGGAGAGGTAGCGAATGTAGAATGGATATTTGTAGCGATGAAGCGAACTTTTCGTTATAATTTCAGCAAGGCTAAAGCGGGTCTTTTCGTCACGTTTTCTCGTACACTCGAGAGCGGTTTCTTCGACGACTTATCAGAGCACACTCACTGTGCATATGTCGTGGTAGGTAATGAAAACACTCAACATGTTTTTTTTAACTGATTTTTCGCTTACTAAAGCGGGTGGTGAACTAAAGTTGAAAGCTGTATTTGCTTAAAATATTTATATTTACTTTCACGAAGATGTAGCATAGTATTGTGATAACCGCATCCCTCTATCTCTTGTATTAACATAGATAGCTACCACTCAAACGTATCAAAAATTGGACACCTTGTAGCATCAACAAGCTGCCAGATGGCCCATAAATGGTCCGACAGATAAAGCTTATAAAATTATATATATAATATTAATATTATGACCACCTCTGACTCGAATAACAGCATTGCATTATCTTCATACTCCAAATTAAACGATTTAGCTTTGTTGTTATCTGAATGGATTATGCAACACTCGTTGTTGGAGGATATTTCATGCATATACTATGGGATTTAGATCGGATGATCATGTCGACCATTTCAGGACAACGATATTATTATCTAAAAGAGAAGATGAAATATTTTACCGCTGCGGTGAGATGTTTACATATAAATTATCATTTATAAAATGGAAATTCGGGCTGAAATTTTCTGCCCCACTAACAACAAACATTCTGAAGAATGTTCTGAACATATTCGTTCGCAGTGACGAAACGTTCTAATAAAATGAGAGGTGTCCTCGACCAATGGAGATGCCGCGCCATACCATGACTGTACGATCTCGATAATAATGAGCCTCCTATACATTTGCGAGTCCTCTTCTATATCCTGGAGATATCTATATATTTTGTTTTCTATAATATGGGTGCCAACTGAATTTCGACTCATCCCGGAATATCAAAGTTATATAACAACTGACATTAAGAGGAAATATTTTAATGAACATGATGACGTTAGTTACTTTGTAATAACGCACTGTGTTCATCAAAGTAATTCAGTTTGAAGTTCATATCATTGCTTCGTTTTTATATTTAAATAATCGCATCAACAACTTATTCGTTTCGACTCGTACATGGAGAGAACTACAAACAAAATTCACAATGTTCGTTTCGGTTAGTTTTAGTAATTTTGAAAATTCATGGTAATTCTGATAGAATAACGTATATCAGTTCATTTAATTCATTTAAAAAAAATTGAAATAAGCAGAAAATTCCACTACCAAAGATGTTCTTGGCCATTTTTTTCTTTTGACCATAGTGTTTCTTATCCAAACCGAACTAGAAGTAGCAAAGCAAAGCAAAGTAGATGTTCCTAACCAGTTAAGGCAGGAAAGAGGTAGTCAGCTACTCAAAGCAAAGTAGATGTTCTTAGCTATTCGAAGGAAAGAAAGGTATTCAGTTAGTTAAAGCTAAAAAGATGTACACAGCCAGTTAGGTTAAGTACAGCTACTCAACTGATTAAAGCCAAGGCAACTGAAATAAGGTAAAAAAGATACTTTTCTGTGAAGGCAATATTGAGAATCAACCCGGCTTGTTAAGGCACGGCTCTCAAGAAAACCGGTGAATTAAGACAAGATTGCAATTTGTCGCAACAATTTCATCAATTTAGATATTCGAAATGTCCTCCATTGTGACATTGTGTAATAAAATGCTTCTATTGGATTTCGATTCAAAGGTAAATCAATATTTGGTGCTTTCTTGATAAGTTTTTAGTTCTTCGATATTTTGTTCAATAGACTCTGTCTTAATAATATCCATAAAAAGTAATCCAATGGGTTGAGATCGTGAGAATTAGTGGGCCATTTCTTCTTCTTCGTCCTATCTATCTTGCAAGTAACATACTATTTAAATAAGTTAGAGCATCAGATCTATAATGAGAACCAGCTCCATGACAGGTTGCTCGAATCGTCATATACAATTTCTTGAATGGCTGGAATGTTATTCTCTCTTACCAGTGTCTCGCACATCAGTATAAGGGATTCATTCAATAAAAAAGGTCTTCTATGGTGTTGCTGACAATGTCTGCTCGTTGAGTTGATTGGCATCATCCAATTTGTGTTTTTGGCACTCCGAAAATGTTATGTCATGAAAAGATTATCATGGGTGATTATTCGATACATCATCATTTCGCAGAACTCGTTGGGCCTCATTGATGTAATGCACGAGCCTCACGTTGTAGGGATGGAACTTAACTTTCCATTTCAAGATATTGCGAATAGATCCAATGATGATACTGTGTTACTGTCTTGTATAAAACATTTTCCTCTAAAATATTTTCCATTCTGCCAAAATTTTGTTTTTCTTTATGATGAATGGCTCTTCGTTCCATTTGTCACTTGTCGAAATCTTGATCTCTTTTATGGTGTGTGAGCACATAATAAACGCTCGTTTTCGATAAAGTATCATTGCACAACACTCAAGATTCAAATCGATGAAATAGAAGGATTTATTTTGTCAGAGATAGAAGGAAAGATTTTCAACTTTTTCCGTACATATGCCCTAAAATCTCTATTGGAATCTCGAATTAACTCGCCAAGTTTTTAAAGTGCGATACCTTTTACAACAGCCACATACCCAGGATTCTTTTAAAGCAACAGTGATTACATTTTCCGTTATTTCAAGATATGCATCTATTAGACAGTAATAAAAATATATAATATATGTTATATTATGGAAACTATTCCTGAATGTTAAGTTTAGAATCATTTGTGATTCATGAAGAAAGTTTATAATCTAATTAATTGAAGCTGGTCGAAAAAACATAATACAGAGGCCATAACTCTTCTACGAAAATTTTAGGTTAAGATAGGAATTAAAAACAAACTGAATATCAAATTGTTAATTTCTGATGAGTAAATATTAAAAATATTGATTCCAGCAAGTTTCAAAGTTGTTAGTTTGGAACATATAAATATAATATATGTATGATGGATTTCTCAAAAATCCCAACCTCACTTCCAGACGAATCTTTCGAACTGGAAGACAAAAGTTTCGTTAAGCAATTTCTCGATGCAGAAGGAAAAATCTGGGACCCAAACACTTTTTTAAAGTGAGTTAAAGTTGATTGTTTTACTCGAAATTGTTTACTTGACTAGAACGAAAAACATATTGTATGGTTTGGTGTATTATAACATCATCAATTTCTAGAAATCATGAAAACAATGAGCAGACCAATAATCATTTCATTGATTTTCCAAAAATTGAACCTTATCAATCTGAAGAATATATAAAAGAGGAGGAAATTGACATTGGTGAAAACAAGCAGGTATACCAAAAATTAAAACCGAATTATTGGAAGAAGAAAATGAAACTATTTTACGAGAACATACTGAGCATAGTACTTTTGAAGATTTACTAGACAATAAGGTATTTGAAGAACATAGTTGCAAAAATCAAGCTAGTCAAAGCAGTCATGAATACAGTCAATGTGATCCAACATTGGAAAGTAGTCATAAAGTGCACATCAATAGTTCACACCTTGATATAAAAAACATATTTGTAACTTATGTGATTATCAAACATTCTATAAGCACCATCTTACTGATCATATGAATAGGGTACATAATGGAATCAAGTACAAGTGTACTCAATGCGACTATCAAGCAAAACGAAAGGATTACATAAAAGAACACATTGAAAGTGTACACCTTGGAATAAAACATAAATGTAGCCACTGTGATTATCAAGCAACTAAAAAGAGTAACCTTACATCATACCAACAGTGTACATTTCAAAATAAGAAACCTTAAGTGTATTCAATGTGATTATCAAACAGCTACAAAAAGTAATCTATTCCAACATGTGAATAGTGCACATCTGGGTATAACATACAAGTGTAGTCAATGTGATTATCATGCAACACAAAAGGTTCCTGAAACGACATATTGAAAGTATACATCTTGGGATAAAACATTATAAATGTAGTCACTGCGATTATCAAGCAACTAGAAAAGCGATCTTACACATCATACTGATAGAGTACATCTCAAAATAAAAAGCATACAGTGTCTTCAGTGTGATTATCAAACATCTACTAATAGTAATCTATCCAAACATGTGAAAAGTGTGCATCTGGGTATAACATACAAGTGCAGTCAATGTGACTATTATGCAACACAAAAGGGTTCCTGAAACAACATACTGAAAGCATACATCTTGGAATAAAACATAAATGTAGTCACTGCGATTATCAATCAACGAAAAGAGTAAACTTACACATCATATAAATAGTGTTCATATCAAAATAAAAATGAAAATTATTAAATGAATGAATACATAATATTCATATTGGGATTGAAAAGTATTCTTGATTCGATCATTAGGCATCTCGAGAGGTAACCTCAAAAACAATATTTACATAATATTCCCGAAAGTATGGCAACTCTAAAGTGCAAATCATTTTGCTGCTATATTGTCGCTTAACCAACAACACTAATTAAGTCATTTTGACTAACTCTAAAAACACTAATCAAGTCATTTCGACTAACTTCAAAGGGAACAAAAAAAAACTGGCTAATCCTGCTTTTTACGCTGATCCAGTACCGAGTCGAACAGATGTTTCCTGAAAGTATTCAAATTGTAGCCAGTGTTGCCACAATTCATCTCACGTCAGACGTTTGATTACCTGTCGTTGAAAATGAAATAGCGAAGGTTAAGATATACTATGGACATAAAACCGATTGCAAAAAACTCCCAATCAGGGGCGTAACTCCTCAGGAGTGGAAGGGACATATGTGACTCGCATTTTTTCGCAAGTGGGCTCAGGAACCCGCTCTTGATTATCTTAATAAACAGATACATATTTTGACTTCTTTCAGAGAAGATAGTGTGGTATAGCACAAGATGTTTTCAAAATCTAAAAAGTTTCCAAAATATTTATATGATATTCGAATCTGACCTCTCATTTCAGTAATTCAATAAGTTCAACATGATGGAAAAATATTTTCCCTCGTTTGGTATAAATTTTCTGACAATCTGGGTGCAGAATATGAATTGCTTCAGAGATTTTGTAAGCTAGAACCTATACTATTCAGCTTTTACTACTGAGTAATAAATTAGGATTGTACACTGTAGAATATATTCTTTTCATTCATTTGGAGGCGCCACTAACAAAATCTCAGTTATATTAATTCATTAGTATTCATAGATCTAATAAGATATGTCTGATGTGGTTTTCAAGTTATTCACAAATTTTTATAACTTCCTAATTTCACCCATACTCAATATCGCGGTTATGAAATTTACATCCAATATGTTTTCACATTATTCAGACTTCTTTGTGAATTTCCGAAATTCCTTTTCCCTTAGTTTGACAGATAAAGATGTATTTTTTTGGAACACTCACACTCATGAGAAATATTTTCTCTTCACATATTTTCATGAAAAAAACTCAATATGTTTCGCCTTTCCTCCCGCAAATCAAATGTTGACTTTCGAACCAGCGATTGTTATAATATAATTTGCGAGATTGTATGGACTGAGTTGTTTTCCACAATCCAATAGAAATTATAACTTTTATTGAATTATTTTGTTCATTGCTATCACGTGATTCTCAATATTGTATGGTTCTGAAGGCTACTCCTCTCTTTAACCGACTGCTACAAAAATTCAAAAAAAGAGTTCCCCCTTCGTGGGTAAGCCAGTAAACATTTTGATTTCCACATTGAGGGCCCGGGTTCGAATCCCAGGTAAGATATAGAAAATTTGAAAAGAGGTTAGATGGGTTGAGTGATAACTCGAAAGAAAGGTATTATCTTTGTCTGCATTCCCGTGAAAGAATTTTCATTTTAGATTGAAAACTGTAGAAGATACAGAGTGAGCCACTGAAAAATAGAGAAGACTATTGGAGTATTAGTGTGAAAAACTGAAATAGATTCATTTTAGATAAAAAGTTGTCATCTTCCGAAATCACCCTCATGTCGAATTTCAATCCTTAGAGCAAGGGTAATATTTCGATCCAGTGATACCTAAGGGCGATAGATAGTCTCCTCTATTTTTCAGTAGCTCACTCTGTATCTTCTACAGCTTTCAATAAAAAATTAAAATTCGTTCACGAGAATGTGACAAAGATAATACTTTTTTTTCGAGTTATCACTCGACATATCTACCCTCTTCTAAATTTTCAAGGGTTGTCACCCCTACTCCAGGGGTTGAAATTCGAGATGAGGATGGTACTTGATGATGACTGCCATTGATCAGCATGGATCTGTTCCATTTTACTTTACTGAAACTTGAATAGTCTCAGGGAAATAGTCTTCCCTATCTTTCAGTTGCTCACCCTGTATCTTTTACAGTTTTCAATTAAAAATGGAAATTCGTTCAAGGCGATGTAGACAAAGATACCACCTTTCTTTTGAGTCATCACTCAACCCATCTTCCCTATTCAAAATGTTCAAGGATTGCAACCCCCGCTTGGGGGTTGATATTTCAGGCAAGTTTTGTACCCCAAAAGATGTCCCCCTTGAAACAAAAATTGACCTGTTTTTGCGTTTTAATGATATATAGCCTCTGTTTAGTTTTCGTTGAAGCTAAATAAATAAAATATATATATATATATATATATATATATATATATATATATATATATATATATATATATATATATATATATATATATATATATATATATATATAAATAGGAAGATGGGTCAGTGATGACTCAAAAGACTTAGAGTTATCATCAAGAGTCATTTAACTAGTAAAAACCTTTTCAGAGCTATCAACTCCTATGCAGTTCCTATTCTTACATCTTCTTTTGGAATTATTAAATGGTATAAAACTGATCTAAATGAATTACAATGTCAAACGAGGAAAATGCTTTGTAAATATCATAAGCACCGCCCAAAGTCAGCTGTTCAGAGCGTTATACCACCTAGACATCTTGGAGGTCGTGGATTAACTGATTTGAATAACCTTCATAGTAAACAGATTTTTCATCTACGTTCCCATTTTCATGATAAACAGAGAACTTCTAAATTACATGATATTGTTGTTGCTTCAGATTATAATCTTACACCTCTGAACTTGACAATGCAAAAGGTAGATTTTGATATATTTGATGATAATTCTAAAAGAAAAGTTGGATGCAGAAGGAATTACACGGAAAGCACCTAAAGAATTGAAAAATGATTATATTGATGAAATCGCATCGAATAAATGGTTAGTTTCTGGAGAATTGTTTGCTGAAACAGAAGGCTTGGCAATTGCGATCCAGGATCAGGTTGTTTTCACGAGGAATTATAGAAAACACATCATCAAACAAAATATAGATGATTCTTGCCGTAGATGTTTCTGTTCTTCAGAAACAGTTTTTCATATATTATCATCTTGCTCAGTCCTTGCTTTAACAGATTATTTAGAAAGACATAATGCCGTCGCTAATATTATTCATTTTAATCTAGGAATTAAACATGACCTAATTCCCAAAAGAAAAAATTTTACAAATATGAACCTGAGATTATTTGTGAAAATGACAAATATAAACACTATTTTGATAAAACAATTCTTTGCAACAGAGCTGTAAAACACAATAGACCAGATATCATTCTTACTGATAAACAGAATCAAATAACATATATAAAATAAATACAATGAAAAAATTTCTAAATATATGATGCTTGGCGATGAGATTAAAAAATGTGGAAAATAAAAAAATTTTATTCTACCGATTATTATTTCCACAACAGGTGTTATTCCTATGAATCTTCACAAAAGTATTGAGATTTTGGGTCTGAAGAAAAATTTGTTTGAACAGTTACAAAAGATAACAGTCATCAAATCTTGTAATATTCTTCGTAGGTTTCTTTCCGAAAAAATAATGAGGTAGAGTCATAGGTTTTCTCTTTAGTTTATACTGCTCAGAATATCATTTCATATTTTATTTATTTGTTTATATAAATGTAATATAATTAACTGACAATTTTTTCATATTTATATTCAGAGCAGTATTCTATTCGATCGTTCACCACTTAACACAAAGGAAACTATTAATGAGTAACATTCAGTGTTACTTGACTAAGGTCCGTAAACTGGATTTTTCCTGGGAGAAAGCCTCTGACTCTACTCGTTGGTACATTGATATCATTGTCTGAAGATGCTGTATATATATTCTGGTAGATTGATATATTCTCATAACATTTAACGTTATCCTAATATATAATTATTCCAGGATATGTTTTGATTATAATCATTGCCTGGCAATGGTATTGATTACCGGGTGGTGGATTTATATTTTTCATGAAATCAGTTTGATTATATATATATATATATATATATATATATATATATATATATATATATATATATATATATATATATATATATATATATATATATATATATATATATATATATATATATATATATATATATAGTCTGGATACATAACCGATAAGTTGAGTACATAACCTCAGAAGGCCAGATAACTGCAATCCTTAGAGGTGACAGTTATGGTTGTACAGTGGTTCGGAATCCACTATAAACTGTAGGTTAATAGAACAAACAAATAAAAAGGAGGGGTTTCAATTTGTGGGAAGTTTTCTTTGCATAACAAGATGGGATAAAATTGAGCATCAACACCTCTGTCAGTATTGAAATAAAAAGAGCACTAGAATTCTCGATAAAAATCTCTGCGTTGGCTCCTGAAGATGCCTACCGCAGCTAGAAGGTGAATATCAAGTGAAAATCTTTCGAGATCACCGTGAACACGCCCGAAACTAGAATATCAATGACAAAAATTTAAATAACACTTTTGTCTATGCCAAGGCAAATAGAAAAAAAAATTCGGCTCATCCACTGCGATCTATTCGAAAAAGTGGCTGAACAATGTGAAAATACTTTTTACGTAACTTCAATAATAACATTCCAATCGACTCGGTACATAGATTAAGTATAGAAGTATATAAATCATCTTTTCTCGGTACTGGATGCGCGAAAGTGGTCAGCGTTAATATCAGGATTACCAATTACAGAATAAAAAATTTTGAATATACTCTTTGTGTGTATCAAGCAACTCGAGTAATCTATGGTGGCCATCCAATGCACGCGAATTCGAGCGAAGATGCGAAATGGGTCAATTTGTTATGCGAGCCCGTCCATAAAGGAACACCACGATAACGCAACTTATGAAGATTTAGTTGTTGGGATTTTTCGTAGGGTGTGAAAGGGACATCATAGTGATTTACTGATATTGGAATGGATGGTTGACGCCGGCTGACATTAATTTTTGTGCAAAGTAACGACAAGTTGTAATATGTAGTCACTTATGACTACAATTTGTCTCATTTTGCGTTTGCAGTTCCATCAGAAATTGGTAACCATGAAAGTAAAACAATGTCTTCGAGAGTTTTTGGTATAATTTAGTGAACTATATTGGAGTTTTACCAGCTTCTGGCTTGTTAAGAGCAAGGAATACTCCAACAGGAATTTAAAAAAATTCCATGTATAGAGCTTTAAAAAAAATAAAAACAGTTTGATTTGTCAGCAGACAGAAACACTGTTGCAAAAAAAAATGAATTCACTCCGAACGGTTTATAACAACGAACTGGCAAGAGTCAATAATTCAGCTAAATCTGGGAGTGGTAGGGATGATATCTACAAATTTATTTGGTGGTACTTTGACCTTCTGCATTTTTTTGAACAACCAGGACTCTGCAAAACCTAGTAGTGAGGATGATGAACTAACAGCAGTTTGTAAGTAAAATTATTTTTATTTATAGTGAAAGTAGTTAATAGTTTGGACTGATTGATACATGTCAAAAATATAAAAGAATACATTACATGTTTGAAATCAATAAGCCCTAATTATGATGCCTTCATGTAATGATTTTATTGACTTACTTGTCAATCCCTCGCAAACATGAGGCTAGTACAGTGGTCGATGGCGAATATTTCTGTTTGAAACACAGTCGCAAGTATGCCAAGAGAAATGGATGGTTCCTTGGCGACTCCCCGACTATATACACCAGCTCCAACCCATTCGCAGTTTTGGGCCGTCTGCGACCCAACAAGTAGACAGGTCCAGGAGCTGAACTGTTAAAAATGTTATTCTGGAATGGCAGCTTCACGTTGGTTTTCTTTAACCCAATAAAGTAATAACATCGCTACAACTTAATAAAACGAAATCATTACAAACGCTTATTTATATAATATGCTTTTCTTGTAACAAAGATGTTGTAAAATTTAAAATTCAAATCAGACTTGAAAATGACGGTCGAAACCGGTCGTGTTTGTGAAAATAAAATTGTGGAAATTTTTCCCTGAAGCATTTTCATCATCACACAGTGATCAATCTGTTGTTCCAATCAGAACTGAATCACTGTTCGATGTTTACTAGAGAAACGCGAAAATGGTTAACTCAATTGAGAACAAAATAAAAATTCGTATCATTTTATTCTCAAAATAACAGTTGCGCAAAAGGAACAGCAAGAATATTTAATACAAATCATCCAGTAAAACGAATCTCAGTAACAAACATTTCATGCAACTGGTTCAGTGCTGAACTGAAAGCATGAAGTACCATGTTTTATGAAAAATGAAACTGTTGAAGTTGCAGTATTGGGTCATCTATAAATGGCAACACTATTAACACGTAATATCGTTGAAAACGTAGGAAGGGAATTTGAGAACCGATAATACTATTGAATGGACCGGGTCATTTTAACTGCTTCACTCCTATTACCCGTTCCAAGTTCAAAATATTGTAGATTCATTTGTTCTCTGAATGATTTGTGTTAAATATATTTCCCGTTCTTTTAGCCCAACTGTTATTTTGAAAATTAATAGTAACATTTTCTATTTTGACTTCTGTTAGTTTCACTTTTTCGAGTTCTTTTCGCAGTGAATACAATACCAGGTGTACCAACTAGCTAAGTGGTTGAATTTCTCGGTTTGAACATCTTGTATAGACCCTTAACAAAAGGTGTTGTCAATTTCTTAGGAGTATCATGAGACCTTTCCAATGAGGTGTCACATAATAATATTTGCAATTGAATTTATAGTATAAGATGCCACTGCTGAATTAGTACATAAAATATGTAGATCAGGGGTGCTCAAACTTGAACTGATGGCGATCTACCTCACTATTTTTAGACTACTTACGATCGACTCTGAAAGGCTGCACGTATGTGTGATGCAGGGTTGTCGTACATACACGATACACCCTACCTAGGTAGACAAATGCACTTATCCTTCACCATACAAAAGAAAAATTCCTCCTTCCAATCGTTATTAAAATGTTTTAGATTTTGTACTATTTAATATAAACTTTGTATTGATGTAGTATTGCCTTCAAGTTACAATTCAGAATGACTCCAATTCCTGCAGGCGCAACATTTATAAATGTTATATGTATATGTTATAAAAAACGCGGCTTTTCTTTGACAAGTACTCCGCGTTCCTTTGATAAAGTCGCCTTTTGCCGCTAGCAGAGTGTTTTTTTATACGTAATAAATTTTTGTAGCTTAGTTACTTAAAAAAAATTTTCTTCTCGAGATCTATCCAAAAAGCACTCGCGTTCGACCGATCCCTGATGTAGACAATCAAAAGCTTATTTTTGAGTGTTTTTACATATTGGAAATTCATTTTTTATAAGGTGCTAATTGAAAAATTACCCGCCAGTATTTTTAATTACAACATTATTAATAGACATTCAGGAGCCAGTTATTGTTTGCAACGTGCACTTCTTATGATTATCTGTTTGTAACATTATACTGTGAGTTTATAATTTGACGTGTTCTATTAATTCTTGTAAGTTTTCAATGGAACTAATAAAGATATTATTCTTATTATTATTGTTTTTATTTTTACACTCGTACAAGGAAGGTCCTTTAGAATCAAAAGTTATCATTTGAAGAATTTCACTATATATAATATATAGGTCCTATTAGATATCATAATATTATATATATATTATATATATATATATATATATATATATATATATATATATATATATATATATATATATATATATATATATATATATATATAATTATAGGGAAAATTAATGTGGAAATGATTCTATCCGATAACTATTATATATATATATATATATATATATATATATATATATATATATATATATATATATAACAGTTACAAAGATAACAGTCATCAAATCTTGTAATATTCTTCGTAGGCTTCTTTCCAGAAAAGTGATGAGGTAGAGTCATAGGTTTTCTCTTTAGTTTATACTTCTCAGAATCTCATTTCATATTTTATTTATTTGTTTATATAAATGTAATATAATTAACTGACAATTTTGTCATATTTATATTCAGAGCAGTATTCTATTCGATCGTTCACCACTCCACACAAAGGAAACTATTAATGAATAACATTCAGTGTTACTTGACTAAGGTCCGTACACTGGATTTTCCGGGGAAAGCCTCTGACACTACTCGTTGGTACATTGATATCATTGTCTGATGATGCTATAGTATGTATATATTCTGGTAGATTGATATATTCCCATAACATTTAACTTTATCCTAATATATAATTATTCCAGGATATATTTTGATTATAATAAAATATTATCTATCTCTCTCGAAGGCCGGTAGCGGGTTCGCCGTGTCGGTCCATAGAGGGCGACTCTCGTACGTATGTACGAGGTGCGTGCTTTCTGGAATTGATAGGGTACCCCGATGTAGCTTGGTAGGATGCTGAGAAGCGATATGCGGCACTGATGAGCTCCTAATAAGGGCGAAACTGCAGTCTGCCGCTTCGTTTCTCGGCATCCTGCTTGGTTGCACTATTGTGGCGCTTAGGGGCTGCGTGCATGGCGGGCAGATTTGGAAACTAGCTCTTGTCAGGAGGGATTATTCATTGATCTACGGATTTTTGAATAATTCGTCTTGTGTCAGATTTATATATATATATATATATATATATATATATATATATATATATATATATATATATATATATATATATATATATATATATATATATATATATATATATATATATATATATATAGTTTTTACCTCGACGAGTTGCCCATATATCTGTTCATGTAATCAAACTGATTTCATGAAAAATATAAATCCACCACCCGGTAATTAATACCATTGCCAGGCAATGATTATAATCAAAACATATCCTGGAGTAATTATATATTAGGATAACGTTAAATGTTATGAGAATATATCAATCTACCAGAATATATACATACTATAGCATCATCAGACAATGATATCAATGTACCAACGAGTAGTGTCAGAGGCTTTCTCCCGGAAAAATCCAGTGTACGGACCTTATATATATATATATATATATATATATATATATATATATATATATATATATATATATATATATATATATATAAAGAAAGATGTTTAAATGACCATAACATTATTAAATTTTTTTGGAAGAATGAGAATCGAATTTTTATGATGATTTTTATGCAATCTATAGACATTGCGTTAAAGAGTATTGTGAATCTATTGTTTAAGCACTTTAGTCTTTTTACTTGAAAAATGCGGATTTTCAGAAGGCATCATTCACGGAGTGAGTAACATATTCACGGAGGGCATAGTAATCGATAATATTGAAAGGAATTACGCCCATAAAATAATATTTGATTTTTTGAGATCCCATTCTTATGCTTTTTTAGACTTGATTAAGACTTAATTAATGCCAAGAAAATTGATTTTATTCCGAAAACATATGTTTTGTAATAGGTATTTCATCATCAAAATGGGTCAACCTTTCAGAATATAAAATATTACAACACAACCCTGGTCTAGATATAGTTGATGTATTGATACTGAACATAATAAACAAATTAAGTTTCATTCATCAACAATTCAGAAAAAATCACTCACTAATAGAGAAACTTCGGATTCAAAAAATAGAATTTAGTACTTAGGATACGTATCACAAAAAAGAATGGAAATAGTATCATCAACATAAGTTGTGGAACACACTCAAATCTGCACTGAACATGTATTGATCTCTTATTGATCAAGGATGCAGGAAGAACACTAACTATATCACGTATGTTCACTAAGGAAACATCCTCTATATCTAGAAATGACAATTTGTTTGTTTAATTGCTTTTCCTTAAAAATCTTATATAAAATTCATCAAAGAACTCATCAGAAAAATTCACCTCAAATACTCCAACATAATGTGTGATTGATTTCTTTTCACAAAACTGCACCACTACATAAACTTTTGGTTTGGGCTTCCAACTACTTTTGCCTTGCACTGATTGTCCGAATCTTTTGGTCAATTGTATCAATGGTACATCATCTTCATCTGAACTGGAATAAACTTTTTCGTATTCCAGTCTTGAACGCAACTGTAGTTGATCAGCTAAAAACAATGGTTAAGGAGAAAGCACAAGTCTAATTCTAAAATTTTATGCTGATAGTTAAAGTGAATACAAAACTTAAAAAGGATACGTTGCTCAATATGGTAAAGTCCGAGAGAATAGTGATTACATTTTGAGGATGTGGCACAATTGAGGCAGGATAACTTGCGAATATCCATTAATGAATTCTCCTTAGCCCACGTGACTTCATGGCTCTGCATTATACCTTTGAAATTCGGCAGGTTCGATGGGATATATGATTGGATTGTTTCCAGGCTCTGTTAGTTGTATTTCCATAAAATTTACAATTATTTTGTACACAGCTTGTAAAACTTTCTGAGTCAGGAATATCACTTCCTTTAGCTACTAGAGCGTCAGCTGCGCTGAACTACATCTCCAACTCCATCTGGAGCACCTGTGTTCTAGTACGGATACAAGATGAGCACATATTGCCCATCGTGGCGCAAGTTATTCGAAACTGTGCAAAAGCACAGCACACAAGACTAAGTTGTGGTTTTGATCCACGGAAGTGGGCAGGTTGAACTTCCTCTCCGTATTTGCAGAAATATTCTTCGAAAAGTCCATGTGGATCGATACTTCCTCTTTTCCTAGTATCTATTTGACTCTTCTGAATTTCTTTGTACTGGTGGGTTATGTTTCGTACGTGTAAAAGGAATGGTTCAATGAATTTTGAAAAGAATTTCCTTTTAGAACTCACGTTTTGAGCACCATTTTTCGTAGACAAGGAGTCTGTAGAATTGAAGTTGTTCGGTGTTATTTCTCTATCTTTACAATCTCAACATTTTCTCCCGAGACATTCAGCTCTGGAAAAGTCGTCTTCACAGCAAATCCTTTTACTATTTTCTGGTGGCTTGCTCCTTCATTACATTGGATGATCTCAGTTTTTTAACAAATTTATATTCGTTGCGACATACACAGACAAGTATTTCTGTCTTCTGCCTTCGGGTGCAGAATCGAAGAAGGTCGGAACCTATAGAACGTGGCGTAACTTATCTGTCTATTATATATCTTCATAAATTTTCTATGAAGATTTTTTAGGTGTCGTTGAGGACTCTTTTTGTTTCCTGATATTATTTTTCTTTTTATTTTATTTTTTTTCAGGACAGAGCTTGATCGACTCATCTTTTCCAAAAACTCTATGATATGTTTTCTAACATTTTCGTAAGGATCCACTTACCTGTAGTTATTTTTCAGATATGAATGACGAAGCTTTCAGTAGATTCTTCACAACATTACCACTGATGAATGTCCAAAATTGTCGTTTCTCTTTGCTCCTTTTCAAACTCAGATAATTTTCAGCTAGCTGTTTACATATAAATTAACAAGTTTTAAGTATGAGAAGTTCGCCTTATGTTACTATTACCAGGGCTATTTTTAAATATCTAAAATAATAAATATATTCTCTGTGATTATAGTGTCTTCCTGGAAATGACGTGTTTCTTTTGAGTAGGTAATTAAATTAAAAGGAAGATTCTAGTAGATTTAAATTTGGGTGTTGGTTTTCCTTGACCTGGTTGTAAGATGTACCTGCCTACATATTAAATGATTTTTGCGCAATTTGCTGACGAGAAATTGACATTAAATTCTCTTTATCATTGGATGATGATAAGTAAATGATGTTGTAAATGCTCCCTCTCTTCAGCAGCAGCAAATCGTGTACATCACTTGTGCCCATAGGCTCTTTGGGTTCTGGAGACTTTCTTGAAGGTATTTCCTTGTTTTTTCGTTCAGAGTTTGGATATAAACTGCCACATAATACAGACATTTTTAGTTGCTTTTCGAAAGGGCCATGTCAGTATGTTTTAATTGTAACTTCCGGTCTTATTTCCATGTAATTTTTGTAATATTCATGATACCTGGTATGGCTGTTATGATTTTTGGAATAAAGTCTTTTGCTCTAGTAACGTCTTCATGAGGAATCTCTTTTACTAGTATAGTAGACTCTGTAAACAATTTCAACAACAGTCTGAGAATGCTTTAATAATATCTTGTCCCATTAATACATGCCTGTCGGCATTCCGTTTATAAGTACCTCCTACGCCATCCATGGGTCTTTTGCCATGGCCAGGTTCACTGTATGTCCAAGTAGCTTCTGTTATCTTAGGTTACGGTATTGCGATATCAGTCCATCAGAGTAGATATAAATGGTGTTTTTATTTTCGAATATTATTTGTAGGATCGGTTTCATATGAGCCCATACCGCATCGGCGTGATGATCAAAATTTTCACTCATGGTAACAAAAGATCTGCATTTTAAACCATTGTCAACGTTAAATGTATAATATACACCTGTATGAATAGACAATGGATTTTTAACTGAATGCGTCGACTGGATTTCATTTGTGTATTTAGTCGTGTAATTCTCCGGAAAGTATCATTACCTCTTCTTCAGTTAAATTTTCTTTCATCTCTTTTTTCAGTTTGCTGTAGAACTAATATAAATGCTATACAGATCTTTTTTCATAACTGGAATAACTTCAATAGAAGCAGTTTTTAATTAATTCACTGTACATGAAATTGTAGCTTTTCGTGATCTTCAATAACAGATCCAGCCGGCTCGGTGGCGTAGAGGACATGATGCTCGTCTCCTGCGCAGAGTTACCTAGGTTCAATTCCCATAAAGTCGGTGCGATTTTTCGGATTCTGGAAATCGCTTGAGTGTCCATATTTCTTAGGAGATGTGAAGCCGTCGGTCCTGTCTAACAGAGATGTGTTGGACACTAAAGATCCCTTCCCTCGACATTAGAGGGGTTCGGCAAAATTCCCGGTTTAGTGAAGTGACAGAATTCCCCGGCGTATCATTAGCCGAAAGGCAGAAATAGAGCACGTTAAAGGATAAAAAGAAATCACAGAATCTGCATTATCCGCGGACTCAAGTTTCGGATTTCTACAAGTATCACACAAACCATTCATACAGTCATAAGATGTTATATCGCAACTAGAATCCTCAATTTCCTTCTCTACACTCCGGTGAAAACTAATTGATGTAAGTTTTTTGATTCGTTCGGTTTAAGTTCTAAATTTTCGTGCTTGACACATAAATAAGATTCTCTGCCCCTGAATGTTGGAGCTACACGGCAAAACGATTTTTCTCTTAATAATGTTACATAAGGTAAATTTATTCTAGTTTCTTCAAAGAATTTGGACGTCAGTTCTCTAACTGTGAATAAAAGCAGGCGTTTTTGCTTCTTGATACCGTTTCTCTTCACAAAATCTCTTTTACCTGTGCACATCCTGTTGACATCATCTCTTTGAAAGGAATCATTTACTTTTCACGATCTTCCTCAGTCAAAACAACCTCACGAATTTTTGTATCAAACTTCAATTGATATACTACTGGTTCCTCCTTGCCAAAAAGTCTTAGCCATATGAAGCATTTTATGTTTCCGTACTATGTCACCGCTAACTTTTAAAACTTTCTTCTCTTTGGAATTTTTTTAATTGCGTAGTCAGTACTTCGTTCAATAAAAGGTTCTTGCGCACTTCAAGAGGCACGTCGACATTTTTAATCAATACGTCCACTTTGCTTTCAGTTGGTCGTACCCGAACTTTTCTTGTTCTCTTTTTTTTTCTGTTTTAGTTTTATCTTTAAATTTTCATAATTACGTTTCATGTTAGCAATTGTTTTCTCTTATTGTTTTATTTGACGGTATGTATTAGCTGTATCCTTCCCACTGTCCTTTTTACTAACGGCTGCGCTACAGCTAATTCATAATCAGAATAGGGCGGACTATTGTTCACTATACTCGATATTGCCTTATTCTTTTCTCTGTATTTTTTGACGCTTCTTTCCAAATTTTTCTCTGCTTTCGCTTTTCTCAATCAGTCATCTCATAAATGTTTTTAACTTTCTCAGTTTTTTTTTCGTATAATATGCTCTATCCTTAGCTTTTTTCATTTATCTCTCTTCCTACGTTATCACTTATGAAATTTTTCTTTTCCTGGCATTTGCTTTATCTCGTTGTCGCAAGCAAGTCGAACTATTTTTTTCAACTTGCTCTTTCGAATGATTTTTATTTTTTCAGTCACAGGAGACTCCTGTGGCTGAAAAAATATTAAATATATATCGAACTTTATAAGCACAACATATACTGAATAAAGAACCAATAGTTAGAATAATATGGCGCCTTTATTCAAAAATGTAATTTCGGGAACGTCATCATTCCGAGAACGATTCGTCAAGGGTGGGAAAGATCTCGAAATGACCGTTATTGAAATTACTCTTTTGAACAAACGCGACCTTTTCAGACGGCAATATTTGAGGTTTAAATTTGGTGTAAAATACTACGAAACGTATTTTCTAAATATTTCAAGTTGGGAAACGCATTCCAAGTATGATGATGGATTGATGTAAAAAAAAAGAAATTGAAAAATACTTGCCTCTTATTTTCAATTGTTTTAGCGAGAACTCTACACATTCAGTTTGTTTACATCCTTCACTTCACTGTACTATAGACAACTGAAGGTTGCGTTCAAAAACTGAATTTTTACTGGGAATCAAATTTGCGTTCACTAAAATAACACATAATTTGCCGGACGCACTATTTTGATTTGATTTTCTTTTATTTATTTTCTTTCTTCAATAATAATAATCGATTGGTATGAGATGAAATTGTAGGCCATTAAGTAAGAAAAACTCATCAGTATTTTATGTTATGAATATTTCTTAAGTTAGTTTCTGAAGATTGCTATGTAGGGTGCGTTCTCGAAATGTTTTTCAGTTATTTCTTCAAATGATAATGAGTGTGCTTTACTTTTGCAGTATAAATTACTATATAGTGTATATTTATATGAACAGATTTGAGTAATATTCGCGAGAACGATTTGCTTAAATAAACTTAATTTTGACATTTATTTGTTGGCAGTTTTAATACATCACCTTGGTGATTTTGACCCATATAATTGAAACAATGTGAAAAGCGACATTGCTCTGCGTATTGAAACAACGGAACAGATTGGCTGAATTCAGTACATTCAGTCCTGATTCGCTAAGAGTGGACTTGGTTTCTTCGCGCCAAAGGCGAAATCGCTTCTCTTCTGTCAAAATCGCGTGCATCGACCGGCGGTGCCTTAGATGTCATATCCATTAGTGTACAGGGTGTCTCAAATTTGATGGTTTTGTGGGGCAGCTATGTGAAACATCCCAATTCTTGAGAAAACCTTATTGGTGAAAACCAATTTCAGTTATCATTTTTTTTGTTTTCGAGCTATTCAATGATGAATTGTCAATAACAACCGAATCTCGTTATGAGATGGGAATCTTGCCATTCGGAAAATAATTGTCTATGGCAATATCAGTAGAATTTGGATTTGGTGCAACCACAAATAACGCCTCATCATTGTCCAAATAATTAATTACTTTCTCTCCATTCTTAGAATTGATGTATTGTAAGAAAGAGTTTGTGGTATTTTGGAAGGTTTTTCGAATTAGAATATAGAAACGACGAAAAGTATGATATGAATTCTTGTTTTATTGAAAGCGGAAATATTAGTGAAGCTGCTACTTATCTTCATCAAAAGCAGTTCTCGGGCGACAACGGTCTGAAAACGTAATTTCAAAAGATTAAAAAATATTTTGCGAACCTACGGATTTTCAAAAACACTGAGGGTCAAAGAATATGCTAAAGAAAATAGTGAAGAAACTGAAATAAACGTAGTTCCAGCAGTCATTGAAAATCCTGAAACATCGACGATAGAAATAGCCGATTAACTGATGTATGGAAAAGCCGCAATTAGAGAATTGAAAAAAATATATATTTAAGTTCAAACTATATAGGATGGGATTGAATCACCACCTTTTGCTGTTGATAATTCGAAAAGAAATTTGGAGAGATGAGGTTAGGATAAGCAGTGATGGACTCTTTCATAGAAATAATGGTCAGATGAAAATCATCATTTTTTCCAAGACAGAAATCGCCAACTGTGGCTTCAATGCTTGGTTGGCAATTTTTGGGTAACAATATATTTTTGAGCAATTCGTAAACACTAATACGTATTCGAATTTTTTGACAGTATTTGTTGAGCCACATTTGGAAAATGTTCCACTTGCAGACCTCGAAACAAAGTTGTTTCAATAGGAAGGTGCACGTGCGCATAATGCAGGCACTTACGTCCGAAAATTGAACGAAATTCTGGGAGATCACTGGATAGACACAAGAGGTCCCATCTACGAGTACGAAGTCGCGGGCATAAGCTAGTTGTAGCATAAAATACAAAACAAACGAAATACAACTCTGCATCTATTGAAAATAGGTATCTAATAACGATAATTGGAATTGTCTTCCATTTGCAATCACTAAATACAGGGTGTTCTATTTGAAATAAGAGAAACTAACAAACTTGAAGCTAAACAAAATTTGACATTCATCACAGGGCACCTCGTATAGGTTTATCAACAATTACTTATTGTTACTATATATTTAGGCTTATGAGAAAAATTTAGTATGAAAATTGAGATTATAAGACGATTTCAGTAAATACAGGAGATGTTCGAGAATAGTCATATTTTCAGAATATGTCTATTGATTCGAAAACGGTTCAAACATATACTGACCTGAAGAAACTCACCTTATTTCGAGTTAATAAATAATGAGAAACATATAGCGTTCCTTTGAAAAACAACATAAACTTTGATATAAAATCCCTGTAATGGTACATATTTGAAAATACTTTTAGGACATGCAGCAAATCTGGATCTAACTTTTTCTATATACGGGGTCTGACTATTAAATAACGAGACTGGTTACGAAAAAGGGTTTTAATATAAAAATTATTCTACATTTGAATGCTCCCCTTCAATATACTCCCCTTCCCTTGACACACATCTTTCCATACTTTTTTCCATTGATCGAAGCAGTGCTGGAAGTCTTCTTTGATGTGGGCCTTTTGGAGCTCTGCTGTTTTTTGCCTAACCGCTTCCATCGACTCGAATCGGGTCCCTTTAAAAGCAGATTTTATCTTCGGAAACAAAAAAAGTCGCACGGTGCCAAATCCGGCGAGTACGGCGCTTGTTCGAGCACTGGAGTGCAGTTACTGGCCAAATACTGCTTCACAGATAGCGCGTTATGGGCACCAACTTCGCACAGACTTTTGTCATGTGTAATTTCTCGTGCAATATTTTTCTAATCGTTTCTTTATCGACGTTTACAGCCTCGGCTATCATCCGGATACTCATTCGACGATCTGCACGCACAAATTGTTTGACTTTGGTCACTGTTTCCGGAGTTGAAACAGTGACAGCGCGACCTGGGCCCTGGTCATCTTCAGTGATCTCTCGGCCCTCACGGAAGCGCTTATACTACTCAAAAACACGCGCCCGAGATAGAGATTCATCCCCGTAGGCCTCTTGCAACAATTTATAGCACTCAATCGGAGTTTTATTCAATTTAACGAGAAAACTGAGATTGATACGTTGCTCCTGGTTTTTGTCACACATTGTTTTCGGCACGAGAAAAAAACACGTTCGTTCCAAACCGCTACTGCACAAATACTATAGTAGTAACGAAAACATGTTTTGGTACGTGCATAGATAAGTTATCTAGATACCCAACGCACTACTCTTTTTTCCCCACTACTCTAGGGCGCCCTCTAGGTGCACAGTCTCGTTATATAATAGCCAGACCTCGTATACTTCTTCAATATATTCAACGGAACAAAGTTATGAACTATTTACACATTTAATGGTCACCCGGTATAGATAGATGAATAGAGAGATAGATAGATGAACAATTTAATTCAAAACATAATTGTGTACATACATAAAAATATCAATGACAATGCAATGTACACAGCTCCCGAACACGTCGAAAAAAGGACATTATATGAAAATACCTAAATCTCACAATACAAAGCTAAAGTAACAGATTTTGGTGTTTCCTGCAATAACTATAAAATTTACTCAGAGAGTGGCTCGCACGCACTTTAAGATTCACGAGAGAAAGCCATAATCTACCACTTGCAAAGTTTAAGATTCATGTCTTTATGTAAAGCCTTCGGTAGCGCATTGAACAATTTCAGTGTTGAATATTCTGCATGATTTTGGGACAACGATAAACAATATTTTGGATAGCGTTGTGCAAAATATGTCTCGAGTTGTTTATTTTATGGTGGAAAACATATATACACAGGTAAGCGTTAATATTCCATTATCCTTAAATGAGCCATTTCAAGAATCTCTGAAACATTTGTCGCAAATAACCCGGAGAGCATATTTCTGATCAATGAAGATTCTCTCAATATGAGAACTTCCTTCCTAGGATATCACACCATGAGAGAGCAAAGACTGGAAATTATAAAAATAAATGCATTTTAAAATGCTTTTGCCTACGCAAACCAGATTATAAGATTTTGGTGTTTCCTGCAATAACTATAAAATTTACTCAGAGAGTGGCTCGCACGCACGCAGTAAAACATAAAATAAGAGTCTCCCATATATGTAAATCCTATCGATCCGCATCATTTAAAACAGAAATACAGAACCAAATTCAGAAATTACTCGATAATAAAATATTAGGCCATCTATCTTCCCTACAGTAGTCCAGTTTGGATCGTCCCCAAAAATTAGACGCTTCAGGTAAAAAGAAATGGAGACTGTAATCGATTACCGTAAACTCAACGAAAAACCATTGAAGATAAGTACGTGATGTTTGAGTGCATTCAATGTATAGCTCACTCAATACAACTTTTCGCTTAAAGAATCTATATGATTGGACCATTTTGTATTGCTATGAACAAGCATCCTAAAATTTGGAAATTTGTTCCAAACGAGTGACAATATTCCCAATGCATGTCGGTTGTTTGTGTTTTAGATTAATCAGCCTGAAACTGGGTGACTTCGGTTTTTCTAGTTCAAAACTAGTGCATTTTTCAATTAACGAAGCTTTTACATGATAGAAATCTATTTTCAAATATAATTAAACAGAGATTTCTACTAAAATATATTAATAAATGCTAGACGCGTTTGGATACACAGTATCTTTGTCAAGAGCGAATGAATACTACAAAATTATCTTAAGATACGTATATAAGATATATATATATATATATATATATATATATATATATATATATATATATATATATATATATATATATATATATATATATATATATATATATATATATATATATATATATAGACTAAAGATGCAATGCATTCAGGGTGATCTGTATTTGAACTTCCCACAGTTCACTGTATTCGAAAATTTCATCAACAACCTGCACCCAAATATAAAATTCACTTCTGAAATAGAACAGAACAACTCGATCAATTTCCTTGATTTAACAATAACAAGATCAAATAATAAAATAAATTGTTTTCAATTTATCATAAACCTTCTTATACAGATATCATAATTCATTATACATCGGCACATCCTTACTAACACAAAGTTGCAGCATTTAATAGTTATATACATAGACTCTTGAACACAGCAATGTCTAGTGAAAATTATATAAAATAATTGAATTTGATAAAACAGATCGCATTAAATAATGGTTACGATTCAAATTTAATTAGCAACATATTATATAAGAAAAAACAAAATTAGCTTTACAACAGATTTATCCAATCGGTGAACATCAAGACAAGAAATTCAATAGTTTAACATAAATAGGCAATATTAGCAATAATGTCAAATCCTTCTTAAAATTCAAATTTGAATATAGCGTTCAAAACATCAACAAATTTAGGTTCATTTATCAGAAATTATAATATAGACATAAATAACTCACCCTTATTGAACTTGTTTCCTGAACACTAGTTCAAATACAGATAACTCTGAATGGATTGCCTCTTTAGTCTATATAGGTATACGTTTATTAAGATAATTTTGTAGTATTCATTCGCTCTTGACAAAGATACTGTGTATCGAAACGCGTCGAGCATTTATTAATATATTTTAGTAGAAATCTTTGTCTAATCATATAGTGCATTTTTAGTACACCACTCTTCAATCTTCGACACTGCATTGGCTGCATTCGAATTAACAGGATCAGCTCCAGCAGCTGCAACCACGAAACTACTGTCATCAGCAAACATCAGAGGTCTGCAGATGTCCTCACCGAATGTGACCGGGCGTCATTTGAATAAATAATAAATAACAGGGGGACAAGGAATCTTTCCTGTGATTTGAAAATCAAGCTGCTTAACTTGAATTGACTTGAACTCAAGTAAAGCTTTTGTTTCTAGAATTCGAAACAAGTTTTTTTTCACAAAAGCTTGAAATATCAAGCTTCTGGAATCGCAAAACTTGACAGCTTGAAACAGAACACAATGGCAATGAAACTGTGAACTTCTTTTTATATTCAATGAGGGCGAAAATAAAGGTTTAAATAATATTGAATATTGGATCGGCAAATATTTGAATTAAGTTCAACGTGAGAGTCGGAAAGGAATTCATAAAGTTGTTAAAGGAAACACAAATACAGAACAAGAACCAGAGTGAAAGTGAAATGTATACTTTCGAATAAAACACAGCTATAGCATCATAAAAGCAACAAAAATAAATTTTCTATAAAACAACTTAAATAAACTTCTGTGAAAATAAAAACAACTGAATTGAATTTCTGTGAAAATAAAAGAAATAACTACATTGAAACTTAACTCAAAAGAATAGGCATAAGCGAGAATACATTCTCACTTAATTGGATAGTTGATAGCTGGCTGTTTTGAACCACGAGTTGGAACACATCAACGTCCTAACTGATTTGTGACTCTATCTGTTTCACTCAGGTATTCATCTTTATACTTATCATTCGGTGCGGACACTTGTTAAGATGCACTATATCATGTGTACTTTTACTTTCCGTGTATTTTCTAACAATAAAATATTCGATCATAGTTTTTTTAATATACTTATTTTTCTTTGGTATCGATTGTCTATCTATCAGTATCAGAATGCGATAAGTTTTCGTCTGGATATTCTGAATAGTTTTCCTCATTTTCGATGAGGTATCAGAAAAATCACGCATTTTATTTCCACGATTTTCAACAGTAAATTTGTATTTGCCATAATGATAATGGTATAACAGTAACAGTATATTTATAAGAAATGAGGTGAAAGCGGTAAGCCATTCTTTTTATATACGAGTCCCTGAAGTCCCCCGACTTTCCGTTCTGAGTGAATCTCCGTTCAATGTCGATTCTCGGGATTCACTCATTCTCCAAAAGGGTTCTGCTGGGAATCGCCAAATGTAGTGAACCTTAATCGATAGATTATCATACTTACACTTCAGACCGCTAGGTGACGACACTCCATACATTTCTTTTTGCTTTCTATATAGGGATATCCACCGGTACCGTCCGTTAAAACTTTTGAGTTTCAATTACAATATCAAGCTGAAATTTTATACGCGGCCATAACTAGCGATTTCCAATTGAAGTGAAATATTTTCGAAGTGATATCATTTCCGGTTATACCGGAAGTGGGCCATCACTTTGTTATTTCAAATGGCAATCTACCTTTTCTATTATACATCTAGAACCGACATTTGAGCAAGGCATAAAATACCCAAGTTGTTGGCACTTATCTTTCAAAACTTTGGACAGATTTTATTATTTTTGTATAAGGATTTTTGAGGAACATTTAAAAAATTGTAGCTCGTTGATCTTTTGCACTACAGACACAATTTCTGCTTGGGTGGATAGAAGAAGGATCAAGGAATTTTTAAGCAATCTACACATGTCAAATTTTTATTGCGTTTTTTGTATGATTTTTCAATTTGGCCTTTTCAAACAGCAATAACTCAATTTTTTCAAATTGCACGTGGCAATTTTATATCGCCATCAGATGAAGCGTCAAATTTCAGATGGAATTGTATTAGCACGTACTATACCCATCTCTTATAGTTTCGAAATAATTTGGGAATATATTGAATTTTGATGATTTTGCAAGAACTGAAAGAGAATGCTTTGAAATATTTGAATCAAGTAGCTGAACTGGTAACGCTCATCGGACAGGTGCCTAAAATTAATGTACTTGTCACTTCGTTCATTCGAATTTGATATTTCAACAAGAATTGTTGGTGTTTTGAAGTGAAAATTTTTGAAAAACACCAGATTGATGATAAAATGGTTGATTATTCAAACGAAGATATGTTCAATCTTTTTTTAATTCATGGCGAATGTCAAAAAGTGGTGGATAGAACTTGCAGGCAATTTAATAAACAATTTCCAAATTTGGAGCCTATGAGTAAAACAAAATTTCGAAAGATTAGAAGCAATTTTCTGCAATTAGGAGGAACAAAATACATAGAAACTAGAAGAAAACCAATTCTTGAGGACGACGACAATCAAATTAATACGCTAGCGTATTTTCGTGCCAATCCACATGCGTCCATTAGGTCAGCATCAATGCTGGATTGAGTTATACTTCCATTCAAAGGATCCTTAAGAAACATAACATGCACCCGTATTCTTTTATCAGACTACAAAAATTGAAACCAATCTTCCCAAGCGGCTTAATTTCTGTGAAAATTTATTAATTTGGCTTCAAGAAGATGAGACAATTCTGCAAAAAATTATATGGTCTGATGAAGCCAAGTTCAATGAAAGTGGAATAACCAACAGGAGAAATCGATATTTTTGGGCCACAGAAAATCCACATTTCATTGAGGGTATTGATTTCCAAAATAAATTCAGCTTGAACGTTTTTGCAATTTTGATGAAGGATTTGTTGGCTTATTACATTTATGAGGAAAATCTTAATGGACAAAGATACCTGAAAATTTTGAGAGGAACATTAGCAAATTTCTCAGATGGATTACCCCTTAACATTCTGAGGGATGGCTATTACCAGATGGATGGTGCACCAAATACGAGCTGTAGATCGGCAGCTAACAGAAATGTTCGAGGATAGATGGTGGGGTAATAAAGGACCAAATTTATGGCCTCCGCGTTCTCCGGACCTGATTCCCCTAGATTTTTATTTATGGCGCAAAATCAAGAGTGAAGTGTATCTCATTCCTGTAAGAAGTAAAGAAGAGTTACTAGAGCGCATTCATAATGCTTTTCGTAATATTGAACCTGTGGAAACTAGGAGGGCAACTCATCGTGTTCGTATACGAGCTGTCAAGTGTATCGAGCAAAATGGGGCCCATATTGAACATTTATTCAGATCGTAAATTAGTTTACTTATATGATATTTGCCATCATTTATTCGTATTAAAGTAATTATCTTCGATGATTGGTTTTCGCTTAGTTCCTACAATTTTATTCATCCGAATTGTAGAAAATAACTTCTAACGCTCCGAAATTTTATTTTACTCATAGATGGTAAATTTGGAAGTTGGTTATTGAATTGCCTGCAATTTCTACCCACTACTTTTTGACATTCTAAAATGAATTAAAGAAAAGTTAATTATATTTTCGTTTGGGATAACCAGTGGTTTTATTCCAAATGTGTTGTATTTTTTTGGATATTTTCAATCTGAAATAACGACAATTCTTGTTGCAATATCAAATTCAAATGAACGAAATGACAAGTACATTAATTTCAGGCACCTGTCAGGTGAGATTGGCCAGTTCAGCTACTTGATTCAAATATTTCAAAGCATTCTCTGTTAGTTCTTGCAAAATCATCAAAATTCAATATATTCCCAAATAATTTCGGAACTATAAGAGATGGGTATAGTACATGCTGATACAATTCCATCTGAAATTTGACGCTTCCTCTGATGGCGATATAAAAATTGCCACGTGCAATTTGAAAAAATTGAGTTATTGCTGTTTGAAAAAGGCCAAATTGAAAAAATCATACAAAACAACGCAATAAACATTTGACATGTGTAGACTGCTTAAAAAATTCCTTGATCCTTCTTCTATCCACCCAAGCAAAAATTGTGTCTATAGTGCAAAAGATCTACGAGCTACAATTTTTTTAAATGTTCCTCAAAAATCGAGTTTATAAAAAAAATAATTAAATCTGTCTAAAGTTCTGCAGATAAGTGCCAACAGCTTGGGTATTTTATGCCTTGCTCAAATGTCGGTTCTAGATGTATAATAAAAAGGTAGATTGCCATTTGAAATAACAAAGTGATGACCCACTTCCGGTATAACCGGAAATGATATCACTTCGAAAATATTTCACTTCAATTGGAAATCGCTAGTTATGGCCGCGTATAAAATTTCAGCTTGATATTGTAATTGGAACTCAGAACGTTTTTAACGGACGGTCCCAGTGGATATCCCTGTATATTATCACAAGGAATATTGAGGTACTAATGAATAATACGAAAAACCTCTGAAAGAATCATTTCATTCGAATCTATTGTTGAGAAATCTGTTGTAGGTCGTAGGCGACATCGATATTTTGTTGAGTGTTGTTTTTAGATACAAAAATTCTTTACATTTCTGAAATGACTGCAGGTTGATTTTTTCTCTTTTTACTTTAAATTAACCAAACTTCATTGCGGTGCTTTTTGTATCTTCTTGTTGCGCTGCGAAACGAATTGACTAGATCGAACGTACTGAGTTTTGAAATTCCAGTGTTTCGCAGCCTATTAAAAAGTTCTGTATGACTGCCAATTTCTGTTGAACCTATATGCGTACGGCAACGAGCGATTAGCAAGTGAACTTAATTTTATGCTGTTACAAGTGTCAAGCTTTCAAGCAGCTTGAAGAAGGTTGATCAAGTCGAGCTTTTGGATTGCAGAATCAAGTCAAGTCAAACCTTTTGATTTTTCAAAAGCTTGAATTACAAGTCAAGTCAAGCTTTTCGAACAATTTTCAAAATGCTTGACTTGATGAAACCCTACTTTGGTGTACGTATAAACAGCCCACGTTCTTACTTCATCCATTCTCTGTCCTCTATATTCATCACATGCCTGCCAGGAAGTTGGCTTCCGCAAAAATATCGTGCTATACACTATCGAAAGCCCTCGAAAAATCCAACAATACTCTCAAGAAGAATATCTCCAGATACCAGGTCCGTGATACTATGTACTAATTCGAAATGGCAGTTTCAATACCTCTCTAGTCCACCAAACCATATCGTGATCTAAGAGTACGTTCTGAAAAATCGAAGAAGTCTAGAAGCTAATATTTCTTAAAAAATGTTGAGACAGATTTATTTATATTAACCCGGCGTTGGTGTGGTGAACTTATGTTACATGTTTGGTGTTGTGGGGTGAGTTCACCCCATTTGGTTTTCGTGTGAAAAATTATTTTCACAATTTCGAATTTGATAATTGGCTGCGTTAACAGACACCATATTCTTTCAGAAAAAATGGTGAATTCGATTCACCCACCTACAGAATATAATAAAAGAAGAAATTTTTCACGACATAATTTCTATGAAAAAGAAAACATACATTTCTTCAGTTTAGAATATAAAAAACACGTATTCATTCAGTAGAATCTGTATATTAAAAAATGAACAAAAATATATGATTCAATCAAAGGGAAAAAGGCGAACTAGAAATATTGAAACATAAAAATTTCACAGTGTGTTCTATTGATAGCAATTTTGACATAGAATAAGACTATGCTCCAGACATAAAAAACTTCACATTTGGCACACTTCTTTTGGCACTTCCTATTTTTACCCCTGTAGCACATTCCACATCTTCCAATAGTTTTCTGGCGTTTTGGCTCTCATTCATTCAATGAAGATTTGATTGAATTTTTCAATTGCTTAGGCAACCTCTCATTGTCTTTACGAGTTAGAAGATGCTTTTGAACAAGCTGCAAGCCCAAATCTAAAGGGAATTCTCTTCTCTTTTGTTATTCTTAGTGTTCATCATTGAAAAAAAATGGTCTGTGGCCATCTTCTACTGTTACGTGATACGTCATAATTCCCGCATAGTTCTTCGACCACATCTACTCCTTATTTGGAGAAATTATAAAAAACTATTATCTCAGGTTTTTTCGCTTCTCCAGTTCTTTCAGCTATTTTATCCTCGTGGTGAAGCGTGGAGCAACCAGTACTACTTTTTTCTTCTTAGGTATATATGATAATATGGTAGGGTCCTTTTGAAAACCAAATTTGGTAGAAAAGACTTCTCGATTTTTAGTATCTACAAATGCAGGTGGAAGCTCAGCTTTATTTTTTCTTATAGTGCCAACGGAAGTAAGTTTGTGATTTTTCAACAAATGGGTAATCAGCAGAAAACTAATGGTTTGGGTATTGATATATTCAGAAGAGTTATGTATCTGCAAAGATTTCAATTACTACACAGATGCTTGCGTTTTGATAACTCTGAAAACAGACAAATTAGGCTATAAATTGATAAATTCACCCACATTAGAGCATCGTTCACTAAGTTTGTTGAAAACTGTCAAGGCGCTTATTCTCCTATCAAGTACGTCGCCATAGATGAACAGCTGCCTGCATTTCGTGGTCGATGTCCTTTTCGAGTATATATGCCAAATAAACCTTCAAAGTAGGGATTGAAAATATTAGCTATAGTTGATGCAAGATCATATTACGCGGGAATATGGAACCATATGCGGGTCAACAACAAGATGGCCTATTTAAAGTATCCTATACTTCACCGTTCGATGTTGTTGACAGATTAGTGGCACCCATCAGTCAAACTAACTAAAATGTGACTTTCGACTACTGGTTTACCAGTTTTCCGCTGATGACCCATCTGTTGAAAAATCATAAACTTACTTCCGTTGGCACTATAAGAAAAAATAAAGCTGAGCTTCCACCTGCGTTTGTAGATACTAGAAATCGAGAAGTATTTTCTACCAAATTTAGTTTTCAAAAAGACACTACCATATTATCATATAAACCGAAGAAGAAAAAATTAGTACTGGTTGCCTTCATGCTTCACCACGAGGATAAAATAGCTGAAAGAACTGGAGAAGCGAAAAAACCTGAGATAATAGATTTGTATAATTTCACCAAATGCGGAGTAGATGTGGTCGACGAACTATGCGGAAATTATGACGTATCACGTAACAGTAGAAGATGGCCACAGACCATTTTTTTTTCAATGATGTACCATTTTTTTCTTCTTCGGTATATATGATAATATGGTAGTGTCCTTTTGAAAACCAAATTTGGTAGAAAAGACTTCTCGATTTCTAGTATCTACAAACGCAGGTGGAAGCTCAGCTCTATGTTTTCTTATGGTGCCAACGGAAGTATGTTTGTGATTTTTCAAC
This sequence comes from Cryptolaemus montrouzieri, assembly GCA_013387265.2. NCBI lineage: Eukaryota > Metazoa > Arthropoda > Insecta > Coleoptera > Coccinellidae > Cryptolaemus > Cryptolaemus montrouzieri. The sequence continues at coordinate 43,041,301 of JABFTP020000062.1, forward strand.
AGATGGGTCATCAGCGGAAAACTGGTAAACCAGTTGTCGAAAGTCACATTTCAGTTAGTTTGACTGATGGGTGCCACTAATCTGTCAACAACATCGAACGGTGACGTATAGCCATCTTGTTGTTGATTCGCATATGGTTCCATATTCTCGCGTAATATGATCTTGCATCAACTATAGCGAATATTTTCAATCCCTACTTTGAAGGTTTATTTCGCAAATATACTCGAAAAGGACATCAACCACGAAATGCAGGCAGCTGTTCATCTATGGTGACGTACTCGCTAGGAGAATAAGCGCCTTGACAGTTTTCAACAAACTTAGTGAACAATGCTCTAATGTGGGTGAATTTATCAATTTATAGCCTAATTTGTCTGTTTTCAGAGTTATCAAAACGCAAGCAACTGAGTAGTAATTGAAATCTTTGCAGAGACATAACTCTTCTGAATATATCAATACCCAAACCATCAGTTTTCCATAGACCACATATTTGTGCTGATCATCATAAAGATTCCGCATAGTATCCAGACGCTGATTGGTATATCTTATAATACTAGTAATAATTACCTCATCAAAAAAAAATCGAAGCATTCTTCAGTTGTTTTGCTGTACCTTGCAGCAGGCCGTACTACTGAAAACTCACCCCTAATTATGTTTTCCGATCTGGTTCGTGCTGCTCAGTTGGGACAAATTTTTGACCGCATGGTTTTTTTATCTCTTCCGATGAAACAATTTTCTGATGACGTTGTATTAGATGATGTTGTTTGATTATCATCTTGTTCATCTTCTGAATGAACGCCTCCGTCATCGTCAACTTGTTCCGAATCATCTTCCTGTTCCGATTCAGAATCATGTGCACTTTCTTGAACCATATCTTCATTTTCAGAATCGCTCGAATCGACAAAATCTTCATCATTTTCCAGATCATGCCATAAGTCATACCTGTATGATTTGAAGAAAAAATAGTGTGGTAGGGTGATTATCACCAAAATTGTCTTTAATCGATAACCTCAGTGGTGTTGTGGGGTGAAAATTACCAAGTCGAACTTCGCACTCAAATAACAACTATGTTAACTCACTTAGAAGTAAGAGGCAACTGAGACAGCAATATTTAGTATTTCAGTTCAACATTTGAAGGTACTGAAGAGGTGGGGGCGCTGACAGTCTCCGTGTTTTTGTGATGTGCAATTGAATAACACTCTGGGTGATTTTAACCCCACCACACCAACGCCGGGTTAAAAGGGAATAGCTTACATACAGGGTATATATACCAAGTTGAGTGGCCTATTTGACGTTTATGGATAACTAATAATGGTATCGTTCTGAAATTTTTGGTAGTTGATTCAGCTGGTCCGAAACTCTACTCTTAAAATATTTTCACCTCAATGGCACTTTCGGTTATACCGGAAGTGCATACCAACTTTGTTATATAATAAAGAACACCCTACATATTGATGACTGGTTCGATAACGCTTGCTATTCCAATTACAAAAACACCTAACACATTAGTCTAGCTTGTTTCGTTCATGAAATATCCTAGTTTTACTTGAAAATTATCGATTATTTGCTTTTTGAAAAAATTGATATATCTCGAGAACGGCGTGAGCTACCAAAATAATGAACGGTGTTTTGCAAACAAGAAACCATGCGGGATATAACTTATATCCGACTGAATCTCAGTCTGTAAACAGAGTGCTCTATATTCGGCCTCATATAACGAAACGAATAAACATCGAAAACTACGTTTTTTAAAATTGTAACCCATGTTTTTTTTCAATCCATTAGATTCGCCGTAAAAAAAACTAAATGTAGTTCCCCATACATACCCTGTACCTTAGATTTCAAGTTTTCAAGTTGTGGCGAAAGAACGAATTTAACGTACCTACCTAAAGATGGCAAAGCCGGCTTAGATTCCTGCACGTGCGCATGGACAGTTCCTTGAGCATTAACAAAACAAACAAAAACTTTCTTTTTGTCATTGGATAATTGATGAATTAAGAGAAAAAAAATAGGAAACTGCATTTGTATCGAATATCCGAAGTCAAATTAAAAAATATCAGAAAATATGAATTAAACTCTACTTTTCTAAATTTCATAATAATTGTTCAAAGTGATGACCATTCACTTCTAGACATAGTTCTACTCGACACATAACACTCTGTGATGTGGCTCGCCTCAGTTCCTCAACAACCAACTGCATGAAAGCATTTTGCAGTCTATTATGCAAATCATATCTTAAAGTCACAGGTTCAGAATAAATTTCATCTTTTATAACTCATAGGCGTTAGGTCAGGTGGCCTTGGAGGCCACAAATACGTTCGTTCAAATCCATCTATCATCAAATATATCAGTTAAAGCTCGATAATTGTTATTTGTACGATGAGCTGGCGCTTCATCGAGTTTGTACCAACAACGTCTTGAATCAGCTACTGATGAAGTGTCAACGAAATCACTTACAACCGTCCCCAAAATCTCCAAATAGAGTTCACCATTTAAGTTTTCATCATACACAAAATACGAAAATCTGTTGTTTTTTAAATGTGCAAACACATTAAAACTAAATTTATTTTGAGGATTTCTTTTCCTCGTAATATGAGGATTTTGGTTGGTCCAAAAGTGTGAGTTATTCCGGTTGCAAACCCACATTAGAAACTTTGGCCTCATCCATCCAGATAATCCTTTTGAGAAAATCGAGATCCTCTTCTGTTCTGAGAAGAAGGATCTCACACAGTTCTATTCGAAGCTGTGGATCGCCAGCTTGTAGAATTTGGACCAATAAAAATTTATAAGGATGCAGTTTATGTTGTTTTAGAATTCTGTGAATACTACTATGAGGTAAATTCAGATCATGCTCTGCTATTCCTATTGATGCACGTGGATCAACATCAAAATAAACTCAAACGTCAATTTCATTGTCTTCATTGTTAACTACAGGCAATGAATATAATGTCTCATTCTGGACTGTTCCAGTCGAAAAAAAATCTGTAACGTATCTCCTGAATTTTTTAGCTGTCATAGACGACATATTTGGATATAATTCGTTAAATCTCCTACAAGTTCTACTCACATTCCGTCTCTCATCTCCATGAATGAAAAATAAATTGGGTATTTACTCATTTGTGTAGCTATCCATTTTGTTCGAATTAATTCGATTGACAGTTAAAACAATAAAGTTTGCTATCTATGATCAGGAGCCTGTCTATGCTTTGGGAACTGTCTACGCAAGTGCAGGAATCTAAGCCGCCTTTGCCAACTTCAGGTAGGTACGTAAAATTCGTTTTTTCGCCATAACTCGAAAACTTAAAATCTTCATTTAGTTTTCAAGGCGAATCTAACGAATTGAAAAAATGTGGGTTACAATTTGAAAAACGTAATTTTCGATGTTTCTTCGTTTCGGTATATGAGGCGGAAAAATAGCACTCTGTATACAGACTGAGATTCAGTCGGATATGAGTAATGTCCCGCATGGTTTCTTGTTTGCAAAACACCATTCGTTATTTTGGTAGCTCACGCCGTTCTTGAGATACATCAATTTTTCAAAAAGCAAATCTATAATATTCAAGTAAAACTAGGATATTTCTTGAACGAAACGAGCTAGACTTACGTGTTAGGTGTTTCTATAATTGGAATAACAAATGTTATCGAATCAGCCATCAATATACAGGGTGTTGTACATTAAATAATAAAGTTGGTATGCAGTTCCGGTATAAACGGAAGTGCCATTGGAATGAAAATATTTTAGAAATAGAGTTTCGGACCAGCTAAATCAACTACCAAAATTTCAGAACGATAGCATTATAAGTTCTCCATAAACGTCTAATAGGCCACTCAACTTGGGATTCCCTGTATAGTATCTATCGAAAATTTGATGACTTTAATTGGGATGCTGTCGTAATCTTAGGAAAGCTTATTTCTCATGGACATAACAATATCAGAACTTCTTTTTCAGAAACTTCGAACATATAAAACGAGTTTTCAGAAAATTTTAAAACAGTTTCTTTCGTAGCTTGCACATGTTTTTACACAAATTTATCACAGCGTTAATAATATATTCGTTTAGTTCCTCAACAGTTTTCAAAAGATCCCCAGAACGAAACTTTGCCGATCTATTATTGATGTTATTGTTCTTTAAATAATGTATGGTTTTCCACAATACTTTTGATTTATTGACAGATTATTTAATTATATTTGATATAAGGTCCGATAAATCATGGATGATTTTCCTACATTTGTGATTAATGTTGTGTTGCATGGTTTCAGTTCGCATGCACTATCCAACCGTTGTTTTATGAGTTCCTTGTCCAATTGCTTATTTCGGATTGGGTACAAATTTTATCCCAAATTCTCTTAACAGATTATGAATTAAATGCGTAGCATCAACAATAATAATCAACTAGATTTTTCATATTCCGCTCTCCCAATATGACAGTATATAGACGCAAATTCATTATGGTGCTTATATAATGTTCCACATATCAAATTCTCAATTGTTATGTTTCTGTCTCATTTTAGGAGATATTTGTGCACACACTTCATTTTCGATCTATTATCATGCGCCAACTACAATATTTTTGCCATCTTCACCCGAATCTATACACCGATATGGTATTCTAGAATGCAATGGTCATTCAAATTATTCAGATTATGGACAATTAATGAATACCTGGATAACCTTCAATTGGTAAGTTTTTCCATTTCCCTGTTACCTACTCATTTTTCCTAGTATAAAATTAATAAGTCATTGTTAAGAATGAATTTGAAATTGGTTGCAAAAATGATGTTCAATTAGTTGCATAGCACGCCATGTTATGTTGCCGCACAGCGGTCGCTATATTATTTTTTGATTGTACTCTTTCGTTTCGTATCCATATATGCAGGCCCGCCGCTAGCGGTTTGAACGCCGGTGTGCAATTCCTATCGTGCCGCCCCTATCTAACTACAAAACCTAGGTGTTTATAAAAATGTGAAAAAAAAAATGCTGTACAGTGAAAAACTATATTATATTAGGTTATTTTATACAAGATAGATACACTAATACGACATTAAATGAAAAAATGAAGGCAAGAAAGGTGCAGTTTATACATATTATGTAGGTAGGTATAGGTATTAAGTTATTTTACAGAAACTGCACCTTTCTTGCCTTCATGTTGGCAAAATCAGCTATATTTTTTTGGTGTCTGTCTAGTCTATTTAGAATCTCATGTTCAATTGAAATTATTGCTAAATTACTTAGTCTTTGCTGGTGCATAGTTGATCTCAAATAGTTTTTTATTATTTTTAACTTTGAAAATGACCTTTCACCAGATGCAACTGAAACCGGCAATGTAAGTAGTATCCTTAGCGCTATTGCTGTATTCGGAAATGTTGACATTAATTCATTAGCAAAAATGTATTGCAATAGGGTTTGTGGATCATTAGACTGGTTTTCAGTTAAATGCAACTTTAAAGCATTGATTTCATTAAACATATCTATACCGTCAATATCTGCGTAACTACTTGAACTATCTTTTAGCTTCACATTCAAATCTTTACAATGTTTCATTAAATCATCTTTGGAGTAACTAAACAAGTTATTATTGGTGAAAAAGCCAAAAACGTCGGTAAAAGTTTCCAACTCATCGAATCTACGTTTTAAAGAAGTTAAGGTTTGGTCCAGGATCCTAAAAAAAACATCTACCTTGTATTTTGTTTTAGGGTCTAGTAAGACTTCATCACTCTGTTCATACTGAAATTGAGTTGGTTTTCTTCGTGGACGAACGGTATCTATAGGCGGAAAATCTGCATCTACATTAAGTTCCCGAGCCACAGTGGTAGCTTCTTCTAACACCCTTTCGAAATGCTCATCTGTGCGATATTCGGTGAATTTATGAATCAATTTATTTAACAAATTTATGCAGATTTGAGTATTTATTGTGGGTTTTGCATCATTTTGCTAATAGCATTAATTTCGTTTAAAATATCAAACCAAATTACAACTAAGCAAATAAATCTATAATTTTGAATATTCAAAGCAAGCGAATGTGCTTTGTGAGTTGTTGTACAATCCCATTCCGACGAATTGTTATCTGATATTTCAAGTAAAGCGTCAAATATTTTTCGAGGTGATACCGTGAAGGTTTGACTGCATCCATTCTGCTAGACCATCGCGTGGCACTTAATGCCTTTAGTTTTAAATCAGGTAAATGCTTGCAAATTATGGACCACCTTTTGGTAGAAGACGAAAAGAAAACGTAAATTTCTTGAATTAAGTTGAAAAAGTTGACCGTGTCGTCCGTTATATTTGCCGCATCGTTAACTACCAAATTGAGACTATGCGCCGAGCATGGAACGTAAAATGCACGATTATTCATTCCCGAAATTTTTTTGTAATCCATTGTGTTTTCCACGCATATTAGAACCATTGTCATAACCTTGGCCACGTAAGTTTTTAATATCAAGGTTTAATTGCGAAAATAAATCTAAAACAAAATTTAATAGTCCTTCACCTGTGGAGCTGGTTATCGGACAGATGCCAATAAAACTTTCGCATATTGTAACATTTTTAGTTTCACTGTTTAAAACAACATACCTTAGTATAACTGTAATTTGTTCTGTGTGACTTACATCTGGTGTGCAATCTAATATGATAGAGAAATATTTTGATTCTCTGACTTTGTTCAGGATATAATTTTTTATGGTCGTGCCGAGTAAATCAATGATTTCATTCTGAATCTGATCTCCTAAATAGTGAGTCATGCGAGTTGAATCGAATTTCGAGGCTTGAATTCTGTGAATATGTTTCCGCATAACTGAATCAAAGGATGCTATCATTTCTATTTCTTTGAGAAAATTACCATTATCATGCTCATATAATATTTTGGACGAGCCCTAAACGCCAGACATTGATGAGATAAAATTTTATAACAGCTATGATCCTTTGCAATACATCACACCATTGTTTTTTCAGATTCTAATAGTCTCAGTTGCATTTGATTTACAGTAGTTTTATTTTTTAACATATGATTTAGTTGGACCCAACATTTTAAATTTTCGCTATTTGAAATGCTGGTTTCGTGTCGTTTTAAGGTAGATGACAGATGTTGCCAATCTGAAAAACCGCTTGGAGCTGACAGACTACTTACAGTTTTACTGAATATTTTACAACAAAAACAATAGGCTGAATCTTTTGACGTAGAGTAAACAAGCCATTCTCTGTTAATTTTTTCTCCATTAGGAAGATTTCTAGAGTAATAACTGTTTGCAAATTTTCTTCCATCGATATTAGCAGGAAAATTGTGGTTAAACAGCTGCACGGGACCACGGCTAACCAAGATATTAACAATATCATTAGTCATACTGGCGGGCCACGAACCGGGATCATCACCACAATCTAAACAGCTACTTGATGACGATAAATTGCTTACAGGTTCTTTAGCACTACTTTCTCTTTTTTTAGTTTCACTGGAGTCTCCTTCTGAAGGACTAACATTTTTCTCTTCAGATACCTCCATAACTTCTAGATTTAAAGCTGCGCTTGTTGAAGCTACATCTACGTCAACATTCTCTTGACATTCAGAGTCCCTATTTTCTGGTTTGCTAAAAAATTTCTCAAGAGATCCCGCTAGTTTTTTTTCTCTGTATCTTTTTCTCGTTTTTGCCGTCGAAATTGAGCTCCTGAAATTTTTTTCCTTTTTTGCGGTTCCTGGAATTTTTTTGAAAAAGTTTAGTATACGGTTGTACAAAAGTAACTTAAATCCCAAAAGGGGGTCGATCATTCCACCCATTATTGCGAACAACCTTTACTAGGGGGTCAACACTGAAATCGCGAAAAAAAATCAGCTTTTCCATACATTTTGTATGGAATAGTTATTTTTTTTCGCGATTTCACCGTTGACCCTATAGTAAAAGTTGTTCGTATTTATGTGTAGAATGACTCCCTTTCGGGATTTAAGTTACTTTTGTTACACCCTGTATAGGTATAATTTTAATATTTTTTTTTATAAATCTTCACTCTTAAGTTGTATAACAGAAAAAAATACCCTTTAAATCACAATAATAATCACAATACTACTGCGAAAAAAAATGTTCATACCTACTGCACACAAATGTAATGGAATAACTAATTTTTTTTCGCGACTTCAGAGTTGACCCCATAGTAAAAGTTGTTCGTATTGATTAGATGGAATGTCCCCCTTTCGTTACTTAAGTTACTTTTGTTACACTCTGTATTAATTTTAATACATTTTTTTTAATAAATCTTTACTTTAAGTTTTTTCAGTAAAATAACCTTTAAATTTTACATGAATACCTGCTGTTTATATGAATGCGCCCATATGCTGATTAATTAAACAAAGACACTTACCATAATTATGATTTTTGCGCCGACGGATATTATAAATAATTTTCTAAATTATTTTTATAGTCACACTTCGCACAAAAATATACAGAATATTATTAATTTTAAGTACCCTGGACCGTTTCCGGATCTCACATTAGGGCTATAACCAAATAATTGAAGTTTGTTGTTCACTCACATCACTTTCGCATTTGTGTTAAATAAATAAAAACAAAGAAATGAGTATATAGTTTTAAGGGGATTTCCCCTGATATCTGTGGGATTTCCCTATTTCGCATAGAGCACGATACGGATTAACTTTGTTCTCATGAATTTCAATAGATGGCGCTATGTAATGCTACGATATAAAAGAAATATTTGGGCGCCGTTCATCATATTATTTTTATAAGGATAATCTTTTTAGTATTATGAGGTGACAATGTCTGAATTTTAGTCGATGATTGCCTGATTTGCCGCCCCCTGAATGCGCCACCCGCCTGCATTACACGCCTTGCACGCCCGCTTACGGCGGGCCTGCATATATGTTAACCATACAATAGCTTTTAGTGTTACAACGACCAAATTTTTTTTGTTTTGACTTCGATACTAGGGAACGTCTATCAATAAGGCAAGTGCATACAATAAGGCCATGGTTAATTGGAAAAGAGAAAAAAAACAAAAATAAATACTTTTGAAGAATTTATAATTATCAATCTCAGAACAGAACTATTTTGGTATCATTGTAATGCAAACAGAAACTGAACTCGAAAAAGACGTAAGATATTATAAATTTTGAAAGTTTTATCTCATTGGTCTTAATAAATCCCCGTGTTACAAATAAGGCCACAGCAAATACACATGAAATGTAAATGCACTATTTGTAGCTAGGGCATAAAAATTCGCACTTATCTGGGGGACGGCAGTGCCCCGCCAAATCGAGGAAAAAGCAGAATTACATAAACATCGTGAAAAGTAAACGAACAAAACACAAACGCACTGCCTTACCATCGTTTTCAGAAACCGTTTCAGAGCATTTTCGACCTTCTATAACTTTGTTGTGGATAAAGCAGACTAGCTGTGCCTTCATTATTCAAGGAATATTACCAAAATTACCCGTTTTACAAATTTTTTTGCTCATATCACCTATATTATAGAAACTGAAGACTGTCGAACTTTTCCATTTTTACCTCTTTCTGTAATAACTGACTCACTGATCATCACATTGTTTGAGAACTTCAAGCATACACACACCACAAATTTTGGATTTAGTCATTATTTATCCCACAGAGTAAGAAAAATTCAAAATTCTAGAATCCAGGCTCTGTTTTCTTAATTCGAGCTTCGCATATACCTAGTGCTTCCTTACCTAGGAAAACTATTTCGAGAAAGGTACGTATTCTCGTCGTGAAATGAACGATACGACATGATTTGTATGGCTCTGGGAAGAATTTGCAGAAGTTTCGAACACTAATATTCACTTGAAGAGTCATAACCTCCACATAAATTACATAATACTCAGCACTTTTCATTCTGATCGCAATTCTGGTTTAACCTAATAACCTCACTAAAAGTGAGGTTATTAAACCACTCAGATCATAAACAGAAGTCCGCTCATTCCTACGCCATAAAAGAACTCTAAAAGGGCGCCTCACACGGTCAATAATACTGTCGATATTTATGTCAAAAATATTGACATCAATCCATCAATATGGAAGTAAACCATCAATATATCATCCATACACGATCAATAATATTTTCAATTTCGCAAAATGATGACAATATTATTGAACGTCTGAGGCACATAACAGACTCCAACGCTTTTCCCAGCTTGGCCTCCAAATTTATTATTAATAATAATTATATTAATTAGTAATAATATTACTTCTACTTTTTTGAAATAATGCAACAATAAAGCGGTTTAACTTTTGGACTCTCGCAGGATTTATCATTTCTCCGTTTTGTTTTGCTAATTCCGAATGCTTCTTCATAAAAAGTCCGAACCACAGTCGCCCAATCATGTAATCATCTGAATTATTATGTTTTATTTTGTTATTTTTGCTGTACTTTTAGACACATAACGAATAACTTTTGGCACTAGGGTTATACCAACGTCTGCAAACCGAATTATTCTGGCTACTAATTCCTTTTTCCTTCTAGGCTAATAATAGATTTTCTATCCATTTTTTTGGGTTCACATTTTGAAGCACTTCGGTTCCTTAGAGTGGAATAAAGAATCGATCAACAGTTTTCATTGTTGTCATTGAATCTTCCTTGAATCTGCCGCGGATGTCCTTATTACGTTTTTTTTCTCATTGTGCTCACGTAGGTACTGTGTTCAAAATATGATACGAGTTTTCGATATGTATATATATTTTTCAATTTACAATGGTATGGCTTTATTGTAGCCTCAACCTTATTGTATGCACTTACCTTATTTTTGCGTCATATATTCCTTGAATATTTTTTCCTACTTCCCTTTCTCGGCTTTCTTAAACGAACTCAAAGCGAAATATTTGTCTGGTGCTAAAGAAAGCTATAATTTTCAAAATTCCTGTGAAAATTCCAGGAATTCATATCTATAACATCCTTTATCGAGAAAGAAAACTTGGATTAAGTATTCAAGGCATACGTGTCCCAAAAGATCTGATTATCTCAAAGCCAATTGCGGACTAAACTAAATTAGTTGAATTGTCATAATTCCCTCTTGCAGTGATATTACAGTTGGAAGAAAAAAATCAGTCCAATTTTGTTTCTCCACGATAATTTGTCGAGTACCAACAATTTATTTTTGAAAACATTTCTTCGAAAAATTTATGGGTGAACCTGTTGTACCTGACACTCTATGTACCTAGAGTCTCTTTTAATTTCCAAATGTTCGTGCCCTTGTTTTATCTCTTTCTCTATGGTTTGAGGAACTTTGAACAAGACTAATCAACATAAAGCGATCATTGTTATTGTTCAGTGAACTACATCGGGATAAAGTCCATAACTTTATATTTTTCATTTTTACGATTATTTTTCTTACTTACTTCAACATGTTGTACCTTGATCACACCAAAACCTTTGTACCTTGGTCATATGGTCAAGGTACATCCAATTTTTTCTATTTAATTTAGTTTGGCGTTACAAAATTATTTTAAGATTTTGTACTTATACTTTGTTTCTTCGGTTTAGGTAAAATGCTTCGTAGCAAAAACAACACCAAACGGATACCCATTGATAAAACAAAACTTTCTACTGCTATCAAACTAGTCAAAGAAAAAAAAATCAATAAGAGGAGCCGCGAAGCATTTGAAATTGTCAAGATGTACTTTAAAGAGGCATTATTAACACTGCTTAAAGACTGGTCAAGATGTGAGTCACCTTCACGGTAACCTCGCGGTTAAGTTTTCAGAAGCAGCAAAGTTACAGTACGGACTTACTTTAAAGGACGTAAAGAGGTTAGTGTTTGAGTTCGCAAAGAACAACAACAAAACATATCTACCTCAATAGGATGAAGATCAAATGGCTGGAGAAAACTTGCGTCTTTTCCAGAAACGACATCCAAACCTAGTTTCACGCAAACCAGAAGCTACTAGCTTTTGTTGTTCTACGGCACTTAATAAAACAAATATAAAATTGACCGTTGAAAACTATAAGATAGCTTTCTCCAAATGTCCAGAATTAAGAGCAATTGATATTTGGAATGTGGACGAAAGTGGGATTTCCACAGTCCATGCTACACCAAAATTTTTAGTAGGCAAAGGAGCTGAACAAGTTGGCGCAAGACGAGCGGAGAAAAAGGAACTACCGTCAGAATGATAGCTGCAGTAAACGCGGGAGGTGGATTCATTCCGCCCATGCTTATATTAATAATAATATATAATAATACTTCGTCAATTATTTGAAACGATCCAAGGATTGTCCTTCTATTTTACTACTCGATAATCACGAAAGCCACATTCAAATAGCAGTAATAGAATTGGCCAGAAAACATAGCGTGGTTCTCGTAACATTTCATCCACACACAAGTCATAAATATCAACCGTATTATTACCGTTTAAGAAACATTACTACACCAGGTCACGTCGGTAAGCCATTGACGATTTATGACATTGCCAGTCTTGTTGGAAAAGGTTTTCCTCAATCTTTTACCCCATCAAATAATATTCAGAGCTTCAGAAGCACCTGATTACACCCACTAAATGAAAACATATATCAAAAGATGATTTTATGCCGTTAAACGTAACTGACCGACCCTTACCTGTATGTGAAAATGAACCTAGTCCCAGGACTTCGTTCCAAGAAACGAATACAATTCTTGAATAGCCACATTGTGACAAGGAGCTTCTTCCTTCTTCTTCTGGAGATTCTGCTCAAAAACACAACCAAGTTCTTGAAACCTCTTTACAAGAAGACAAACAAGAATGCTCAAATAGTGTGACATCCATGATTAGACCACACCCAATAGCTGAAGCACGGAAATAAGTTCGAAGAGGCAGACAGAAAAAACTTTTCTTTGCGAGATTCAGAAACTATAAAGACGGTGATTATGTTATATTTATTTATGTATGGGGAATACTTTGTAGGCAAAATAATGTCGGTCAATGCCGAAGGCGCTCTAATAAAATCCATGAAAAAGTCGTTAAAAACTGGAAATGGCCAGAAAAGAGGACTTGAACTTGTACCAATAGTCAGATATTAAGGAAAAATAAAACCCCAGAAAATCTAATTCCAAGAGGAAATTTTGCTTTGTTCCTGAAATTATTAAATAAATAATTAAAATAATATTGATTAATTTATACGCTCAAAAATTAGTTTGTATGAAGAGATTATAGACTTCTCAATATGATTAAATGTTCTTAATGTTCTTAAGTTAGGTATTACGAGAAGTATTTAGTTTTGTTAATTTAAATTGTTGTTGATTGACATTTCATAGATATTATTTAATAGCTTGAAGACATTATGAACGTTAAAATAATAATAAAAATACTATTTGCCAAAGAAATATGGATTTTATTTGACAGAGTTCTAACTGTGACCAAGGTACAACATTAGCGGATCAAGGTACATCACCACTGTTGTACCTTGATCAACATTCCAACTTTTTTTTAGTCTGTGTAGATCTTTCAAAGTCTATTGTCTATTCTTCTTTATAATTTATATACGAACCTTATTAGTTCTTCTGTGAGGTTAGATTCCCCTATCACAATATATTCCAGAATTCTTCTCATTTCCTTAGTTTTACTTTCATTTTATTTCAAACTCATTTCCGGATACGGAATTCAATCAAATTGTTACAATTTGTTCTAACCGTGATGTGATTCTTCAAGAAGAAAATCATTTCCATAGAACTATCTGTCGAGATGTGATAGTTGTTTTCGAAAATATTTTCGATGTTTTATTTTTATTAGCGAAAACCCATTCATTCAAAGTTACGAATACTTTAGGTAATGACATCAGAGATCCGAGCGAAGCTTTTAAAAAATTTTTCCATTTATACGACCATATTGTTTTATTTTCTGCTGGGATTTTTTGGGAGCGCTTTTAACTTTAGACTAACTGTGGTCCACTCCTAACACACGACTCCTTATTTTTGTCATAGTGTAATTTTCTCTAAAAAACTAATTATTCATGTTTCAGAGATTGACCTTACCCAGTTACCTGTACAGAATATTGAAATACAGTCTTTTCACCACGGTGCTCTTATTGTGGTTGATTTTGTTCAACTATTTATTGGATTTTTATTATAGCAGAAAAGTAGTTTTTCTGGATCTGCCCAGCAAATTTTTTATGGCTGCCGATAACAATTTGCGAAGAATGTTTCTCGTTGATATTTATATAGGAAACTACGAAAACATACAGAAAATAGATTTGTATTTGGCGATTGCTACTTTGTATTTCGGAAAATTCTTCGAAATTTGGCTATTGGGTAAGATAAATCAATACTTATATTCTTCATTGTCGAAATTATATATTATTAGCACAGCTTCCCAAGTCAAAACAGGGGCAACCCCGGAAATAGATGATAAGCTTCGTTTTGGGAAAAGAATAGGTAGAATAGAATAGAATAGGTTTATTTGCCTTCAAATATTACAAGGCATGTAAATAAATAAATAAACAAACAAACAGATAAATATAAAATACAAACAAACATACAGATTTCTCAAAACAAAAGTTACTATATGCGAGATTTCGCAATGTGTAGACACATCGAAGAAAGTTATTATTCAAGGAACAATATTCAACCTTCCGTAGACTGTTAAATATTCTCCCTTGAAGGATTTAGTTTTCCGATCTACTCTTCATAATCACCGTTAACCGGGACCACGAATAGGAACAATGGACTGCAGTTTCGGTCTCGTTTGACCTCGTCAGCATTGTCTACCCATTCGTAACACTAGGCTATGCCGTTACCTACTCATCTCAATTCATTGGAGCGAACGTTACCATGTAAACGTCACTGCGCCCCCCAACGAACCGAAACAGAGGCTACCTCACCATCGCCCCGCGAAATGGTGAAAACAAAGAGCAGATAAAACAGGTAAACGTTTAGTGGTCACACTAGTTCCATAACTTACCGCCATGCGATACTCACGTATCAGACAGAAGCGGCCGTCGAAGGACTGACGCTCCTCATTCCTATGTGGTTTACAACCAGGCATACACAATTATCTCAAAACAAAAAGTTACTACTTCGATGTTATCTATAACACTTTCATTGACAGTAGGTATACCGTTCTGAGTATCATTCACTTCTGAGTTCCATTATGACCTCTTCTCGTATGCTTTGCAGCGTTTCTGAAGAAAGTAGCCTGTTTTGAACGATTGTTCTTCGTTGATCTGAAATTCTCTGCTCGGATATGTGCTGTTTCCGGATATTTTCTATGAACGCAAGGTGTTACGCGTACCTGTATGCTGTCATTTCCGATTCCAAGTTTGTAATTTTGTAATAGAAACGCAAAATGAAGGAATTCATTTCTGGGGTCTACTTCATTCGTTTCCTAGGGAGTCCGGCTATCGTGGTCGTAGGCATAATGGCTTGCGCCACCGTTGAAACATCAAGAGTCGGTTGGGAGATATTCATGTTGTTCCCCACTTGGTTTTGTGTTGCATTATCCTTACTCGATATCACGCTGCTTCCGTCGCTAACCGAGGGAGACTGACTCACTTTCCGAACAAGACCCTCTTCCTAAATCTTGAACGCGACAAGAGGTTATGGTGGTAGAATGTTGATTCACCCGTTTATTCCTTAGAGTGTACATCATTGGATAAGTTGCATTTTATACCTACTGCCAGGTTCAGCTTGGGTACCTCGGGTTCGCTAAGCCCGTACTCAGAAACAATGTTCCTGAGCCCCAGAGGTATTATTATTATTATTCAATTCAAATTGCAATTTCTCTTCAATTGTAGAAAATTTATTAATATATGTATGATTCCTGAATAAGAATATATTTTCTGAACTGCTTGTCCACTTAAGACATATCAGAATGTAATTTAAAAATACTCGTGCTTACAGGTGACTATATGAGAGAAATGAGTATCATTATAAATAATATTACTTATGACATATTTATTCAATTTTTCTCGATAAATATGGTTTTTGTAATGAATAATAAGTAATTTACTCCTGTGCGATATTCGTCTGATTCATAGTTGCCTCGAATTAAACGATATATGGTGCAGCGGTCGACTTCAATCTTCAACATAGTCACCAAAGAATGATACATGTGCTCAAGGGCTCCTTTAAACTTTCAATGTATTATGTGTCGAACGATTTATCTTCAAAAAAGGTTCCAATCTCAGCAATAACTTTTTCATTTTCGTTGAGACATCTGTCAGAGTGACTGTGGTCCAGATCTGACTTAGTGAAACAGCAATTTTCTCTTGTATTTGAAGTTGATGGTTTGGCTTTGTCGAGGACGAAATACCTTACGTTTCCCAAAAAACCGATTCATAACCTTGTCACCTGACGTTTTTGGTCGCTTTGGACGGCTTGTACCGGCTGCTGTCTACTCAGCTGGCTTCTTTACGATTAAGACATCTACTATTGGACTAATGCTTCATTAATCCATTGTCATATTATCAAAATATCCTGCTCATTTTGCATAAACTGCTCCAAACAGCATTCTGAGTCATCTATACGATGCCATATGTGAACCACTGCAACACTTATTTTGAGAATAGCTTTCTCATGAACAAATCATCTATTATACGGTGCTGCAGCGCGATGTGAGCCTTGGCTTCCTGCACTATGCCTCGCCATTCAGCCCTGTCCCTGGATTTGCTGCTGCAATCTGTCACACCCATAATTGGCAGATCTTTGGTAACGGAGTCAAGCCATTGCAAACGTGATCTTTCTTTCATTCTTGTAGCGTTGAGAACTTTTTTGGGATCTGTGTTTCGTTAATCTGTTCATGTCTCAACCAGTTAATTCATTGAGCCTTGATGAAACGCACGTTGTCTTCTCGATTGAGGATGTTGTCAATCTTTATATTTGTTCTCATATATAATCGGTATTCTTCTTTAATTGGTCCATATATCCGCCTGGTGACTTTGCGTTCAAATTTTTGGAGGATATCTTGTTCGGACTCTGTAATGTTCCAAGTTTCTCCTCCATAATTGACCATAGGTCTGACTAGAGTCCGGTATAGCGTCATCTTGGTAGCCCTACTGATGAGTTTAATTCTGAATAGCTTTATGTTTACAAAATAGTCCCGGTCTTTCTTCAATATTTCGAGTGGTTCTTCCGTCATTTTCAATCGTATTTCCAAGTTATTTGAACTGAGTACCTTCTTCAAATGTTATTTGGTCAATGGTAAGGTTTCGGTCCTCAGATGTTGATAAGACAATTCAATATCCCAAGCTCTTCTTTCTAGTAGTTGGTAGACTTCGGTTATTTTTTGTTTTAATCTTACCAGGATGGAACGTTATCCGCGTATTCACATAACTAACTTGATTTATTGAAAGTTGTTTCCCACTAGTCCAGGTCTTGTAGTAAAAAATGGAGGGTCAATATGAACAGAGTCGTTGAGAGCCCGTCTCTGAATTCGAAAGGCCTACTTGTGTTGTTACCTTTTTCTATGTGCTCCTCTATTTTGTTCAAAGTCGAACTCAACTTCTCGGGGATGGTGAAGTATTTTAAGACGTGGTTTAACATATCGAACGCTTGCTCAAAGTCGATGAAGAATAGGTGCAACTCTATGCCATCCATTTCTTTGCATGCAAAAATTCTACCTGGAGGAGCTCCATCGCGTAGCTCAATCTTCTTGCGTTTTCTTCTAAAAAATTAGTATTGCAGGAACGAAACTTCCTGCCACAGAAGCGCATATAACATCTGTCGTTGAGATTTCACGTTCATCAGATGTAACCTTTGAAACTTTCTTGGATCCCTTTCGAGACAATATTTTTGAATTTTTTTCAGGAACACTGGAAATTGATGTCTAATCTACGTTAAAAATTCGATGAGGTGCATAGTTTTCTTCTAGAAGAACTTCTTTTAAGAGTTCAAAAATTTGGAAACTACGGGTTTTGTTAAAAGCCCTTGCTCAAGTTGCCGAGAATGCTTCCGGGTACCTTTAAGAAAGTTCTGGATGTCTTTTCCTCAACCCATACAGCCAATCTCTTCAAGCTGGTTTTTCGACATGAGAAAATCTATGTCGAATATTGTTTCCTGAGGCAGTTGGTATGCCAGCTGACGTAGATCTCGGGTGGTCAATCCATACATTCTACCTTTAAAATATGGAATGTGCTAAACTAATTTTTCCTTTTGTTCAGGGAAAATACAGGATGGCATTTCAAGGAGTCTTAGGTCTTGTTTTGGTTCTTTATTTCTATTCATAAAATGTCGCTTTAGGGACAGTAGCCTTCACTGGCTTTCCTTCATTTATATATGCTTTGTATTCCGATTTTGTCGATTCGTTTCACCATTCTGTAAGCAAAAACAATATTGAATCCAAAAGATTTATTAGACCGTGCTGGGTAAAATGATCATTTTCTGGAAGCGGGATCATTTAACCCCAGCACCAGCAATGACTGGAAACAAAAACGGTTTTGTGGCATTGTATCGAGCTAATAAAGATTTCCCTTCATTTTTTTCATTGCATTGCATTTTACATCAACAAGTTTTGTGTTCAGAAGTCTCAAACACGGAGGAAATTATAGGCATTGCAAGAAAAATTGTGAATTCCATCCGTGCACGTAGCTGGCAAAGGGGGCTCTTTAAGTTGCAGCTGGAAGATAGGGAGTCAGCTTAACACACAGATCTAGTTCTTCACACGGACGTCAGAGGGTTGAGTCGCGGAAAATTTCTAGAAAGATTTCATGAATTATTGCCCGAAATAACAGCTTTTCTAGACGAAAGAGGTGATTTGGCATTTTTGACTGACAACACAATGCGTTTAAACACCACTAACTTGGAGCTTCAAGGTAACTGAAAAACTATTATTGAGATGATTAGCGCAGTAAACGCATTCAAAAGTAAATTGCAACCTATGATAGATCAACTAAAGAAAGGACCTGAAACATTTTCTGTTTTTTGAAAGCAAGGATTCCTCAGTTGTATTATGATACGTATGAGGCTGAATTCAGAAATATTTTTGGGACAATTTTAACTGACGATCATACGTCATCATGCTTGCGATTAGCACTCAGTGGTTACGTACCATCTTATGAAAAGTATGCTGAGGACATACAGTGCCACGCTTCAATATCAAAGTCACCTTAGTTAAGTTTAACACTATATGTAACTCTTTTGATTTGTAACAACCAATAAACTCGCAATTTGGTAACTGGTTTTTCATTGATATTTAGAGAAGAACCTAACTAACCCAAACCTTGACTAAAATAATGTATATTGTGCGAAAAGGTAATATCTATATGCTATGGTACTGCCACCGTACCTAGGTAGGTAGGTAGGTAGGGTGTATATCGTATGTACGACAACCCTGCATCACACATACTTGCAGCCTCTCAGAGTCGATCGTAAGTAGTCTGAAAATATTGAGGTAGATCGCCAGCAGTTCAAGTTTGAGCACCCCTAGTGTTAACAGTTTTGAGGATGGGGGTTATTATCATTTGGAGATTATCATGAGGACATGAATGCGGATGCTTTCGAAGAATATTTTGAACTATTGTTGTATTTGATACCACTAGGAAATGTTATAGTAATGGATAACGCAAGCAATCATTCGCGACAGATTGAATTAACATCTTCATGGCGTGAAGCAGACATCATCAGATAGCTGACGGATAAAAATATTTCTTTCGAAGACAATATGGTAAAAAAGAATTATTATCAATTATAAATTTACATAAAAATCATACAAAAATATATAATGAGATTGACGAAATGGCAAAAAATCGGGAAGTTAGTATACTCCGCCTTCCACCTTACCATTGCGAATGAATCCGATTGAACTTATATGGACAGGTAAAGGTGAAGTGGCTGGAAAGACAGGATAAATAAAAGTGATTTCATTTAACAGTGCAATAAAAGAACACCAAAACTGGAAAAATTGTATAGACCACGTCATTTAAGAAGAAAATAAAATGTGGGAACTGGATCATATTATGGATGCCATGATAGATAATGTTATAGTGAATTTAGGTAATGAAGATACATCAACAGACGATGAACTATAAATATTTTATGAAATTATATATGAGCGTTTTGACAAGTGGTGTATTGATTTTTATAATTTTAAAGTGTAGAAAGAAATTGAATTCAGAAATAGATGTTTTATAAAGTCATGAAATTATTTAAAACATTCTGTTCTGTTAGGTAATGTTAAAACTCATGTGGAAAATTAAGCTTAACTCTACTATAACATAAAATAAATGTTCATTTCCATAATTTACTAAAACTATTGAGTTATCGGAAATAAATAAATAATATAATAATTAAGCGTAAGAATTAAACATGCATGAAATTCATGGAATAATTATTCTTGGTAAACGTAACTATCTATATATTCACATTAAATTATTATCGTTTTTAAATACATTAGTGTTCAATTGATTCAATCTCATTTTCGAAGAGAACTCTAAAACACATATTTGTCTACGTTACTTTCTTCAAATTTTAGATGTCTGAAGTAAACATTTTGTTTAAAACGAGGACATCAAAGTTTGCGAGCAACAGAAAAGACACAGAAGATCGAAGTCAGGTAGTTTGATTCTTCCTGGAGATTTGTACGAGGGTTTCTATCTAAGATTCTGCAATAAATTGGTGCTGTTCCAAGACAAAATCATCGATACTACATTTATTTTTGAATTTGCTCACGTACCACATTTCTGCGAGATTTGTATACTTAATGAGATTTTATTACTCTACGTCTTTACCAAAAAGACTATAATTTCAGTTAGGTCACGTAAAATTTGAGGGATCATTTGGGTCCGCTGTGATGATTTAACCCCCTTCACCCCTACATTAGCTAGTTCAGCATATAGTTTTCGATATTTTCCTTCTTTAATACGAGGATTGTCCGGGAACTAAACCAACCTTCATACTACTTCGTCTGGCTCAATGCATCCTTTGAAGTAGTCTCCAGTGGATTTAACAAAATACTCCCTATGCCTTTTCCAGTTCTGAAAGCTGGCATGGTTCTCGCTTTGCGATTTCGCCTACAATCTTTTGTCGCATTTGTTTCAATCGTTTCTTTGTCGTCTGATCGGCGCTCTCTAAACGACGCTGTCAATCTTCAAACAGTCAAGAATCTCAAGGTGCTATATCAGAACTGTACGAAGGCTGACGTAACTGTAACACCCAGTGCTTCATCAAATATTGCTCTACGATGTTTCATGAATGTGTTGCACAGTTGCATACTGAGGTTGCACATAGGGAATGCAATCTCGGTATACCAAGATTTTGCAATACCGAGATCCCGCACCTATTCTGCAAGATCAATCTCGCACCCAAAACTATGCGCGATCTCGCAAGGTTTACAAGATTGGTATTATGTCAATTTTGGTTAGCTATCAGTGCTTTCACATGTTGTTGTTGACTTATGTAAATCTATTCCCGACGGCAACACGTGGCGCTAGGGCCACAGCGCGATAGGGATGAGTAAGGTCAGACGTTTTCCGGTTGTCGTAAATTTGTCATTGTTGTGCGAGCCTGGACGTATCAGAGTGCATGGCAATCTGCAGATTTATAAAATATTCTAATAACAGTTGAAAATAGTTCCTTGCGTGTTTAAGTTCTCTCGGTAAATTCGTTTTGTGTAAAAATGACAACAAAGGTAGTTTATAAAGTGGACCAGAGGCATGGAAATACTTTTTGAAGGCAGAGGATGGACAAACTGCCCAGTGAAAATTGTGTTAGTCTATTTTGAAAACAACGGCACGATCTCCCAAATGCTTACATGTACACTTACTGTCCAAGCACAAAATTGATACTTCTCATAAAAAAGTGACAGAAAATATGACTCTGGTTCCATCGAATTCTTCAATGCCGATCAATGCTTCCGCGCAGTGAGGCTACCTCCTCCAATCGGTACGAAGAGGCAGAAAATATCTGATTACTTTTCGTTCCTACAAAAGTTTCTTTGGAGGGGAAAGAATTTCAAGGATGATTTCTAAAGATGGCATGACTTTTAGAACTTTTTGCACGTCGAAAGACTTGAGAGAATTATTTACGACTAGGGACTACAATTACCTGCATCGCCTAACTCCATAAAACAGATTGTTATGGATTATGGCATGAATTTGAAAATGAAAGTTTCGCAGGATCTTATGAATCTAAGAAAGAATAACCATAGATTCAGCCTTACTTTCGATGAATGGACTTCATGCAAAAACAGGCGCTTCATGAATGTGAATATTCATACATTTTCAGAGAATAAAAATATCTTCTGGAATTTGGGTCTTGTGCGCATAGTGGGAAGCATACCTGCAGAGAGTTGCGTAACTATTTTGAAGAAGAAGTTATCAGATGAAGTTGAGTTAGTGCCAGAATTTGATCACCTTATAAAAAAAGTAAGACAAGTAGTCAAACTTTTTAAAAAATCACCAACGAAGAATGACATTCTTCAGAATATATGAAGGACGAATTCAGCAAAAATGTGCAACTCATGCTGGACTGTAAAACACGCTGGTCTAGTCTTGCAGATATGATTTCCACATTCAATAAGGTGAAGCAATGTGTAAGCAAAGCCTTGATTGATTGCAATCTTGGATCGAATACAAATCATAGTTTCTCAGACGAAGAATATCGTGCTTTATCAGATTTAGAACTCGTATTTCAGCCTATAAAACTGGCAGTGGAAGTACTATGTCGTCGAAATTCAGATTTATTTATATCTAACCGAAACTACTCTGCAATTCATGGTGAAAGAAGAATTCGGAACACCAGTAGCTCAAAAACTTGCTGAACCATGAGGGCTTGGATTAATGAACGCCGAATATTCATGACCGCAGCATTGTATTATTTGACAGACCCTGTTCAATATGACGTATATCTCAATCAAACTCCTAGATCAAACTTTCAAATCTCCAAAATCTTCAATTAAAAATAAATAATAAAGTTAATCGGAAGATTACACAAGAACAGTACGAAAGATGATAATATTGCAGTCAATATACAAAACAAACTCTTTACATCTTCAGTTACAGATGAAGCCATGAATGAAAGTGATGACGACGATTCAATTCCTTTAGCTGCAGTGAAAAAAAATTTAGAGCCTAAAATGGTGAACGCTTCTCTTAGTCTTGATGAGGAATTGGAAATGGCATTGAAAGAACGTCCGCAAAAACGTGTGGTACCTTTGTCATCGTCACTTGATATGTTTTTGAAGAAAGAAATCAATTTGTACTAGTCAGGAGGGTCAAAAGGACAAAATCTATAGTTCGCTCACCAATGTCTTTCATCTGTAGTACCAACAAGTGTCGAGGCAGAACGGGCATATTCCTCAGCTGGTTAACTGGCATGCAGCATTCGGAGTCGGCTGGCAGATGAAACCCTAGATACTTTATGCTTCTATCCTATGAGTTAATTTCAAGTTTTAGAATAATATGTTACTTTTTGAATAAATTACTGGTAAGCTTGAGATTTTATTTCTCTATTTTGCTCCTGAAGAAAAATTAAAGCCAATAGAAACATAAATGATAGGAATTTTCTTTGATCATTCATTTACAATGCGAGATCTCGCATAATACCGAGATTTTGCAGGATTAGAATTCCTGAATCTCGCGAATACCGAGATTGATCTCATTCTATTTCCCTCAAAATTAATCGACGATCGATGATTGCAAGTCGCACACGTTCGATGTTATCGTATGTTTTTGCCATCGAGAGCAGCCCAGAACAATCAACAACAAATATTATGTCCAAGGTCTGATAATAAGACGCAATAAGAAGAAAACGTCCACAGCTTTGGACGAGCAGTGATGGTAGCTTTATCATGATAATGCAACAGTATATTCATCGAACCTCGTGTAGCAATATTTGACAAACTTCAAGGTCTCACAATTTAGTTTGCTTTTTTGTACACCCCTGATATAGCTCCCTGCGATGTTGGCTGTATTCAATACCGAAAAGCGAGTACCTCGATGGCTTGTTCAACTAGAAAAGGCGTTGCGACTATGTTGTTAAATCCAATCCATCCTTCGAAAGATGCCACGAGTCAGATGAAATAATAACACCGTAGAAGAAATATGGAGGTACCTCGGATGCTCCTGGGATAATCCAAGTAAAATTTTCTAAACGACCCGTATCTACAGTTAGTTCACCCTAGTCTCTCTCATTACAGCCCAAATTATTCAATTATTTGCCAGTTACATGATGGTCACCCATAGATATCAAACGTTACTGCACCAAGTGAAAGCATTCATTCGATTCAAAGATTTGCCAAAACGAATGAGTAGAAGAATATACAGCTATTTGAATTTTCGGTTCCAGTACTGGGTTTTCAATGAACGTGTTCTCATGGATAGTCTTTGTTTAACCTTGAAAATGTAAGTTGAAAGAATTTCTAGAATATCACTCTACTATCTCGAGGAAAAAGTTTGTTTATTTCACTTTTATTAATTCAACTTTATTCGGTTGTTTCTATACTTGGTTCATTTCGTGAAAAATCAATATATAAAATTGATCAAATTATCTTTAAAAGAAGCATTGAGAACATGCTGAGCCACCCACGTGATACATCAGTAACAGTTGCCAATAATAACTGATACCAGAATAATTATTTTAACATTTTGTTCTTCATTCTAACCAGATCTTCGATTAGTATGATGGCAATAATCTTGAAAATAAAAAAGAAAAACATGGTGTATGATATACTTAATGGTTTTCAAAGTTTTGAGTCAAACAAGAAAGGAATCTGATACATAGGATGTATGTATTAGAAACCAGCTGTATATCGGAATACGGGACAGGCCAAGAGTAAGCGAAGTTTAGTTCCCACAGCCTCGTCACACTTTAGAGAATTCCACTTGAAAAGCATACTATTACGAGCCCATGACCTGTTCTGAAACGATTCAAGCTACACCAAATCCATCACTGAGATCAGAATCAGAAGCTTACATAGTAAGATTTTGTAAGATGAACTCATTGAAAACAATAATTCTTTCCATTCACTTTTCGAAGGGACATCAAATCGAAAAGAGTGCCCAGAATCTGAAAAAAACTGAACTCGTTTCCGAGATTCCAATATCAACACAGGTGGAATTCGAACTTTGTGAAAGTTTAACCAGACAGAACAATAGTACTCAGTTGTTGAAAAGTCCATCAGTTCGATGTGTTAAAATAAGCACTCTAAGTAGATCCAGAAAATATTTGCAGGGAATTCTTCCTTGTTTTCTACTTTTGATTCATTTTATTGATGACAACAAGATACTTGGGATAGAAATGGTTGAAAAAGCAATATTCACTCATCTCCATCATGCTGATATCCCCCTTTCAGGATCTAGTTCTCCGATTTGCTACTCATGATTATCGTCAACATGATTGGGTGCAATTCAGTTCGATGTCACCAATAGAAGCAACAGACTGAAGTTTCGATCTCGTTCAAACTCAGCTCAATAATTTTATTGACAAGAATATATACAGAGACAATTAATTTCATGAAATATACTGAGTGATTCACCAGTGCTCTTACACTCTTGAAGATTTCATTTTTGTTCGAACGGTATTGTAGTAAGAAAGTAGGAATCTACTTCAGCAATTTATTTTGCAGTAAACAGGGTGTCCCAATGTTCTAAAAAATCTTGGGTGTTTTTTTCAGATAGGAAGACCATTTTTTTGTTCGAGATTCAGAAGCAGCCTAAACTCTGCTATAATGTCTTTAAGTAATAAGTTTTTTAGGTGAGTAGTTTCGTCACAATATTTTTCTTCCGCAAAAATTCATGAAGATAGGCTCTCCATCATAGCATGCTCCTTCGGCCAGAGAGGATGAATACTTTTTCCTTTCGTTTTCTTATTGCCCAAGGATAGCTTTTTGATGATTTGAAATAGATTATCCTCATTTTGTACAAGAGTGACTCAAAAAATTATTGAATATTGTAATTTATAAATATCATATCTTGATTTCGCACAGAAGTTTTTTTTTCTGTAATGATTCGAGAACTAAAAATGAAACCTGAACAAGATAATTCTTTTAACGAATGATAAAATCAAGATGATTAAAACGTAAATCGAGGTATGTGTAGACATTTTTTTTATTTGTGCATTATTAAACATTGTTAAAGTGAGCTTTGAACCCAATTTTACTCAATTGAATGCCATGAAGTTCTCCAAAGAAGAAATGGCTGATATGATTTTTATTCTGGGTGAGTGTGATAGAAATTCTTTGTTGGCAAGTAGAGTTTATGCACAAAGGTTTCCTGATAAGAGGCATCCTGATGCAAGATGCTTTGAAAAACTTATAATTAGATTTATCGAAACGGGTAATATCGCTTACAAAAAACATGAAAAACCAAAAACTGCTACAGCTGAAGACAACCAGTTATCAGTTTTGTTGACAGTGACAGAAGACCCATATAAAAGCCAAAGAAAGATTTCTCAGTTAAAAGAGACTATGAAAATCGAATAAATTTTTGTAATTGGGCAAGTGACAAAGTAGCGGAAAATCCAAATATGTTTAGCAGAGTTCTTTTCTCGGACGAGGCAACTTTCCACAAGAATGGGCTTGTTAACAGGCAAAACTTTCATTATTACGCCACGGAAAATCCACACCTCATGAGACAAATAGATCATCAGCATCGTTGGTCCTTGAATGTATGGGCCACTATAGTAGATGGATATCTAATTGGGTAGCACTTTTTCGACGGGCATCCAATAGTGAAATGTATTTAGATTTTCTGAAAAATCATCTACCAATGTTACTTGCCGATGCACCAGAGCATATAAGACAAGATTTGTGGTTTCAACAGGATGGAGCACCTGCACATTACTCACATCAGGCTAGGGAGCATTTGAATTATGTATTTCCAAACAAATGGATAGGAGACGTGGTGGTCCTGTTAGATGGCCAGCTAGGTCTCCGGACCTTACAAGTCTAGATTTTTTCTTGTGGGGTTATATTCAGGATATCGTTTACCAGATCCCTTCAACAACACAGTTGGATATGAGACAGGAAATAGTCGACGCCTTTCAGTCAGTTAAACCGCAAATATTGTTGAGAGTTCAACGGTCTTTCCTCAGAAGAATTGAGTTGTGTCTATAAAGAAACGGGCAACATTTCGAACACTTATTGAAATAGTTCAACACCTTGTAGATCATCTCACCAAAACCAATCTATTTGTCGTGTATTTAATATAATGATATGTACTAATAAACTCTTCTTTCGCAATCTCTGATTTTATTATTTTAGTTTATTTTTTTTATTTTGAAAATGGTCGAAGATAAAGATAAGGTTACTTCTGCAAAAATATGGCACAATATCTTATGCGTTGACATGAATAATAAAATACAGGATGTTCTATTTGGAAAAATCAAGATATGATATTTTTAAAATTACAATATTCAATAATTTTTTTGAGTCACTCCTGTATAAAATGAGGATATTCTATTTCAATTCATCAATAAAGCTATTCTTGGCAATAAGAAAACTAAAAGAAAAAAGTATTCATCCTCTCTGGCCGAAGAAGCATGCGATGATGTGAGAGCCTATTCTCATGAATTTTTACGGAAAAAGAAAATGTGTCAACATTATAGCAGAGTTTAGGACGGTCTTGAATCTTCAACAAAAAAGTGGTCTTCCAATCTGAAAAAACCACCCAAGATTTTTTTATAGAAAATTGGGACATCCTGTATACTTCAAAATGAATGGCTGAAGTAGATTTTTACTTTCTAAATACAATACCGTTCGAACAAAAATGAAATCTTCTAGAGCGTACGAGCTAGAGCACCGCGCCACTGGCATCCCAATGCTGGCTGTCCTCTAATAAACCTAGAGTCTTACACGCTGACTGATATGTGGGATAAATAACACTTTTAATAATTTTTAAATCTAAAAAGGATATTGGCCCTTGAAATTCATGAAAAAGTAAGCGCAAGTAATACATTCGGCGTTATTTGGGTGAAGAGTGAGTATACACCTACCCAGTGATCTTATTTTTCTTATGTTCTAGACTAAATATTGCTTGATCGCTGCTATCATTAACGTATTTACAAGTTATTCACTAAGTATATTCAGTTAGACTTTTATGTTCCAAGAGCTATATTGCTTTCCCTATCATATATTCTATGTTAGTATGGGCAACAAATCGGAAAATCGTTAAACACGTGTCTACTTATTTTCTTTTTGGACTACATTCACAAAGTTCCAAGCCAAAATGCTCATATTTTTCCCATACAAAGTTTAATAGCTCTTTTGCCCTTAAGAGATCGAATTTTAGAAACTATTGAATTAGAGTTTTATTAAATCATGTCAAAGAGCAATATCACTAAATTTTAACATCAAACAAATGATTTAGATACAAACGTTAATCCCTTAAAACCCTTTACGAAGTAAATTTCGCAAAATCTCTTCTTAGTGGACTTATACGTCACAAAAGAAAGGTACGGTTCAAATATCACGTTTTTAGCTTCAGTAGTTTGGCCTTAGTGTTGATGAATCAGGACATGTTACTTTTTGTAATAGAAAACAAGATACTTCAGTTTTCGAAGTATTAGGTCATAGCGGACCTTATGAACTTGTTCAGAAAAACTAGATAGTTATAAGAAATTTAATAAAATAAAAACTTTGGCACATATTCAACACATCATTAATAAGATATAAGCATACCTTAAGCTACAGAACAGTCTCTAATGTTTATGTTTTACAATACTTTACATTAATACACAAATACACAGTCTTGAAGTAAAGCAGTATTATAAATTTCCTATCTATGTAGAACATCCGAGATTTTCTCTGGTGCACTTCATCATCTTCTCACTTCTGAGAATACTTTACCTCAGAATATATAATAAAAAGAAATAAAACTTTTATTTTGAGTCATCATTCGTAGGTATGTGGTTATTGTAAACAAGTGTGTTATGATAATCAATAAACCAAATATGTCTTATGAAGCCAAGATTCTTGTAGATGGAATTCGTGTGCTTACTTGGGTTGTGAAAATTAAACAAAATGAAGAGTTTCCTATTCAGATTTCCTAAAAGGAAAAGCTAGATGAAATGGTCTTTAATAATCATTATTATATTGACTTGATAATAAATCCAAAGTATTGGGTTTTTCAGTGTGTATACTATTTTGCAATATATTCGGAATTAACTTTGCTAAAAAAGCGTTTCCTTTAAATCTATTTACATGCTCTTTAAAATATGACATCGAAATTAATTTATAATCCGGGTGTCCATAATATATCAGTTTTCAGAATACTGGAAAACAAAGTTAAGACACTGGTTGACATACAGGAACTAATATCAACGAAGTATTAGACTTATAGGTCATATATTGAAACATTTTATGAAGCAGATAAAAACAGACTTATAGATGTGCACCTTAACTAGTCGAATTACATATTCCTCCCACTGATTTTGAAAACATGAAAGTGATACTTGCCACTCAAGTTTTAGGTCATACCGGGACAAGTGGGATGAATTTATATTTGAGTTTAGAAGTTTTACCCCTAACCTAACCTCCCTTATCTCCAAATAATGAAATTTTGAATTCGAAAATATTTTCAATTGTGCAGAATATGAATTAGAGTTTTCGAATGGTGCAATTTTTGAGAGAACTGAAAATTTTTCTAGAACTCGTAAAGACATTACTTCTAATGCTAAGTTTAGGATTTGCCGCAATGAAAGGTGGTAAATTATTATGAACTCAAATTGGAAATCACCAATTAAAATACCTTAAAACCAGGAAATTTAATTGAGATTGCTCTGTAAACTTTTTTGGCAGCATAAGAAAACCGAGTTGAAATAATACAATACCACACCTATTCAGTTTGAAAAAGTCTGTCGTAATCTTTTGTTTGTGAGTATATAATAAAGAAGTGCCTCAATGTGCATAATTGTGATTTATGTGAATTTTCTATAAGTCAAGACATACAAGAGGACCGATTGTTTACACTTTTTCTCTTCTAGCTGGAACAAGCTTTTCCCAATCTATCGGATGATGTGTAAATTTCCCCAAAACTCATAAATTCAATTAAAATTTTTCGAATTATTAATCAAAAACTGGCAAAATTGATAGGCATTGATGTTTGACGATGAATATCTCGTAAACGCCTAACTTAATTGAAAAAATATAGGAGACCATTTTGTAGAACAGTAAACTTTCTATAGAACTATGAGTTTTATGATTTATAATGATTTCTTTTCATTGAGTTATAAAATTTATAAGAAAAGAAAAATGTTACCTTCAAATAATCAAACTTAAACCGTTAATATCTTTTAAACATTTAGGTTTTAAAAAATCGTGGAGGCTTTTTTGTAGAACACTCAATTTCCTACGGAATCTAAAGAACGATATATTTTTCCAAGCGAGAAATCAATTTTTCTATGTGATAAAAGAAAAAAATTGGAAACTGTGAGGCGGAGGACCTTTCCGTTCCAATTAACAGCTCATACTTGGAGAAAATTTCTTAGGGGTGTCTAGGAACCTATTTTTCAGAATACCAAGCGAAAAAAGATAATCGTTTTTTTGACCCACCTTACTAATTATTTTGTGTTGTTCAAGAAACAAATATTTATGAAATCTTTTCTTGTTCAATTCGAATAGTTATCAAAACTGAGAAACACTGAGGTTAGGTTATGATATAATTCTTTTTTGATTCTACAGATTTAGCCTTGGGCCATGAACCTCGTCTTAATGCATCATCGATTTTATGTATCATAAATTTCATGTATAATCCTATATACAACTTGAATCTAAGGACAAGCACATCTATGGCGTATCGAAATTTGAACCTGCACAGTTGATCAACTGACTTACCTACGGAGTAAAAGGGCATATTATATCTCCAAAAATTTTGATCATTAAACATGTTGATGTATTTTTCAAAATAATTAAGCTATAACACGTTCCCATTCAAATGCTAGTTTTACCTTCCTTTAAATCATGAATATGGTTCCACATTCAGAAATTTTTTATTAACCTTTTCATAAGAAACAACAGCAGTTTTTGCGTGCGGTATACGTTAAAAGGCCCGTTTTTTGGGCAGTGTCTGAGTTGGTGTATTCAAGGTCACTCAAAATAGTCCCTTCATACAAAAGAATCAATGAACGAATTCACTTCTGTTTATTTAGGTATTCTGTGACTATACTCAAGGCAAGCCCTGTGCTCAGGACGTCCAACCACAGAAGAGAGATTATACAGGGTGCTTCAACTAAAACTAAACAGAGGCTTTTTTGTCTGCATTCCCGTGAAAGAATTTTCATTTTTGATTGAAAACTGTAGAAGATACAGAGTGAGCTACTGAAAAATAAAGAAGACTATCGCCCCAAGACTATTGGAGTATTAGTGCGAAAAACTGGAATAGATTCATTTAGATCAAAGATGACAGCCTTTCATCTGGAATGAATCTGTTCCATTTTTTTGCACTAATAGTTGAATAGCTCAAGGTGATAGATAGTCTCCTCTATTTTTCAGTAGCTCACTCTGTATCTTCTACAGTTTTCAATCAAAAATGAAAATAGTTCACGGATATGCATACAAAGATAATATCTTTCTTTCGAGGTATCACTCGACCCATCTACCCTCTTCCAAATTTTCTAGGTTGGTCACCCCTACTCCAGGGGTTGAAATTCGAGATGAGGATGGTACTTGATGATGACTGCCATTGATCAGCATGGATCTGTTCCATTTCACTTCACTGAAACTTGAATAGTCTCAGGGAAATATTCTTCCCTACATTTCAGTTGCTCACCCTGTATCTTTTACAGTTTTCAATTAAAAATGGAAATTCGTTCAATGCAATGTAGACAAAGATACCACCTTTCTTTTGAGTCATCACTCGACCCATCTTCCCTATTCAAAATGTTCAAGGATTGCAACCCGCGCTTAGGGGGTTGATATTTCAGGCAAGTATTGTACCCCAAAAGATGTCCCCTTGAAACAAAAATTGACCTGTTTTTGCGTTTTGATCAGAAATGAATATCTTGGTAGATATAGCCTCTGTTTAGTTTTCGTTGAAGCACCCTGTATATTGAATATGAAAGTATCACTCTTGAAAATTTTTTTTAAAATGAAGCTCAAGCAGCCCCGGTACGCACAAATGTTGACACTTCGTTTGCGTTGGACGTACGTACTAGATGAAGTTGCCTTCTTGTTTTTGTGAGTTTAACTGCAGTTGTGAATTTAACTGCAGATTTGGAAGTAATTGTGAATTCTGTGAAAAGTAGTCGGCAGAGAAGTTATGTTTTCGGTACCCAGTATTCCTATGAGCGTTAGATATTTTTTCTAATTTGCTTTTTGAAATCTGTTTCGAATGTTCCTCAAAATGTCCAATCTAAAGAAGAATAATATTATATAGGGTAATATAGAAACGTACTTAACAAAAATATAACTAACTTCTTTTTTTTTGTGTGTAAAAACTTTGAAAGTGAAGTGGATTGTGCAATGAAGGTCTGAAAAATAAAAATGATATTTAAGTAAGTACTCTCGTAGTATGTAGTTGGACCTAGTTCTTCAGAGAAAGTTCTATCTATATCAGAATAATCGAAAAATTCTATCTTTGAATTTAAAATAAATTACTCCAATGTATAAAAGTTAGCTTGAATCATCAACCCATTTTGCATTACTTTTGACTGTGGAGGTCGTAAAATATTGTATAGTGGTTTCTGCAGGAAATTATTTATAGTAGCAATTCCGTTGCATTCGCAATGTGTCTTGGATTTTTTCTGCAGAACTAGGTAATGTTGATATACCATATTCCAAATCTTGAACATATGCCTCATATTGTTGTGTTCGCATATTTTTAGACAAATTACATAGTTGCCATTGATAGAAAGATAGGAAGGGACTTAGCTTTCCTCTGAAGTACTTTTTCATAGAGGGATATGCACTGCGCGTTTCTCTGAAATGATGATACCTGGAACCAGGCTGTTTTTTTTTTTTAGACAAAGAGGAGGAAAATCTTCGAAAAGATGCACCTTGGGGACGGGGCCAATGTCGGATTTTTACCGACTAAAAACCTCCTCTTAGAGTTCCAGCCCGTAGGCTATAGTCTCCATAGTGCAGAATTAAAGGATGCTGAGATTAGAGAGTGACATAAATGTCAATACGAGAGAGAAGAGAACCTATTTAATTGACTAGGGAGCACGGTCGAGGAACTGTATCGAACCGTTTGGGCTGACAGTTTGCTAATACGGAAATCGTTGGATTCTCGTGTTTTGGGATGTTTTCACGTAGGTTGCGTGCTAATTTAAGAGTTAATTCGGTAAGTGAGGGTACTTCGAAATCCTTGAGGATATCGGCGTTCCTCACAAGCCATGGAATGTTTAGCGACGAGCGCAGCAATTTGGAGAAGGTACCTTCTAATTTGCTGAAACGCTTTCTAGGTGCAGTGCCGTAGATTGGTATGGCGTGAGTAAAATACTACGGATAATAGCGTTGAAAGCTAAAAGTTTGGTTCTTGGAAAAACTTTTTTGTTTCGGAAAAAAGGTTTAAGCTTAGAAAATGTAGCTAGGACTTTATTTCGGACAGTGTTGATATGTTTGTTCCAAGTCAGACGTTTATCGAGATGGATCCCTAGATATTTGACCGAGCGTTTCCATGGGATTTTCGAGTTATGAATTGTGAAGTTTGGAGGCTCCCTCCTTCTCTTGGAGAAAAAGGTGGCCTCGGATTTATCTTCATTAATTTTTAGACGCCATTTAGAGTACCAGTCTAGGAGAACTGATAAGTGTCGCTTGATATGTGAAATTCCGTATGTAATATGATTACTAGAAGAGAGGAGGGCAATATCGTCCGCGTAGAGAGCAGTAAGGACATTTTTGTCAGTTGGGATATCCGCAGAAAAAATATTGAACAGTGTAGGCGATAAAACTGACCCCTGAGGAACACCAGCCGATATGATACGGGGTGTTGAGATGCTCGTTCCGACACGGACCGAGAGCGTGCGATTTGTAAGGAAAGAACGCACAATGTTCGTGAGATATTGAGGAAATTTGAAACCCATCATTTTGTAATTCAAGCCGTCGTGCCAGACGCGGTCGAATACTTGTTCGCCATCAAGCAGCAACATAGGGGCGTGCCAGTGTTTATTGAGAGTGTTGGAGATGAATTCTCCAACTCGAAGTAATTGGTGTCCAGTTCCGTGATTTTTACGAAAACCATATTGAAAGTCCGGGATGATGGAGTGCGCATCAATATGTGCGTTAATACGAGCTAGAATTACTTTTTCTACTACCTTATTGATGGCAGGTAGAAGTGATATGGGCCTGTAGCTCGTAGGGGAGCTGAGATTTTTTCTAGGCTTAGGTAGGCAAACAACAATTGCTTCTTTCCAAACGTTAGGAACGTTCTGATGCGTGAGAATGTTATTAATGATTGTGTTGAGATACTCAACACAATTTTTTGGCAAAATTTTTAATATTTTGTTGCGGACTCCATCAGCTCCGGGGGATCTCTTAGGTTTAAGAGATTTAAGTATTGAAGATATCTCGTCCGTTGTTAACAGGACGATCTCGGATTCGACACGCTCGAATCGTTTAACAGTATTTGAAATGAAGTCGTGAAACTCGCGGAATTTGGGAGCGCTTTGATAAGGCGAGCAGTGGAGTTGAAGCGATCGGGCGAGAATGTCGGCTTTTTCTGCGTCCGTTGAAAACGTAATTCCACCGCTTTTTATAGCGGGTAGGGGAGGGGTTCCGCTATTTTTGAGTTTCTTAATAATTTGTCAAGCACTTTTTGGGTTTTCGTTTGCCTCGGCAATGAAGTTCTGGAATGCAGAGTTGCGAATATCGGCAAGTCGATCTCTGATCTCGCGTTGTTGCATATTTAAAACAATTTTGATTGGCAATTGCCAGTTGGTGCGGGTACGATTTTTCACTCTAAGAACCAGGCTGAAGTAAGACACAGAGTCTGATATTTTCGGGAATGGAAGTAGGAATAAATATAAGAATCATTTATGTTGAAATACTAATAGCGTTTTGCATATTTTCTGCACAAATGGGGCAGACTTTCGTCTGCCCATTGTGATTACGGGGAAATTCAGACGATTGGTCATATAGTCGAGGAATGCCCAACAAGATCTTATAGTGGTAATCCTTTAGACTTTCTGTTGGCAACTGACAGATCGATAGAATACATCAATGGACTTGATGTTTGTTTGTAACCTTCGAAGAACGTTATATATACCCTTACATGTTCATGTTTATATGTGCATTTTCTTTTTACTTTTAATTTGGTCCTATGAGTGTCTTTTGCCATACGATAAATAATAATAAACAATAGCGTTTGAGTTTATT
Source organism: Cryptolaemus montrouzieri (assembly GCA_013387265.2). NCBI lineage: Eukaryota > Metazoa > Arthropoda > Insecta > Coleoptera > Coccinellidae > Cryptolaemus > Cryptolaemus montrouzieri. Next base: position 43,076,452 of record JABFTP020000062.1, read on the forward strand.
CCTGGGATGAATGACATTGGTGGAAAGTATTTGGCACACTCTTCATTCAATTTATTTATTTTTTTGAAGAACCAATTTGAGTCTTGAGTTGGTTGCATCAGCCTCTGATGCTTCATTCAAAGATGATAGTAATCCTCAAGATGTTTGTACATTTAACCTGCTGATGTCGTAGACCATGCACAAATGGAACCTTCTTACAAAAAACTGAACCTGAAGGTAATAGGCATTTACGAAAGTTTGGTGAAATATAATCAGAATAGATCAAAATAGAAACAACAATAATATACAAAAGCATTTTCGACATGCAGATTAATAATTAAATTTTACGTGATTTTTTCGTTTTCCAGAGAGCCCACAGTTTAAAAGGAGATCAGCCCCACTAAGTACAAAAACATTTCAACATCAATTGGCTACTAACCTACTAACCTAAGCATTAAAATTATGTCTAATATTCAAATTTGCTGGTCATAATCAAAAGGTAACGCAGATACGTTTCCATTTGTCGATATCTAAAAACTTCCCATCAGAAATAGAAATTTGAAAAAATAAAATGATCGCCTCTTCCAAGCAGTTCAGAACAAAAATTCAGGAGCTCATTTTAAAAGTTTTGTGAAATTAAATTTCAATGATCACATGGCAAGTCTCATCCTCACTCATTTTGAACTGGCTCAAAGGAAACCGAAAGGCTTTAGACATTCAGAAACTTATGAGACATTTGGTCTTACAATTCATTTCCCAAAAACTAAAGTCTACAAATTATTGAAGAACTTTTTTCTATAATCCCATACGTCAACTTTGATGAACTGTCGATTAAAATACGCCTATTTGAAATGACGTCTAAACATAAAACTCTGGGATTCCATCAAGCCAACTCTACGCATAACTATGAAATAGCCAATGGTGCATTAATCATTAAGGCTCGAGCAATTCAATATAATTGTTATTATTAAAATTATAAATCTGCAACATTTGTGATGTTTTACATACAAATAATATATTCTCATTTCAATACCTGAGTTTTATTTGGTTTTCGCGATTTTTCACAAATTCACCATCATTGTTCCTGAGAGTTTATTTTTCTTGAATTTATAATGTTTTTACTTATTTTCGACTGCCCTAATGTTTGAAAAATGAAACCCTTCAATTTAAAGATTTATGTGTTCATTACAATTCTTTCGTTTTATCACCATAAATTATCAGATAGCTTGAGAATTAAACGAAATGAACAATGTAAGCATATCTCTTAGCTATTGCGCAACGGAGCTGCGCAATATTCAACTTTACCAACTCAAATTAATGAAAATAACATGGAGTGCAACTTCTGTATCCGAAAATATTCTCTATTCTGTGGTCCAACTACGCTCAAAATCTTCATTCAATTTTTAACGAAATTTTCCAATGATTGGATAGATGTCCGCTAGTATGGATTTGTTATTGCTTGTTTCCCAGAAATAAAATACAGAGACAAATAATATTATTTTTTTTTATATATTATTTATATTTTATATATAGCCCGTATATAAGTATGTTTTATGGCACAAAAGCTCTTACTAGAGCTCTTTGACTAGAGAAGTATTCAATATTATTTATCCATCAGTCACAGTATGAATTAATTCACTTATTCATCGGTTTGCGCATCTACCTCGATCTTTTCTTGTGTAGGTTCCAGCTCTTGCGACCACTCATCCTCCAATTAAAATCACCTAATTCTAGGCCCTCTTAATTCGCAGTAGCCGTCATATTAACAAACTACCAAAAATTCCCAGTATCTCCCATTTCTAGTACTTACCCGTTCAGTGTAAATGGCTTCTCAAGATTACTAGCCATATCGCTATCCAAACGAGCCGAGATTTGATTGAACGTCTCACCATTTCAATTTCATCCAGTGTTATTCTGCCCCCCTAAGCTTTTTTTGCAGATATCTCGTGAAAAGTGAGGATTTTTCTTATCCAAAAAAAACAACTTAAATGAAAAAAACGAAAAATGTTTTTCTTACTATTAATATGAAAAAAACTGTCTTTGGTCGTGATTACCTCACTTTTGAATATTTGTATCCTAGGGCATCATTACCTTTTCCGATCTACCGACAGTGGTCGCATACAAAGTCTTTGTGAGTTTCAATGTCTGTACAGGTTTTATGAGTCCACATTCCACATGTAATAGACCCTAACCATTGCTCACCGAATTCACCACAAGTGATACATATATCTGCTCCAACATCTCGGTCACTATCTTTGTCGCCTTCGTCTTCATTTTCTACGTCTTATTTGTAATTTTTCTGCATTCTTCTTCACTTCTGATTATGACTTGTTTAATATTCTCTCTTAGATTCCATATCTTCATCTTTTTGATTTTCTGAGGTTCAATATCAACAAATACCTTGCGCGTAGGTGAAACGGAGCTCTACAAATTTTTCTTCCGCATTTTTTCTTTTCCCTTTCTTTTAAAACGTTCTTATTAGGGGTAGATGTTAATATAACAGGGTGATGTTTTATATTCTTTCTTTTCTTTGTTGGAGCTTGTGTCTTTGTCAACCTGGAAACCTTAGAATCTCACCAAGACATTTTCAATCCATCTTTTACTACTTGCTGATCAGAATTGTGAAGATCTTCTTGCAGTTCTCTTGTTACGATACTTCTTCCCCTATTACAATATGCTCTTGATGCTGCTAGGTATTCTCTATAGCAAAATTTTCTCAAGAAAACATGTCCGGTTTGTGTGGGCAGATCCTTGTCACTTCAAATTATTTTATTGATTTTGAGGAAGTGGAGCTAATAATTTTCAAGCTTCTTTGAACAGTTCAACCAACTAGTATGGAGTCATTTCCATCAAAAGATGATTGCGGAAGTAGTTGTTGTATTCGATATTGAATGCATTCTTCAAGGATGAATAAGAAGTGACGTCCAAGGGTTGAAGTCTATGGGAAATATGGAAGGATAGGCACTATCGATATTCAATTTATCTTGCAAGAGTTAATTACGGCCAGAGCTCAATAGATTTAATGATTATCCATTATTGAAATCACTGGATCCTCTTTACTAGATTCACCAAATTTTGTTGTAGGTACTTGAGGAAAAGATATTCAGTGATCCAACCCTTATCTAAGCATGAATACAAAGCTCCTGGTGGTGCACCTCTCTGTAGCAGTGGACGTTTCTTTCAAAAAATAAACATAATACATGCCAGTTGCACTCATGGCAAACACATTTTTTAAGTATTTTGAACGGTTAATATTCCCGTCTTATCCAAATTGAAAATTTCATTAGGACTGAAATTATGTTCACTCATAACTTTTTTCTAGATTATTGAAGAATATTGGTAGTGCTCCGATGTTGAATCCAGTTATATTATTAAGCTAGTTGCTTTTGGTTTTCTGGCCGAGATGGAAGGATTTCTTTCCAAGAAGTCAGTATGCCATTCATCTCTTGTTGTTTCATCTCCTTATTTTATAGTGTAGGAACATTATTTTTCCTGCATATTGGTATGTGGATTTCTTAATTTCGGCACTCGAAACGCCGCAAAAACAACTTCAATAATCTAATCACACGAGCTGTAAGAGCTTCCTCCTCCATCTTTAGAGAAGTCCTGTTTTTTACCAAGAGAAGGTTTCGAATTTGAATTCACCTTTGTTCGTTTCTGGAAAGTAGCTCATCGAATATTGAAGGCCCTTTTCTAATTGCACTTTTCTTCCTTATCTCCGTAAGAGTGGAATTCAAATGCTCCTTGGTTTAGTTGACTTTTTCAGTTGTCATTTTGTAACGTCATTTGAAAACAATGAGGATACGGTTTGTAGTGAAGCTATTTACAGGCGAGTTATAAATTATAATAGTAGTTGACCCTCATAACCCAAAATACAGGCATTTTGTATAAAGGTTTTCAATAAAATTTCAATAGTGCATTTTATATTTCTATCATCAATAATTGAGTCTACATACCTTAGCAACGTAACGCACACTCATTTTTTGTAGTTTCTTTTGACAAAGTGGCGTGAATCACATTTCGATCCGATAATGGTCTTTTTCTGTCGGTGATGCATTAAATTTCTATTTTTGGTTTAGAGGGTATGACAGTATCTGGTGAAGTGAGTTTCATCTCGAGAACATATAGATGTACTGTATAGAATAATGATAGCTCTAGTGTAGCTATCATTATTCTATAGCTCACGATTACCATACTTTCCCCAACCGCCGACGTTCCAAGAACAGGTTTATGAAACTGAAGAATGAAACACTCGAGTCCAATTTCGTTCTTCATGCAATTACTTGTTTGAAAGGTTGTGTCTAAATAAAACTTTTACATGAATTATTATAGTTGAGGTGATTTAAACGATGAATGAAATGACTAAACAAGAATCATGCAATATGAATTTCAGGAAATATTATGGCACACTTGTCAGAGTTTGGTCACCAAAGTCGAAACATTCAAAGAATTACCGCCTCCTGTCATGATGAAACTGGTAACCTTGATGAAACCTGAAATTTATCTACCAAACGATGTAGTGGTGCATGCAGGTGAAGTTGGAAGTGAGATGTTCTTTATCTACGTGGGAGTTCTTGCAGTTTTCACTGAATCCGGCAAGGAAGTAAGATAATCACAACTGAAACTATTTATTTTGAACAGAATTGTTCTTGAAGCGAAACATTATGAATAAGTGCACATACCTCAAATTTGGCCAGATATATTGACGTGATGCACATATCTTGGTGAATCTATAAACCGAAAAATATATATCTTTCTTCATTGTGAGACAGAAGAGTAAATAAAAAAGCAATTCTTTTATTTTAGCTGAAATTACTTCTGTAAGCTCTGCTTCTGCATATATAGATAAATCTCGAAAGGGCAATGATTGCCTTGATTTTGCTTCACTTCATAGTCGCTTAATATTTTCTTGTTCTCTAGAATTGTCAAGGTCTTTTCATTTTAGATATGTCATTTATCCGATGGAACCCATTTTGGGGAGATAGCGCTTCTGTTAAATGAACCGAGGGTAGCTAGTGTTGTTGCAATCGATTTTTGTGAGTTGTATCGCTTAACGAAGAAAGATTTTCATGATGCAATAGAACCATATCCTCAGGTTAAAGCAAAAATTTTGAAGGCAGCATACGATCGTTTCAGAGAAACAAGAATTATATCACAACAATAGGAATATTTCATATTATTCAAATAATGTTCATTGTAGATTGTTATGGATTAAATACTTAATCAATTTAATTTTTCGTGTTTGGTTCTTAAATTTTCAGAATTGATTCGAAATATTTAATTGCAAAATGTATTTCGAAATTGTAGCTGTTCATCTAGAACGAAAAACTTCTTTCGTTCAGGAGAAAAACCGAAAAATGGTGAGATTTTGTATATTATGAGAAATTTGGATATTAGTGTGTTTCAATAAACACCATGAAAGCAGTCTATTATTTGTAATGACAACAAATAAATCAATAGATCGCAGTTACCGGGGTTTTAAACTCCGTTCATCCATTGGATAGTATGAAACTAAACATAAGTAAAAATCAAGATGGGGGCTTTTTATTCCCAAAGTGGGCGATGGGTAAAATGAGGTTGAGAAACATAGGTAAAAACAAAAGCGGAAACGAGGACATAAGAAAAGATGACAGGAACAACCGTGAAAAGGAGAGTTGGAATCCCTTTCTATGTAATTGGCCATCGATTATATGTTTTATGTATGAATTTAGCCGTTAACGTTTGAAAATTATGCATGAATTGAAACACGAATGGAATTTTTAGTGTTTTCATTACCATCAAATATATAAATAGATAGATCATTGTCACAGGGTTTTCAACTTTTGTTCATAAATGCACAGTATCAAACTAAGTATCAAGTGCCGCGGTAATTAGAAATGGTCCTTTGTTGAATTCTAAAAAACCAGGTAGTAGGTATACAGTTCATGAGCTATTGAAAGGGAGTGTTTTTCGAATACATCGAAAATTTGGGATTCACGTAAGTCAAGCTGGTTGCTCATTATCTGTGAGTAATCATTGTCAATTAATTTTGAAGTAATTGAGTTTTCAACATTTTGGGACCATGTATAGCGTTTTCAAATTATCAGTACTAGAAAAAAAGACAGAATAAATAGATTTTGTATGAAGTGGTTAGTCAATGTTGAATCTTGTTTATTTTAATGAATAAAAGTTGATGTTTCTTGAAAAGAACGGTTTGATCTGTTGAAATTATTGCAGGATGAACAAGATAATTCATAAATATTATTTATTCAAATTCTCGATTGGATTCTTTACGTTAATATCTAACGGTTAAATAAGAGTGATGCCAATTCCTTTTGGGGTTTTAATGCAATCTTGGACTTTAATTACCGAACAATTTGTACCTCCTAAGCTTTGATGTACACATATTTTACAACATTCCGAGGAAATATTCACTTAACGTCTGATATTTTAGAATAATCACATGATAACCTTTTGATACATTACGCATCAATTATCTTTTTTAGAGTTATGCATACAGCCGAATATTCAATTTAATAAAATGTATTCGAACAACCTAGTGGTCTTGCGATGGGATTACCATAAAGCTTCATTTTGGCGTATATATTTATCTCTAGTATTGAAAAATACTCGCTGTAAATGACCAGTTTAAATTCATTTTCGGTAAAGATATATATCTAAGACATATTTATTTCTATAAACGATAATCCCAGATAGTTTGATCATTTTCACAAATTCATAAACAGTTCCTCTTAATTTCCCACTCAAGTAGTAAAATTAACTTCAATATCTGAAAACTTACGAACACAATATATGTAATCCCAAGTTTTTTGTCCACGTACAGTCACATAAAATTTCGGCATACAATTCAATGATCCACATAGCATTTTTGCTACGTTTATCATCGGCAAATCAAGAACAACAAAATTCATACTATTAAAACTATAGCTCACATCAACGGCTTTGATCGTGACTTAATTGACAAAATAGTGAAACGAAAACTATTACATATAGGTATTAGACAAATGTATCCGATTACAAATTCCAAAAAATCCAAAAAATTAACCCCTTTTTAACCATATTTTGGACAAACACTCGGAAATATACGAAATAACCTTTGCAAATTGAGTTTCAACCTCAAAATGAAAAATATTTGTTATCACCCTTATTTAATACTAAAAATCCTGTCGAGAATTTGAATAAATGAGGAGTTTATAAGTTATCTTGTTCAGACTGCAATAATTTATGCATTGGCCAAACTGGTCATTCCTTCAAAATAAGTTTTAGAGAACATCAAACTTCATTCATTAAAAATGAACAAGATTCAACATTGCTGCTACTGCAGCTGGAATGAACACTCATATCCTAGTGTGGATAATTAGAAAATCCTACACATTTCCACAAAAAGTTGAAAACTCAATTACCTAAAATCAATCGAAAATTTCAAATCACCTTCGAGTGGCAATTCACAGATAATGAACGACAAAGCTGATTTATGTGAATCCCAAATTTTTGATCTATTTGGAATGGACATTTATTTCCTAGTATTGATAGTTTGAAATTCCGACACATTCCTACATTCGCGTTTTTACTATTCACTGATGAAAAAATGCGACCCGATTCCTATATAGCGGATAAAGATTTCTTTATTCGCCAATTTAATCGGTACATCGGTACATACATGTGTATTAATAAAAAGGATTCGGTATCTTTTGTAAACGCGTCGTCAAATGGAATAATACAAAAAAATAGACCTTACTACTACGCCTAAAGTATGTTTTTAAATGATATCGCGGCTGCATTGGTTCGAATTTTCGTTTGATATTAGCTGCCTTCACCGCGGTCGGTGTTTTTGAGAATGTAAACAATGTTTGTGAAGCGACCTTAGTACACAATTCATAAAGTATATTGTGAAATGCCGCTTATTTCGTCCTTTGTCAAAAACCGCTTTGCGTTTTTATTGTTTCATTTTTCCATTCATTACAAAAATTGTTATCGTGTAATACTTCTATACGGTTGTTTTTCAAATTTATAATATTAAGATTTATTTGGGTTAGCATGGGTAAAACTATAACCAACTTTTGAGAAACGGAATTATGACAACTAGCAAATGTCAGAACACATGTTGAAATATCTGGTTTTCTCTTCACTGTATTGTCCCTATGGCCATAGACGAGCTGCACGACAAAATCCTCGGAAGGAAACAGGTATAAACAAATTGTGGCAATATTTCTTCGAAATTTATAGTAAGAACTGCACGAAATGTCATTTTATACCTGAATGGAAATCTCTTCAAACCAAACCTAACCAAACCTCAAACCTAATTTGAATTTATAATTCTGAATTATATAGTAGGATAGGTGTTAGGTGAAATTAGGTTGAGCATATTTACTATTTTAGAGGACCCTATATTTTTCCTGGTTGTTGTATTATTCCCAGTGCAATTGAGTCAATATTTGATTAAATTGAAATTTATTTTTGAACGTGACGAACACAATACTCTATGCCAATTTTTACCAAGTCTAAATTTTCTTAAAATATGCCGATGAGCCATCAGCCATCTAATCTCAATGACTTTATTATCTCTTGTACCTTGGACGAAATAGAACCTTTTTTTCGGGCAGTTCGTTTCCCGTTTTGTCGTGCAGTTCATACATAGCCCCTTGGGTCCAAAATTGACCGTCGTGCAGTTCGGCAACTCCGGCCCCTATCTAGGTACATTTTATTACCGGAAGGGACCTACTTTCTTTAAATATTCTATGTTTAAATATGAGAATCTGCATAAATTGGCTTGATAGCTTCTAAAAAATCAGGAGGTAAGGGAGAATAGTCGTGAGTATAAGTAGCAAGCTCTCCCCTTGCGTCAGCGCGCTGTTGAGAGCACCAAGAATCTTCGCCTTTTGGACACATACTATGATTCGGATTTTTATCACTTGAGCTGTAGTGAAAAGTCTCCATTATAGCAGATTTCATATCTTCTATAGAATCACAATGTCGACGTATTGATAAACGTAATCGAGTCCCCATCCGCTTCTGAACATGCCCTATACATTCCTTCTTATTTATAGTTGTATTTTTGCAATGATCTGCTTTTATAATTCCTGAATAGGTTTTCGACTCACCATCGTCGATGTAGTTTGCATATTTAATTCAGACTAACATATTTCGTTTCAGACTACTAAAACATTTCGACCATCGCATCCAACTCCATTTTCCCAGAAGACCCTTCGTGATTAGCACTACACTTATGTTCATGTCATTCATACTATTCCGCCAACTCAGTTGTATTTATTTTATTTTTCCAATACTACAGCAATATTACAGCTTATAACATGCACTTTTGATATTTTCATCAAGAATCTTTCCAGTGAAATAGCCAATTATAGAAGAAACTCCAAATGACGATGTATATCGACGTTTTTGTCAGGTTTCATCTCCTGATAAAGTTAAATCAATAGTATTTTCATTTTCAATAGTTGTCATTGCTTGTTTTTCTTCATCAAGGCTTCTGTGATGGTTGTACTAAAATCTAACACGTGATTCAGTAATATTTCATACGTACTTTTATCTAAAAAAGCAGAATTGTCCATCAGACCACAAAACTTGCACAACCCTTCGAATCTTATTCCTGTATTCTCGTCACAAAAATGAATCGTCGATTTATTTCATAAAAATGCCCTACCTAAGAACAGGAAGGAACATATGCATTTCCACAATTATCACAAGTAACTACAATTTTGAATCGCAGTCCACGTGTACTTGCTGTTTGAAATTGTACATTTCCATCACATTTTTTACACTTAACAAGAGTTGAAATTGCAGTGAATACCGTAATGAAATTTATTATTGGAAATTCAGTACTGCTATTTTCTGGTACATCTTTTTCAGTGTTTTGTTTTAGTTTTTTAGAACATGTACTCTGGACACGTTCATCACATTCCGCTGTTTTCGGATTGAATACTTTTCCTCCTTTCACTGACCGCGACTTACGAATATTTTGAGAACTGTGAAGTTCTCTTGAAACGTTTCTAGAGTCACGCCTCATTGAAAATTACTTGTAAAATAATTCACTCTAACACACAAGTATCGACTGCTCAGTGCAACTAGCAGAAGCATACTGGCAACGTACAAATAATTTTCAACACTAATTATACCTTTTTTTGACAAAAAGGAGGAAAATCTTTGAAAAGATGCTCCCCGGGGGCGGGAACAATGTCGGATTTTTACCGACTAATAACCTCTTGGAGTTCCAGCCCGCAGGCTATAGTCTCCACTTATAGAGTTTGGATAGCAGGAGAAAAAGTAGATTGACCTAAGTCGAAAAGATCGCTTTCGCGGATCGGAGGGACCTAATCATTTACTAGGGAACACTGTCGCGAGCACAGAACAGACCCTAATAAGAAGGTCGACTTACCGACCAAAACATTCACAGCCCCTCATGACCCCTCACCTATCTATCTAGTACTCCCATAATAGATATAGATGGCACTAATTTAACCACGTCAAGTGTCAAACTGTCGATCAAACTTCAATCGCCAATAAATAAATTGTCAAATGTCTGTCAATGTCAAAATTTTCAGTTTCCCTCTAAACCCTTTTATTTTTGCGGTTTGTGCTTCCAAAATCATTTTCTTTTCAGGTGTTTCCGTTGCTGGTGTCTTGGACTCAAGTTTAGTAATTCTCTTGAAAATTGATGGTAAGTAAATTGAATTTGTGAAGTTTTAGCCGATATTTTGTGCAACTTGAGCCTTGTTTGATTCTACGGTACCTAAATTGGATTATATCCAATTCTTATCGGTTTTCTTCTTAATTTTGAGGTTCACCCCTTTGGCGTGCGGCGGTAAAGGAGTATACCATACAAGAAGACCCCTGTAAATGGCGAGGAAATAAATGTATCTGAGGAAGCCTTTTTTCGAGCTCTGAAAAGATAAGTTATATAAATTATATAAATTTTCTTGAGGTTCTCAACTTTCGAATTTGTCAGGATGACTTCGTTAGGGGGCGAAGTGCCCGACAACAACACACTTTTATAACATTGAAGGAATTTTGTGATAATAAGTCTAAGTTAACGCATCCTTCAGTAAAAGTTTCTCAATTCTAAGGAGACATTCACAATAAACATTACTTTTTCCTGAATAGTCAGGGGCATCAGGAAAATTTTGCTTTCAGATTCAAAAATATTTACAAGTCTCATGTTTCTAAATTCAATTTTTGTCAATTACATTCGGTGAAAGATGTTATTTTTTAAAGGGCTACTCTTCTTCTAATTTTTAAATTCATTAAGGATAAAAAGAAGGAAATTGTTACTTCTGGGACTGAAAGCAAATCCAAAAGGTTCAGAAGCAAGTAGGACAGCAATCTTTGATGGGTTTAATTATAGGTGTTTATTGTGATTTTAAAGAGCAGGTTATCCTCACCCTACTATGTGCGTGTTATTTATTTACCATCGATCTTATACAGTTGGTGATACTATACATGTTGTTTTGTCTGGGCTTTTATACCTTTTTATAATTTACAAACATGTTTTCTAGTCTGTGATATTATTTATTTTCCTCCATGCACCTTTTATACTAATGGGGAAAGAAATTGATCTGTGACCAAATAATTGAATTTTTGGGGTCCTCTACACCCTCATTCCCTTTGTTATCTATTATTCATGTTTATTTTGTGATATACACATTGTTATTATTAATTTAATAAGTTTAATGAGTTCTTTTTACTCAGAGTATATATTGTTTTTTTTTTGTTACAATGGGCTTTTTGCACCCTGCTTACACATAAGGTTCTGCGGGCGAAACCTTATATATTTGGTTTATATTTTTACTATGAACCTATCAATTGAACACATCAGGAATATTAATGCAACCCTTGTTTCCAAGATTAGTAATGAATTTGCCTATTTTTACCATATTCAACAATTTTGAGTGATGTCAAATTCTTTTAAATGAAAACTTCTTGAGACAGTTATTACTGCGTTTTTTTCTATTTTCAAAAGCAGTATGGGGTAACTGCCATGTAGATGACAGTGAAGTCAGTTTACCCCCAACAGGAGACCACTAGTAGCAATGGAGGACCTATATTATGGCTGACAAAAATATTTCAGAATTTCTTTTTTATTTTGAATATTAGAATGTACCTGTTTTCTGTGATATGTGATTTATATTTTTGATTTACATGTGTTAAGAATTTATTTTATTTTTGGAAATTTTTTCTGTATATATGGTTTAAGAGATTTCTGTTATTTCAAAATAAAAGTGTTATTGTGAAAAAATACTCATTATTTTCTCAATTTTTGAACAGTCTAATTGAGGCAGAAATAATCTGCATCGATTAGACTAGTTCATATACCCCATTTCAGTCAAGTTAAATTCGATCGTGGGATATCTAGAATTCAAAAACGGCGCCTTTTGGTTTAGTTTCCCATAATGGCACGTGTAGCGCTAGTTTCTATGCAGAGACGGTCATGTTGTTTCCTATATCGGAGCACTGAGTTTATACTTCTCAATAGGTCTATTCTGTGGTCGCAAGTTGATGTCATACCGTTTTGGCTTACAGTCAGCTAATGCAGAGACTATAAGATTCTCGTGAACGGTTATGTTTTCACGGAGGTTGCGTGCCATTTTAAGTTTTAATTCGGTAGGTGATGGCATACTGAAGTCTTTAAGAATGTCGGAGTTCCGAACGTACCATGGAATGGCGAGCCAGGCTCGTAAAAGTTTGAAATATGTGGATTCCACTTTTTGAAAGTGCTTTTTTGGAGCGGTGTCGTAGATTGGAATTGCATAGGTGATTATACTACGGATGATTGCATTAACAGCGAGGAGTTTAGTCTTAGGGTACATTTTCGGATTCCTGAAGAATGGTTGAAGTTGCACACAAGCAGCGCGAGCTTTGTTTTTTACAGCGGAAATTTGCTTATTCCAAGTGAGGTTTTTGTCAAGATGGATACCCAGATACTTTACTGAAAGTTTCCACGGAATAATAGCGTCGTGGACTTTGAGATGTGTAGGCTTCTTCCTTCTTGAGAAGAAGAAAGTACCTTCGGGTTTTGATTCGTTGATCTGCAAACGCCATTTAGAATACCATTCGAGAAGAATAGGCAGAAGTTTTTGAATTCGTGAATTTCCGTGTACAATTTGTTTGCTAGATGAAATAAGTACAATATCGCATAGAGGGCTGTGAGGATGTTTGGGTCGGATGGTATGTCCGACGAAAATATATTAAATGAAGTAGGTGACAGCATAGAACTTTGCATAGGGAGTTAGTACAGCCACTACCTCATTTACGATAATTTTCATTCTCTCACAGCATATATGGCCGAAGATAATTTTTTCCCCTTTTATTCAATATACTTTGATCATGACAGGGAATTGTCGATATAAAAACCCATTATTTTTATTTCGTTGTCATTGTTAAACTGGTCACTGAGAGTTTTTGAGTTCTCTCTAGTTTTATTGGAGTTCGTCTGCTTTAAACCAGAATTGAGCTTCTTTGAATGAGGTTCCAGACATGATAATCAATCATACATTTATATACGTGTTTTTATTTCTTATAGTTTTGAAAAACGAGGTCATTCTTTCGAACTATTAATATAATGTGAGATGTATTTAACTTGTTCTCTAATAATTTCATATCCGGACTTTCTTGAACCCTTTTTTTTCGCAGACACAATTTTTCTTTTTAGAGGGATTGTGGTGTTTAACAGATCTATTTTTGTATTATGGGATCTATCAAAATTTGATTCAACATTGTCATAACTGAAACATTTCAAGCTTTGTATGAGGCGGTTAATAAGACGATCAATAATATTTCGTGATATCTGATACCATTTTTGCTGGTGCTGGAGGTAAGAATTTTAATTTTTGGGCAGTGTGATACGAAAGAGGGGGATTTATAGTTTCTTTTAAAACAATATCCTAGGTAATGCTGAGAAAATATTATCTATACATGATAATATTGTATCTGTCAGTATGTATGCTACTGAATAAGAACGATGAAAGCTGTGTGACTTGAAAACATTTATTATTTTATTTTTCCGGGAAAGTTATTAACATGTTGGTATTGAAATCTCCAGTCAAAAATATATTAGCATTAGTAATTATTATTATAAAAAAATACAGAGTTGAGGATATAAATCCTATATAACGCAAGATTAATCTAAAGATATCGAAAAGGAACTTAAAATATTACATGGTAAATTTATCAAATTTAAATAAAGTACTAGAAAAATAGAAAAAAGAACAACGTTCAAGAAATCCATTGCTTCTCCAGCTGTCAAATCAATTTTTGAAGGGGTTGATGGAAGGAACGTTCATTACACCTGAGTTCAGGCGATTCCAGCAGCTGAAGACTCTATTACTGAAGAAGTTTTCCCGCCATCTCGTGAAAAATCTTTCTCTTGCTAGTTTGAGATTGTGTCATCGGAGGTGCTTTGAATTTAAAGAGAAGAGATGAGATATATCGATGCCGAACAAACCACGAAGAGCCCTGTAGCGATCCGCGAAAGATTAGAGGTTCTTCAGTGAAAGGCGCTCTTGATATCTTGTCCTTTGACGACCAAAGGGTATTCGAGTGGCGCGTTTCTGCACTGACTCGAGAACTTAGGAGTCACCGATCAACCACGTATGCCATACAGGACCAGCAAATTCTGAAATCGGCCGGACATACGTTTTGTAGAGGGAAGATATTGTCGAAAAATGACAGTTCCTGAAGCATTTGTGAATGAGAAATAAGCTTTGTTTGGCCTTACTAGTTGTATGCATTACATGAGATGTCCAGGAAAGGTCACTACTGATAACAACACCCAGGTCAACATATGAAGAACAGCTCTCAACTACACTACTATCAATAACATATTGACGCTTAGGGTTATTCAAGCCGAGGTGCAACACGCGGCACTTGGCAATGTTAAGAGGCAACATCCAATCAGCACACCAAGCTTCCATGGCTTTGAGGTCCTCTTGAAGAGTGTTATTGGGATCTGTGGCAACATTGAATAATTTAATGTCGTCTGCGAAGGCTTCACTTTGGGAGACCAACAAGCTGGGAATGTCAGAAACATACAATACAAACACAAGAGAGCCCAAAACCACTAAGAACTTTCTGGAAAGAAGAAGTATCAGTACCCTCCCTAACATCGAATTCCTTATCAGTTAGAAATGCTTCTACCCAACGTAATAATGGACCTCGAACGCCGAAATGTTCAGGTTTATGTAAAAGGCACTTCCTGGGAACCTTATCAAAGGAAGTGTGAAATCCAAATGTACAATCTCTACAGAAATCCTTTTATCAAGGGACTGGGTCCAATCATTGAGACATTGAAGCAAGTTGGTGATTATAGATCGACCCGACACAAAACCATACTGTTGGTCAGGAATAACAGAATTGGTGATCATGAATTTGATCAACTCCTCAGAAATAATTCTTTCGAAAGTTTTAAGGACGGTAGAAGAAAGACTGATAGGTCTATAATTCGAAGGATCGTACTTCTCGCCCCTTTTAAAAATAAGCGTTACAGAAGCTCTTAACCAAGGAGTGGGGAGAACACCAGATGACAGTGAAAGTTACATGATTTTACTAAGAGGAGCATATAGTGATAGTTGTGGCACATGACTTCAATAACGAGGCTGAAAATCCATCTGGACCAGGTGCAGATGAAGACTTGAGCCTGACAAGAAGACTTTCTATTTCTGCAGGCTCAATAACTACATCAGTAATACTCGCACGGCATCCCGGTCGACCAATTTGTGGCATCGGCCCATCTGGCTCCTTAGAAAAAGCTTGCGAAAATGTGTTGGGTAACATTGTCGCCGAGTTGAATTAGTTATGGCAGTCAAAGCGGCATCTATTCGAGAAACGAATATATCGATATCTGCCAACGGATGTCTATAAATACAAAGTGTAAACATATTCAGCTGAGGTAACTTTGCTGTTGCCATTTCAATTGCTTTCTCGACTGAGAAATCTGTTACATAGATTAGGGTTTCACATTGAATGTGTTAGGACAACTCCATGTCTATAAGTACTTCTACGACTCTATCGCCTTGACATTTCTTATTCTGTACTGACCTAGAGCCTTCAAATTTCTGCTGAAATAATGTGATGTAGCCGCACTTCACATTTCAACTTTTTCGGCAATTTAATATATTTATTAATTTTTACGCAAATTTTTTATAAATGAAACCATGATGAATTCCATGAGATTCTTCATTATCCTTTTGAAAGCTGTTTCCCTGTGAAAAAAATTAAAATTTATGAAATGAAACCAAGGCCTATCTGGAAAAACGCAGAGATAAAAAACATAAAACATAAACTTGAAGCAGCAGAAATAATCATGAGGGTCAGCAAAGACGAGAACTCGACTGAACTTTACAAGCATTTGAAAAACGCCTTCAAAGAATCTATTGGCCTTAAGAAAGCTACAAATAAAAGCAAAGCAATTTGGGAAGTTATCAATTCGAAAATCAAACATAATAGCACGAAAGACGAAAACAAGAGCACATTATCACCTGAGGACGTGAATGAGTTTTTCTTGAATATTGGAAAAAAAATTTCACAGCAGGTAAATTCCACTTCTAAGACCCAATCTAGGAAATATTTGAGAGGTGCCAGGAACAGTCTGGATACAATGCTTTTGCTCAATGTTAGCCCAATGGAAGTCAGAAAAGAAATTAATAAATTGAAATCTAAAGAAACCAAAAATATATGCGGTATGTCAGTAAGTCTCCTGAAACAAATTGCTGATGAAATATCTAATCCGCTATGCCAGGTTATTAATAGGTGCTTAAACTAAGGAGTTTTTCCATCCCAACTCAAAATCGCCAAAGTGGTGCTGATTCATGAAAAAGACAACGTGAATGAATGTTCGAATTACAGGCCAATATCAATTCTACCAGCGATCTATAAAACCTTTGAGTCGCTCCTTAAGACGAGAATCACAGGTTTCATCGAATTGAAGAATATACTGAATAACGCTCAATATGGATTCAGAACAAAAAAATCAACAATAACAGAAATGACAGAGATAGTTGAGAGCATACTCGAAGCTTTTGGAGAAGGTGAAATAGCGGTGCTTGGACTTGAGCAAATCTTTTGATCATGTTGTAAGAGAAATACTCTTGTAAAAAATTCAATTTAATGGTATCAGAGGACCAACTTTGAGTATACTCAAATCATACCTACAGAATAGATATCAATTAATATTTTGGAACGGAAGGACATCTCACAAAAAGTTGGTAGAGTTGGGCGTTCCTCAGGGCTCAATACTCTCTACTCTTATTCATAATATACACGAACGATCTCGTATACAATGTCGATGCAGATGTAACTGCTCTTTATGCTGATGACACGAACTATTTAAACTGAAGGAAGACTCAAGAACAAGTAGAGTAGAGAACAAAGACAACAATAGAACAGGCTCACAACTGGTACGAAGCTAATGGACTAACACTTAACATAGAGAAAACGCAAAACCTACTTCTATCCACAAAAGCTAAGTGTAATGGACCTTGCCTTAACATGCTTGGAATTGAGTTAGACAGCTCTCTCAGTTGGTCTCAACATATAGAAAACGTGTCGAGAAGATTGAGTAGCGCAATTTATTCGAAACGAAGAATAAGGCAAATAGTTGACGAAAACGCAGCAATACAAACTAACCTAACCTAACCTATCATTCTCATTTCCATAGTTTGGTTTCCTATGACATCCTTTTGTGGGGAGCAGCGGAAGAGGCATCCAAAATATTCCTTAAGCAGAAGAAAGCTATCAGAGCTATTGCATGTATCTCATAAACAACCAGCTGCAGAGAATATTTAAAAATATGGAATACTGACCGTTCCTGCTCAGTATATTCTCACATGTCTATGCCACATTCACGAGAAGAAAAACAGCAATACTTAAACATTCCAACCATCATTCCTACGAAACAAGATCTCGGGAAAAGTATGTTTTGCCTCATCATAGGATTAAAAAAGCACAGAATAGTTTCAACTTTTTAGGAATCAAAATGTATAATGTGTTACCAGAGTATCGCAAGCTATTACCTGCAGAGAAATTCAAAAATGAAATCAAAAAAATACTTACCTCTAAAGTTTTCTACTCTGTCGAAGAGTTTCTGAATTCAGAATATTCGTGAAATGTATCGTCTGTAAATAAATCGTACGGTGTCTTGCTGTCCTGTAAGTGATTATGTTTTAAATATGTAAAAAATTAACTTTTGAAAAATTTATCAATGTGCATATCAATTTTGGATATTTTATATTTATACACATTCACTCACCTACTTTTATCATGACAATTCCTTGTAAACTTTTAGAACAGAAAAAGGGGACACATAAAATGTAAACATACATGTAACATAATAATAAACACCTCAAAAAAGTCTAGGGAACACTTCTGAATATCGATATGTCGTATCCAGAACGATCAATATGGATGACTTTTTTTAAGAAATGAACACCTGCATCAATTTCTTGCCAAATTATGTAGAGATTTCAGTTTTTTTTTATAAAAAACTAAAAATGTAGCAGATGCGACGCTGCTTTATAATCATTTCATGTATTCAGTGTTTGAAATCAGTTAGTTGGCGCTTTGTTTCTGTTGTAAGCACAAATAAAAGATTCAAGTTTTGTGATTCGACCATGGAAAGACGACATTTGACTAGAGAAAAGATGCTACGAGCCGTTGGCATGCTCCCTGCTGGGAGCTCACAACGGGAAGTATCCAGAGTTCTGGGAAGTAGCCCAAGTGTCATAAACCGTTTATGGTCGCGTTTCAATTAAACAGGTAGCGTAGAAGAACGCCATACAGGTCGTTTCAGGATTACTACAGTCGCCAAGACCGATTTTTGGTTTTACAAGCCAGAAGAGATCGTACTACCACAGCATCTCAATTAGCTCAAGCGCTATCACGAGTTCATAATGTACAAATTTCCCACCAAACTGTGAGAAATCGACTGCACGAAGGTCGACTGCACGAAGGTCAACTCCACTCCAGACGTCCTTTAAGAGTTCCACAACTGACCCATGGAAATCGTGCTGCTCGTTTAGCTTGGTGCCAAGAACACGTAAACTGGGATCAAGAAAGGTTGGCCACAGTTCTCTTCAGAGATGAATCTAGATTTAGTTATTATCCCGTGTCATTAATAACAGAGGTGGACCTTCTGAGTACTGAAAAATATAAGTGTTTCCATATCGTTTCGAAAATATCAGTTCAGGATTTTTTTGTTTTACCAAATTTCGTCTTTTTCAAATTTCAAATTTTTTTATAATAGGTGCTTTGGAGAAGTCAAATATTATTTTGTTTTCTTGAGAATACATTATATACAATACATCCTAACAAAACCGAAAGATTTCTATAAATTCGAATCATCAAATTCATATTTTAAAGATATTGGTAAGTGTTCCTGGACTTTTTTGAGGTGTTTATATGAACAGTGCAAACATCAAACATTATATTAGGCATTGTTCCATCAAAAAAGATTATTTCCTTTTTCGAGTGTATTTTTACATTCACATTTCTGAAAGCAAAATGAGGTGAAAAACATTACAGCCATAAAAACAAGAAAAATCTTGGCTGAAACGCACACGTTTGAAAGAAAAAAATCTATTTCTCCGCATACCACCTCCCCAGAAAGATGCTAATAAGAAAACAATTTTTCGCAGTTATGTTCATCTATTGCCATTTTTGACCATTTGACATTGATAGGAATACATGAACAACGCAACCGTACTAAATTTTTCAAATTTCATTGACTGAAATCAAAGTAAAATTTTGTTAAGTAATGGCAGGTTTGAAAGAAGAATTTAAGAAAAAGAATATTTCAAAATAACATGTAATACATAACTGTACTGATATAAGATATCCAATGATGGTTATAATTTGAAACTTTTAAAGTGGGGTGCTGGAACATTCATTCTCGAATTATAACGTGGTCCGCCAAAAACGGAAGTTTAGGTGTTGCTGCAATTTGTTGTCACTGAAATAGTGTTTGAGATATCTTGGATGAACAATTTAAAATATTATACATACATACGTGCTCACTCTGCAAGAAGTAAGAATAGGGCAGGATGCTATCTGATGGGAAGAAAGGAATATTAGCATATTTCGGCATAGAGTGTCATCTGATTTAATAAGGATAACTCTATGTCTACGGAGGGTTGTTTACTCACGTACCTATAGCCGTAACTTGAAGAGTAAAAATGAACATTTGTAAAGTTTAGAAACTAACACTAGAGTATTCTTAGTCCAGTTGTGAAATTTTTTTCATTGTATAATTTTGCTTATCTAAAAAATTAAGTTTACTCTCTACTAACCTAAATTTTCCAACGATTTTGTTAAAGGCCTGTTGAGAGTGAATAAATTTTCAGTACGAATTTGCATGATAAGGGTCTGTTCCAATATAACTGAAGATTTATTGGTACATTACTTTATTTTATTCACTGATTACAATTATCAGACGAACAAACGCGGCAGTTCTCGAAATAAGGTTTTCCATTGGGGTCTTTTTGGTCACAAAAATCTCCATTAGGTGCACATCCTTTGTATGAAGCACCATCCAACATGAAGCTGGAACAGACCTTCTCTTCAGGATCACACATCTTCGGATTTGAATTATCTTTATTACAAGGTACACAAGCAAGACAACTCAAACAGGCAACTGAAAAAAAATATAGTATTTCACTTGTTCTTCCAGCAAGGATTCATATTTGGCCCACTATCTCTTGATAGAAAACGACATTAAACGGTAGGAAAAAAAAATATATATATACTTTTTTCTCCTACCGTTTGTGGGCAAACTGGTCACCTATGAGGGCACAGCCCACTGAGATACCATTTCAACAAAGTGGCAAATCGGAAATCAGATTGTTTAGAATGTGTATGCGGCGAGGCAACGAAACCTCATAGTACATCATGCTCTATAGTTGCATGGCAATCGCTCATAATACATGTTCGCACTTCGGCAGTGCAATACTGGAGTCCAATGAAGTGAAAACAAAATCTCCTAGAGAGATTTCCAATTTCGAAAAAGAACTCAATGTACTGGTAACCAAATGATGCAGAGCTAAAATGAGGAGGATTTGTCTAAGTTTTTCTTAGGGTCTCTCCTTTACTAGATTTGGCTGTTTAAAATGGAGACATAACATGTGGATTTCAATTTTTTCTTCGCAAACGAAAAAAAAATCAGTTTGAAATTCGGTAGAAAATCAAGTAGGCTGCTATCATTCATTATCAAGTTTTGTTAATTCTTGTCTGGTATTTGGTAATTTTTAGTGGTTTTCATTCGAATAAATTAGTTGAATTTGAAGTTCATTTTTAGGATGTATCCATATTTTTATCATGGAGCAGTTAATTAGTTTATTTATTTATTTATTCGAATGAAAGAAGAGAGAATTACATATCAAAAAAAATAAATATATTGCTCGGGAGAAAGCACTGTATGTAGAATTGATAATAATTCAGATCACGTGAAGCCTACCACGATCGTTGCAAAGTTCAGGAAAATTCAGGATGAACCATGATTCAAAAAAATATTCTAAGGAAAACACACAGACATTTCGCCTGTCACTGACACATCTATAACAGCTAATCTTCAAGTGTGTTGTAAACGAAAATAATGATTGTGTTAACGTTTGGTTATTCATTATTCATTTTAACCAGAACGCGATTGGTGGATGTGAGCTGATGGAATGAGAGGCATCTGAAAAATAAAGAGGAAAGCAGTAGAAAAACATCGTGTCAGTAAAAATATATGGATTTTAATTTCTTAACCCAAACAAGAAAAGAAGAATCTGATACCATATGGTATTTGTAGAAAATCATCAGACTATCAAGATACAAGACAGTCAAAGGCTAAATGACCTCAGCATAACCACACAAAAGGGTACGCCAGTCTCTTGAAGAAGATGTGAAGCATTCATTGATGACGGGGAGGGGCATTTCCAACAATTGTCTAACTTGTCCATAGGTAATTGAATATAATACCATTATTCTTGATGAAGTCATTATTTAAAAAAATTATCAAATAAAATATTAATATAAATAAATAAACAGTTGAAAAATTAAATTATCAATCAAAATCGTTATGAACCACAGCTTTTGGTACCTGAATAGAAAATGTTGGTTTTGTGAAATCTAAGAAATGATTCTCGTTAACACAATGTTCTAAAGAAACAATCATTAATTTATTATGAATTATTGATTTCTTATGTTCATCTACTTCAATATTGTTAGAACAACCAGTTTGACTTATATATATATATATATATATATATATATATATATATATATATATATATATATATATATATATATATATATATATATATATATATATATATATATAGGTGGTCCAACGAAAACTTAACACCTCGATTTTCCGGTTTTATAATAAAAATATGAAGAATCGCTCGGACCCGTCGATTTCTGATTCGAGGGTGAACTACCCACCGATTTTTTCATCCCCATAGCTTCAATTCCTTAACGGGGGTGAGACTGAATTTTCATCGTTAACGAAATGGCAGCTAAAAAAGTGGAAGACTATTTACTTTTGTGATTAGTTTATTAAGTGCTGAAAATGGGCAAGTAAGTAGACTTCCACTTTCGTTTTCTTATTGTCCAGGGATAGCTTTATTGATGAAGTGAAATAGATTATCCTCATTTTATACAGCAATGACTCAAAAAATTATTGAATATTGTAATTTTAAAAATATCATATCTTGATTTTTTCAAATGGAACATCCTGCATTTTATTATTAGTGTCAACGCATAAAATATTGTGCCATATTTCCGCAGAAGTAGACTTATCTTTAACTTCGGCCATTTTCGAAATAAAAAACAAACTAAAATAATAAAATCAGAGGTTGTGAAAGGAGAGTTTATTAGTACATATCATTATACTTGATCAGAAAAATGGAGATATTTGAAGGTAGTCGACAACATTTTCGGATTAACTGACTGAAAGGCGTCGACTATTCTCTCTCATATCCAACTGTGTTGGAGAAGAAATCTGGTAAATGATGCCCTTAATATAACCCCACAAGAAAAAATCTAGACTTGTAAGGTCCGGAGACCTAGCTGGCCATCTAACAGGAACATCACGTCCTATTCATTTGTTTGGAAATATATGATTCAAATGTTCGCTAACCTGATGTAAGTAATGTGCCGGGGCTCCATCCTGTTGAAACCGCAAATCTTGTCTTGTATGCTCTAGTGCATCGGCAAGTAACATTGGTAGATGATTTTGCAGAAAATCTAAATACATTTCACTATTGCGGTGCCCGTCGAAAAAGTGCGACCCAATTAGATATCCATCTACTATAGCGGCCCTTACATTCAAGGTCCAACGATGCTGGTCTCATTGTCATGTGTGGATTTTCCGTGGCGTAATAATGAAAGTTGTGCCTGTTAACGAGCCCATTCTTGTGGATAGTTGCCTCGTCCGAGAAAAGATCTCTGCTAAACATATTTGGATTTTCCGCTACTTTGTCGCTTGCCCAATTGTAAAAATTAATTCGACTTTCATAGTCTTGATTGTTCAGTTCCTGGTGCAGCTGTACATGATATGCATGAAATTCATTCACTCTGTAGATTCTCTGCACGGAAGTTGGACTTATATCTGTTAACTGAGAAATCTCTCTTTGCCATTTATATGGGTCTTCTGTCACTGTCAACAAAACTGATAACTGGTTGTCTTCAGCTGTAGCAGTTTTTGGTTTTTCATGTTTTTTGTAAGCGATATTACCCGTTTCGATAAATCAAATTGGAAGTTTTTCAAAGCACCTTGCATCAGGATGCCTCTTATCAGGAAACCTTTCTGCATAAACTCTACTTGGCAACAAAGCATTTCTATCACACTCACCCAGAATAAAAATCATATCAACCATTTCTTCTTGGGAGAACTTCATGGCAGTCAATTGAGAAAATTGGGTTCAAACCTCACTTTGACAATGTTTGATAACGAAATACTGATAAGTTCACCATGTAAAATGCAGAGTATGATAGCACAATTAAAAAAAAATGTCTACACATACCTCGATTTACGTTTTAACCATCTTGATTTTATCATTCGATAAAAGAATTATCTTGTTTAGGTTTCATTTTTACTACTTGAATCATTACAGAAAAAAAAACTTCTGTGCGAATAATGATGCATGTTGATGAGTTTAATACGGTTTGTAGAATTTTCATCAAAAAATTTTCACAAATAATCAAATATTTCGAAAATGATCGAAGATAAAGATAAGGTTATCTCCCTCCGTGGGTAAGTCAGTAGAAGTACTGACTCCCACGCCGAGGGCCCGGGTTCGAATCCCAGGTAAGATATGGATGTAGTATGAATGTTGGTGTGTTTGTCCCACGTATGTATATAAAAATCACATTGAGACTGGATACATAACCGATAGGTTGAGTCCATAACCTCCGATGGCCAGATAACTTGTAATCCTCAGAGGTGGCAGTTATCACTGCACGGTCTAGGTGAGTGGTTCGGAGTCCACTATAAACTGTAGGTCCTCAGAGAAAAACAAACAAAGATAAGGTTACTCTCGCAAAAATTTAGCACAATATTTTATTCGTTGACATGAATAATAAAATACAGGCTGTTCCATTTAAAAAAATCAAGATATGATATTTTCAAAATTACAATATTCAATAAATTTTTCGAGTCACTCCTGTATAAAATGAGGTTAATCTATTTCAATTCATCAATAAAGCTATCCTTGGGCAATAAGAAAACGAAAGGAAAAAAGTATCCATCCTCTCTAGCCGAAGGAGCATGTTATGATGTGAGAGCCTATTTTCATGAATTTTTACGGAAAGAAAATATTGTGCCGAAACTACTCACCAAAAATACTTATTACTTAAAGACATTATAGCAGAGTTTAGGCCGCTCCTGAAACTTGAACAAAAAAGTGGTCTTCCAATCTGAAAAAACCACCCAAGATTTTTTTATAGAAAATTGGGACACCTGTTGACTGCAAAATAAATTGCTAAAGTAGATTCTTACTTTCTAAATATAACAACGTTCCAACAAAAATGAAATCTTCAAGAGTGTACGAGCTACAGAGCACCGCGCCACTGGTGAATCACCCACAATATATTCTATATATTCTATATATTATTTTATAATTTCATAATTTAATGCTGATCTTTGGGACATAATTAATGCTGTGATATTTTCTTGTTTCGTGACCTAAAGGTTAGGGTGAATCCAGGATAATAATAACTTGTGTTGTTTTTTGGTTAATAATTTGTCTATGATGTTATTCTCATACCCGTTTATTGACGGTAATATTTTCAAAATTCTAATTTCTGTTTTCCGTCAAAGGGGACCGTGAGATATCTATGTACAAATGTATGAATTAATGACATCTTTATTTTATGCGGATGGGAACTACTATTATGGATTAAGATATCAGGGAACGTGGTTTTCGATAAATATCAAATTCAAGATAATTATTCGTTCTTATCATTTGAATATCTAAGAAATTAAATATTTTACTAATATTTTCAATTTCAATAATTAATTTAACAAATTCAAAAAGAAATTCAATTGTCTATGAGTACCTGTCTAAATAAGATAAATACCATCTTCTATTTCATTTATATTAAAATATTACATGAAGAGAAAAATTTATTCCTAAGACTGGTCATGAAGTAAACGAGAAAGAGGAGAACCCATTGGAAGATCTTCTAAATTAGGGGTGCTCAAACGATCGCGAGTGCTTTTTGAGTAGATCTCGAGAGGAAACTAATTTTCAATAAGAAGGTAACTAAACTACAAAAATTTATTACATAAAAAAATAACACTCTGCAATCGGCAAAAGGTGGCTCTATCAAAGGAACGCGCGGTAATTGTCAAAGAAATGCTGCGTTTTTCATTCTTGCCGCTTTTCTAGAAATTTCGGGTGGCGCATTTGACGGGAACATTCGAGACCTTTGTCAACGCCGATATAAATGTTGCGCCTGCAGGAATTGGAGTTTATTATTGAATAGTACAAAATGAGTGCAACGAAGAAATCTAAAACGTGTAATTTTGATAACGATTGGGAGGAAGAATTTTTCTTTTGTATGGTGAAGGATAAGTGCATTGGTTTTATTTATCGTGCGTCAGTTGCAATACCTAAGCGTGGTAACTTAGGGAGGCATCATAAACGGGTTCATAAAAACTTATGAAAAGGATTTTCTGCCACTGAGTGAATTAAGAAAATTGAAAGTACGTGATTTGATATCTTGTTTGAAAAAAGAACGAACCATGTTCACAAGACCAGCAAACAATGAAAAGCTGCTACGATCGCGTCATTTAAAACATTTCATATATTGGCGAAACACAAGAAACCATTCGAGATTTTGAAAATGAAACAGAAATCATGTCTGCTATTAGAGAACTTAAGTTATCTCTTCCGACTGTCATGAGTCAAGACAGGGCAGATAAACTAAAACATGATACCATAAAATTTACATACTTTTCTTCACAGTTCGACGAATCCACCGATATGACAGACACTGCCCAGCTGTGTATTTTTATTCGGATGGTATTCAATGGTATGTTGGCTAAGGAAGAATTTTTGGCAATCATTCTTTTGAAGGGGAAGACCCGTGGCGGAGATATATATGACGTTCAATTTTATAAAAACTACAAGCTACCAATATATAAATTAGTGTGCATTACACCCGATGGAGCACCAGCAATGACTGGAAACAAGAACGGTCTTGTGGCATTGTGACGAGCCAATGAATATTTCCCTTCATTTTTTTAATTCCATTGTATTATGCATCAACAAGTTTTGTGTAAACAAGTTTCAAACACGGAGGAAATTAAAAAATGAATACGTATGTCATCGTGAAAATGAATTCTAATGGGGAATTTAGAATTTTGTACTGTATTTTCTATGTTAGAGTTGAATATATTAGCTATAAGGGCCTTAGTTATTGCAAGGCCACTAGTTTGTCTATTTATTAAATTGAAGATAATTAAGTTATATGCATAAATCTAAAAGAATATGAAGAAATTAGCGGTCTTGCGATGGAATCACCACTACAATATATATTCAGCATAGAAAACAAAGTACGAAATTCTAACTTGCCTGTCAAAATTCATTTTTGGTATAGATATGACATTTTTATTTGTCTGAACGGTACACCTAGAATTTTTCTTAAATTTATGAATAGTATCAACCCGAAAATGAAATTCAAATGCAAAAAAGAAGATTAAAATCACCTGCCTCCAGGGGTTCATGATGCGGGTAAGTCGAGCACTTCTCCGGCGAATTCACTAATTCATTCCCGTTCTAGAAAAGGAAGCAAACTCTTGATAGAGTTCTGCAATATCAGATGACGGGGACATAACAACGTGAATGTCGATGCAGTCCACCAGCGTTTGCAAAACGCCCAACCCCATGTGCTGGCCCTAACCGAAACCGAAATAAGTCAAACAACCGGCACAACGTATTAACGTTTTAATGGGTATGAGTTACATACGAGATTTAGGTTTAAAGGGGGCCTCTGTGTTCTCGCCAGATCGGATGTTGCATACCAGAGAGAGGACACGATGGAGGACGACGCTTTCGACCTTGCGTTGTTTAAAATCTGTTTGCAGGATAAAACATTGTTCTTGTGCTGTCTATATCGTTCGCCAAACGATATTCACTTCCCTAGACTGTTTCAGTATCTAGGTGATAAGGTGGATTGGATTCAGACACATCATCCGGCAGCTGAGTTCATTGTACTGGGTGACTTCAATATTCACAGCACCAACTGGCTCCGGCACTCCAATAGAACAGATGTATCGGGAAGACAGGCTGAAACTTTCGCAATCAGCCATAATCTAACGCAGCTAGTCAACGAACCGATAAGAATACCTCATCACCCAACCGACTTCCCGAACACCTTGAATCTTTTTTGATTTAAGATCCTGATGATTTTGGAGTGCAGGTCTCAGCACCACTAGGTAACTCAGAGCACAACCTTATCTCTGCTACTCGAACCATTGTGCTGCCGCTAAACAAAGAACCTAAATCACCCAAACGCATTTGGCACTATAACCGTGCTAATTGGGATGAGCTGCGTGAATTCTTTTCGTGCTTCCCATTCAGTGATGTTTGCCTTTCAGATCCTGACATCAATGTGTGCATTGAATCTGTTACAGAAATCACTCATGCAGGTATGGATCTCTACATCCCTCATTCCATGGAAAGAACACCAGCACGAAAGCCATGGTTCAACAAAGACTGCGAAAGAGCCTCTGCAGCCGACAGCAGAGCTTACAAGTCATGGAAAATAAATCCAACAGAGGAAACAAGAACAACCTTCGTACGAATGAGGAACGTATGCAACTTGACAACTGCAAGAGCAAAGGCCAATTTCAACGAAGGGGTAACTGATAAACTCCTTGAACAGTCAAGCGGGACTAGACAGTTCTGGTCCAAGACGAAAATATAGCATCATCTCCGAAACAGAAAGCCGATCTCTTTGTTCTCTTGTTCTCAAAGAATTCTGTGCTATATTCATCTAACGCAATATCACCGAACATTCCTTCTACAAATTCTTCCATGGCAGAAATCAAGTTGAGAGTCCGCACTGTGAGACGGGCTCTCGAGCAGCTGAACTGCAAGAAGGAAGTTCGTCTAGACGAAATACCAACAATCAACCTGAGAAAGTGTATTCCCGAACTGGCACCCATTCTTAATCGTCTGTTTGAGATTTCTTTTGAAAGCCAGACTTTTTCGAGCAGCTGGGAAATAGCGAGAATTCAACCGATCCCAAAGAAAGGAAAGAAGTCCATACCCCAAAACTACCGCCCTGTTGCAATTCTTCCCATTATGTCCAAAGTGATAGAGTGATCAAATATCTTGAGTTGCAAGGAATTATTAACGACCGTCATTATGGTTTTCGCAGGCAAAGGTCGACAGGAGATCTGCTCGCCTACGTCATTCATGATTATACATCAACGATGGAAAAGCATGGGGAATCCAGAGCAGTAGCCCACGACATCTCTAAAGCCTTCGATAGGGTTTGGCATGCAGCCTTGTTGAATAAACTTGCTGCATATGGGGTTCCCGAAAAATTGCGGGGTTAGATAAGTAGCTTTCTTTCGAGTAGATCAATACAAGTTGTGGTCGACGGTATAACATCTGATTGTTTCCGGTACAATCAGGAGTACCTCAGGATCCGTTCCTTCGCCACCCATGTGTATGTTGCAAATAAACGATCTTCTGTCATCTACAGAGAACAAGATCTTTGGTTTTGCAGACGATTGTACCCTGGTTTCGTCTTTCAGTAGTTTGACTTACAGAGGATATCTGAGTGGAATCAGTTGAACCTGGTGAGCTTCAACGCGAGCAATACGCAAGCGACTACGTTTTCTAGAAAGGTCCCTCTGTAGAACCTCCTCTAATGATGAAAGGCCAACAAATTGCATCCAAAGATTCGATACACCTTCTCGGAATAACGGTCAACTCCGGGTTTTGGCATGAACATGTATCAGAAATAGCTAAGTCGGCATCAGCTAAACTTAGTTTTCTTTTCAGAGCCAAGCGATACTTCACGTCATCTCAGCTGTTACTTCTATATAAAGCACAAATTCGACATTCTTTGGAATATTGTTCCAATGTATGGGGATCTGCACCCAAACATTCGTTGCGGATGTTGGATAGTGTGCAAAAACGGACTGAGCGCCTCATCGACCACCCGGAGATCACCCGCGATCTCCAACCGCTGGCTTTCAGAAGACAAGTTGCTGACCTTTCTTTGTTTACAGATACTTACACAGAAGATGCTGAAAGACCTTGTTTCAGGAAAACTCATGTTTTGCCGCAACACTAGGCTGCCAAGGAGCTCTCATCATATGGCGGTACATTTAACGACCCCTCGAACCTCTCTCTATAAGAATTCCTTCGTTTACAGCGCCGGTGAGCTGTGGAACTCACTTCCGTCAAACATCTTCTCAACATCCTACAATTTGGCCCTCTTCAAGAAGCGAGTAAACCGACACCTCAATTTGTCCCAGGCGCCCACTCATGTGGTGTAATAGGTTCGCCTATTCCTGGGAAGCAAGCCTAAAAAAAAGTATTTTCGTCGCCTTTATCATAATAAAATCTTGAAAAAGAAATTGAAACGATTAAATATATAATATATAAATATAGTTCACACCACCGGTTTTCATCATGACTTATTCGGCATATAGCGCAACGAAAACCATTACATACGGCTATTAGCTAAATATATCCAATTATTAGTACCAACAAAAATTTATGCCTTTAACAAATTTTGGTCAGGTAAGCAAAAATGTCGCAAATATCCTTCTCAAATTGAAATGTAAAATTTCATTCGAACCTCAAAATGAATTGTCATCACTCTTATGCAATGATGAATTGAATTTTAAATAACTCAGTAGTTTATAAGTTATCTCGTGCAGGCTGTAATAATTTCTATATTGGTCAGACTGGTCGTTCCTTCAAAATCAGATATAAAGAACATCAAACTTCATTCATTAAAAAATAACCAAGATTAAACAGTAGCCATCCCATGCATCCGAATGACTCCTCTTTTCCTAGTATTGATAGATTGAAACCTCAACACATTTCCCCAAAAAAGTCGAGAACTCAAGTCAGGTGATATTTAAAATCACTTTTTCATCACAACTTTCAGATAATGACGACAGACTTATCTCAGTAAATCTCAAGAAAGTAAGGAGATAATTATCAAGAGCAAAAAAACCCAACCACACTCTTTCTTTCAACTAGTAAAAGTTCACTAATTTTTAAAGTTCTTCGACAAATAAAGTTTGAAAAGAACTTACCATAATTCACAACCCAGAGAAGTACAAATAAAACCGTTATATGTTTATTCATTCTGAATATTCACAATTCAACATTCGATAATATGCGCTATTTTATAGGATTCCAAACCTACGTCATTCCCATATTATTTCATAAAATTGGCAATAAATTTAGAACTGATAATTGTAAATTACTAACTTACCATTAGGAATTGTCAAATTATTTTCAATGTTTAGATAGTTATATTATTTTTTCCAAATAAAGTAAACATTTTAAATTGTCGTCAATGGTATATCAGATCTATATATAACGAACTTTATTCAGTTCTCAAACGTAAACAGATAGTTATGATTACTCCAAAACATTATTCCTGAAATAAATTGCTTCAAGTTAAAATATTTTGTTTTAGTATGTTATGCGAATTTTTAAAAATATAAGTAGATAGTTCTAAAGATAAATAGATAGATACGTTTATTCGTTCAAGTTCTAGGTTTCACAATGAACAACATACAGTCGACTCTCGTTAATTCAAACCTGCAATAATTCGAACCTCTCCATAATTCAAAGTGATCACGAGTACAAAATCTATTTGTATTTCGAACTAAATCAATACATTTTCATGCACTTGATAATTCAAACGGAAAAATCATTGCTATATTGATATTCACCGGGACCGTCCGTTAAAAACTTTTTGAGTTCAAATTACAATATCGAGCTGAAATTACACGCGGCCATAACTAGCGATTTCCAATTGAAGTGAAATATTTTCGAAGTGATACCATTTCCGGTTATAACGGTTATATATGTCAAATGTACTATACCCATCTCTTATAGTTCCGAAATTATTTGGGAATATATTGAATTTTGATGATTTTGCAAGAACTATGCTTTAAAATATTTGAATCAAGTAGCTGAACTGGCTACGCTCACCTGACAGGTGCCTAAAATTAATGTCGTTTCGTTCATTCGAATTTGATATTTCAACAAGAATTGTTGGTAATTTGAAGTGAAAATTTTCGAAAAACACCAGATTGATAATAGAATGGCTGATTATTCAAACGAGGATATGTTTAATCTCTTTTTAATTCATGGCGAATATCAAAGAGTGGTGGATAGAACTTGCAGGCAATTCAATAACCAATTTCCAAATTTGGCGCCTATGAGTAAAACAAAATTTCGAAGGATTAGAAGCAATTTTCTGAAATTTGGAGTAACAAAATACATAGAAACTAGAAGAAAACCAATTCTCGAGGACGACGACAATCATCAATGGATATTGGATTGAGTTATACTTCCATTCAAAGGATCCTTAAGAAACATAACATGCACCCGTATTCTTTTATCAGACTACAAAAATTGAAATCAACTGACCTCCCTAAGCGGCTAAATTTCTGTGAAAATTTATTGATTCAGCTTCAAGAAGATGAGACAGGAATAACCAACAGGAGGAATCGACATTTTTGGGCCACAGAAAATCCACATTTCATTGAGGTTATTGATTTCCAAAATAAATTCAGCGTGAGCGTTTTTGCAATTTTAATGGATTATATGTTGGCTTATAACATTTATGAGGAAAATCTTAATGGACAAAGATACCTGGAAATTTTGAGAGGAACATTAGCAAATTTTTTAGATGGATTACCCCTTAACATTCTGAGGGATTGCTATTACCAAATGGATGATGCACCAGCACATAAAACACGAGCTGTAGATCGGCAGCTAACAGAAATGTTCGAGGATAGATGGTGGAGTAATCAAGAACCAAATTTATGGCCTCCGCGTTCTCCGGACCTGGCGCCCCTTGATTTTTATTTATGGGGCAAAATCAAGAGTGAAGTGTATCTTATTCCTGTAAGAAGTAAAGAAGAGTTACTAGAGCGCATTCATAATGCTTTTCCTAATATTGATCCTGAGGAAACTAGGAGGGTAACTCATTATGTTGGTATATCGAGCAAAATGGGGACCATATTGAACATTTATTTAGATCGTAAATTAGTTTTCTCCTATGATGTTTGCTATCATTTATTCGTATTAATGTTATTATCTTCGATGATTGGTTTTCGCTTAGTTCCTACAATTTTTATTCATCCGAATTGTAGAAAATTGCTTCTAATGCTTCGAAATTTTATTTTACTCATAGACTCATAGTAAATTTGGAAATTGGTTATTGAATTGCCTGCAATTTCTACCCACTTATTTTGACATTCTAAAATGAATTAAAAAAGATTGAATATATTTTCGTTTGAATAACCAGTGGTTTTATTCCAAATGTGTTGTATTTTTTGGATATTTTCAATCTGAAATAACGACAATTCTTGTTGAAATATCAAATTCGAATGAACGAAGTGACAAGTACATTAATTTCAGGCACTTGTCAGGTGAGCGTAGCCAGTTCAGCTACTTGATTCAAATATTTCAAAGCATTCTGTGTTAGTTCTTGCAAAATCATCAAAATTCAATATATTCCGAAATTATTTCGAAACTATAAGAGATGGATATAGTACGTGCTTCTACAAATCCATCTGAAATTTGACGCTTTATCTGATGGCGATATAAAAATTGGCACGTGCAATTTGAAAAAATTGAGTTATTGCTGTTTGAAAAAGGCCAAATTGAAAAAATCATACAAAACAACGCAATAAACATTTGACATGTGTAGATTGCTTAAAAAATTCTTCGATCCTTCTTCTATCCATCCAAGCAAAAATTGTGGCTGTAGTGCGAAAGATCTACGAGCTACAATTTTTTTAAATGTTCCTCAAAAATCGAGTTTATAACAAAAATAATTAAATCTGTCGAAAGTTTTGACAGATAAGTGCCAACAACTTGGGTATTTTATGCCTTGCTCAAATGTCGGTTCTAGATGTATAATAAAAAAGGTAGATTGCCATTTGAAATAAAAAAGTGATGACCCACTTCCGGTATAACCGGAAATGGTATCACTTCGAAAATATTTCACTTCAATTGGAAATCGCTAGTTATGGCCGCGTATAAAATTTCAGCTTGATATTGTTATTGGAATTCAAAAAGTTTTTAACGGACGGTCCCGGTGGATATCCCTATATAACAAAACGACGCGTTAATTCGAACTCATCGGCGTCCAACACTCGACAATTCAAAGTTTCAGAGAGGAAGAGGCGGAAAGATTATAAGTACATTTTGCAACGTATGAACGTACACGATCCTTCGTTTTTGTTATTATTAGTTTGTCTATAGGACACTCACTTCCGCACGAATTGATTTGTTTGGCTATGTTTTAGGTACTGTTACTCTTTCGTTGGTATACAGATTAAAAGTTTGTATTAGTTATGAGTCCTAGAAAGTAAAAATGTTTGACGATTGCTGAAAAGAAGAAGTTGATCGAAAAAGTAGAGGAAGGTGAGAAGAAAAGTGATGTTGCAAAAGAAATTAAGATTCCTCTGAGTACTCTCTCAACCATAATAAAGCACAAGGAGGAAATTAATGCTGCTCAAACTGCTGGAGTACGGAAAAGAACTACTGAAGGTGAATTTCCTCGTCTGGAAGAAAGCTTTGTCATTTGGCTAAGACAATGTAGAGGACAAAAAGTGTCAAATACAAGTAAACGATGATTTTTACTAAAATATATTATTAAATGCTCGACGCGTTTCGATACACAGTATCTTCATCAAGTGCGAATGAATACTACAAATGTATCTTACTAACAAATTTTTATATATACTAAAGAGGCAATCCACTCAGAGCTATCCGTACTTGAACTAATGTTTAGGAAATAAATTTAGTAAGGGTGAGTTATTTATGTCTACCTGATCATTAAGAATTTCCGGTGAATACCTAAATCTGGTAATTTCAAAAGTTTCCAGTAGGTTGAGTTTTATACCTCTATTCTCAGAATGTAGGATTTTAAATTCTGAATTGAGAGAGTGACCATTTTCCCTAAGATGATTTGAATCTGCACAATCCATTCTATAAACACCTGATTTATTTTCTTCATTAAGCGGAGATTTATAATTCCTGAAAAATGAACCTAAATTTGTTGATGTTTTGAACGCTATAATTTGAATCTCGGTCTAGAAAAACGACCTGGTGCAATCAACCCCTATTTCCAGCATCCCCAACTCAAAAATCATTCGATCGATAATAGGTCAAGTGGCACCTCGTTGGAAAGGTACTGCAATTTCTCTTCGAATTTGGTATTTTCGAAATTCAGAATCATCATACAGGGTGTCCCGAAGCAGGAACATTGAAAATCCAAATAACTTTTGAAACTGGTTCATTTCGGTATACGAGAACATGTTTGATCCGAGAATAGGACTTTCTTGTGTGGTTATAGAATTTTGCAATCAACCCTTCCATTCAGCATCCCCAACTTGAAAATCATACAAATAATTCAAGTGGCATATCTTCAGAAAGGTTTTTGAATTCCAGAATGATTAAAGCATTTCATTCAGTTCGGCTCTCCATACAGGATGTCGCTTTCGAAAAATTCAATATCGTCATTTGAAATTATCAACTAAAATTAATTCGAAACTGTTAAAAGTATTGGGGTACGATGTGCTGAGCATCAATTACGAAGAAATAAAGCTGATTTCTGCATTGAAAATGTTCACATTTTTTCATTTCCATCTGTTTTCCATTGATGAAATTGCGTTTATGTTCAAAGATTCTAACATTAAAAAATCTTCCTGTTCTACCTATATAAAAACAATTGTAATCTGCACAATCCATTCTATAAACACCTGATTTATTTTCTTTATTAAGCGGAGATTTATAATTCTGAAAAATGAACCTAAATTTGTTGATGTTTTGAACGCTACATTCAAATTTGAATTTTAAGAAGGATTTCACATTATTGCTAATATTGCCTATATATGTTAAACTATTGAATTTCTTGTTTTGGTATTCACCGATTGGATATATATGTTGTAAAGCTAATTTTTGTTTTTCTTATGTAATATGCTGCTAACTAAATTTGCATCATAACTATTATTTATTGCGATCTGTTTTATCAAATTCAATTATTTGAAATAATTATCATTAGACATCGGTATGTTCAAGAGTCTATGTATATAGCTGTTAAATGCTGCAACTTTGGTAAGGATGATCCGATGTATAATGAATTGTGATATCTTTATGAGAAGGCTTATGATAAATTAAAAACTGGTGTTTATTATTTGATCTTGTTATTGTTAGGTCTAGGAAATTGATCGAATTGTTCTGTTCTATTTCAGAAGTGAATTTTATTTTTGGGTGCATGATGTTGATGAAATTTTCGAATACAGTGAACTGTCTGTTTGTTCCTGTGAAACACACAATAATGTCATCGACATATCGATACCAATATAGGAAATGTTTACTAAGCGGGTGTTTATGGGTAGTTTTTTCTATGTTATCCATGAAGATTTCTGCTAAAAGAGGGCTTGAGGCGTTTCCCATTATAAGTCCCTCATCACTTTTATAAAAACAATAGTTAAATAAAAAATAATTTTGAGATATGCAAACATCTAATAAAGCCATAATGTCGTATTTAATTCGTGGATTCGTCATATTTTGTGTTAACCAATTATTGATTATATTATAGGGATCTTTCGGTGGAATACCTGGAAACAAATTCTTGACATCAAAAGAGACTAACTTTGCATTACTTGGAATGACAATATTTTCTATTTTCCTTATTAAATCATTTGAATTACGAATAGAAAAAGACGGTTTAAAATTACAACATTTTTCCAGAATATGTATTAAAAATTTGGAAATCTTGAATGCTGGTGCATGTGTGAATGATACCACTGGTCTTATTGGATAACCATTCTTGTGCAATTTAACTAAAGAATAAAGTTGAGGTGGTAAAGGATTGGGTGAGATAAGTTTAAATTTCTCGCTATGTGTAATGATGGATTTTGAATTCTCAATGACTGTCTTCATTTCCTTATTGAATTTATTAGTTGGATCTCGGGATATAACTGAATAATTAAAATCATTAATGAAATCTAATGTTTTGGAAATATAATCTTGTTTATTTATCGCTATAACTGTATTGCCTTTATCTGCTTTTGTGAAAATAATGTCATTCGATGCTGATTTAACTTTTATATTTTTGATTAATATATGATCTCTAATTGGTCTATTAAGCTTTTTTAGGTGTTCTTTCTTAATCACGGACGCAGTTTGGTGTTTTAGGAAGCTATTGCTTTAAACATTTCTGTGGCAAATTTCAGTATCTATTGCTAATTGATCAAAATTCGATGTATGATGTTTAGAATAAATATTGTGTTTGAATCCTTTCTCCAATAACGCCGTCTCATCAATGGTGAAATTTGTTTCGGTTAAATTTATGAATCTTTTGAAAAATTGATGATTTGACAACTTGATGTTAATTTCTTTAATTTTAGGTTTATTTTTAATGAGGTTATTGAGTTTCATATTCACTCTGGATAATTTTATTGACTTTTTCTCTGATTTTCCGGTCTAAAATTCACCATTGATGAGACGGCGTTATTGGAGAAAGGATTCAAACACAATATTTATCCTAAACATCATACATCGAATTTTGAACAATTAGCAATAGATACTGAAATTTGCTTCAGAAATATTGAAAACAATAGCTCCCTAAAACACCAAACTGCGTCCGTGATTAAGAAAGAACACCTAAAAAAGCTTAGTAGACCAATTAGAGATCACATATTAATCAAAAATATAAAAGTTAAATCAACATCGAATGACATTATTTTCACAAAAGCAGATAAAGGCAATACAGTTATAGCGATAAAGAAACAAGAATATATTTCCAAAACATTAGATTTCATTAATGATTCTAGTTATTCAGTTATATCTCGAGATCCAACTAATAAATTCAATAAGGAAGTGAAGACAGTCATTGAGAATTCAAAATCCATCATTACAGATAGCGAAAAATTTAAACTTATCTTACCGAATCCTTTACCACCTCAACTTTATTCTTTAATTAAGTTGCACAAAAATAGTTATCGAATAAGAAGTGGTATCATTCACACATGCCCCAGCATTCAAGATTTCCAAACTTTTAATACATATTCTGGAAAAATGTTGTAATTTTAAACCGTCTTTTTGTATTCGTAATTCAAATGATTTGATAAGGAAAATAGAAAATATTGTCATTCCAAGTAATGCAAAGTTAGTCTCTTTTGATGTCAAGAATTTGTTTCCAAGTATTCCACCAAAAGATCCCTATAATATAATCAATAATTTGTTAACACAAAATATGATGAATCCACGAATTAAATACGACATTATGTCTTTATTAGATGTTTGCATATCTCAAAATTATTTTTTATTTAACGATTGTTTTTATAAAAGTGATGAGGGACTTATAATGGGAAAGGCCTTAAGCCCTCTTTTAGCAGAAATCTTCATGGATAACATAGAAAAAGCTACCCATAAACACCCGCTTAGTAAACATTTCCTATATTGGTCTCTATATGTCGATGACATTATTGTGTTTCACAGGAACAAACAGACAGTTCACTGTATTCGAAAATTTCATCAACAACATGCACCCAAAAATAAAATTCACTCCTGAAATAGAACAGAACAATTCGATCAATTTCCTAGACCTAACAATAACAAGAACAAATAATAAACACCAGTTTTCAATTTATCATAAGCCTTCTCATACATATATCACAATTCATCATACATCGGCACATCCTTAGCAACATAAAGTTGCAGCATTTAACAGCTATATTCATAGATTCTTGAACACACCGATGTCTAATGATAATTATTTCAAATAATTGAATTTGATAAAACAGATCGCAATAAATAATGATTATTATGCAAATTTAGTTAGCAGCATATTACATAAGACAAAAAACAAAAATTAGCTTTACAGCATATATATCCAATCGGTGAACACCAAAACAAGAAATTTATAGACTAACATAAATAGGAAATATTAGCAATAATGTGAAATCCTTCTTAAGAATTCAAATTTAAATATAGCGTTCAAAACATCAACAAATTTAGGTTCATTTATCAGGAATTATAAATCTCCAAATAATAAAGAAAATGAATCAGGTGTTTATAGATTGGATTGTGCAGATTGCAATTGTTTTTATATATG
Organism: Cryptolaemus montrouzieri; assembly: GCA_013387265.2. Lineage (NCBI taxonomy): Eukaryota > Metazoa > Arthropoda > Insecta > Coleoptera > Coccinellidae > Cryptolaemus > Cryptolaemus montrouzieri. The sequence continues at coordinate 43,115,266 of JABFTP020000062.1, forward strand.
TAGAACAGGAAGAAACTTTAATGTTAGAATCTCTGAACATAAACGCAGTTTCATCAATGGAAAAACCGATTCAAATTATTCAAATCATCTTAGGGAAAATGGTCACTCTTTCAATTCAGAATTGAAAATCCTACATTCTGAGAATAGAGGTATAAAACTCAACCTTCTGGGAGCACTTGAAATTAACAGATTTAGGATTTCACCAGAAATTCGTAATGATCGGGTAGATATAAATAACTCACCCTTATTAAATTTATTTCCTAAACATTAGTTCAAGTACGGATAGCTCTGAGTAGATTGCCTCTTTAGTATATATAAAAATTTGTTAGTAAGATATATTTGTAGTATTCATTCGCTCTTGATAAAGATACTGTGTATCTAAACGCGTCGAGCGTTGATAATATATTTCAGTAGAAATCATCGTTTACTTGTATTTGTGAAACTGGATTTCTAGCACGTAAAAGCCTCGTCAATTGAACAAAAAGTGTCTATTAGCGGAAACTTGTTAAAGGAAAAAGCAAAAGAGTTCGCGTCTACTCTAAGCATCAAAAACTTTGCGGTTGGCTTTCAAATTTCAAAAAGAGAAATAGAGTTGTGTTTAAAAAAATTTGTGGGGAGAGTGGAAGTGTTGATGATGCAGTTTGTTTAGATTGATTGTTCGGTAACTGTAAGACCTTGATTGATAATTATGATGCCCGAGACATTTTTAATACTGATGAAACTGGCCTATTTTTCAAATGTTTACCGGACAAGACGCTTACTTTTGAAGATGAAAAATGTCATGGGGGAAAACATGGTAAAGAGAGGTTGACTGTTTTACTTGCAGTAAATATGGATGGATCGGAAAACTTAAACCCTTAGTGATAGTAAAAGCAATGAAACCGCAATGTTTCAAAGGATTGAAATATATATATATATATATGACAAATGTCATATTTTTCGAACGACTGTCAAAATTTTTTAGCAAATTTTTCTTAAAATTAAGCAAGTTCCACGAAGAAATAATATATGGGCGATGTCAACCCAGATTATTGGGTCCATAATGATTCTAAAACATCTATAGATCATAATCGCCATCACTTGGAAGACTGAACCTGGCCATCGGGGCCCCTCTCGGTCAAACAGAGATGGAATTTTGAGGAAATATCGCGGGTTATGTATTTTTCTTATTATCTCCTTAGTCCTTTTCATGACCTTGATTGCTATGTAAAATCTTTTCACCGATTTGTTTAGACATATAAAAAGTATGACTGTTGCAATATTTTTCTGCTGGTTTTCTTTTTCCATTGTTACAGATTCCTGTCCCAAACCCCCTTTCTTTCACCTTGTCTTCGTTTGGAAATCATGGAATGCAAGAGAGAATGAAGCGGCTAAGCAGAAAAATCTTTGGTACTCTTTTTGTACACACGACACTAACACAACATTAACAGACAAGCTATTGCTAGAGCAATAGCGACAGGGAAACGAGTTTTTTCCTCAGGTTTTTTTCACTCGTTTATTGAATCATATACAAGATAGTATGGTTCCCCTGTTACAATTCCTGAGCTCACACTTATGTTTTTTCCGACACACACCAAAATTATAGATATAAGCATTTATTGTAAATACAATTATTCAAATTTTGTAAATCCTCTCTTTTCAAAAGATATATATATATATATATATATATATATATATATATATATATATATATATATATATATATATATATATATATATATATATATATATATATATAAAAAAAGCTTGGATGACGACAGAACTCTTAAACAATTGGCTTTTAACAGTTAATGGAGACATGAAACGACGAAAGCGGAAAATTTTTAGACAATTGCACTGTCCACAACAGTCCTCCGATATTGTCCAACGTGGAACTCTACTTCTTTCCGCCAAATACAACTTCCAAATTGCAACCATTGGACCAAGGGATCATCCATAATTTTAAGACGTTCTATCGCAAAGAAATTGTTAAGCTCGTTTTAGAATCTCTCGAGAAGCAGCTAACTACGAATATCACGGTTCTGACAGCTATTTCACTGATTGACTAGGCATGGAGAGCTCTAACACCTCTAAGAATTCTCAATTGCTTAAAAAAATCCGTTTATTAAAAGAAGATCAGGAGATCAATACTTATGGATGATGACTAACCAGTAATAGAACCATTAGTTGACATCAGCGGTGTGAGTTTTCCTGACTTTGTTCAAGTGGATGAAGATGTTACTGGCTCAGGTTCACTAACCGATGGCGAAATTTTATCTGCGACAGATACGAATGAAGAAAGCAACGATGAAGATGAGGACGATTCATCAGAACCTTTGGCAGAGGTGTCAGTTATTTCAGATCCTTTTTATGTTAAAATAAATAAAAGTTATTGAGCAGTCTGAGAAGCAGCAATGTGCTGTGAAGGAAACCATTATAACAGAGTTCTTTCAAAAGATTAATTAATTCACGTTATGAATACATGTATGTACAAGAATGTACCTCTAAACTTTTGTCATTGTTAAAAAATAGCAATTAATAGTTGATCAACACTTAATGATTCGAAGTTTTAATCATTTTCTCTCACTAATTTCGAACCGTTTGATATTTCAAACACTCGATAATTCGTAATATTTGAGTCCCTCGAGTTTCGAATCAACGAGAGTCGACTGTATCATGCCTAGGCGTACATGTCAGAGAGAAATGAATAATGTTGATACAAATGGTTCGAACTCTGAAAAAAAACTATTTCAATACAAAAACTTATATGTACAGGCTGTCCCAAAATCGATGGTTTTATGGGACTCCCCTTTCTCGGTCTCGAATCTCGATAAAACTTCTTTGGTGAAAACCAATTTTAGTTATCGTTTTATTGATTTGAGCGAACGACCATATCTCGGGTATTACTTAAGTAACGTAAAAAATATTTTCACATTCTTGAGGCACTTTATTCAATAGAATCTATGGATGCATTTGAAAAATTTTTTTACCCAGCGGTTCTTCGCTAGAATTTAAACTTGCGTTTTCTTCAAATACAAACCAGTCTATTGAACCACAAAATCAAAAAAGTATTTTGAGTACAGGAAAAAATGAGAGTATAAGAGTATTTTCTTCATTTTTGGAAACAATATGATAATAATATTATTATGGCGTATTTTTCAAAAAGAGAAAAGTCATTTCCAACCGAATCTTGTTATGAGATTGGAATGTTGCCTTTCGCAAAATAATTCTCTATGGAAATATTAGTAAAACTATCGATGCTGGAATTCCGTAGTCGTAGAATAACGAAAATTGTAATATAATATACAGGGATATCCACCGGGACTGTCCGTTAAAAACTTTTTGAGTTCCAATTACAATATCAAGCTGAAATTTTATACGCGGCCATAACTAGCGATTTCCAATTGGAGTGAAAATTTTCGAAGTGATACCATTTCCGGTTATACCGGAAGTGGGTCATCACTTTGTTATTTCAAATGTCAATCTACTTTTTTTATTATACATCTAGAACCGACATTTAAGCAAGACATAAAATACCCAAGTTGTTGGCACTTATCTGTCAAAACTTTTGACAGATTTGATTATTTTTGTTATAAACTCGATTTTTGAGGAACATTTAAAAAAATTGTAGCTCGTAGATCTTTTGCACTACAGACACAATTTTTGCTTCGGTGGATAGAAGAAGGATCAAGGTATTTTTTAAGCAGTCTACACATGTCAAATGTTTATTGCGTTGTTTTATATGATTTTTTCAATTTTGGCCTTTTTCAAACAACAATAACTCAATTTTTTTTTCAGATGGCACGTGCCAATTTTTATATCGCCATCAGATGAAGCGTCGAATTTCAGATGGAATTGTATCAGCATGTACTATACCCATCTCTTATGGTTCCGGAATAATTTGGGAATATATTGAATTTTGATGATTTTGCAAGAACTAACAACGAACGCTTTGAAATATTTGAATCAAGTAGCTGAACTGACTACGCTCACCTGACAAGTGCCAAAAATTAATGTACTTGTCACTTCGTTCATTCGAATTTGATATTTCAACAAGAATTGTTGGTAATTTGAAGTGAAAATTTTTGAAAAACACCAGATTGATAATAAAATGGCTGATTATTCAAACGAGGATAAGTTTAATCTCTTTTTTATTCAAGGCGAATGTCAAAAAGTGGTGGATAGAACTTGCAGGCAATTCAATAACCAATTTCCAAATGTGGCGCCTATGAGTGAAACAAAATTTCGTAGGATTAGAAGCAATTTTCTGCAACTTGGAAGAACAAAATACATACAAACTAGACGGAAACCAATTCTCGAGGACGACGACAATCAAATTAATACGCTAGCATCCATTAAGTCAGCTTCAATGGATATTGGATTGAGTTATACTTCAATTCAAAGGACATGCACCCGTATTTTTTTATCAGACTACAAAAATTGAAACCAACTGACCTTCTCAAGCGGCTAAGTTTCTGTGAAAATTTATTAATTCGGCTTCAAGAAGATGAGACAATTCTGCAAAAAATTATATGGTCTGATGAAGCCAAGTTCAATGAAAGTGGAATAACCAACAGGAGAAATCGACATTTTTGGGCTACAGAAAATCCACATTTCATTGAGGTTATTGATTTCCAAAATAAATTCAGCGTGAAAGTTTTTGCAATTTTAATAAATGATTTGTTGGCTTATCACATTTATGAGGAAAATCCTTATGGACATTGATACCAGGAAATTTTGAGAGGAACATTAGCAAATTTTCTAGATGGATTACCCCTCAACATACTGAGGGATTGCTATTATCGAATGGATGGTGCACCAGCACAAAAAACACGAGCTGTAGATCGGCAGCTAACAGAAATGTTCGAGGATAGATGGTGGGGTAATCAAGGACCAAATTTATGGCCTCCGCGTTCTCCGGATCTGACGCCCCTTGATTTTTATTTATGGGACGAAATCAAGAGTGAAGTGTATCTCATTCCTGTAAGAAGTAAAGAAGAGCTACTAGAGCGCGTTCATAATGCATTTCGTAATATTGATCCTGAGGAAACTAGGAGGGCAACTCATCATGTTCGTATACGAGTTGTCCAGTGTATTGAGCAAAATGGGGCCCATATTGAACATTTATTCAGATCAAAAATTAGTTTTCTGCTATGATGTTTGCTATCATTTATTCGTATTAATGTAATTATCTTCGATGATTGGGTTTCGCTTACTTCCTCCAATTTTTATTCATCCAAATTGTAGATAACTGCTTCTAATGCTTCGAATTTTTATTTTACTCATAGACGGTGAATTTGGAAATTGGTTATTGAATTGCCTGCAATTTCTACCCACTACTTTTTGACATTCTAAAATGAATTAAAAAAAGATTAAATATATTTTCGTTTGAATAACCAGTGGTTTTATTCCAAATATGTTGTATTTTCAATCTGAAATAACGACAATTCTTGTTGAAATATCAAATTCGAATGAACGAAGTGACAAGTACATTAATTTCAGGCACTTGTCAGGTGAGCGTAGCCAGTTCAGCTACTTGATTCAAATATTTCAAAGCATTCTCTGTTATTTCTTGCAAAATCATCAAAATTCAATATATTCCCAAATTATTTCGGAACTATAAGAGATGAGTATAGTATATGCTGATACAATTCCATCTGAAATTCGACGCTTCATCTGATGGCGATATGAAAATTGGCACGTGTCATTTGAAAAAATTGAGTTATTGCTGTTTGAAAAATGCCAAATTGAAAAAATCATACAATACAACGCAATAAACATTCGACATGTGTAGATTGCTTAAAATATTCCTTTATCCTTCTTCTATCCACCCAAGCAAAAATCGTGTCTGTAGTGCGAAAGATCTACGAGCTACAATTTTTCTAAATGTTCCTCAAAAATCGAGTTTATAACAAAATTAATTAAATCTGTCAAAAGTTTTGTTAGATAAGTGCCAACAACTTGGGTATTTTATGCCTTGCTCAAATGTCGGTTCTAGATGTATAATAAAAAAGGTAGATTGCCATTTGAAATAACAAAGTGATGAGCCACTTCCGGTATAACCAGAAATAGTATCACTTCGAAAATATTTCACTCCAATTGGAAATCGCTAGTTATGGCCGCGTATAAAATTTCAGCTTGATATTGTAATTGGAACTTGAAAAGTTTTTAACGGACGGTCCCGGTGGATATCCCTGTATATAGTTTTTTATTCAATTGAAAGGGGAGTCAATGGTTGAACTGCTGGTGATCTTCATATCAAAAAGGATATATTCAGCTCTTCGAAAATATATGGCTTTTCTGGGTTGAATTATTGAATGAAAAATGAAGATTGAAGAAAAACCAATGCCAGTTTTGAGGGAGATGCTGGAATTGTCCTTTCAAATTCTCTAAACATAATCTGCTCCTTTTATTAACTGAATTCACAGCATTCAGTAGTTTAAATTCAAGAATTTGGTCAATGGCATCCTAGAATCGGTTAACAAGTTCCTCTCTAATTCAACGAAGTGAGAGACTCTTAATAGTCAGCTGAACATTAATACCTCTCCACTACTAAATTTGTGGTATAAGTAGGTTCGTTTCCTGTAGTTGACCACTTGAAAAATGACTTGAGTGATAATAAAATCGTGGAAAGTATAAAATATATTTTAGTTCATCTTCGTTGAAAATGAATTTCCATAAAATAAATAGGGCATCAATATTACTCATCCTCCCTACTTTCCGGTTGCGTGAGGTAAATTTTGTTCTTGGCAAAATTTCATATGAAAATATCTATGGAAAGAGATCAGGGGATCTTGCTTATCGGTCATAAAACGGGAACATAAAACGAGACCCCTTGTGCTCATCCAGTGATCTTCCAGAATGTGCCTGCATCATGCCGAGTTGCGCCGTTCTGTTAAAACCACTTTATATCGAAGTCTGCAAGCGCAACGTTTTCCAAATATGGCTCAACAAATACGATCGAAATATTCTAACAAATGTTAGCGTTTACGGATTCCTCAAAAATATATGGTCCTATCATTTATTGCCCAATAGCAGCCAATCACGTTTTGAATCCAAAGCGACCTTGGTGATTTCTCTCTTGGAAAAAATGGCGACCATATCATACTTCACGTCGTTTCTTTATTACATCTAGAAAAACCTTCCGAAATACGACAAATTGTTTCTAATGATACAAAAATTCTAAAAATGGGGAGACAATAATTAATGTATTTTGACAATGATGAGGCGTTCTCTGTATTTTCGAAAAGGGAAAAATATGCTCTATTCAACGCGACCAATTTCACGTATGATTTGTAGTGAAAAACCACAAGTTTACCTTATAACTCGAAACTCATTGGACAAAAAAAATTTCGAATAGATCCCTGGATTGTATTCAAAAAGAATAATAATATTTTTCACGTAACTTAATTAATATCCGAGATATGGTAATTTGCTCAATTCCCGAACAATCGAAAATTTCGGAATAACTCAAAAACAAAAAATGATAACTGAAATCGGTTTTCACCAATGAGATTTTCTCGAGAATGGAGACCCACCAAGGGGGGTCTTTTTTGCTGCAATGTTTCACATAGCTGCCCCGCAAAACGAATTTGGGACACCCTGTACAAGAAATAATCTTGTTACAATCGGTTCGAACTTTGATCAAAAGAAGAGCTAACTTATTTTTTTTGATCCTTTAACGTGCTCTATTTCTGCCTTTCGGCTATTGACGCCGGGGAATTCTGTCACCACTAACCCGGGAATTTTGCCGAACCCCTCTCGTGTTGAGGGAAGGGATATTTAATGTCCAACGCATCTCTGTTGGACAGGACCGACGGCTTTGTATCTCCTCCGAAAGATGGATACTCAAGCGATTCCCAGAATCTGAAAAGTCGCACTGACTTTGTGGGGATTGGACCCAGATAACTCTGTGCAGGGGCGAGCGTCATGTCCTCTACGCCACCGAAACGGCTAAGAGCTAACTTACTTAATATTAAAAACAATTTTTATTGTCATGTGAGTTTCTATTTTTATTAATTTATTTTTTGGAGTACGTGCGATCCAAATTATTTCTTGCAAACATGAATGCTTCGTGAATGTATAAAGATGGAGTGTATTTCGTGTTCAATAAAATGTTCTGTACAACTTTCAGTGCTTCATAGGTATATTATAGATCAATGGTCGGCAAGTCGTCTAAGGTACTATGAGAAAATGTTAACGAGGTCCAGAAAAGTGCTACCCATTCCTCATTTTGGTTTCAAATGGAATTCTGAAGTATAATACTCTAGACTTAAAATTAATGAGAGGAACTACCTCAACGGTCTTGAACCAGTTTTTATAGTTTGGTGCTCGAGAGAAACAGCAAATTCGAAGTGTGTCATTTAGGTGGTTTCCGTTAATCTCGAACGATAGTGTAACGATATACCATCGTCCCTGAATCCGACCCTGTCACTGTTCGGCAGAATGACGAATTGCGATGCACTTTCGAGAGAATTCAAGAAAGATATAAAATACCAGCGCGCCGAATAACTGAGAAACCAGTGTTACCGTTTACAGAAGGCTCTCGGACGAAGATTTGGAACAAAGCCGAAATTACGCGAATGTTCTCGAACATATATGAATTAGTTATAGAAGTTAATCGTTTAGTTCAGTGTTTTACTTGTTCAGTTTACGTGTAAATAAATTAGTTAGTGTTTTTGTAAGGTTGAAGTGTTTAATTTGAACCCACCAATAATTTCAAGAACTAAGAAATGATGAATTCATCTTTGAGATAAATGTTTCACCTATGTATATTGAGCCAAAATCTAACCTAATTGATAGTTCGGTTCTTGCAATTTTCATATTATTTTGGGACATACTTAGCCCAAAAATCTTCATTCCATATCCTTTTAGACATTTGCAAATACACATCTTCGAAATCGATTATTTCCATATGAAGTAATGGCTTTGACAGATTAAACAACCTGTTAGCCACATCTATCCTTGTACACCTCTGCAAAACATTGGAATCTTGTAGAAAATTCATTTCTAAGAGCAGCCAGAAATTTTACAAACACTATCAAGTCTCCTCTACAGTTCTCTTCTTTCATTTTCAAGAATTATGGGATAATAAATAAATTTTTGTCTTGTCTATATCTTTTTTTCAAAGATGTTCAGCTTGCGACGAAAACCTCTTTTCGATATGGAAAATTTCCGGGTGATAATTGACATTGATAGAAAGTGATGTGCAAAGGTTCAAATGGAAGAGAAAAATTTCTTCCGAACCAAAAGAATCGATTATGATAAAGTATTTTCCTCAAACAGAGATCGAACGGGTTAATAAAAATACGGAATTTTTCCAAACAATTATCGTCTTCAATTCCTTTCATGATCTTTTAGATTGTAAATAATTAGGTGATCGCATAGAGAATGGGATCAGCTTTTTAAAAAGGGAACACACTACCTATTTTCACCATTAAAAAAATTGGGATGGAAGCTGCCAGCGGTAGGAGGTTGATAAAGGGAGAACGAAACATGTAATAAAGTTCTCCTTCAATCAAAAATCTTCCTGTTACATGAAATTCACAGAAAAAATAACAAACTTGCCGAGTTATTCACTGTGGTTCGTTATCATTGGAACGCACTATATTTCTAAAGAAATACATATGATATATAACAAACTGACATATAAGTTTTGGTCGTTTAGTCAATAGTATAGTCACTTTAGACCATCGTTCCTCAGCAGGGTAGCAGTATGACGGTTATTCGGTCTGTCGCAGTGAGAACTCGAAACATACAAACTATACAAAAACTTCGTTTACTAATCGAATGATTTAATTCATAAAATTACATATTACAATGTTATAACAACATGAAAAAATGAACTCATATGTTACTTAATTTAGGCGGTGAAAATGATTATACAGGTCCAAAAAAAAAATGAAGTGGTCTGTGCTTGTTATCGGATAAAAATTTTCCGAGGTATTTTTTATCACTGAACACTAATTTGAAGTCATAATTAGGGGTTATACTGCCATACAACGGAGAAAAACCCAAAAAATTGATAAAAATCATGATCTAACAGTTTCTTCAGTATGATATTATTAATTTATAGTTCCTGTTATTTCTTGCTGTAATATTTATCCGTAATCAGCAAGTATATTTTTTTGCTGCTTGTGGTGTACCATTCGGGATTTCTACAGGAGAAATTATATCTTTAGTAAAATATAAAACATCAAGACTAATCGATACATTTACCGGCAGAAACCGGCTTTTGTGTTGTATGCAGTATAACCCCTAATTATGACTTCAAATTCGTGTTCAGCGATAAAAAATTCTTCGGAAAATCTTTATCCGATAACAAGCACAGACCACTTTTTTTTTGTGGACCTGTATTATTGATGAACATTATTTCATTAATCAATATATGGCATTGTTTCTTACTTAAAAGTATTTCTATACGAGAATCATCTTTGACCAGCATATGTTAATTATTTTCGAGACGATTTCTGTATTTAGGTTTCAAAGGCTCCATCGACGAGAAAACTTTAGAAATACACGTAAACGATGATTTTTACTAAAATATATTTATATTATATTATATACAGGGTGCTTCAACCAAAACTAAACAGAGGTTATATATATATATATATATATATATATATATATATATATATATATATATATATATATATATATATATATATATATATATATATATATATATATATATATATATATATTATAAACAAAAGATTCGAAAACTGTTTTAAAAACTATTTTATTTTAAGTCACAACGTACAACACGATAAAGGACTGAACAGTATCAAATCTAATCTTATAATGAATCCAAATGGTTCTACAAGTGTTGAACATAGACACCTGAGAAGATAGTCGATTCCTGGACGACGGCTATGGGGTCAGCTACCGGGAGTGCTTATCTTTACTCTCTTCTTGGTAAAGCATAACGTAATTCCTCTCCCTTAGTTTTGAACCTCCTCGTTCAAATTTTCTTCTAGAGTTGGTTTGCTGTCCTTGGATATGTGGATGATTTGCCTCGGATAATGGAGCAGTTCAATGACTCGTTTTCTGTGTCGTATGATTATTGTGAAAATTATTATCATGTAACAAGCTACGGTTACGCTCAAGGAGTAATGGAATACTTGGGTTAGAGGCTGTAGGTACAGGGGCTGTTCGTTAAGTTCTTTGGCTTCTTTGATGATTTCAGTTGGATAATTTAAGTGTCGTAGGTAGAGATCGATCTTTTTTCAGATTTGAGGTCGATTTCGCTAATATTTTGCGTAGCAATCTCGAATACTGGAACGGTGTTATCGTAGGAAGATGTACCAATAATTATCCTGCATGGTGAGCTCAACAAACTCGTTCCTTTGACAGAATTTCTGGTCAGCTTTCCTTGACAGTCTTCAAGAATTTCTTGTGGTTCTTGAAAAGTACTAACAGTTCTTTGTTCTTCAGGACATGGATGATTTCGTATTTGTTTTCTATTTTCACTGTACGGCAGTGTTGAAAAGTTTGGAGATTGCAGTTCTCAGCAAATGTCTTCTGGTAGCAGTAGGATATGGAATCAGAACTGTTTCGACATTCCTCGTTGGTCCATCGGTTTTCATTTTCAAACTTGACGAGATACTTTTTGGTGGAAGCAAGGCAATATCTTGGTGGTTAGGGATAGGGTATATTCGGAAATAGTTAGCCATAATATTTTGAAAATGGGAATTTTGAGGAGGAAAGTGATTGCTTGATCTGTACCGATTATAGAGATCTTTGCAAACTCTAACACCTTGAACAAATGAATATGATCGATTGAAGATAATTGCTGATATTTGTAAATTTTCTCTAAATAGTTTTGAATTTCTAACGTCTCGTTAACGGTTATAATTTCAAGATTTGCTATTCCATTGAAGGCAAGACTTATTGTTCTTTCTAACATTGATAGTGTATCTAGTAACATTTCTGAATGGAATACTTCATTTTGTAAAAGTATTCTGATTTCTTCTGTTGTTGTCAAGGTTTGAAAAATCTTCGAGTACTCAAAATATTTTTATTCAATAATTCCAAGTCATCGGAGTATCTTTTAGATAGGTGGTTAGCGAATGAAGTTAACTTATTGATTTTATTTATTTCAGAACTCTTGCTTTTGTGGAGAGCCTCTAGATTTTCGTTTATTGTTTTAAGATCATCATCATCAAGGTTACCGGTAATGAATTTTACACCTGTCCCAAGGAAATTCATCAGTCCTCGTTTTATTCTTTTATAACTTATTTTACCGATCAATTGTTCGATCTTTTGCAAATTCCGATCGAGTTGGAGATAGATTCGATGAGTGAACTTGTCGATGGTGCTGTTTCTCTGAAGTACACTTCTGTTTGTTCTAAATCGGGAGGATCGTTACGATTTTCGTTACGCTTATTTAAAATTTTCTTAGCTTTCTTCATTTTTGAATAAATTTGATCGAAAAACGGTAAAATTTCTTGTTTTCTTTTCTCATTATAATGTTCATAAACAGTCATGTCTAAGTCAAAATCTATTGGTCTATCGTAAGGTCCGTAAAGTAAATGGAATGGGGAATATCTTGTGGATGAGTGTATTGATTGGTTATAAATAAGGGTGGCAGATATCATTAGATTCGCCGAAATTTCATTCTGATTCTTGAGTTTGAGAATCCTGAGTTTCTCCAGAATTGTAGAGTGAAAACGTTCGATTGGTGAGTTTGAATTTGGATTGTTAACTGTTGTAAAGTGTAGGTCGATTTTGTTTAATTTACAGAATTCTATGAGTGTTTTATTTTGGAATTCTTTTCCTGCATCTGAAACAATCTTTTTTGGTAGATTGTGATGAGAGAAGTAGTGACGTAATTTATTCAAAATTGTGAGACTTGTTCCGTATTTTACAAGGTATGTTTGTGCATATCTCGAGAAAAGGTCTATAACTGTTAAGAATTTGGAATTTTGAAAAGAAAATGTGTCAATGTGGATGACGTCAAATGGTCTTTTGCTAAAATTGGTCCTGAAAATTTTGGTTTGTACGGATTTCTCTCATATTTTGATCTGAGGCATAATTCGCAACTATTAATAATTTCGGCTATGGTGTTTTTCATGTTAGGCCAGTAGTATTTTTGTTTCAGATAATTATACGTCTCTGTAATACCATTGTGGGTTTTGTCATGGTAAGTTTTAACCGTGTCTTTTTGATTCTCTGTTAGTGTTACGTCTTTGCAAAAATTATTAGAAATTATAAGTTTTACTGCATAGTTCAAATTTGCTTTGCAAAACTGAATGAAAGGTTGGCGTAGATTGTGGTCTATGAAAAAGATACCATAAGTTTCGTTCGGTCGAAATATTTCTCTGAACATTTTGATAAGTCGGTTGTTATTGAATTATTTCTTATGGATACTATGTAGGTGTTTTTATTGAATGGTTTAGTGTACTTCACCTTATATTGTTCGCTAGTATTTAAAATGATTCTATTGGGAAGAGTACTAATTGAAGATTCACTAATTGGGATAGCTTTACCGTTATCTTCTTGGGTTGAATGAACTGTATCGCAGGAATTTTGGTCGTCTTGGTGAGTGTTGTTTTGATCTTCAGAGTTCTCTAGCTCTTTCAGAATTTCGGAATATTCAGGGTTCTGGATAATATCGTCATTTTGTGATTCTAAAATTCTGTCTAAGTCTTCGTCAGTCAAGATTGGAATTTCTTCGATATGTGGTAGAATAGAGCTGTCGTCTGTATCAGTGGCGTCATTGTTTTCGGTATTATTCACTTTACACGAGATAAAGCGTCAGCTACTATATTTTCCTTACCTTTCTTGTGTACAATATCGTAGTCAAATTCGTCCAATTTCAATTTCCAACGAATTAACCTAGAATTTGGTTCTTTTAATTTGTAGAGCCATATCAGTGGTTGGTGGTCTGTCTCTAAAGTAAATTTTCTTCCAAAAATATAAGGTCTGAAAATTTCGTTGTGTCAAGTACTGCTTACAGTTCTTTTTCAATTGTCGAGTAATTGCGTTCAGCTGAATTTAAGGTTCGAGAATAGTAGGCAACGGGTCGATCAGATTGTGAAAGAACGCCTCCAATTGCCACGTTTGATGCGTCTGTAGTAACTTTGAAGTCTTTCTCGTAGTCTACATAAGCTAAAATTGGAGCATTCATCAAAAGTTCTTTACAAAGTTGAAAACTTGAAATATACTCTGGGTCGTCAGAATTTATTTTTGCGCCTTTTTTTAAACATTTTGTCATGGGGGAAACTATTTTTGCAAAATTCTGGATAAATCTTCGATAGTAACCTATTAGGCCTAAAAATGATTTAATTTCTTTGACGGTTTTTGGAATGGGGTAATTTTGAATTGCTTTTACTTTAGACGGATTTGGAGCTATGCCTTCGGGTGTTATAACGTGACCTAAAATTCTATGTTTTTACTGAAGAATTCAGGTTTGTTAAGCTGAATTTTGAGATTGAAATTTTGAAGTTCGTGTTCAGCGATAAAAATTCTTCGGAAAATCTTTATCCGATAACAAGCACAGACCACTTTTTTTATGGTCTGCAATTTTCAGACTCCTGTTGTTTTCTAAGTGTGGTTCTGTGGACCTGTATTATTGATGAACATTATTTCATTAATCAATACATGGCATTGTTTCTTACTTAAAAGTATTTCTATACGAGAATCATCTTTGACCAGCATATGTTAATTATTTTGGAGACGTCATTTCTGTATTTAGGTTTCAAAGGCTCCATCGAGGAAAATATTCGAGAAAACTTTTTAGAAATACACGTAAACGATGATTTTTACTCAAATATATTTATATTATATTATATACGGGGTGCTTCAACCAAAACTAAACAGAGGTTATATCTATATATATATATATATATATATATATATATATATATATATATATATATATTTGCTTCAACGAAAATTAAATAGCGGCTATCTATTATCTACCAGGATATTCATTTCTTATCAAAACGCAAAAACAGGTCAATTTTTGTTTCAAGAGAGACATCTTTTGGGGTTCAAAACTTGCCTGAAATATCAACCCCCTAAGCGAGGGTTGCAATCCTTCTAATCTTATAATGAATCCAAATGGTTCTACAAGCAACCCCTAAGCGAGGGTTGCAATCCTTGAACATTTTGAATAGGGAAGATGGGTCGAATGATGACTCAAAAGAAAGGTGGTATGTTTGTCTACATCGCCTTGAACGAATTTCCATTTTTTAATGGAAACTGTAAAAGATACAGGGTGAGCAACTGAAAGATAGAGAAGGCTATTTCCCTGAGACTATTCGAGTTTCAGTGAAGTAAAATGGAACAGATCCATGCTGATCAATGGCAGTCATCATCAAGAACCATCCTCATCTCGAATTTCAACCATTAGATTGAAAATTTCGAAGAGAGTAGATGGGTCGAGTGATACCTCGAAAGAAAGGTATTATCATTGTCTGCATTCCTGTGAACGAATTTTCATTTTTGATCGAAAACTGTAGAAGATGCAGAGTGAGCTACTGAAAAATAGAGGAGACTATCGCCCTGAGCTATTCAAGTATTAGTGCAAAAAAAGGAACAGATTCAATCCAGAACAAAGGCTGTCATCTTCCGAAACGCCATTCATATCTCAAATTTCAACCCCTAAAGCAGGGGTGACCACCCTGTGTTATTTTCAAAGCAGATAGGTCCAGTTATGAGAAAGGATTTTTGTTTGTCTCCACAATGGTGTGCAAGTTTCCGTTCTCCATCAAAATTACTGGGTGAGCAGCTGAAACATTGAAATGATTCTGAAGGATTATGAATCTTGAAAGAAAAGGATAAAACTACCAGTCATAGTTACTCCATTGATCTTTGAACATTCGTTGTACGATATGCGAGCAATGCATCTAGAGTTGGGTTTACATGTACATGCGTTGTTATCAGTTGACTGAAAGGAAACTTTTTTCTTTTCATAGGTGATACTGTATGATCATCGTCCCCATGTGAAATGACTCTTATTTGACGATACGAATCAACACTACGAATCAGGAACTCAGATGTTACAATGATCAGATTTCTTCAACAAAAAAATTGATTCTCAATGTTTTCGTACTTTTTGTATTCAATTTCATCGTCCCAATTTTATTCCACATTAGTTGTGAAAATTCTATTGCATTCATCACTATAGTTTCTCTCTTCTATTCGAAATTTAGTTTTCATAAAATCGTCATGGTTTACTCGATAGCTGAGATGGTTGAAATGATTGAACTATTTTTCAGTTGTGATAGTTGCGCGAACAGAACAGCCAATATTCTCAAACAACGCCAGGAAGGTGCTAAAGTGACTTCGAAGTATGTACTAGAATTAGTTGCCAAATTTCGTGAAACTGGATCGGTACAAAATAAGAAGCGCGTAATTGAGCAGCCAGTAAGAAATGAAGCTGTGGAAGTGGCGGTGCTTGGTCGAGCGGTGGTTGATCCTACCCTTAGCCTGCGGAAATTGGCAGATGTAAGTGGTGTAAACCAAACGAGTATTTTCCGTATTCTGAAGGGGCATAAGTTTCATCCATATAAAATCAAATTAGTTCAAGAACTGAACGAAGATGATTTCGATCGAAGACTTCAATTCTGCGAGACCATAAGTGAGAGAGTCATGAAGAGTTCTCATTATTTATTTCACTTGTGTTTTTCGGACGAATGTACATTTTTTCTGAATGAACCGCCATAACTGCCGTTATTGGGCAGATTCTAAGCCGCAAATATTCCACGAAATTCACACTCAGCAGCCACAAAAACTAAATGTTTGTGTTGGTATTTATGGTGATCACCTCATTAGACCGTTTTCCTTTCCTGGAAATCTTACCGGAGAGTTGTATTATCAACTATTGGAAGAATCAATTCAGCAGGATGGAGCGCCCCTGCATTTTGCACAACAAGCTCGCTTATTTTTGGATAATCATTTTCCTGGTCGTTGGATTGGAAGGAAAGGCCCAACGGAATGGCCCCCACGATCTCCGGATTTCAGTCCATTAGACTTTTTCCTATGGGGCCACCTCAAAAGTATAATCTATAAAACCGAACCTGTTGATTTGAACGACCTGAGACAGCGCATCGTCAATGAGTGGTAACACTCATCACCTGAAATATTACAGAATGTCCGTGAAAGTTTCACCCACGTTTGTTTATGTGCATGGAGGTTGGTGGCTAAGAATTCGAACATTTATGTTGAATTTTAGTGACTTCAGTTCCGTTCATTTAATCGGGTGATGAAGCACAACTTCTACTCGTTAATTTTCTCCTTTCGTTTATTCCCCTCTTTATTTTCAGCCATTGTATTAGTTTTTTTTATCTATTATATTTGAAACCGGATGTCTCAAATGAGTAACTGTCTTTCAAAAGGTGTTTATTCAGTGAAAAATCAACCCCTGTTTGATACTGGTCGAAGATAGATGGTATACCATGCATTGCATCTCCAGTCACTTTTCCGTTTTGCATCCTCTAACTCCTATGGAACTCAATGAGAATAGAATTATTGCGAGCAGTCATGAAGGCAATCGAAATCCTTTACTTGAAAAGTATCACTGGATCGAAATATTACCCTAGCTCTAGGGGTTGAAGTTCGAGATGAGAGTGATTTCGGAAGATGACAGCTTTTGATCTGAAATGAATCTAGTCCAGTTTTTCGCACTAATACTCCAATAGTCTTGGGGCGATAGTCTTCTCTATTTTTCAGTGGCTCACTCTGTATCTGCTACAATTTTCAATCAAAAATGAAAATTCTTTCACGGGAATGCAGACAAAGATAATACCTTCCTTTCGAGTTATCACTCGACCCATCTACCCTCTCTCAAATTTTCAAGGGTTGTCACCCCTGCTCCAGGGGTTGAAATTCGAGATGAGGATAGTACTGGATGAGTGCCATTGATCAGCATGGATCTGTTCCAATTTACCTCACTGAAACTTGAATAGTCTCAGGGAAATAGTCTTCCCTGTCTTTCAGTGGCTCACCCTGTATCTTTCACAGTTTTCAATTAAAAATGGAAATTCGGCAATGTAGACAAATATACCACCTTTCTTTTGAGTCATCACTCGACCCATCTTCCCTATATTCAAAATTTTCAAGAATTGCAACCCCGCTTAGGAGGTTGATATTTCAGGCAAATATTGTACCCCAAAAAAGATGTCCCCCTTGAAACAAAAATTGACCTGATTTTGCGTTTTGATCAGAAATGAATATCTTGGTAGATATAGCCTCTGTTTAGTTTTCGTTGAAGCAGCCTGTATATCTTTGTCAAGAGCGAATGAATAGTACAAATATATCTTACTAACATATACTTATATATACTAAAGAGGCAATCCACTCAGAGCTATCTGTATTTGAACCAGTGTTTAGCAAACAAGTTTAATAAGGGTGAGTTATTTACGCCTAACTGATCATTAAGAATTTCCGGTGAATACTTAAATCTGTTACTTTCAAGTACTTTCAGAAGCTTGAGTTTTATACATCCTTTTCTTGAATCTGGCATGAAAAATTGGAGACAATCTTCATTTGAATATTTCAAATCAATCGTTAACATCCGAAGTCATTCCAATCAAAAGAGGCATTTACCATGGAGATTTTTTAAGTGCTCTTTGGTTTTGTCTTTGCCTTAATCCATTATCTCATGAATTAAATGCTACTAGTTTCGGCTTTAAACTAGAGAGTCTATCTGCTCAATTCAAATTAACTAACTGAATTTATTTAGACGATATTAAATAATATGCCAGAACTAGATCTCAATTAAGAAGTATACTTGAGATTACTTTCAACTATTCAAATGATATTCATATGAAATTTGGGCTCCCAAATGTAAAAATCTTTCTATTGAAAAGGAAAGATCAACTCTGATTATATAAAAATTTCCATTATCGAAATCGAGCCAATGTATCAAGGAGATACATATAAATATCTAGGATGTGTTCAAGAGGAGACAGTTAACCATAGCAGCACTAAGAAAAATATTAGAAGTTTATATCATAAAAGACTTAAAATTATCATAGAGTCGTTAAACTAGTAAAAACTTTTTCAGAGCTATCAACTCCTATGCAGTTCCTTTTCTTACATCTTCTCTTGTAATTATTAAATGGTCTAAAACTGATCTAAATGAATTACAATGTGAAACAAGGAAAATGCTTTGTAAATATCATAAGCACCACTCAAAGTCAGCAATTCAAAGAGTTACACTACCTAGACATCTTGGAGGTCGTGGATTAACTGATTTAAACAATCTTCATAGTGAACAAATTTTTCTTCTACGTTTCCATTTTCATGATAAACAGAAAATGTCTTAATTACATGATATTGTGGTTGCTTCAGATTATAATCTTGCACCTCCGAAATTGACAATGAAAAAGTTAGATTTTGATATATTGGATAATAAATCTAAAAAAGAAAGTAGGTTAAGAAGGAATTACACGGAAAGCACCCTTAAGAATTAGAAGATGATTATATTGATGAAATCGCATCAAAAAGATGGTTAGTATCTGGAGAATTGCTCGTTGATACAGAAAGCTTGGCGATTGCGATACAAGATCACGTTGTTTTCTCAAGAAATTATAGAAAACACATTATCAAGCAAAATATAGATGATTCTTGGTGTTTTTGTTCTTCAGAAACAGTTATTCATAATTATCATCTTGCTCAATACTTCCCTCAACAGATTATTTAGAAAGACAAAATGCCATCGCTAATATTATTCATCTCATTTCAATTTAGGAGTAAAGCATGACCTAATTCCCAAAAGCCACAATAGGTCAGATATCATTCTTACTGATAAACAGAATTGAATAACATATATAATTGATATTGCTATACCCGACACACATAATATAAAAAATAAATACAATGAAAAAATTTCTAAATATATGATGCTTGGCGACGAGATTAAAAAATGTGGAAAATGAAAAAAATTTTTATTCTACTGATTATTATTTCTATCACAGGTGTTATTCCTAGGAATCTTCACAAAAATATTGAGATTTTGGGTCTGAAGAAAAATTTTGAACAGTTACAGAAGATAACAGTCATCAAATCTTGTAATATTCTTCGTAGGTTTCTTCCCTCGTGGGAATGAGCCAAGGGAAAAAAAATTTTACATATATGAATCTGAGATTATTTGTGAAAACGACAAATATAAACTTTATTTTGATAAAACAGTTATTTGCAACAGGGCTGTAAATCACAATAGGCCAGATATCATTCTTACGGATAAACAAAATCGAATAACATATATAATTGATATTGCTATACCCGACACATATAACACACAAAATAAATACAATGAAAACATTTCTGAATATAGGATGCTTAATGAGATAGAAAAATTGTGGAAAATATTTATTTTAGCGATTATTATTTTTATAACAGGTGTTATTCCTATGAACCTTCTCAAAAATATTAAGATTTTAGGTCTGAAGAAAATTTATGTGAATAGTTACAGAAGATAAAAGTCGTCAAATCTTGTTATATTCTTCCTAGGTTTCTTTCCGAAAGATATAATGAGGCAGAGTTATAGGTTTTCTCTTTAGTTTATACTGCTCAGAATCTTATTTCATATTTTAATTATTTGTATATATAAATGTAATATAATTAGCTGACAATTTTATCATTTATATTCAAAGCAGTATTCTATTCGAATCTTTCATCACTTCACACAATTACACTATGAATGAATAACATTCAGTGTTACTTGAGTAAGGTCCGTACATTTTTTTCCGGGAGAAAGCCTCTGACACTACGCGTTGGTACATTGATCTCATTGACTGATAATGCTATCGTTCATGTATATTCTGGTAGATTGATATATTTTCATAACATTCAACTTTATCCTAATATATAATCGTTCCAGAATATGTTTTGATTATAATCATTGCCTGGCAATGGGCGGTGGATTTATATTTTGTCATTAAATCGCTTTGATTGAATGAACAGATATATATGTTCGTCGGGGTTAAATCCCCTATATATGCCGTGTGACATCAGCAACTATGTAGATCCTATGAGGAAATAAACTGCTGGACTTCTGTGCGAAAAGCTGCGAAAATGAATGACATTTATCGTATGTCGTAATTACGCTACATTCGTAAACGTGACGTTGCTCATAATGAAATATTCTCTCAGGAGCAAAAACAGCGCAGATAACAAAATATATCACAAGTTGCGCGGATATATATTTTGGCCTTTCCACAAAAGAGGTTCGCAAACTTGCATTTGATCCGTCAACTGAATACAACCTAAAGCGAGCAGCTATTTGGGATCAAAATAACATGGCTGGTGAGGCATGATTCCGTTCATTCATGAACAGAAACCCGACAATGTCGATACGTGTAGCTCAAGCTATAAGTGTTAACAGAACAAATGTGGAAGTTTTTTATGATAATTTACAAACCTTTTTGGGCAGACACGCATATGGGCCACAGAATATATGTTGTTGATGAGACAGGTATTACTGCCTTCCAAAGATCTGAAACGGAGTGGCAAGACGTGGCAGATACGATCTGTTACTTCAGCTGAACGTGAATCATAAGTTACTGCTGGTTGTGTAATAAAGGCCTGGGGTAATGCAACACCCCATTTTTTATATTTCTAAGAGTTAGTTACGTATGACTAAACAACTTGAATTTTAATTCTGATTCACGGGAAAGAGTGAATTCACTGGTTTTTGGAAATGGATAATTGAATCACTACCTATTAGAAGAAAAAAACTATCCCTAACGTCGCGATCGCGGCCCTTATATCTGCATTGCTCAAAACTCCTTACCCTCGTACTCCCTCTGCTCTTGGTACTCAAGTACCTCTTGTATAATCATTTAGAACGCGTTCCTTCGTCGCGACGTGGGAATTGTTGTTTGAGAAAATACCAGATGCTGTCTGCGATCTAGAATACGAAAGCGTGTTTAATTACTATCGATGATAAGATTGGATGAATTCTTTCGTCCCGATCTATTCTGCTTGACCATCTCGTTTCGGACAATGGTTTTAGAATTAGATATATAATATATTTTTTTAATAAATTCCATCTTTTGGTAGAAGATGGAAAGTATCTATGTAATTCTTGCACAATACTCAAATATACAATCGTGTGATAATTGAGGTTGGCAGCGTCGTTTACTATTAAATTCAAACTATGGCTAGCGCACGGTACATAGAAAGCGCAGGGATTTAGGTCCAACAATCTTTTTTGAAGATCATTGTTCTTACCACGCATATTTGGTACATTTTCATAGACCTGACCCTCTAAATTGCTTATGTCCTAATTGATTTTGTCTAGTACTTCTATTATAAATGAAGTTAAGCCAGCGCAAGTTATATCGATAATTGGACAGAAAGCTAGAAAATGCTCTTTTATTTCCAACTTTCTAGTTTCTGTGTTGACAAATCTTATAATGATACTAATTTGCTCTACGTGTGTATTGGATTGTCCGGTGTACAATCCAATATTATTGAAAAATATTTATTCATTCGACATAAATTCAAAATGACATTTTGAATTTGATTACTGAGTATATATTCAAGTAGGTTATAGTCTCAGTGAATCCCAAAGTGGTCTATATCAACCCCCAGGGGTCTACTCTGCCCTCAGTATAGTTCATATCCACACTGAACAGCATTGTGGGTGTACCATGTGATTAAGCTAGCTACAAAATGTGTGTACTTCGTGTACTTCGTCCCACTGTGTACCTGTCTCCCCTACCTTTTCACATTATTCTAATTTATCACAGTAAGCGTACATCCTTCGGTCGAAAAGGAGGACAAGCAGATGGATACTTTCGGTGCCAGATAGAACCAACAAAAAAAAACTGTCCTCCCTTAAAGATGGCAATTGATCACCTCACTAAACAGAGCTGGTTCAAAAAGAACGTGAGGTTCAGAATATTAATATTGTAAAAGGCGCTCTCAAAGCAGAAAAATGAAAAACTCTGAAATGACATTAACGAAAATCTATAGAGTAAATTGACTTATTGTCTCAACTTTATAGTAACTCATCCACAGAGAGAAAAAAACGTATGACTTTTTCAGAATATACGTCATTGCGACAAATCGTTGGATATAAATTCAAATTTAAAATTTTTGTTGAACTCCAAGAATGGCGGAAGCTAATGAAGAACAGAATCAAACGCCTAAACAAACAGATATCTATGATGAGGAATTCTTTAACAATTTGAAACTAGCAAAGGCTTTGATGGCAAAAATCCCAACCGAAACAGGTGATTTTCATTTCACTTTGATAAATTACTTTCTACTTTGCTGAAGAAATAATTTCAAATGATAATGTGAAACGAGTTGAAGTGTCAGAATTTCTTTTTCGATTTCTATCGATTTATTAGTTTGAATTAAATTGTTCCTAATTCAATTCATTTACGAAATTTATTATGAGATGAGAGTAAAAAACCCTTGTGAGATGTGAAGTACAATTTCAAGAAATAGTTTAATTCAATATTTATGACATTAAGGGTAGGTCCTATTTCAAGAAGTTATGATTCAGTTGGTGCGAATAGTATAGCTAACGGAAATCGAGTAAATGAAGCAAAATCCATTAAAAAAAACAGGGGGAGGAAGTAATAAATGTATTCATTTAATTTAATCCCAACAAGGCTAGGCAATAATGAAGAGTTTCAGACACTAGAAGTTTTGACTGAAGTTGACATGATAACCAAAAATAGCAATCTAAACTGGAAAGCCAAAACACAAGACAAGAATTGACATAAAATCCATGTACTACAAGCACCTGGTTTTACGATAATGGTTATTGTTGGAGCATTGTGATGCTGAAACAATATTCTCGTCTCTTCGATTGAGATTGTATTTCTTCTATCAATCGAATGTTGTAGGTAATAATTCTGCGTAATATTCACTAATAATGAATCTTATTTGAAACAATATTGCATCCCAATTTCAATCGATCTTCACAAAACGCTGCATAAATCTAAAAGACAGATTCTCTCTACATAAACAAAATGTTGATGTAAAGATATTATTTTTATGTCTTGTGATCCCAACAGAGCAAAAATGTATTGCAAGAAGAAATCATTTATTGAATTGAATAAATGTATTTTTGGATTATCCAGATATGTATATATCATTTATTGAATTGAAAAATTTATTTTGGATTATCCAGATATGTATATATATATATATATATATATATATATATATATATATATATATATATATATATATATATATATATATATATATATATATATATATAAATTTATATGGAATCACTCGGTATTTCACATTATTGATTGTTTTTAACCATGAATCTTTGACTACTTGTGAAGAGTGAATTTTTTTGTTGTAAAAAAATTGGATAGTATGATGAGAAATGTTGAATTATTATCACATGTTCGGGATATTGTACTCAGTCGTCACTGAGATTTGAAACTGTGAATTTCAAAATTTAAAAAACCCTATAATCATAATTGAAAATGCCTTACGTTGGATTGTCCGATGTGCAGAGGGGTCAAATAATTGCTCCCGTTGAAGAAGGGGAGACACAGAGGGATATAGCGGCCACAATGGGAGTATCACAGGGGGTGATTTCAAAAACCTACGCCCGATACGTGGAGCTACAATCTCTGCATAATAGGCCTAGAAGTCGTAGCAAGATCCCTTCTGAAGAACAAGATCGCTTTTTATGCCAAATTGCAAGAAGAGACCCTAGTGCGTCGCACCCTATACTCCAAAGGCGATTTCAGGAAGTAACAGGCATCAGTGTATCAGTCGAAACGATACGTCAAAGACTTCGTTCAAGGGGTTTAAACAGCAGAAGGCTCTTAAGAGTGCTAGAGCTCCGCACACCAGGAACCTCGCGCGACATTATCTTGAAACAGAGGAAATCGCTATTTTGGACTGACCACCTTGCTCTCCAGACCTAAATCCTATTGAACATTTATGGGATAATCTCAAAAGGAATATTAGATCGCTCCAGGATAACCCAAGAACCCCACAACAGCTCATCCAAGCCGCCACAGAAGAGTGGCAAAATATCACCCAGAGGAGGTCCAAAACCTAATCCAAAGCATGCCTAGACGGATTCAGGCTTGTATCAGAGCAAGAGGAGGTAATACAAGCTACTGAGGTCGAGAAAAAAACACCTACTCAGTGAGAAAACAATTTTCAATGTTGTTACTACATGCGGAAAGTCTCTTATTTTCTTTTATTTGTTTCTTTCTTAAAATGAACCTTAGTTTATTTCTTTTTTCAATTGAAATTTCTCAAAAAGGATCAATTCTAACAATCCTTCGAGAAGTTCAAAATCCATGAGGTAATATTCAAAATATCAGGTGATTCCATATAAATTTGGTTGTGTATATACAGGCTGGTCCAACGAAAACAACGCCTCGATTTTAAATGAAAATATGGAGAATCGATCGGACCCGTCGATTTCTGATTCGAGGGGGAACAACTTTTCCGGTTTTTCATGCCCATAGTGCTGAAAATGGGCACCATTCACTTCCATGCAGTAAAATGAGTTTTCCTCAAATCGTTCGCCTACATAACTCAACATTTCTGGTTCAATTTGACAGCATTCATTAATGATCCGAATTCGCAAATCATCCAGTGACTCAGGTTGGGTAGCGTAAATCTTAGATTTCAGGTGACCCCAGAGAAAAAAGTCCAGTGGCGACAGATCATGTGATCTGGGTGACCACTCAATCTGTTCCTTTCTTCCAATCCAGGCCTGAGGAAAATTTTCATCTAAGAACTGACGCACAGGTTGAATTAAATGAGGTGGTGCTTAAAAATGATCGTTTCATGGTCTTCTTCATTCTCCAGTACATGCACGAGGGCTGGATAAATAGCGTTCTGAAATAGTTCTTAATAAATTTGGACAGTGATATTACCAGGTATAAAAAAAGGGCCAATGATGTGATTTCCATAAATACTCGCCCAAACATTTAACTTTTGGGGATGCTAAGTATGCTCTTCAAATAATCTAGGCTTTTCATCTGACCAGTATCGACAGTTATGCCTGTTTATTTTATATAGTGATGACTTAGTCATATATATATATATATATATATATATATATATATATATATATATATATATATATATATATATATATATATATATATATATATATATATATATATATATATAGATTGACTAAGTCCTTTCATTGAATTTTTATAACGATAGGAGATAGTCTTATATACAATAATTCCATCATATATATTGGTTATAATCATTGCCTAGCATTGGTATTAATTAACGAGTGATGAATTTATATTTTCTGATAGAATCGCTTTATATATGTGTGTATATAAATCAACTAGTTATTCCTTTTGGACTCAATGAATGAGATATGTTACGCTTACTCAAGAGTTAGACTGCTGGGAAAAAAAATCCAAGTAATTTATAAAATTTATTACTTTATACAAACTTCAATACCAAACAATATTGAAAAGAATCCATACTTCATCATATATCTACAACAGATAGATAAAGAGAAATTTGAACTCAAAACAGAATACAACTCATAAATATAAATATATAAACTTATACTTGAGTTCGCCGAAAATTTCTAATGAAAGTTTCTGAAACCTAATTATAGCACACTTAAATTTAAAAGTTTTAAGATTAATAGTAAATCAGTTTACATAATCAGAGTCCTAAAGTATTTACAGGCGAAGAATAAATATTTACAATTTTGAAAAAGAAATTGAATTCATGAAGAATGAATTATAATATTTTGAAGATAACAGAATACATTGTTTCAGAAAAAAATATTTGTAAAAAATGGATCAAGAAAATGCTGAATCTAAAGTCTAAAGAACCTGCAGTGAAAAGAAACAGAAACTTTTTCTTTCGCTACATGCTGAGTGTAATGAATAAAGGCACCTGGAATATTTCCGGAACCGCAGAACACTATGGTTTTCCACAGTACGATGCCAAGGTGAAATGAAATGACCTGAAAATAAATAAATTTAGAATCTAAAGAACACAAGGCGGTTACTTAAATCTTGTAGTCAACTAACTAAATGAGGTATCTGGATTTATTTTGATCTTTCTGTGGCGTTATTGATTTTCAAAACTAATAGGAAATAACTTGTTTAGTTTAAGCCTTTAGAACGTTGACTGTATCATGCTGAAAAACTTACAACAAAAAAAACAGAATTTTTCATCAATAAAGTTGTAACATTAGTTTTTCCTAAGTTCACTAATGTTGAAATGGATTAGTCACTGATAATGAATCAGAGGCTAAACGTATATACGACCAGCAGATCCAAATAACCGCTTACCATGTTTGAAAACATTTACGAAACTACATACTCGTTAACAAAAACGTCAAATCACAAGAATATGTTTCTAATGATCTAGATCTGCAAGATCTTAACAGCGTGAAGATGAAATTCTTCAAATTATTGTCGAACATGCAGAAACGAATACCAAAATTATTGATCAATAAGTAAATGTGACTATAAAACCTGTTTGTAATATTCTAAAAGAAAATATTTTGCATCCATTAATTTTTAAGCTTGACAGTATCATGACAACATTTCAGAAAGCACATTTTAATTTTATTAGTTTTGGAAGCCAGAAGCATCAAGAGGTCAAAATAGTGATCTGAATGTGTCATCCATAATTCTGTGTACCTCATAAAGAACAAAACATATTACATATGTACAGGAACCTGAAAACTAACAACGAATTACGCAATTAAAGAACAAAACATATTACATATGTACAGGAACCTTAAAACTAACAAAGAATTACGCACACGAAATTTCAGCTTACTTTGAATACACGATATTTAATAGAATTTACCAATGAAAATTACTCAATAACTAGATAGTTTATATAACAAGCTTAGAGATATCATGAGCATTTAAATTGTTTTAAATAGACGATAAGATTCATGAAACATAAGTTATTTTAATTTCTGAATAGTAGACAATCTATTCAAAAAGAAAACCTAAAAGGAATAAATATTAAATTATTTTGTTATTCTGATTCTTATTAATTAATCTAAATTAAACATCACTCATCAAAATACTTTTTCCAGTTGACTGACGAGAATGAGAAAACAGCTAAACAATTTCTCTGTAGATGGTCAGGAGATCGTAAAACCTATGTAGCAACAAAGCCTATACCAGGAAAAGGAGCATTAGTCTATATGGCCGTGGCTAAAGAACCAAAACTAGGATGGGATAACCCCCAAGATCGATCTGTGTAATAAGATATAATATCAAAGATGTAATCTATGTTCTTGGAAATAAAACTTCCGATAGTGAATTAGTATTACATCGCTGCTTGTGAGCTATTATAATAATCAATAACTGGCAATTGTATAAAATATAACATGTGAGATTGTGGTCTAAAAATTCTATGAAATAGAATAGAAAGAATTAAAGGTAGGAAAAAGTTTGATAGCAGTTTTGATGTTACTGGTATTATTGATGTTTTCTATACCAAAATCTATATCTTAGTGATGTTTAAAAATTGTAACTTGTGCATAGTTGATAGGTTTTTATCGACTTGTAACTATTATTATTTATAATTATAATTGCAATGAATGCAGATTTCAGCATTAATGATATGCATGAAAAAATAGTTTGAACCTTTCAAGTTACTAGACAAGATGAAAACTATCAGGAATGTGGTTGCACAAAAAAATGCTAGCAATGAAGATGATTCTTACTATTCGAAATTATCATCAGAATCATCCAAACCGGAATTTGTTCATTGATTCATTAATGGACAACCCCAACCTATAGTAAATTTCTGTAAGTAGAAAAAAATCAAAGCCCCATAGAACTTATTACATGATATCATTTTAAGGTAAGACGTAGGTAAGCACAGACCAAAGTCCGACGTCTCTTGCTACATTATGAATGAATGAACTCAATACTCACTCTTAAAATATTATCCAACTACCAACAATCATTCAACGCCTTTTCCGACCCCCACCACCACCTTTCTTCTGATTTTTACGGCTTGCACCTTTTTTCGATTTGCGTCCAGAACTATCATTTTTAGTGACACCTCCTTTTCTTTGACCTTTACGACCTGCAACCTTCTTCGATTTGCGACCAGAACTTTCTTCTTCGGAGCTGAAAATAATTATAATTTTTTGAGAATATCTTCACAAGTCTATATGTTTCATATAACATCTAACTATTATATTTTTAAATACATAATGGATGAAATTGAATTAATACAAAACTATATACACCAAAATGATAAACATTCACTAGGGTGAAAATATTCTCATTCTAGATGCCCAAATAAAAGTATTTTTTTTCAACATCAACGGTCCAAAGAAGAATAGTCGTTTGCCGTAAAAGTATTTCATAAAAGCGACATTTATGCAGATATTTCCAAATTAATCGTAATCGTTCTGTACAATATCTCTGGAAATGCTTACAAACAATATATTAGGTATTAGAATGAGCAAAATGCTCAATAATCCCATCAAAGGTCTCTCCCTCCAACCAAGGCAATACTTTAGGAGCGCAATGGTAGCAAGCCACTTCTCTGAAATATTATGAATATTCTTTATTTCTACAGTTCGTGAAAATGGGCTGAATGATTAAAAATCATTTCAACGAGATGAAGCCACGAGCCGAACAATCCATGTAAGAATGAAGTTTTCTCAAATCAGGTCATATATCGGAACGGAGCGATTTCTTGATCTTTCTGTTCACCTCACCTTATAACTGGTGTTTTTTTGGGACTACCTAAAAGATTAATTTCTCCAAAAATAGCCTCATACTCGGAAAAGAACTGAATGCCAAGAAATCGAAACAATCCCTCAGTAGATGCGCGTAGCTCTAATGAACAATTCTACATATCGCCTGAAAGAAATAAATTGATCGATACAAAAGACATATTTCAACAACTGATGCCGTTTCTTAAATGTTTCCCAATATAGATTAACATAAATAATATTTGCAAACTTGCAACCGTTTATTTTTTAATTCAAGAATACAGGTTTGGCTGCCTTGTTTATGAACGACATGTACTTCCAAGATATAATTACATACAAACTCGTCTCGTTCACAAAAGTGTAAATGTTAGTGAATCCTAAATGTATTACTAGTTAATACAATGCATTCTCTATTCTACTAACAAGTGGTACTGAATTCAATAAGTGAAATGAAAATATCAATATCCCATAATGGTCATACACAATTTTGCGGCTGCGTGAAATTCTTACTCTTTAATTCTAACCTCAAATATCGGTATATTGCTTATTCCTGATTTATTCGTATTTGTGTTTATTTTCTTAACCTATGCAGTTTTTATTTGTGTTGAAGACAGAGATTAATAAAAATTAGAAGTTCGTTGATTGGTACATTGGAAAATACAACCTTCATTGTGATGTTATTTGTGCAGCAGAAATAGAAGTCTCCATAAGCAACAATATTTTATTTTGTGATGGTCATAAATGAAATGAACATAAAGTTGTTGATTAAATAATCAATTTAAATGAGTGATATTCATTCAAATATTACTTATCTATATATTATGTTGGTAAATAAAAGCAATTATGATTTTTAGAATTCCCAAGAAACCTGATACGATACAATCTTGGTAATAGTATTTTCTTTATGATCTCAAATTATAAAAATTTATTTCCGGACAAATATAGTAAAGTATGAATTTCACGTAATCTTATATTTTGAATTACAATGCGAAAAAGCGCGAATTTCGGAAGCTATTTTATTGGTTGAGAACAACCAATGAAAATACGCAAATCTTATAAGCTGTTTTATTGGTTACGAACTACACAACCTATTGTCACGTTTGCGCATTTGGATAACAGATCACTGTGTGATAAACTTGAAATTGATATTTCCGTTTCATAATCTTCTCCTGTTGTAGTTAATGTCTTATTTACAGTTATAATATACTTGGTAAATCCAAACAATACCGTTTCCATCGAACCCTTCACAAGAGCTAATGTTAGTGGTGTAGTTAGGCAGGATGATAACTCCTCCAGAAATTGTGTGGACTTTTAACATCTCTGATAATATCTACTAATGGAAATGCGGTTGTCAGGCATGCACATTTCATCTTCTCATTGTATAAATATCATAATCATTTTCGTGGACTTTTGGATTGATCACCAATGGATGTGGATGTTCACAAGCACGCCGTGATGAAAGATTTGATGTCTTCTGTGTAATTAGTATAATGTGTTTATGCAGTACAAAATCGAAATAAATTATTGTGAAAAACTTGATTGGGTATTGTACAACCCAAAATTCAAGGAGAGATATGCCCAACTAATACAGATTGAAGATTGTATAGATTGTTTCCTTGTACATTGTTAAAAGAAGGTGAAATAGAATAAAATCATTTTCTTCGTACTAGAAGCCTTTTGACACCAGTCGTAATATCTGTCTTTTAAGCCTGTTTGCATTTTCATGTTGACCTTTATTTCATTTTGATTGATCGAAGGTCTGGAAGCAAGAACACTAGTATTTCTATCTGGAATGTGACGGAAAGTTTGTAATTCAATGAATTGAATTGTGTCATCAAATAAATTATATATATATATATATATATATATATATATATATATATATATATATATATATATATATATAAACAGATGTGAGAACGCTAGAAATTCCAACACTTGGAACTTTTATATATGTGAACACAAATTGAAAATACAAAATGGCTGCTAGTGAAAACATATTTTGAGAGCATGAGATAATAAATACACCAATAATGAAGATAAATACAGACGTATGTACGTATGCTAACATATACAGCAACGATAATGTCATCAAATCATGAATAGGTCTCCCCAAAGCTAACTGAAAATTCATCTGACGATGAGCCAGCAGAATTCAATGAAAAAGCAAGAAGAAAACAAGATTCAATACAGAAACAAAAAACGGAAAAATAATGAATCCCAGAAGTTCTGTTGGAACAGTCGCCAATAAAAACACAAACAATAGGAGCCAAAGTCAATGCAAAAATGGATAGGATTGAAAATTTTAGATCCACAATCCGGAAAACAATCATCTATTCACAACTAATGTTCAATAGCAATACCTAGAGCCCAGATGCCAAACAATTGGCCGACTCATGAGACAAAGACACGCTTTTCAAAACAAAAGTAAAGGGGATTTTTATGAAATCCGATCATGATGAACAATTCCTCAAGAAAACATTCAAGTAGTCGCAAAAACAGAAAATCATTAACGCTAAGAAGTGTAGATGAAAATCTATACATCATGATACCGCACAAAGTGGAGGATTCTATAAAAATGATAAAACAGCGGAACATATCCTCTTCGAGTGTCCTACTCATAAGGCGACCACACTAGGGACATTTATATCATAATTTCTTCTATTGTCAACAATTTAGCACTGAAACACCCAGTACCCACATGCTCCTGGAGGCTCCTCACAACAGTCTCACAAATTTCATCAAAAAGTTTCTGCAAGATTGAAAAAAATTCAACAGAACACTGTAAACACAATGGGCCATGAGGCCTGAGTGCTGCGCCCAAGGGCGCCATACGAGAGAAACAAAGTATCATATATTATTAAATTTTCACTTTCATGATAATTAAATAATATGATCATAGTAGATAAATTGTAACAAGTATGGCGTTTTTATTCCATTCACACTCTAATATCTAATTATTGATCCAAAAGAATTCGTAAAAATAAAGACGATTTTTCCGCAAACAAAATAACAGAAGAAGCGTGGAGTGGAAAATATAAAATTATTAAGTTAGGAAAATGTCAAAAACCATGACTTGTTCTCAGAAAATTCAAGGTACACCAAATCCTCCTTATGAAACTGAAATCAGGTATCTTTTGAGTAGGATCGTGTATGAGGAACTTATGGAAAACAGCAACTTTATTCAATTCAGCATTCCAAAGAGCTAACGCATCAAATGAGTGCGCCGAAAAGCGACCAAATTGGTTTCCGAGATTTCAATTTCAAGACAAAACTCATTTGTATACACAAACAAAACATTTCTTTAGTATACGAACGTCCTACAACATGTAGGGCCTTACCTGACTAGCTTTTATGGGAGTGAAGAGGCATTAGAATTTTAGTTGATTCAACTATTGCAGAAGGTGATGCTGTTATCTGTTATGATGTGATGAATAACGTTTTTTGTCTCATAAATTCGAACCCTTTTATCGCGTAACATACAATGGGTTAGCTGTACCTTTTCAATCATATTTACAAATGGGTGGTGTTTCTTAAGTACTACCTAACCTGTTCAATTATTCTAATGCAGATATTTGTTATCAATGTTTATCCTTATTTATTTTGTTTCGCCCACATACTACTTCAGTTTATAACTCACTTTTGCCTATGTCTGAAAACGATCGTAACAGTGAAATAGCTATCACATAATAAATATAATTTTCCATAAACAATTTTGATATTTTTCTATGCATAGTAAGAACAACCACCTATTCTTAGATATTATTTCTTGACATTTATAAACTTACACAGAGGTTGTGCCTTGTGAGTTTGCCTGGAAACTACTTTTTTAATATCTAGGTTAGGTGTTTCACTTAAGGAGGTATTCTGGTGTAGAAAATTTAAAATCGATTTTTTTTGCATATTTCCAAAGCTTAGACTTTTAAAAATATGCTCTTAAAAGGATTTTTCAAAATTCGAATTATTTTGGGAGATACAGCGGATTTTGTGACGCGGCACCTAAGCCTGCCGAGGATTAATCGCTCTGAACTACAAGCTTCTGCTGCTTCAAAAGCAAGCAGAACATCTATATATATTAAATATTATTATCTGAGTTATTCTACTGGAAATCTTTCTCAAACTTCAAAAGCGTTTTTCTCAAAATTCCTTTTGTTGAGGTGCTTGACACGATATCTCAAGTTCTATCTGACCAATTCCTTAGAAATTTTGTGAAAATATTATTTATACTCTCTTTATCAATTGGACCTTGGATTTTGAAATATTTTAATTTGAAGTATTTTAAAAAAATTCGTGAAGGTCGAAAAGCAGGGCTAAAAATTTTTTTTTGTCATTTTGTGAATTTTTTTTTCTCAGTCAAGCTCCAAGAGAGCGACGTTTTTACGTTTTTTTTTGTTTGTTCGATTTAAATCACTACAAGGGTTGGAATCATGTCAACCAGGGTGCATCGTTTGACTGGCGACCCCCACTTCACTGGTTGAGTTTTTGACTTTTTTAAAAAAAATTTTATATACTTTAAAAATCAATAATTATTGTACAAAAATAGTGGATAGTTAAAATGCTTTGAATTTCCTTTCATCCTAGTTTGAAAAATACCCAAAAATTAGGGCTCTAGACCAGAATACCCCCTTAAGACAGATTCAACAATAGCTATTTATAACCATTCATAAACTTACGGAGGTTGTGCCTTATGAATTTGCCTGGAAACTACTTTGTCAATATCTAGTTTAGGTCTTTTACTTAAGACAGATTCAACAATAGCTAAATTGAAACTTTTTTCATGCTCAGCCGACACAGGAGGTAGCTTTCTTTTTCTTGAAGAGGCACCTGGTGTAATTTTTGCAATTCCTCTAGCCTCCTTTTCATGTGGTAGTTTTTCCTGAAATTTCCCAACACTAGCTGTTGATGATTTTGCAACAGTAATAGCTGTTTGTAACTGTAAGGAAAAGGAATTGTTAAATATTATCCAAAAATTTTGAACTATCTATAAGTGGAAAACTACATTGACTATAAAATTTCAATTACTTGAAATTTTGGTATGCTAACTATTTCGAAATTCTGAACATGAAACTGAAATGCTTTTAAAGTTTTAGTATACCATGGAAAAAACATTCAATATACAGTAGAGCGTCTACTATTTGAAGAAATTAAGGGACACGGTTGTCATGATTACCATATCATACTAGTGATGTGGATAATGTAGCGTGGAAGGGGCCGACACGCACGAGTAAACCTTCGTCCGGTTAAGAAAGGTTCCAATAATCATTGTTCTATTATAATTCATTTTGACGATCATGATGGTGTAAATGATATATAAGATAATACATTTTTGATAAACTTGATATAAAACACATTCCTGAATTCAATTTTTCACATTTTTGGGTTTTCAGATGTCTTTTTAAAGATACTGCCAAGAAAAAATTTCCTCAATTACAGTAGGGCCTCGTTAATCCGGAGTGGCAAAAACAAGACCCTTTTCGGATTATCGAGGCGTCCGGATTATAGTATGCCATATTTAATGTTAATAAAACACATGTTTAACCTTAGTTTCTTCAATCAATTTTTAGATTATAGCATAAAGACAAATGCACATGTTCAAAATTACAACCATGTAAGGAAATCAGTAAGTTAAAATAGAACATTAGTTAATTCTTCTTGCAAAAGTCTGTAATACTCTTCTGTTCATAATTTTCGCACTTCATTTCGAAAGCCCGGTCTCTAAGTCGATGGAGAAACATAACTTCGTGTCTATCAAATTCGTTATCTTCAGCCCATTTTGAAGCAGTGTTTAAAGCTCCTACTGCCTCTGAATTACCAACTTTTGTGAGTTCTAGAATTTCAACGCTATTATCCTCATCTTGCTCATCATCCTCACACATAGACGCTTGCGCAATCTATCCTTAACACTTCATATATTTGTAACTTGTAACACCAGCAGCCCATTCTTGAGCTTCTGCCTCACTTATTCGAGGATCATAGGGTCCCCTTAACCTGTTAAAAAGCTGGGCTAAAGGAACATCATCTTCTGGTTCGTCATTATCAGTGAGAAATTCAGGGTGCATATTCTTCCAAGATTGTTAATTAGCGATGTCTTAACATTGGCCCAGCAATTAGCCAAAAGAAAAACTGTGTTCTTTAAAGTTATCGATTTTAATGGGTCCATGAGGTTTTCAGAACATAATGCAAGACAGTTAACCAAAAGTGATTTGGGATAATTTAACTTCACATTTTGTATAACGTTCTGATCCATTGGTTGTATACACGCCGTGGTGTTAGGTGGCAGGAACATTGCAAAAATGTGGCCATCTTCAGAGAAAAATTCATCTGCTGATGGATGCCCAGGGCAATTATCCAACAATAACAGTGCCTGAGGAGGCAAATTAACAGACAAAAGATGGCGGCGGACCGCTGGAACGAATTCCGTTTTAAACCACTTAAGAGTCTTTCAACCAAACCTGTTCCGCTAATTTTTTTCCTCTAATAACTTTCTGTAACCCTAGTTGGAATGGTCCAATAGGGGCTTCATTATTTGACAGTTTTTCACCGGCCATTTTTGAACGTCTTATTCCGTGGCGTTTTTTAAATTTGTCTAACCATCCCCGGCTTGCATTAAATCCGATATTGGAGTTTGTAATCTGGCGATGAAAAATTCGAGCTTTCCCACTAATCATATCACCACTTACAGGAACATGCAATCGCCTTTGTTGCAAAAACCACATAAACAAAACATCTTCTAAAACAGGATATTCCGATTTCTTCAGAAGGTTTTTGTACACGGGGACCATGTTCTGTTAGGCTAACAAACTTCAAGAGTTTGTCTTTGTTTTTCTTTATGTCGCCTACAGTTGACCTGCCTATACCAAACTTTCGAGCAATGACAAGGTAGCTGTCACCCTAATCTGTCATTTCTATAATCCGCAATTTGTATTTTAATGTCAATGTTGAATGTTTACGTGGCGGCGCCATGATGTTAGCGAGCGCGCTTAATTGACACTACGTATTACACGAAAGGCGATAAACAAAAGTCTTGCGGCGCATTGGCTCATGACAGCCCGCACCTACACCCCGGTGGGCAAAATCATAATTGAACTGGGTTAAATTTGCTATGACCAAAGCAGTTTTGATAGAGACAATAAAACCAGAACATGAAAGTGGAACCTTTGTATAAACAACTATTATTACAAAGCTAACAAATTCGTTCATAAAGTGGTGTGTTTTCAAAAGGCCTTTTATGGGCAATACTCTATAGAAAGCATAATGGAAGAAGCTTTAATTGCACTTTTTTCTATTTAAAGCAATTCAATTTGCTCCAAAGATATCAGGATCTAAAAATTCAACTGGATATTTAATAAATTATAAAGATAATTCATTCAATATCAAAAAAAATTGATTGTCAATAACGCATGGATATGTGATCATCCATATGCAGGAGATAATTACACACAACAAATAGCTTTGAAATAAACAGTATCTCCAAAACAAAGATGCTTGACCTCAATCCACACAAAAAACTCTTTTATTAGGCAGAGCTAGCAAAGCCCTAGGCACTTGACTTCATTAGATTTTATATATATGTGGTATTTACATATACACAGTAAAATTTTGATTTTATTCTAATAAATTCTATATAGCAGTGTATATTAATTATTAACTTAACTGAATGGAATAAATTAACACAGCAAAATTATGTTAGAGATGGTAATGTTGTAGAGCGAAAAATGTATACATTGATCTAAATTACATTTATTGAATGAGAAGCTTTTGAGAGAACAAAGGAAAGAAACAAAACTTTTTCAAATACAATTGAATCAACTTCCATAAGTATGTCTACTTAGGATGAGGTTTCTTCAAACTCCTAACCAATAAAAATTATCCCTACCCTTAACAAAGAGGTGTACCTTCCATAATCAGGTCAATTTGTAATGAGGACTACCAGATACAAATATCTGAATTGCTTCATAAAATAATTGAGAATATTTTATAATCTATAAAATGTGGGGGTTGCTCTACATTTCCCTGGAATACCATCATCAGATCCTGACTTGGTGATAATAAAACTACCTGGGGAGTACACTCTTTCAAGTAGACAAGAATTTTGAAAGTATACGATTGGAAAAATCAATGGAAATAAAAAAAATATATTCAAACCCCTTTTTTCACATCAGTTAAGAGGAAATGATTTACAATTTGTTGCTCTAGCCAGTAGTAGCCACAAATAAATGATAATTTCCAGTTCCAGAGTATCAAAATTAGTAACTGTACCAAAAAATATATATGTTGAGTTTTAAAATATATATATATACTCACATCCTTCGAAGATGATTTATCTGTATTAACAATTCCAAACCTAGGTACTTTTACATTTTTAGCTTTTGCTATATTTCTTAACCTTTGTAATTCATTTTTAGCAATTCTCTCCCCTTTAGCCACAGCTCTCTTTTCAAATTGATCCTCCATCGGATCTGCATTTGCAGGTACTTCTAACACCCAATTCTTATCCATTTCCGCTCTTGCTTTTTTGAAACCATACCTAGGTACCCATTTTTTCAATTGTTCATCCCAAGTCAATTTTGCTTTCTTCTTTTTCTCAATACCTTTCTCCTTTGCAAATTGCTGCCATTTAGTAAGAGGTTTTGGTTTAGGTACTGGTTTGCTTCTGGGCAAAACATATTTTGAAGGGGGTAATTTGGCCACAATAGCTTCCTCCACTCTTTCTGTAGGTAGTTCCCATACTTGATTGAAAAGTATCTGAACATTATCCCTTGTTAAATTCAATAAATAGTCGTTCGCATTTTCGCTGAAAGAGTACTTTGAATAGAAACCAAAATGTGCTGATAACTCCATAACTTACTCTAAGCTCTTTTTGTCCAAGACGTTAGGATCGACTGCTAATAAAGTTCCTAGATCTAAATCTACTTCTAAATGTTTATTTACTGTGATTGATTTCAATTTCGAACCTTCCCTCTCGGTTTTTTCTAATATTTCACTTAACAAAACCATGTTGTACACCTTTCTTCGACATAACCTTATTTAATGGAGAGATGCAAGATTGCTAACCATCAATACCAACCACCGCGTGACTCAATATCAATCACAGAACAACATAAAATACCATAGAAAATGTAATATCTTT
The DNA here is from genome assembly GCA_013387265.2 of Cryptolaemus montrouzieri. Lineage (NCBI taxonomy): Eukaryota > Metazoa > Arthropoda > Insecta > Coleoptera > Coccinellidae > Cryptolaemus > Cryptolaemus montrouzieri. The sequence continues at coordinate 43,154,019 of JABFTP020000062.1, forward strand.
AAATTCTCTGATCTATACTCTACCTGCATAGACCAATTGAGTATATAAATCATCTTTGCTACCTGTCATGTGATTAAAGTCCTGATATCCTTAATCAATTTTCTATAGTTTATGACCACGGTATGCTACTATTGTATATTATGTTGTTTTCGGTTTCACAAAGGTTAAAATACGAACCAATAAAATTATAGTGTGTTGGAGAATTTGGAAAAACTGTAGACATTTATTTCATTTCCTTACGATGTCTTACTTCCCAGTTTTTATGGCTATTGATATGGTTTAAAGTGAAAAAGGATCACTTCATCATTGTTGAAAAAAGATATTTATAAAATTGTTTTAGATGGCTATCAGTGCCCTATGTGAAGCGCTTGTATATATGTGACACTTGTGATTAAATATACCTCAGATAGCTGAAAGTCAAAAATTGAGCTATAATGCACAATTCCCGTTGAACAAAAAAGTGAAATATGAATACTGTTTTTCTGAATAAATAAATCAAAAATACCATGTATGTTAATTTACAATCCATAGATAGATATATAGATAGGAATTTATTAGTATAATGAAAAACCTCTTTGAAGGCGAAGAGCATGTCAATAGTAGAGCAATGAATTCCTGAACCCATTAGTAAGCCATCTTCAACTGAAACTCTCTTTTTTAATTGCAATAGGTAGATATTTTATGTTCCTCCTTTTGAATACTTTAATAGATGAATACTGTACATTTTTTTTGGATAAAAGTAAAATTCTTCTTGAAACCAAACTTGTTAATTGTGCTTTACTTTCTTCAAGTATATTCTCATTTCGTCTTACAAATAAGACACTTTCAAAAATATAAATACTTGTCAATTTAGGTATACTTCTAGGGATGAAGTGTTCCCTGCAATTCTCAAGGCCCAGTTTTATAGTATTTCTAACACACCTCTTAGGCAGAACTAAAATTCTCTCTACATTAGTAGAGTTGCTCCCGAAAATGATGGCTTACCGAATTCTCGACTCGACCAATACGTAATAAGTAATCATTGGAGACTCCACATATACCAGGTAGGAGAGAATATTATATGCATAGCAGCCTTCACCAATGGCGACCGTCAAATAGTTGATGTGAAATTTCGAGTCGCTAAGTCCCGCCTAACTTCAAGGATAGAGACGTCTTCATCCTCTGTTATTTCTGTATTGCTATGAAAAAAATTGGGGGCACTGAGTCTTTTTAAGATTTATACTCAGATTATTTGAGAAGAACCAACGCTCCAGATCATTTAAAGCGTCATTCGCTTCTTTTTCAAGATTATTATTACCAGATGAAAGAATAATAGAAGTATCATCCGCATATTGCACAATGACATCCTTCAGTGTGTTAGAAACCTCATTAACAAACAATAAAAATAAAAACGGCTCGAGTATGGAACCCTGTGGCTAGTATGATTGCAAAGATCAATCCGTGATTATTGCAACGTGTTATCAACTCTAGTTTCTAGAACTATGTTGGCAGCTCCAGTCTTCTGAGTTCTTTTTCTTCTTCTATGCTTGTGACCTATCAACATCAAGCGCCATTTGTAAAAGTAGAAATACAGCAATAATCAATTCTCGCGAATTGGTTCATTTAATTGTGCTATTTATATATTTTCACAACATAAATTCGGGTAGAAGTGCTGAACTACGCCTCACTGCTCTGCATAATGTCGGCTCATGATCAAATGAGAGCAATGCTCGACCAACTCATGGGAACAGGGAGAAATGGTAAGACAACATATTGACGCCAATTTTATATGCCATTGATTTTTTAATTTGAAATAATATTATCATATTATTCCTTATTTCAGGCGAAAACAACAAGTACCAAGTGAAATTCAATGACTCTAAAGTGTGTAAATCGTTTCTTCTGAGCTGTTGCCCACATGAAATTCTATCATCGACGGTGAGTTTAGAATAAATACATTCTTATCATTTATGCCATTCACATTTCATGATTAATGCAGGCAATGATTGTCTGCAGATTAGTAATTTTGAAACAGTATTTTCGGTGAACTAATTTGCGTAATGTATTTTCAGAAACTTCAATTTTCTATTAAGTGGATTAGGTGTTGAATTTGTATGTAAGTACTGGGACGTACGTATAAAAATATTTTGACTCTAGGTTAATGTCATAGAAAGAAGAAATTCTATCGATTCAAGGGATTTCTCATGAATAATAATTTATGTATATGTTTCTGGAAGTTGGTTTTGTTAGATCGTTTTGTGTAGAAAAGTATCTTGGTTGGATTCTAATAGATTACTGAAGAAAGAAAGGATATTTCATATTGAGACTTTTATTTTTATTTTGTTATGATGAGGATATTTTAATTGTGCCTACTACTAAAAACAATTATTTCTTTAATTATGCATTATTCTATTGTTATACTATTCAAATCTTTTATGATGATGCATTTTCATCTTTGGGTGTTGTGATGACATTAATGAATTGAAATTTGTATACAGCAATCTATAATTTCAACATTAATATTTTGTATTAGGAAGAAAAAATGTCACATACAAGTGACCTTCCATTTTGTAATTAGTGGTGAAGAGCTAAAGCTATCACTTATTCTTTGGGTAAAGTAAAACTCAATATATTTGATGACTTGTTTTCGTTTCAGTCAATGATAGTCATTGGAGGCTAAGTATGTGGATAAACTAATGCTCATTCTTATTTCTATAACTTTCTTCTTTTATTCATTCAATTTGTTCAATAATGAAATGTTAAATAATCTGGTAATCTTTCTTCATTTCTGAAGATATCTGATGAAAATTTTAACATATGCACTAATTGCAAAAATATGGTATTTAGATTGCAAGTATGAACAAATAGAAATATTTCATTGGTTTTTCAATTATATTACTATATATAATCCTTGTCAATTGCTTTCTGACATTTATTTATTATACAAAGCTCTCTGAAAGTAGCATAAATGCACAAAGTTTTTATTTGTAGGTACTTCATGTGGTTCTAATTCCTTATGTGTGTTTAGATGACCGATTTTGTTATCTCCAGCAGGTTGATAAATATTCTGTATGGATCTTCTGTGATGTTTTCCTTCTCTCTAGTGCCTGAAATCTTTTGAATAGCAGGACATACTCTGCTATTTCATCCTTTGCGTCACACCATTGCTATAGTCGGCTATTCTTGTGGATTTCGATTGTACATAGGTGTTGATGCAGATGCAGTACTTTGTAAGAGGCTGAAAACCATTCTCAGTGTTTTTCTCCTCAGTGAGTGCAGATTCAAAGGAACCCTTTTAGAAAGCCTTATTCCTTCTTTTTCAAGTTTTTTCTTTTCTGGTATTGGTTGCCAAGCTTTCAGTTTATTTCTCTCTGTCAATTACCCACCTGACAGACTACTTCAGAAGTCATATAGTGTGACTTCAGTGCTTTAACTGCAACCTGTGTATGAAAATAGACCTGTCGTCTATTATTTTAGATTTATTCTTTACCGAGTGCAAAGAGAAATGACACATAATACAACATGGTAGACAGTGCATTGTCAGATTTATGCATATGGACTTTTCAAGAGGTGTCCTGTAAACTTCACATCTGTATCTCGCTTGATTTTTGACCTAGCTGTGCATCATACCATGCTCACAGGTTGATTCAGTAGGGATTTTTCTGATCATGCTTTCTTGAAAGGCATCATTCTCTGGAAAGATCACTCAAGCCAAACTCTGGTACTATATCAGCATAAGCATGCAACCTTACATTGTAACAGACGGTATGCTGGAGTGACCTCTCAGTAGATGATTCCTGTGTCTTCTGTGTTCTAATCTAAAGGCACAAGCTCTGCTTCCTTTGCAATAAATACATTTGAAGCTAGCTAGTTGAATATTGTGTCGGTAGAACTGGACGTTGTGGACATGGTTTTAGTTATACACAAGCAAGCCAGTATCTGCACAGTATCAAAACCAAGTTAATGAATACTGAGTATTTATGTTCTCTTGAACTCTTTTTTGTCATCAATCTTTATATTCAACAAATTCAACTTATCAAATCATATTAATTTGATTCTTGGTTTACATGTATGATAAAATGATAAAAAAGAAAGGTGACTTTCTTTGTAAGGTTGGCCCATCATATCATAAATTGTACCACAGCTATCTTTACTACCTAGCCATGCTCAATAACACGGCAACATCACATTCCATGCTTCATGTGGTCTGGTGTACTCACCTATTTCAAATGTACAAATGTATAAATTTGAATTTGATGTAAACTTACTTGTGAACTGTGAACCTAAATGAGTAAGATATTGAAAATCTGTACCTGGACAGGTACATCAAGTGAGTGAAAATTTACTTTGCGAGTTTGAAATGGTGTTGAAGGAAATATTAGAAAAGAATGCAGTGATCTGTTCGATTGAGAAATATTTCAATTCGAATATTTGAATTTTCTTCAGAAATCACGTCCAAGAATTATTACATCATACATTCAATATAGAAAAACTTTGGGAAATATTATGTCAATTGGTGATGAAATATATATTCACAACTGAATAAACTTCTTTGGGTTTCAGATTTCTAAGGTAGAGGGATATATAAATTAGGGTGTATACATATTTTATAATAGATACTTTCTGGAGTTGGTGAAAGTTTCATAGATCTTTGAATTTGCAAATGAGTACTCCTTTGGTGTTGAATTCAGGAAAATTGAACGAGTTATCTTCACATTCTTCAATCATTCACTTCTAGTGTGGAAATTACCATTTAAACTTTGGACTCCATTAACATTAGGAACTAGTTATAATTTGATGATTTCTGAAAAGTGGAAAGATTATGAAAGCCAAATTTTTTTGTAACTTTTTCTGAGAACATATTTCGATGAAATAAATTTAGTCGTTGAGCAGTTGAACAACTTTTTCTGAAGTGAAAATGGAGGATACCTTGTTGACCAAATACTGTTTGTGTCATATTTGTGGAAAGAATATACAAATCTTTTTATATAATGAAATGAAGAAATGTTTTAACATATCATAAGTTATCATTAGCAGAAAATCGCCAAAATAATTGAAGAGACATAGCGATATTTTTTATTCCCAATTTGTTTCAAGTAATACACCAATATATCTAAATTTTTTTATAAAAGTGATTCTGATCCACGTGTGAGTTTTTATCTGAAAAGCTAGACCATGATCCAGAAAATATTCGATTTGTTCTTCCTGGGGTTCCCTGGTCTTATGCAAATTCATATTTGGTTGATAAGTTTTCTCATTGCGATCACCGTGATAATTTTGATTCAAAAAGTAAGTCTTTTTAAATCATTAAATTCTGGGCAACTCTATTGTGAGAAATTTTCACTGACGAATTCTGGTCAATAATAAGTTGCGTATTCCGAACTATCTGCATATCTTAAAAGTAAAATTGGATCCATGATTTTTCGACAACAATGATAACACCCTAACAATCTGAAAAAATAATTCTACTACGAAAATTTGTACTCATCAACCTACTTTACAAAATAATTTACGAACTCTGGATCAAAATAGATTTGATAATTTGAAAGAAAATTTTGCTAAGGTTCTCTATTTTCGTGCAAAGTTCAGACCAGTAAACAAAATATTATCTTTTTTCTAATGATTAACTGAACTTGAACACACTGTGAAAAAAAATTTCAGATACTTTTACTCCATTTAATTGAATGTAGAAATATGGATATCCACAATAAATCGTTCACAAATGGAGAACATTCTTGGTTTGTTTAAATATTGAAGGTGTTCACGACGAGTATGAACTATGATCTAGTTAACTGAACATGGCTAGATGTAGAGAGGGCAGTGGTTGTATCTATAAAGATCATTATCAAATCAATATGTCAAAGTAAATGTTGAATCCAAAACAGGGATGATGCTTAAGGTAACTATTAGAATGCCAACCGTTAGCTTTACTACTAGCATTCGATTTCTGCAAAACTGCTTCATAAAAAAATAATGATTTCGTTGTTCAATCGAAAAGAGAGAAAAAACGATCAATTCTCTTTGCGAATACTATATAGAAGTTTATAAATATTCTTCGCCCCGTTCGATCTAAGCTTATTGTGTTAAGTACTCGAAGATTATTGATCGTTTTTTGAAACGCTTCGTCATCTTTGAAAGGTATGGTAAGAACGAAATCGTAGGTTCATTTTAGCGTTGTTGCCAGAATGTACTATTTATTTGGTAAGTAACTGAATTGAAAATCAATACCCAAACCAGGCAAGAAAAATGTGCATGTACTACATACAATTTCACAAATAAAAATCTGGAAGTAGTGAGTATAAAGAGAAAAAAGATTCGGTCAATTTCTAGTCCCGCCTAGTTTTTGTGAGTATCCCTTTAATATTTAAATCTAGGAAACGATTGTCCACAAAATCGAGAATATGTCAGATTATCTTTAGATAAAAGAATGAAACAAAAATCCGGCTAGAAGTTGGATATGTGGCATTCCATTCTGTTCTTTTTTGGATAGTTACTGTGATAGTAAGTTTTTAATTATATTTTCATTATTTATGATTTCATGGTTTATATAGTCACAGCATTTATTTATGTATTCGCTCAACATTTGCGCGATGTCAAACGTCAGGAGATTTGAGATAATAACCAACTTGAATTTTAATTGATCTACAGCTTGTATCATGTATGGACATCTCATAGTTAAGCAGTGTAGTGTAACTGCAAAATGAACTGAAATAAAACAACTTCAATTAAAATATTATTCGATGAATGCATGTTTATATTCCAAATTCAAGTAGGAATGTATTAAATCAAAATCGCGTTCTATGCTGGTATTAGTTTTCCTGTGATCAAAAAATACCAAGTTTTCAAATAAAGCAGAAGGTATATTATTCTTCAAAATTGATTTCATATTATCTATAGTACTTCCTTTGACATCAGTTCACTTATAACAACGTTTCTGGCCTTAACCCCTGATTTGATTCTAGTTTTATCTCTTCAATCCAGTCAAAACTATGATATGGAAATATTTCTTTTATTTTTGAGTTTTATGAACAGCTTGAAGTGAGACGAGGCGAAATCCAGCAAATGGGGCGGTTGTGGAACATTATAAGAGGGATTTTTGTTACCAAGTTGTGAACAACCAAAAGCGTGTGAGATGGCACATTATTGTAATTAAAGCACCAAAATTTTACCCACAAATTTGGCTGTTGACTAGTATTGTTCCAAATAAACAACACTTTGACCGGGCGGAAGGACTTCATAGTTCTTGAGTAGAAGAAAAATGTCAACATAATTTTGATTTTTGTTTTGCTTGGTCCTGTTTTTTCCGATCTTAGTCTATTAATTATAAGCACTCGCTCTGGACATGGTATGGTCACCAAATGCGTTTCCTAATATTTTCAACAAAATCATTTTCAAAGAAAATTCAACACAACCTTACTGAATTTCTAAACAAGTGAAAAATCAAAGAATGAACTTTTGAAGGCAAACGTCAACAAGCGTAACTTATTAGCTACTTATGCCTGAGTCAGGAAACTCGACACAGATATCAGTAAATGTCCCAATATAAGAAATAACTATGCAATTGGATGAGTCCAAGAGTTTTAGATTGAAAGTCTTACACCGTTAGTGGTGAATATTAAGATAACTTGGTGCGTTTGGGTATTACCGAATAATAATTAGGATAATTATTTTCCTTCTTTTTGGTTGAAAATGTTAGTTGTTTTATAAGATTCTAGATTGATACATATGACAAAGCATAGAGAATTGCGTTTCCTTCATCAGCAGTTATGTATCGCTATTTAATATCTGCATCTTATGAAACTTTAGGTCACCTTTATCATTGTGTAGAACACAATGTTAGTATTTTCTAACAAATATCATTTTTCGTTTAATGTTTTTGACGCTAAATCAATATGAATTGTTTTCCTTTTTAGTGTTGAAATAAGTGAAATCTAATAGCTGTATATATATATATATATATATATATATATATATATATATATATATATATATATATATATATATATATATATATATGTATAATAATATATCGCTTGTTTGACAAGGAACAATTGATATTTAACTACCAGTTTTGTTTCTCATTATGACAGTATTAGATGATTCAGGATTGTCCGATCATTTATTTTTGTTGAGAATATTATATTTCTCATTATGTAGGTATTTTTGAAGAGATTCACAGATCTTTCTTTTTCTGTAAGGCCTACTTGATTTTGGTGTAATGAATTGCAATATGTTCCTTTCAAAATGGAAATCAGTATCAAATAAATTTGAACATTAAAGAATATCATTGAAATGTTGGTTCAGTTTATTTCTTATCCTGTTTTAATTCGGCAAACTCTTCTGTTGCTCAATATTTAAGATAAAATACAAAAATTCTTCCGAATTTAAGCCAAGAATACATACAAAACAAAATTTTACTAGATATTTAGTATTGCAAAAATATTCGTTGAAGTCTATACGCAGTTAGGCGATTGAAATTAAATCAAAGCTATTCCAGTTAAGTATAAGGGAAATTGAAATTATTACATAATACTTCAAATGGAATTTTCGATCATTAAAGAGAATGAATTCAAAGAATGCAATTGTTAATACTGGTGACGAAAGAATATGACACATGTTCTGATTTTGCTGTGTTATCGCTCGTTTTGTTGATTCCCAATTTCCATTTTTTTATTATAGTTATGCTTAGTAAACGAAAAAATATAACTTATTTGAATGTTGTGGAAAAACAATGTATAAAAAACTAATTTTTTTTCTGAATTGTGATCACTAAAACAGCTTCTAGAAGATCAATATTTGGGTTAATATATTGCACAATATTTTAGTAATAGTTTACTTGGCTAACCCACACGGTGCAATATTATTGATCAATAAATTAATTCACGACTCATACATTTACAGTCAACATGTGAAATAACAAGAAGCAAACAGCAAGCTGAGTTGTGTGGCCATTGCGTTAGTTATCATTTGTATCCGGATAGTGTTCTCTGTTCGTTGGGCAAAAATGTTTCTATTGTTAATTTTTTTTTCAATTTTGTTACACTTTGATACACTTCAACATTTCATAAAATGAATTTTCTCTCTTTATGTTGTCTCTATGTACCCATGTACACTGTTATCACAAAATTGAACCTGTATAGCATAATAATATAGCCCACAAACGAATCAACTTTTTGATTGATTCAGTTTATCACACAATATATCTTATTTACAAACGTTTAATATTATTCTTCAATATCAATAATTATGCATTACATTGATGTAAATATTGACCCTCTAGGCTAGGTATAACATTATTTCAACATCTGTCGTTTAGAATGTGCTATGTTTATTAGGAATCTTTATGTTGCAATATTAATTGATTAACATTAGAGAAAAATAGTAATATTTCCATCTGCTCAAAATTATTATTCTTTTCGAAGATCTTTAAGAATACTTTTAGTAATATAATATAATTTTTTAGTTTCACATAGAACTGACTCGGATTTCTTGTTTCAAGTCCAAAGAAAATTATTGAACAACTCGTGAGTTATAGAATAATCCTTCATGATTTCTCGAGTCTGTCAACGAAGACTGTTGGCAGTATTCATATTAATAGTCGCAAGGTTCAATTGAATATCCTACCATGGAATGACAGACAGTAGTTCGTCCTCCCAGTTATAGACACGTCTTTGTTTTATACCCTTTTGAGATATCCACAAACAATATCCACCTTAACTAAATATCGACACTCTAAAGTATTTTTATCTAGACCTAGGATGCGGTGATCGTTACATATACGTTGTAAAGATTTGCGAGATTCGATATTATTTCGTTACGATATCGCAGGATGGTATTCGGCAGTGACACGTATTTCGTTCAGAGGGAATTTCAATTGAATCTGTCCGATACACAAGAACTAATTCTTCATTGAGGACTAGTTCACACATTGTTGAATAATCTTTTTTATCAATTCGTCTTCCTTCTATTGCAGATGCATATCTTTATTGTTCAATCGAATTGTTTTATTTACAAACGTCCTGTTAAAGAAAGATCGCTGTTTGCTGGATGGACCCCAAATTTTTCTTACTCCTTCATCTGTTCGCGTTCATATAGCGGGTTGCGCGAAAGTCCTTAATAAAATTCATAATTCATTAATTGTGGGTTTTTAGCAAAAGCGCTCGCATAGGTCGATTTTACCTATAGAATAATAGATTGAGTTACTTCGATGACAGTAATTGGAAAACTTCCGTCATTTTTACCGAAACCTCAGAAAGCTATTCTCGCCCATGCAAAACAGGGCTCGAGTGATATTAATCTGAGAACCTTATAGTTGATTGATTATTACTCTTCCCCTATTGAGATGAAGAGTATTGTCTTAGATTCCGGTTGTTTCAGATTAATAGTTTGTCTGTTGCGCAACAAAATGTGACGTTGGAAATGTAAAGTAAATATAAATGGTTTTCATACCCTGTAATTTTCAATTTCCAGCGCCCCCTTGTTTCGGAGCTTTGGAACCTTATTGTTATCTTATTGCAAATTGCAAATGGTAAACTGTTAATCTCTATCAAGGTTTATTGATTATTGATAAAAGGATGTAAACGGTTTATCAAAAACAAATTTTGAATATCCTCCTTTTATTATTCATGTCAATTTAATTTTAAGTAAACATTTGTTTTTGAAAATTGTTTTTTCATTTTGCTGCCAATCACAGGTGAATTATTTGTTTACGTCATGTTATTGATAATCCCAGAATTGAAATTGATTTCTTGTTGACATCAAGAATGAAGTCGTTAAACGTTTGGTAATTGGGATTTTCCTAAGCAATTTTATTTGAGAATCAATCGTAATTCTTTGAGGGGTTTGTTTATAATTTGATATAATACCTATACCGATATAATAAGAATTTTTTATATGCGCTAATCTCTGGAATAGTTGGATGTAAATAAAAACTTCTGTATTAGAAAATTTGTTATGGAGGCATGCCCTAGATTGTATAACATCGCATTCGGATCAAAAAACAACCGTATGATACAGTGATGCAGGCATCCAAATCTATACAAAGGTAAATTGTGGGTGATTGCTAGTAGTAACTTATAAAATTGGAATTTTATTCAGTTTTCTTGAAAACTGGGTAACCATTTTTTTGATCAGTTTCTTTGATTTTCCTTCAATGATGGGTTTAGTACAAACTTTCGGATATGATTTTTGTTTCTAGCAATATCTCCTCAAATTAAATGGGATCAATCAAATGGAAAAAATTAAATATCCCTGTTTAATGTGTGAGCAGGTTAGCTGTAAGATTCATTGTTTGTGCTTTTAGTTATACACTTCCTCGGTATAGTTGAAATAACCAACAGAAGGAAGATATAATTGTTGCCAAGCGACATGTATACAAACTTTATAATTTATTCTCAGGCATTGTTTATTTTTAGAATCGATTCTAATAATATCCGTATCGAAAGTATTGTCATTCCATTCAGGATAAAATAAGTTTAGACATCATTTGGGAAGCGAATTATCATTGATCCTATTCTTAACTAGCCAAAATACAAGAGAAAATCAATCGGAAAAATTCCTGTCGGTGTAGAAATTGGTTTCATAAAAATTCATGCCTGCCAAGATTCCTCCTCCGCATTCTTTCCAAGCTGAAGGCCGAAGGAGAAGACTATTATTCTTTCAATTACAGAATTTCCAATTTTCAAAATTTCACGAATTCTCTTTATATACACGATTCCATCTTATTATCAATGTGTTCATTCCTCGATACATTTCTACAAAACGATAAGGCTAAATAAAAATTCAATCAAGTAAACTGATGACAACATAGTTGAAAATATAGTGTAACTGACATATATTTTCAATGAAATAAAACTAAAGTATTTAGATTTTCACTATATTAATATAGTGAAAATCTAAATACTTTAGTTTTATTTCATTGAAAATATGTATATCGGTTTTCATCAAGCAATATAGTGAAAATCTAAATACTTTAGTTTTATTTCATTGAAAATATGTATCGATTTTCATCAAGTAACGACCTCCTCAATAGTAACTGACATAGTCAATGAAATAAACTTGCTTATTGTTCGGTTCCAATTTTTAAATACATATATGATCGAAATTCGTTTTTGTTGAAAAATAATTTATTGCGGATTGTTTCTCATAAAACTTATGATTATAGAAAATACTAAATAATCTATTGTAAATGAGGCTTGTATTAGTAGCCGCCAGAATATACCTTATTTTGAAATTTGATATCATTGACGTAAATATTACATACATGTTTCACAAGTACATTTTACAAATTTGTCCTCCGGAAATAAATTCTACGAATTCACTAGAAAGTAGTGTTCGATTTGAGTTTTAAAATTTTGTCAAATAACCTTGTCTATGAATTTAAAGAAATTCACCTCCTTTTACTTCTTCAAATTGCAAATTCCAAGATTTACTATGAATAATCTGCTTATAACCTCCATTTTTGTTCCTCACAAAACACATGGCGGCTTTCCTTATTAAAAACTAGTTGATTAATTATAAAATTTCAATTGCACTATCACTCAAACACTACAACTTATCAGTTACAATCTCTTGTGATAGCAAGTAACTAATGAAAACTATCTAGAAATTCCAAAACTGGCTCTTATCCAAGTATTTTAAAGGAAGCGAATCGAATAAAGAAAATGAAAGTTATAAAATATGTATTTGAATTAATATACTTGTTTTTAATATACTCCTGAATATCTAAATCTCCAAGCTGTGATTATATAAAAAAGAACATACCCCCACTGTAGTATCTATTTCGAATTTCTGGGAAAAGCTCTCCATTCTTCCAATCCTAAATGAAAGGCTGATATTATTTCACTAATTCTTACAATTTTTCCAACAGCGTATGGATTTAGGCGAATGCCCGAAAATTCACGATTTAGCTCTCCGTGCTGATTTCGAAAATGCTCAGAAGACGAAGGACTACTTCTACGACTTGGATGTAAGTATCTTTTTCTTAGCTTTTCTGAAAAAATAGTTTTATAATGCAGGCAATTTCAAGGCTTAGATTATATGTTTATTTTCTTATGGATCGGTTCCTCAGTTTTATAGCTATTTCTCGCAACAGAGTATCATGCATTGAGTATGCAAAGAGTGCAGTATGCAACTGACCGTTCTTATGATATATTGAATGTTCTGTTTAGAAACTTTTCTCTTGCAAAAACTGAATGAAACCTCATTTTCGAGTGAACGTAAGATTTTCAAGGCAGCATTCTACAACCCACAAATTGAGAACATACCACCTACAAAATTATATTTTCATTCCAAAACTAGACGTTTTATTAAAATTTCCCAAGGAACAAAAAGTTTCTGAAATATAAAAATGACCAGTGGTCTTACTTAAAATTCTGCTGGTGAAAAGGATTATAAATACAGAAAACCATCGCCGTGTAGATCTTTCGCAACAAATTGGAACGCAAAATCGGGTGAACACTTTGGAGCAACCTATGGTTCAAATTCGAGCCTAATAACTCGAAAAGTAAAGGAGACATTTCAACACTATTTCCAAAATAAAGCCTCTTTCCACTTAGATTAAAGAACATTCTTCATACTTTCAACTGATCTGTCCGCAGTAGAAATGATTACCAATTAATGCACGAGACTATTTGAAAAAGAACTAGAAATACCGAAATTTATGTATTATATCGATTTGATTCTGTGTCCGCAACATTAAATATCTAAAATAACAATGAAATTAACTAGTCAACTCTATGTATGAAAAAATTATGTTTTATATAGGAATATATGCAGATTCTTAAAAAACTAAGTCATTGGAAAGTAGTAATTTGTAAACTAACAATAGAAAATCATAATTTATATTCGGAAAGTATCTATTATTTGTTATGCACAAATGACGTCTGACAATTCTATGATTTGTGCTACAAGTCTGTGGAAATAGTCGTGAGGCTGCCTTCTTCCAGGGAAACGATGAAGAAAAAAATGCTTCTTCTACTTCATAACATATCATATTTTTCATAGTTTTCGTTCCACATTTCGGCGAATAACAAAGATATTTTACTGAGGGAATCATTTTAACAAATGAGAATAACAGTGACATTTATTTTTTGAGCCCAGAAAAAATGTTTTTTGCCTTATTTCACATTGGCGTTCTAGACAATATTCCAGAAATTCTAATATCTTACCTTAACATCATAGAATAGATATCATGTTTTAATTTGACTGCAACCGAAACTTCCGGCTAGTTATAGTAATTTTCGTGATCGACATTTATAATTGTTTTTAGTATATTTAAATTGTGATATCCTATAATTTCATGCCTATCAATTACATTGTGAAAAGTTGTCGAACTGGCATACTCTATTTCTGTTATCGGACCTCATTATTTTGTGATCTAAGATTTTACATCTTATGATCTTTTATGTTGCTGGTACAGAATAAAATCAGTCATAACGTCTTCCTACTAGATCTTCGAATATTTCTAGTCTTTTGAAATAAAGATTGAAAAAATCTGCACCCCACTGCACAAGTCTCTTCTATGTTCCTGAAACATTTGAAAACTGTTGACATAATCTTTATTTCTTATTTATGTAGACGTTGTTTTTTCTCACTCGCACGTGATACGGTTTTGTGTTCAGTTTGCTAAATGTTTGTACTCATGATTTATGAATCAAAGAATTCTAGAAGCAAAAGTTAATAAGCATAATTCATTAATAACTAGTCTTCCAGTCAAGAAATTTAACGTAGACGTCAGTAAAGGCTGTGCCAATATAATACTAACAAAATACTATGCATTTGGATGAGTCCAGAAATTTTAAATTGGAAATCGTATACTCTTTGAATACAGTAGTATATAAATAATGCAAGTTTCTTGCATTATTATACTGCATTACATTGTTTTCGAAATTGAACAAACGCTAGCTTGCATCAACTGTTTGTTTATCGTCAAATCGGCGCCCTTCAAAAAGCGTTTTCAATCTTGAAAATATTTACAGGAACTACATATATATCGGAACATAGCTGTCAGAACTTGTGTTTTGTCAAATATTGCTGCACGAGGCTCGATGAATGTGCTGAAGTAGCGAATCCCTGTTCGACTAAAGCAATGGCCGTTTTCTACTCATTACGTCACGCAATCTTGACAAAACTTCGATATACTAGTCCCTATTGCTTGTTTCGCCTTCATCAGAAATTTAACCCTTGTTTCATCACTAGTAAACCTTTGAAACTGATTTTCATCATTATTGACCTTGTACAAATTGTCATGAGCGATTTAGTTTTTCAATAATATTTCTTGGGAATCACGACTGTGGTCGACTGAATCTCATCTGCCTTTTAATACTACAAGTGTTACTAAATTGGAGTTGGCGATTGCTGACTTCTATTGTATTTCCCAATAAGAGTGATGCTTTTAATATTAAATAAAACAAAAAATATTTGAGATGGTAGGAAATTTTTTTTTATGGGCAGCCTATGATAATTATGTTTCGAATAATAAAAATGTGCCTGTCCATATATCCATTTTTTTTCAGCTTATTCAATAGATCAGCACTAATTTTATGCATTTCAGTACATTGTTCGATGTTCGATTTTAGGTCATCAATGCTTTGTTGCTTATTTGCATAACGCACAAGAAGGAATCTAACGGCATTAAATCACAAATATTTTTTCCAATGAATCAATGCTGGCGTGGCGTCGCCTGTGTCTTGTTGAAATGACATGTTTTCCGAATAAATTCAATTTTATTATAACCACGAAAAACCTATTAACGTATATTTTCACTGTTACCGTAAATGAAGACCAATTCCAATTCTTGAGTGAATACTAAATTTTTGTATTGATGTAAATTGAAATCCTTTCTCAAAATTCGACATGCATACTTGGAATGCCAAGTTCTTGAGAACGTCAATTGACCGACCGATCTGCGTCTTCTGCAATACTGACTCTTATAGCAATATTATTTCAGCTAATTGCTATTCTTTATGTTTTTGATGCTTCTGTATCGGTAAAGCGTAATCTTTATAAGTTTATAATTATGAGAAGGGCTGTGGTCGATTATGTGGACCACAATCATAAGCAGGCTTACGTTGAGTTTCAATAAAAGAACAATAAGATTTTAAGTAAACGTTGAACTGACTATTGAACTTGCGAAACCGATTTATATATTTTAATCCAACAATATCCTATCTAATGTAACATTTTATATCAGTCTCAATATTGAAAGCTTTATTCTCTTTACAGGCGATGGAACATCTTCAGGCTTTTATCAGCGACTGTGATCGCAGAACTGAGTCTGCCAAACAGCGTTTGGCTGAGACGCAGGAGGAGCTTACTGCTGAAGTTGCCGTCAAGGCAAACAGCGTTCACGAGCTGGCTGAACAGATTGGTCAAAAGCTAGCAAAAGCTGAACAGCTAGGCCAAGAAGGGTTTGTTGAGGAGAGCATGAAACTTATGGAAGAGGTTAGAACAAAAGTTATTGTATAATATCAGGTCCTCGAAAGCAACTTTGTATGAATCTTGATAGAATGCTATACTTTTATAATGATTACTATCGGTTCTCTGAATCATATTTTCTGATCTAACGATTATGATCTCTTGCCTTTAATATTATTATAAACAACCCATTTCTCGCCCCCCAGTAATCATTCGCTTTAAAAATGGATCTTTTTTGGATATGTGATGAATTAAGTTTTAAAAATGAGCAAAGGTGTCTCAAGCGATCATGGACTATCGTGTATGAATTTAGTCTCAGTGATTTCATGAATTGGTATTCGGCGGTTTGCAACAATCAGTATTTTTTTCTTCCGCTTACGGCTTTACAGAATGATGTGCACCATCAATATTGCTAGAATGAAAATATCTAAACCAGTTTTGGCACTGCCATTCTGTCAATTCAGAAAAACGTTTCTTTACTTTTTCGTGTAGAAAAATTGATTAAGCTGAGAATGTTTCTTTTGGGCATATTTGATAGTTTATCACACGAAACCCATTGCGCAGAATCGAATAAACTAGTAAGAAACCGCTCTTGCTATATTTGCTGTCAAAATATATAGTGACAATACAACTCTGAAAATATGTCTTCCTCAACACTTATATTATTCCATTATAGGTATCTTGCATAATATATTTTGAACGTATTATCCTAAATATGAACATAAGCAATTTTTTATTTTCTTTCCAAATAATAATTTACTGAAAATCAATTAGTGAAAAATTTTCATATATAATGTTCTCGGGTATACTCAAGTGCAAAATTTGGAACTGTGAGACTTCTCTAAAATCGTGTCCCGAACAATGGGAAACAAACACACAATAGTTGGTGTTTTTGTTAGCTAGCGATTTTATTTTTGAATTCAAGGTGAACACTTTACTTACCTAGGATTCCATCCTTTCGGGATAGCACACAAAGAATAGTCTATTGAAAGACTTGTATACTTCTTAAAGTGAATGCCAGCACGCCGTTCTTTTTTTTTTTGACGAATAGGTCATATATCGAAATTTTTATTTTCTTATAAAAGTTTCTTCTGCTTAATAATATGTTGAATCCTTGAGAACATTATTAGGAAATTTGTTTCGATATTCGAGGAAATGTCCCATCACAAACAACTTTATGTGATTGTTAAATGTTCTCTCCTTAACACTAGATTGCCTAAGCAAGTCACTTTGACTTCTTTTGAATTTCAATTAAAAAACTAATTATTTAAATAATGGCACAGCTCCTTATAATTTTGTGACTTTTTCTACAACATATAAATGGGTTAATTAATCATTGTTGTGCACTTCCGCATATATATGTCATATTTCATTCTGACTGCTTGGAAAATACCAGTTCGGCTCTGGATTGTAATAACATAACATACAAGTTCATGATAAATTGTCGATTTCGACATATACTTGCTAAGTTGTACTTGTTCAATAACTAAAGTTATTGTTATTGTTATTCGAATCTTTATGCCAGGCCTGGTCACGCGCTATTTTTCCTTTTGAACGCGCTGTAATGTAATTCAGATGGGAAGGAGGAGCACTGAGTGTATGATCTCATACTGTAATCGATTCGGCTGTGCACGTGTCGACTTTGGTCATGCCTGCTTTACGCACTGTTACTCGTTCTAACACGTTGTTCAGTTGATTTCTTTCGCGCCCTAAAATTAAAAGAAATGTCCAATAGAAAAGAACTATTAGAAAAGCTAAGAGAAATAGGTGAAGAGTGTTCCAATATAGAATCAGTGCATCGAGATGGGGACTATCATCTGAAGATGAATCGGATCATTTTTAAAGTGAGACATCTGATGCTGAAGAGAGCGATGAAGAGGCGATCACCAACGATGATAATGAAGATATCATCAATGTGCCCAGGAAAAAGCGTAGGGTTCTAATTAGTTCAGATGAAGAAACTGGAAATACCTCTCAGGAGACCGAAACAGCTGCAGATGGTACTGTGTGGTCGAAATTTGACGAAGGGGGTATTCCTGGAAGGCTACCATCTACGTGTATTTTCGAGCGTCTGACAGGACCAACAGGCTACGCAAGAAGAAAAGTTATGGTAAATAATCTTGTCAGTGCATTCTCGTTAATAATAAATGATTATATTATCAAAAATATAAAAAAGTATACAGAAGAAGCCGGCCGAATTTTGGATTACGATTGGACAACTACACTGCCGGAAATAAGTGCATTTATTGGCATTCTATATGCTCGTAGAGCCTACGAGGCAAAAAATTTAAAACTAAGTTATTTATGGTCAGTCTAGTGGGGTCCCAAATTTTTCAGAACAACTATGTCCCGAGATGTCTACGATTTATTAGTTTTGACAAACGGACTGAAAGAAGTACACGCATCCGAACAAATAAATTTGCCTTGGTTTCGGAAATATGGGAAATATGTTTATTGAAAACAGTCAACCTTGCTATCAACCAGGGCAAAACATAACAGTTGACGAACTATTATTTCTAACAAAGCTATGTGCAAGTTTATATACAATTTATGCCTTCGGGAAAAATGAACAACGACCATCGTCAATGCTTCTAAGCGAATACGTTGTTCTGAAACTTGTCGAACCATATACAGGCTGTGGAAGAAATGTCACGACCGACAACTTTTTTACTGGCATGTCACTAGCGACGAAATTATTGGCCAAAAAAACTACATTAGTTGGAACTATTAGAGGAAATAAAAGAGAATTACCTAATTACCTAGAGCAGCCAACAATTGAAGAATAACATGCCTCATTTTTCCACTCTCCTATAGATCAGAAAATTGTGTCCTTACAATATATGTGTATAAAATCAAACCGAACAAAAGAGTGGCTGTTCTAAGTTCCAGGTATAAATTTGTTGAAATTGATGAAAGTAATAGAAGAATGTTACCATATTCAATTCAGTTTTATAATGAAACAAAATTTGGCGTTGATATGACCGAATATATGGCCAGAAAATATACGGTGAAATCTAGTTCTCGTAGATGGCCCCTCCAAATATTTTTTAACATTTTGGATTTGGCTGCAATAAATGTTTGGATCCCTTATAAAGAAGTGACCGGAATACAATTAGAACGAAAACAGTTCCTGAAAGAGAGAAACATTCATCACAACAAGAAGACCCACAAGTATCAACTGCAACATTTTCAAATACAACAGATTCTACGAAACGAAAAATTTGTCAAATATGACTTTGCCACAATAACAAAACAAATAATATTGGTCAAAAATGTGAAAAGTATGTTTGCGGTAGATATACATCCAAAAAAATTTGCATTTTTATTTGCTTAAAATGTCCAGGTAATATATAATTTTTTTTCAAACTGAAATACATTTTATCATTGTTAATACTTATTAATAACTTGTTATATGACTGTAAGTGATATAAAGTATATTAAAATTTACGATCACGATCACGATCTGCCTATTTCAATCCACTGCTGGATGTAGGCTTTTCCCATATTGAACCATTTCTTTCTGCTAATAGCTTCTCTCATCCAAAGAAGACCCGCTGATTTTTTAATATCGTCTCTCCACCTTGTGTTTGGCCTGCCGATACTCCTATGCCCCACTCTTGGCCTCCATTCCATGAGCCTCTTGGTCTACCGATTGTCATTTCTTCGAGCTACCTGACCTGCCCATGACCACTTTAGTTGAGCTGTCCTCTCCATGACATCTGTCAGCTTGGTTTGTTCTCTTATCCAAGTATTTCTTATGCGATCTGATAGTTTAATATTTAATATTATTCTCTCGTGGGCTCTTTGGGTTTTCGTCAATTTTTGGGCCAACTTCTTAGTAAGACACCATGTTTCGGCTCCATATGTAAGCACAGGAAGAATGCATTGGTTGTAGAGGTTTTTCTTGAGGTTGTGGGGTATGTCTGATGTCAGGACATGTTTTAATTTGCCAAATGCCGCCCACGAAAGGGACACTCTTCGTGTAATCTCGTCAGTCATGTTGTCTTTTTAGTAGTTAGTTTTTGTCCCAGGTATATGTAGTTTTCGACATTCTCTAGTTGTTGACCTTCTACGTGGATTACGGGGTTATTGTTTGTGTTAGTCATTATCTTCGTCTTGCTGATGTTCATTTCTAGGCCAACATTTTTTGAATGGTTGTTCAAGTCTAGGATCATATCTTGTAATTCTTGGACGTTACTACTTATTAGTACAATATCGTCGGCAAAGCGTAGATGATGTAGAAGTTCGCCATCAATGTTGATTCCTTTCTTATGCCAATCCATTTCTCTAAAGATTTCGTTCAAAGCTGCAATAAATAGCCCCGGTGACACTGTATCTCCTTGTCGAACACCTCGTTTTATTGGAATGTCATTGGTTTTATTCCATAACTGGACATGCATTATGGCGGAAGAATAGATGTTTTTTATCAGGTTCGTGTATCTGCTGTCCACTCTACATGCATTAAGAGAATTAAGGACTGCCCAAATTTCTATACTGTCAAAGGCCTTTTGGTAGTCTATAAAGGCTGTATAAAGATCTAAATTATACTCATTGCACTTTTCTATTAGGTGTTTAATTGCATGAATATGATCCAGAGTACTGAACCCAGATCTAAATCCAGCTTGTTCACGGGGTTGCTGGAAATCTATTTTTCCCGTTAATCTTTTGGCAATTATTTTGGTGAATAATTTATATAGCTGGGATAAAAGGCTTATTGGTCTATAATTACCAAGGTTTCTTATGTCGCCTTTTTTGTGGAGAAGAATTACTTCAGCCTCAAGCCATGCTTGGGGGACTTGACTTTGATCCAAGCATTTGTTGAACAATATTACCAGTTCTTGTTTTAGGCGAGGACTTCCACATTTGAGCATTTCTGGAATTATGCCATCTGGTCCAGCCGCCTTGGAATTTTTAAGATTATTCAGGGCTGAGTTTAATTCATTAACAGTAATTTCGGGAATATCCTCAGAACCGACATTACATATTTTTCTCTTTCCATCTTCCTTTTGCTGTGCGTTTGGTTGTAATTTGGAATCATATAATTCTTTATAAAAGCTTTCTATTAATTTGAGCATTTGATCTCTATTTGTAATGACCTTCCCAGCTTTGTCTTTAAGTGATGTCATTTCTCTTCTTCCTATACTAACATGTCTATTAAAAATTTTTGGTCCTTTGTTATTCTCAATAGTTTCTTTTATGATCTTGGTATTAAATTTCCTAATGTCTTTTCTAATTTCTCTTCTTATTAATTTGTTCAGTTCAGCCCATTCGATTAAGTTCCTATCTTTGTCTGGTTTTAGTTTCCTTCTTTCTTCAAATAATTTCGCTGTTTCGTCACTTATTTTTCTTCGACTTCTTTTCGTCACTGTTGTTACCTCACTTGCGCTTTCTTTAATGATGTTGCTTAATTCATTTGCATGTGTATTTAAGTCGGTATGTCTTAGAGTTGGGGGTGCCTTATCAATATTTTCGTCTATTTTAATTGGTACTGTTTTTTCTATTGATAAGGACTTCAGGGTCTACTCTCTTTTGGGGCTTCAACGTTAAATTTCTCTTATGTGTTTTTATTCTGACCTTTGCTCGTATCATTCTGTGGTCACTTCCCACATTTACCCTGCTGACTGTAGCGACATCTTCTACTATGAGAGGGTTACTCGAAATTATAAAGTCAATTTCGTTTTTATACTTGAAGTCTGGACTTCTCCAGGTCCATTTTCTATATTTACGTTTTTGGAAGAAGGTATTCATAGCATAAAGCTGGTTCATCTCTAAAAAGTCAACCATCGTGTCTCCACGTTCATTTCTTGTACCGTATCCGTATTGACCTACTGCTCTCTCGGTTTCATTTACTTGATTGCCTATTTTGGCATTAAAATCGCCTATTATAAGAATGTCTTTTCCGGTTTTGTTGTTTATGATTTCCTGTAGTTGTTCATAGAAACTCTCTACAACATCATCGTCGTAATCCGAATAAGGGGCATACACCTGGACTATTTACATGGAGTATTCTTCTGAGATCCTTACTGTAACATAAGCGATTCTGTCTGAAATTCCTACATATTCCGTTACCAATTTTGCAAGTTTGCTGTGTACAAGAAATCCGACACCATGGCGTTTGACATTATCTTGTCCTTCATAATTATTATAATAGTACTTGTCCTGACTTTAGTCTGACGATGTCTTCCCCTATTCTCCTTACTTCACTCAGTCCTAATATGTGCCACTTAATATCCTTTAGTTGTTCCTCTATTTCTTCTAGTCTATCATTGGTGGAGAGTTTCTGACATTGTAGTTGCTATTTGTTTTCCTAGTCGTTGCCTGTTTCGTTTTATTGTAGCAGCCTGGTCCAACCCAGGGATTCTTAGCTCCCCCTGTCCCTCTCTTTGCCTTAAAAATTACTGATGAACAAATTTCTTTGCGCATTATTTATTTTTTCACAATGCAGTCAAAGTGACTGCTTTCCGGCAATATAGGTATATACTAAGCTCCCGTCTTTCTAGTGTTAATATTGTCCTTCTTCCTCGATAATGGTATTATCCATTGGATCCCAGATTTTTGTATTTTGTTCTTAAAATTTTGTAAATTGTGTATCACTTTTACTAGGTCAGTATTTCTCTTTTGTAGTTGTCTAAAAATGGTGTTAGCATAAGTAATTATGAAATGAAAAGATTCAAAGTTTGAAATCCATGTCTTACAATCAATGATAAGCATTAACTTGTTGAATTGTTGAGATCATCTTTATATTTCCGTTGTTCTCCAAATTCTCCGTAACGCTGATCCGTTTTGAAATATGCTCGTGAACAATATTTATTCACACGAATGAAATTGTGAATATTGCTGTAATCCCCCTTGAAAAATTTTCATTTCACTCTGTGGAACATTGAGGATAGAATTTGACTGTTAGATGATGAATTCTTTTGCATATATTGTCTCAAAAAGGAAACGAAAGAAATAGAATTGTATATAGCCTTAAGCTAGCTCATCCAAACCTCGACTTATGAAGCATGTAGCCCACTCTATACCTCAGACTGTTGGCTCATCATCCACCCGAAAAGCCCAACTACCGGTTACCAGGCCTCTCTCCCGTAGTATTTGTGTTACGTGCATGCCGTGCGGATACGGAAAGACTGAAACTGGCTTCCTCTAGCACGAGATTGAAAACACTCTTGACTGAAGATGACCTAAGTAGTAGTTCGCATACCCTGTATCTTAAAATGATGTTAATTGAAAAACAACTTCTAATACCAGAAATAAAATTAGAATATTTATATCCCCATATCTTACGCGAATATTCTTTTAGACTATTTAAATATTATATAAAGCTGCATCTAGCAATTTCTATGGTTCTCAATTCACTCTTTTCAATTAGGTAGAAGAGTTACGTAAGAAGAAACTGGATGCTGAACAAGAATATAGGAATTCCATGCCAGCTAGCAGCTATCAACAGCAGAAATTACGAGTTTGTGAAGTATGCTCCGCCTACTTGGGTATACACGATAATGATCGAAGATTGGCTGATCATTTTGGTGGCAAGCTTCATTTAGGTTTCATCAAAATCCGCGAAAAGCTTGCTGAACTAGAGGTAAGTAGAAAATCTTAGAGATAATAGTTTTTGTTTAGAGAAACAAGGAGTAATAATAATAATTATGACTACTGACATTTTTTATTTGATATAGAACACAATTTTATAAAAATCGTATATTTCAACTTCTAAAAGAAAGTATTACTCGAAAAAATAGATTATGGACAGATGAAAACGGAAAAATGTCTGACAAGGGACGTCCGTTCTCTTTTTGTACCGTTGCAGCGCTAGACGAAAATTGGTTTTCACTTTATCCAGTAGGGTTGTGCTCCCTTGATGGATTGAAGCTTTAAGCTTGCAGAGATCTTATTGTACTTCTGTGAATTCCAACCTTTAACAGAATACCTTCAATCAGAGTGGCTTGGACTTCTATAAAAGTATCATCACTTGTTCGGACGTTGTATACCTAACGTAATATTGTGAAGTTGAGACTTCTTCATTACAATTAATATTAAATCGACGGCGAGACTTGGGCTGAATCGCAGTGATGTATTTGCCATTAGAAGCTAAACTATCCTATGTTCGAATGCGGTGCTTAAAATTTACAGTGTAATGTTACAAAATGTGTAAAGGAATGGGATGTTACCCACTGCATGACCCTCTCTTTTTGATCAACTGAGTACTAGTTGTTTCAAAAGCTCTTGTTCTCGAGTGCTTCTCTGTGTAATCATAACATATATGAAATCAAATAGTGATAGACTACAGTCATAGTTTGAACAAACAAATCAAATTTTTGCCCTTTCAGTCTTTGATGTGTATTTGGGAACAAAAAATATTCAAATATTTTTCAAATTGCCCAAAAATAACGAAAAACTTTTGTAACACAAGTTTTCTCAGACATTTTGAGGGGCTACTGTATAGTGAAACTCGTCACGATTCAACCAATTTTTAGTAGTAGTCCTTGATCTTAGTTGCTTTACTGATTATAGTAATAGTTGTAGAACACTTTGAAAGAATATGTCATATGTTAAGGTATAAAAAGGTAAATTATTTGATATTTTCCTAACATTGCAATAGTACATAAGCATTCATTTCCATCAATAGATGAACTCTGAAGTTTCAGACTCTCAGATTATACTACTTAAACTCAATTAAGGTATTTATTCAGTTCATCATCAATTGAAAGATGTAACTTATATTCATATTTGCGAAAAAATTATTGTGATGAAGACTGTAAGAAGGCTGATAAGATTTTAAACATTATTTAAAAATCAGCGATGTGAGAAAATTAAATTTTTTTAATGGAACATGTTATTTGATTCGATTCATTACAATGTATGGAAGATAATCTCTGCCAAATATTCGTTACTGCTTCGGTTGCACACGTAGGTTGTGTTGTTAAATTTTGTACACATCATTGAAGGTTAACATCATAACAAATCAGAGACTATATGATTGAAATTAAGTAAAGGTTGTTACAATAAGACAGGCAGATGTTAACACCTGTGAACGTAGTTTAAACGTTACTTGATATTTAGGTTGGTTCTTCCTTTCAAAATCTTCTGTTATTTACGAATAAAATCATGGAACGTTGGAATTGAACAGTGGTGTTTCATAATATTACAATTTTGGCTTCAAAAGTTGTACAACATTACACGGTAGTGTGCGTTATTTGCTGTGACCGAATTTCCATCTTTATTTAAAAAAAAAATGGCTTCTTCCAGCACACCACATAGTTATTCTTTGTGAATGCATTGATATCCAGGCACTGCTCTTTTTATTGGTCCATATTCTCCAATTCTACTTCTTGGCGTAGGCATTGAACTGGAAATCGGTTTTGTCGCTGGAGAATTTTGTTGGAAAATTCGTTATTTGCTTTACTTTGTTCATGTAGCCAATCGCAGTACAGCGATTTAAATAATCGTGCTGGAGTCGTGCGTTAGTTGATAGTGTACGCTCACAATGACGGATTCTTTCATCAATCTTCGATGCAAATAGTCGTAAACGAGTGCTACTACCGTTCTCTATGTCTAATGTATTTGGATTCTCGGTCACATTTTCCTCAACAGTAATATTTTCGACCCAACGTCTTGCACGAGAACGTGCTGGCCCATTAACATCTGCTACATATCCGATTTCTTGATAATTTTTACAACAGTACTCTTGGTTGAACGATTATGCAATTTGAAAAATTATTAACGAAAAGCGCGAAAAGAATTTCGGTTTGAACGCCCATTTTCGTAATAGGCTTTAATAATTTCAACACCACTGTTCAATTCTAACATTCCATGATTTTATTCGTAAATAACAGAAAATTTTGAAAGAAAGAACCAACCTAAATAACAAGTAACGTTTAAGCTACGTTCACAGGTGTTAACATCTGCCCGTCTTATTGTAACAACCTTTACTTAATTTTAATCATTTGTTGTGAAGTTAGCCTTCAATGATGATTTTCTAATAACATTATTGAAAGATTACTATATTTTTTTTTGTTTTCACATATGCTCTGTTGATTACTCGGTTTCGTCTAAATCTCATTCATATTGAGTCGAGTATATCGAAATTCACAGAGAAACAAAGTTTAAGCTAATCATGTTCTGGAATGGTTTTCTCATTTTTTTATTTCAAAAGACCATAAGAAATTTTATCATATATCACATTACGTTGAATTTGTGATATTTTTTAGCTTAGGAATAAGGCAAAAAAATTGCCTAAAATAAGCAACAGAAATGATATATACCTAACATATTATCATGACGAATTATTGAAATTAAGTATTGATCCGAAATTGTTAATATACAAGTCTGACAACATGCAACTGATTTGTTTTCAGAAAACGGCTGATAAAAGGAGAGATGAAAAGCGCAAGGCAGGACGAGGTGATAGAGACAGAGATGACAGAGATGAAAGGAGTTATAGAGACAGGCATCGTGAGCACTATGTTGGCGGCAGAGAATTGGACCGAAGGTCTAAGAGGCATCGCTCGCGATCCAAGGATCGCAAGGATAGAGAACGTGGCGAGAAAAGTAAAGATAAAGAGGATCGTAGTAGAGACAGCAGGCAAGTATTAAATAGCTTGATTGTACATTGTAGTGGGAGCCATATTCAGTATGGTATAAAATTTAAGTAACATTACTTATCTTTTTTATAATTTTGAAATAGTTATGTGTAGATAATATAAGTGATATCTTATTTTACAATTAACATTTTTTTGTAGGAGCCGATCCTACCGTTCAAGATCGAGGAGTCGAGATCGCGACCGCAGATCTCACTCTCGTCATTCCAGTTCTAGCGACATAAAGAAGAAGAGAGATAGAGATGCTTAATCCTTAAAACGCAACAAGTAATGTAATTGTTTATTTTCACATTCGTATCTTCAAGTTTGTAGAATAGAAATCAGAAATTAATTATATTATTAATGTTGTAAGATAAGGATTTATTATTTGTTTGTTCTACAAATTCCATTATTTGTACAAATAATCATTTGACTTTTTTCTATAGCTAAGTTGAGTTTTATGTTGCTGAAAATTCTTAGATACAGAAATGTAGGAGTGTTGAGGTATGCAATAATTAAAATCGAAAAAAGTCCTTTTTGAATTGATGTTGAATATTCCCTTCCACACATTTTGAAATTTATGAAAAATTTTTCATTTTGGTTTACTGTTCTAGACGATGATGTTTCCACTGCGTTCACTCTTAATTTGTGATCTTGTTCTCTTAATTGCCAATCTTTCTTGAGCAGCTCTCTCATGCCTGCAAGAATAAAATTTAAAATTAAGTTTTGGATTCCAATTGTTCATTGCAGAATGAAGAAAGAAAGACTAATCTATTATACTTGTTTTGGCAATATGGTTTTTTTTGAAGGGGGATGAAAATAATTTTTAAATTTTGCTTTTATGAATTCTGTGTAACAATGTGCGAAAAACAGGATTATAAGAATGTTTTTTCAGTGTGACTGATAATTAATGATACTCCTTTTCACCTGACGTAGGTCTTTTAAATGATTATGATAAATATGGCAAATATTCTGAAATGTCTATTTGAACAGTTTTTGCTTGAAATGAACTATTATTCAGAGCTCCTAAAGCTATATAAATGCCAATAACACAGGTTGCATCCTTATCTTTTCTCACTGGCTGATAATTGGAAGATTGCTTCAGACAGTTGTCATGAAATTTCATGAACGTCAGGTGCAACACCTTGAATGGGTTGGGCAACACGTCCAAATCACGTGAGAATATATATATTTTTCTCATCAATTCTCTGGAAGAAGCAATTTCTTGAAGCAAAAGTAAAGAGATAATTCGAAAACCGTTAAATAGTGATATAATAAAAAAGAATCAGTTAATTATCATTGAAAACTTGTTGGGGATAATGATGTTCCAAATTATGTCACGATTAAGGAGATTTACAAAGTGAGAAATTTGAATATAATAAATAAAAGCTTTGTGGTATATTACTAAAACAATGGGACAGGAATGGTTTCTGCGGCGTAGATATCAGCACATTGATTATACCACGATTTAGATTGATGTGCGACTCAGTGATATTGCATGGTGATGTATATCAGAGAGGATGTTATCGGAGAATTTTAAGGTTGACATCAATAATATTCATCAATTTATTTTGGTGTCTACTTGATTGTTTCATGTGCAAGTGGTGAAAACCTTGGATACTTGAGTGATACAATAAACTCTAATTTCCAATTGTGAGGAGCGAAAATAAACTGTTTATAAATCTATAAGCTCTACAAAACCCTCGGTGCGCGAATATATAAATAAAAAGTAGTATTTGACATAATGGTTTATTTGAGCCAAGTGTAACAATAATTAAAATAGTCATAAAATAAAGGTGAGTATAATATATAATATGTATTTCAAGATTCTTTGGAAACTTCTATATTAAATAGATCAACGGGTTAAAAGAAAATTGCATTGCTACCGTCAGACTCAAGTACCCTGAGATATGTTTTTCTGCCTAATATATTTGGTTGGAAATTTTTGATATAATACTTTTAGAGCTTGTTGTCCAATACATTTATCATTTGTTTTCAATATGGTCAGCGTCCTTTGGGTAGTATACTTTACAGTACATATAGAAATTATTCAAATTATTATTTCTTGTGACCGCCTGGGTTGCTTCACGGTTAGTAAGCAAGTATGTAGGATATTGTAAATCCAGGTTCAAGTTATAGATGTTGTCCTTGAACAAAATGTGCTAAATTTAAAAGAGTCGCCTAAAGAGGACATGAACTTTCGAAGACCAGATAACTTGTAATCTTTGTGGTGGCAGTTATTATTGCACGGTCTAGGAGAGTGGTGTGGAATCCAATATCAGCTGTAGGTCCATCTGTGTAAATGGGCTAAGTTCCAGAGCACGTTGTTAAAAGACGAACAAACAGACATTATTTCTTGTTGATATCTGGGTACTATTAGGTATTTCAATGAAATAAGGGAGTGTCTAAACTTACACAATCTCGTTGTTCGTTTTTCATTCAATTTTTTTTACAGAAATTGAATCAATCAAGAACTATCCGTTCAGAAATCAAACAACACTTGTTAAGCTTATTTATTTTTAAAATGTTTTGCACAAATCAATCGATTTTAAATTTTCGAAAATTCATTACCTAAGCGGAAAGTTAGAAGATAATTTTAAGGAGATTCGACCTCTTGAAGCTCGATTTGTTGAGGATGACTAGACATGGCTACAATTTATTGTTTTAATTAATATCTTTCAAATTCTTGATTCATCAATATTTGAAAGTTTTTATATAAATTTTATTATGGTCAGTCTTGTTAGCAATCTATGAAAAATCTTTTAGGTAGTAGAACTTTACTGTCTATCTATTTAAGTTATTATTTGTTCTTGATATCCATGGACATATTTGGTATTTCCATATTGAATATAAAATGTTTAGACTTCCATGATCCGCTGATATTCAGACCGTTACAAGTGATTAATCCATTCTACATTGAGATTCCCAATGAAATGGAAACAAATTGATTACACTACATTAATATTCATGTCTACATGATCCAAGGAAATTTATCATGAAATATCACGTTTGAACAGGCGTTATTTCAAGCTGGAAAAAAACTGCAAGTGGGATTGATCTATAGATTTCGCCATTCGCGTGTTTTCTTTTAACCACAAAGTAAGTGTAGAAAAACGCTAGTGTTGGTGGGATTATAGCACTGCTATAATGCATTGCATTTTAAATTTTTAAGTGATTTCGTTGAATCGGCTCGTATGGAGGCGCAGCGGCTCGCCGTCGACTGCTCGACATTTGTGATGACTGATGACTAATGAGTTTGTATGAATCAGATATTCGTATCAAATACTGAAAAGTAGTTGATCTAGTTAAAATAAACATGTTACTGATACATACATTGATATTAGTGGTTGTATTCCTAGCAGGGCTGTCCGATATACCAAATACTTGACACAATTCCGGGAAACTTTTCCCTTGTATTTTCTTAATTACTATTGCGTTCTCTTTTTCAGAACACAAATACTTCCGCAAAACCTGTAATCTCAGTAGAGCGAAAATATTCAAATACATTTTAAGTAACTGAACAAAATGAAAATTGCAACTACAGAATAAATTTGTATCCTTTTTAATTACTTAGTTTATCATTTGCATCGGTGAATAATTTCTATGCAAAACGCCGATTCAATAAATTAGTTCTACAATTTGATGTTAAAATCTTCATTAAAAAGCTAGAATACAATAAATTAATAATATAGCAAGATTTCTGAAATGTTATTTTATAGTCTTCATTAAACACATAGATAAAGACAATTAAATAAACAGAACTGAGAAATCTAAACTAAATGTATTGTTTGAAGTATGAGGAAAAACAATTCATACAACGGTATTCAATAGGTTGGCTATGTTTCAACAGTATTAGCTTAGCAATTGATAGCTGATACAAAAGTATCTGACACAGAATTGTAAGTATTTGGATGTCATTCTTGACTGAACCTAAGCCATGAACTGTTTGTTTACATGCAGAAGGGCAATAGTTAATTCACTGGAGATAACTCACTGGAATTTCACAGCGATTATTAGACCCATATCATATCCTGCAGTGATATAGTGACCCAAGATCCCCACAAAAAGTCAATGTATAGTGTGCAGAGACAGGTGTGCATTTATATTATGGTGCCATGTTTAGCATCAGTTAACGTCATATGTATGTACAGACTGAAACAACATTAGCTCCGGTATAATGGGAGTCATTACATGCTTTTGACATCTGATAATATGGTAACAGAATTGAAATTCAAGCTTCCTTATCATACAGTTATTCATTCTAGGAATCCTTCATTGACTCAACCTGAAAACATGTATATATGTGGTATAAAGATGGCTTCTAAATATAAAGCATATCCTGGGATATATAGACTAGAAATATAAATCCAGATAGACTGGTCTACCAAGTTGCGATATTAATCAGTGGGCTCAGGAAAGAATGTCAAAGTTATTTTTATAAGCACTGATAGTTACGATGTAGTTGAATCAATTGAATCATAGTGAATATTGGCTACAAACAACCGTGATAAGACCGCTCCTGACCTATGCGGCCATTGTATGGTGGCCTGCACAGGAAAAAGAGATATAACGGAACGAAATCAACAAGATCCGAAGGCAAGCATGTCTAGCAGACACAATAGCCTTGAGATCCACAGCCACGGAATCTATGGAGTGTCTTCTGGGCATCCCTCCGCTACACATAGTAGTGGAGAAGGTGGACATGAGGACCTCTTTGAGATTGTGGGAGGGAGGTAGGAAAGGGACAGAAATCCAATCTCTGGACACTCCACATCCCTGAACAAAGCCAGAGAACTCCGACCTGACCTTCTCACAAGAGGAGATCAAACGAGAGCCACCAACTACTTCGATAAACCTTACAAAGTCGTTATTCCACCAAAAGAAATTTGGACCACACCCCACGCCTTACTCACTCCACAGGGCCCCACCTGGTTTACGGACGGGTCCAAAACCGGGATGGGTACAGGCATCGGCGTTCACGGCCCTAAGGTAAACATTATAATTGCTCTGGGAGACGTCACCATAACACAAGCTGAAATATTTGCTATTCTCCGGTGTGTACAGGAAAACCTACATAGGAAGTATAGAGACGTATACATCTACATATGCTCTGATAGCCAAAACGCCCTTAGATATCTGAAAGATACGAAGATTACGTCCAAACTGGTTGACGTATGCAAAACAGCACTTCGACAACTCAGTGCTACAAACAGACTTACTCTGATTTGGTGCCCAGTCCATCAGGGCATCGAAGGAAACGAGATAGCAGACAGCCTCGTTAAAAACGCAACAGCTGTCAGGCCGGTGGGACCAGAACCAATTCTGACCATCCCATGGACCTATGTGCTCTCTTTCTTTCAAAACTGGAACACCACGGAGGCCCAAAATTATAAGGCAGGCATCTCCGGACTGAGACTGTCCCTCGAAAAAAAGTCTGTTGGGATGGTAGTGGGCCCATTAACGGGACACCAACTCAACAAACATCTACACGTTATGAAGCTATCCGAAACCACACAGTGCCGTGGTTGCCTGGAAAATGACAAAACAACGGAACACATACTCTTCGAATGTCTTGCAAGCTTCATCAGGAAGTTTCTGCAAGACAAATAACAACTCAGCAAAACACGGCAAGCACAATGGGCCAAACGGCCTAAGCGCTGCCCATATGGGCACCGTGCAGGAAGAAGAAGATCATAGTGAATAACTATTAAGGTGGTTTGGGGACTGTAAGCATAACCGACAAAGGCTGTCTTGATACTGCATGCATAATCTGCAAAGACTTGCTTGGGATAACAGTGCAACTTTTGCACTATTGCAGTGGGTTTTGGATTACTTGAAACATCCACATATTGAGAAAATGAATGAACTGGCCAGAATTGGGTTCAAAAAAAATTACATCTAGCTTTGGCAATTAATGCCAGAAATGAGAGTCTTGATGAAAATGGTAATAAGGCCTTCTAAGAAGCTCTCATTGAATCTGCTTTGACTGAGTAGAAAATAAATTTGAAGGAAAGTTTGTATTCTCAACACCAGTCACCCCTAGATAGAATTGGAATTCACCAGGATAGTTAACAATGCCGATGGTATGACAGAACACTTTCTATTTGAGTAACAAGCTCAAGCTTGAGATCAGATATATAGATCAGATACAGAGAAATAAAACATCAGAGAAGATCATCAGACTTTTGCAAACAACCAGATGGTTTATCTGAACTTCATATATCACATGGTGATATATGACTGTCTCAATTGGGTCATTGTAAGAAAACAATCTTAAAAATGCCAAAATTTCAATAGATTATTTTGGACTGCTCCTTCATCTAACTTATACCCTGCATCGGAGACTATCTATCTATTTATGTATCTAAGAATGCTTCAGTTAAAGGATTTGGTATTAATCATTTCATCTCGCTGAAACTGAAGTCAAAGACCAAGGTTTTTATTGAAAGATATCAAACACAGAGATGTTGAAATGTGTCATATTATTGAAGAAGCTTACCTTAAGGAATAAATTGGAAATTTGTATAGAATTTATAGGGTTTTTCCTATAAACCTATTAATTAATATATTACGTAAATGTGGCTACATTCTCTTAAGTAGCTACTGATATTACATAATTATCTTTGTAATTGAAAGTGGAGCTATTATAAAAAAAAATTATAAATATATTAATTACCGGTAATCCAGTCTTGTATGGTGATGAGTTCTGCACACCCAAAATGAGTCCATCAGCTGTTTGCCGAATGCACTTGAATTTTATACAGTGTTGTCAGATTTGTGAAATATTCTTTGATTGGAATTATTCTCGTATTGCCGTTGGAATCATAAGCGTAATTTCGTTATCTCTATTTCTAACAAATTATAATTGAGGAATATAGCACGATAATCCATTTCCAGTATGTATACAACAATTCAACAGAATAAGAAAATTTCACTTTTAATTTATAATAGCTGTCCATACTCTCCCAAAAATGTTCTTGATTCAATATTTGATCAATTAACGTTTTCGCCATTACTTACTGAAAAATAGAAAACAGCGAAGCTAGTCTTACCATATAGAGTAATAATTTGGCAGTGTAATGGTATTCAAATCATTAATGAGAAACACAAAATGAAACGTATCCGCAAACGGTAAAGTAGCAAATCATCTAATATACCTACAACTTAAATATTAGGCAATTTCACACATATACAATCCAAGACCTACGTGACATGATCTCGACAATAGTGACGTACTCGATATCTCCCGTCATAACAGAGAAGGATCTCTCTCTCTTGGTGCCTTCTCAGATTCTGAGGTTGGCTAATAACATGGCATATCTCCATCTATCTCTGGCAGTATGTATTAGTTCTTCTATATTAAGTCCAGTCCAATTACGCAGGTTGCTCATCCATGAAGTTCTTCTACGTCCTCTATCCCGCTTGCCCTCTATTTTTCCCTCTATTACAAATTGCAAGATAATTTATTTGTCATGTCTTTCGATGTGTCCAAAGTATGACAATTTCCGCCTTTTAATTATGTTTTCTATTTCTGGTGTCCTATTCAATTTCCTTAAAACCTCTTCGTTGGTTACTCTGTCGGTCTATGGTATTTTTAGTAGGCGACGATATGACCACATTTCAAATGCTCTAAGTCGTTTCATGGTATTTGTTTTGAGTGACCATGACTCACATCCATAGAGCAGTGTAGACCATACGTAACACTTAACAAGACAAACACGCAATGGCAAATTCAAGGAGTTGTTGCAGATCGCTCCCTTCATTTTTATTAAAGCTTGGTGGGCCTGTTCTATTCGAGACTTAACTTCTATGTCTGTATCCACGTGATCATTTATTATTCTTCCTAGATATTTTGTTTGATTCACTTGTTCAATTCTAGTGTTGTTATAGTTTATGTGTATGTTTCTTTTGTCTCTGCTGATCACCATGACTTTAGTCTTTTGAGCGTTCAAGTCAAGCCCCATTTGACGAGAGCTCTGCCCCACAGCGTTTAAGAGAGCTTGTAATTCTTTTTCATTTCAGGCCAAAATTACAGTATCGTCTGCATATCTTAAGTTGTTCAATATCATACAGTTGATTTTCAGACCTTCGGTTCTATTCGATAAAGCTTCTTGCATTATTTTTTCTGAATACAGATTGAACAACAGAGGCGACAATATGCAACCTTGGCGTACTCCCCTTCTTATTTCAATATCTTCTGTATAGTCGTTGCCGATTCTAACACATGCTGTTTGTTGCCAATAAAGGGTCTTTATTATATTTATGTCCTTTTTATCAAGACCTATCTGATACAGTATGTCCATTAAATATGTGTGCTCCACTCAGTCGAAAGCTTTCTGAAAGTCAATAAAACAGACATACAGATCTTGTCTCATATCTAAACATTTTTCGGCCAGAACAGTCAAACCAACAAGAGGCTCTCTAGTCCCCAAACCCACTCGGAAACTAAATTGAGTCTCGCCTACGTAATTCTCAAGAGGGATATTCAAATGGAAATCTCTTCAGACCAAACCAAACTAACCTAGCCGAACCTCAAACCTAATTTAAATTTATAATTGAATAGGTGAGGTTTTAGGTAAATTTAGGTTAGGTTTAGAAATATTCCCATTTGAATTTCAGTCTCAGCTATGAACAAGAGAGATAGTGAGTACTTCAATCTCTTTCTTGCATCGTTTTGAGCCATACGTTTTATAACAAATTTTGTTTCTTTTCTTAAACGATAGCCTTCCGGGGCGGAACGATTTCAGATTTGGATTCTGGGCCCCAAAATTGGTAAGTAAACATTTTTTCAGTGAATTCTGACTATCGGCACTATACCGTATAATTACCATTTTGAGAAGAAAAAACTCCATTAACAAATTGAAAAAGCTGATTTTGATTGATAAACTATTAATGAGATCTGATAAAATACTTTCGAATTGTCTCCTTTTCTCTATACTTAATTAATAATTTATTCTGTAAACTTTTTTTTATGGTATTAAAATTATGACATAAGAGTAGTATCTTATTTATTGACTAGGAACTAGAAAAGAAAAAGGGTCTACTAGAGACAAGAGTGTTCAATTATTTTGTTCCCATATTGACGAACCAGCGCGCCCAAATATTATTTTGTTCATAATCTGACAACACTGTATAATATTTAAATACATTCAGTACACAGCTGATCGACTCGTTTTGAGTGCTCCAAAGTCGTCACCATACAAGACAGAATTACCTAGTTACCTATTATGCTGTTATCACCTTTTTATCTATCAATATGCTGCAACTTACCTTCTCCTTATTTTATCTATAGTTTCTTCAGAAGGTTGGCTAACATTCTGGGAACAATTTCTTATGAGTGTCCTTATTTTTTCTAAACAATCTGCTAAATTCAATTGTTGGTGCCTTGTTAAATCAGAACGAAATATCAAACATCCTTCCTTTGAAATCTGGTTTTGGCACTAAAAAAGGATGTTTTACATTTATTTCACCATTACTTTCCAAGTATTATCTGATTCTTTCATTACTTTTTTGAGTAATTTGTCCTTGATTTCTTCATTTATCCAAGTTGCAGATTTCACATGAAATCTTACATCTACTTTAGTATTGACTTTATTGACATTTTGGCCCCTGGCCCAGAACTTTACTGTATGTAATTTCTATTTGATCTAAAGGAATATATCCATTAAATTCTTTTTCATTTTCTGGTGCCTGAAATATGAGAATTATATATAAATAAATTTGTACTTCTACTACAATATATGTACCCAAAATAACCTAACTTAACTCACCTTCGTTATATTAGTTAATCGAAGACTGCTACTAGGATATAAGTTTCTCAAAGAAATAGCGCTATTGAATGAATTGAGTCGAATCGAATTATAAAAGATATTTTGCGTCTTTGTCACATTAACAGCAAAAATTTTGATGAAATTCATTATTTATTAGTGAATTCAATATTTCCAAATTCCAACTATACTCAAACTGAATCTAGATTTCTTTTTTTAAGTTAGTTCAGTCCAAGATATCATAACCTACAATTTTATTTATTTATTTTTTCCACAATTCTATGACTAAGTTGATGTTTTAGCAATCCGGCATAGACTAAGTATAAATCATCTTTGAATCCGGTCAATTTAGACATCCGAAGGTACAAAAAACCGCACCTAGCCTAAAGTAAGTAGAATTTTTCAAAACACGATTATGATGAAATCGAAAGATTCCTCATTGATCCGATATCTGGAAAAAAAGTCAGAGAACACAAAAATGGGGTTTTCGCCATATTTAGCAAAACTGTAAGTTCTATCCTAAAACTAGTTCAGACAAAAATTGTAGATCAGATAATTGTCTATTAAAATTTTTGTCGATAGTTTTTTTTCTAAAAGCCACCTTTTCAGAGATTTAACGATTTAAAAGTTGGAAGAGTTGTAATCATCATAATATGCACACGTTTCCAGGCCTCTTTTATGCTAGCGTACTTAGCCCGTTTCTTAAAGTGTTTTTTTCTAACCTACTACTAAAGTAATGTTTAATTAAGATTGATAATTTGCATATTTTTGATGTGGATTCTAAAACAAATTAGGACAAATAAGCATTTCTTTTAAATAGGTTGAAGCTTCAATTGAAACAATTGGCGATTGATGAATGGCGATGCCTTTCACTGCACAGTAGCTCCTTCAGACGATTGAATGTGCGACGATGATGGTAACTAAGTGGACAAGAAATATAAATGGAAATTACCGAATGAGAAGATAATTATAACTCCTTCGATAAAGCTATTATAAAAGTGTTCCCTGAAGAGATTCGGTGGGATTGAAGAACGTAAATGTCTCAGTTCGTTGATGATGTTACCTAAGTGCTTGTGTTTATTAACCTCTAAAATTGTTTGTTTGTTTTTTCTATGGACCTACAGTTTATAGTGGACTCCGAACCACTCTCCTAGACCGTGCAAAGATAACTGCCACCTCTCAGGATTACAAGTTATCTGGCAATCAGAGGTTATGGACCAACAACTATGGTTATGTGTCCAATCTCTATGTACGTCTTTGTCGAATTCACTTTTTTGTTCAATGACAACATCCATGACTTGAACCCGGATTCGAACCAGGCACCTCGGCTAAGCATATTCCTACATACTTGCTCACTAACCGTGCAGCTACCGAGGCGGTCTAACCTCTAAAATATCCCAAAGATCTTCTTCTTCTTCTCTCTTTTTTCAATGAGCTTGACTTCTGAGGTCATTTACTCAGTCCACCATTTATGATTAACTGGATCCGCCTTGTTGGGTAAGGTCTTGGGTATACCAATGTCCAGTTATTTTATCACTATTACTTTGTTTTTGTTTCACTCTGCGTTGTTTAAATTTTAGGGTTTCTTTGTGAACTTGTTACTTGGGTAAGAATAAAGGAAAATGATTTTCTTAGATGGTATTTGGCTAAAACAAACACAAGGAGAGTATAAGGGTTTTGTAACATCCATAATGTTACAAGGATATCAGATTAAGGTGAAAAGAATAGCTTGTTATTTGTCATAATTTGATAGAAGAAGCTGCTAAGAAATGAATTATTATTTTGACCACCAACAGGTCATTCGAGAATATTATATCGTATAAGTTTATTGGAAACCCATAAAACTTGTTTAATTTCAGTAAATCTTCTAAAAATTTCTTGCAATTTTGAGCATCATCCGGACATGCAAAGAATATGTGGTGCAGATCACCTATCTTCCCACATGTACAGTTTTCAGACTCCCTAACTTTTATTTTGTATAGGTGACACGGAGATAAACAGTGAAGTGATCTCATTCTGCACAGAGTAGAGATATAATTTCTGGGCAATTCCATGTTGTGAAACCATGGTTTGTGAAACAAGTTATCATTAGCCCTCATACTTGAATAAGATTTTCCCTTCGAATAAGATTTTCCCTTCCCTCTTCGTATTAGGGTCCATTCCTCTTTCCATTTTTCCCATAATTTTATTTTAAAAGTAGGCCAAAATTCTTTTATGTTACCTTTTGTTTCCGATGTTATTTCTAAGGACGTTCCCACTTTAGCGAGGTAATCTGCTTGGTCGTTACCAAAGATATTAGCGTGACTAGGAATCCATCATAATTTAATTATAAACTCCTAGTTTTTGAGGTTTCTTAACTTGTCTCTAACTTCAATACATATATGGTCATTATCAGCTTGGATTCTGCAATTTGTGATTTTTTCTAATGCACTTTTGGAATCTGACAATATTAAACATTTTTTTAAATTGTTTTCCGAGATCATATCAACGCCCCTACTGATCGCCAACAGCTCAGCAGAACAAATGGAGAACTAGCCGGGGATCCTTTCAGAGTACTTAATTTTTTTGATCAGTATATGCCTATTCCTACTTTTCGGTTTTCATTTTTCGAGGCGTCGGTATAGACTCTGGTGTAACCAGGAAATTTTTGTGTGCATTTTTCAAGGAATGACGTTGAGTTATCTAAGGAGCTTTTTTCTAGGCCAAGAATATGATATTTTATACTTTGATAATGAACTTCTAGAGATGATTCGAAGCATGGTAGAGCCACACTTGAAAACATATTTTCCGTATCTTTTAGAGCTTGTAAAACTTCTACTATTTAAGGTTCTATAAAGTTTTAAAACAAAACGGTAGGCCAACCATTGACGTCTAAGCTTTAGAGGTAAATCCGAGCATTCTCCCAAAATTATATTTATAGGAGTAGATTTCATATAAACTAACGCAACTCTTAAAGTCGCATATTGAATCCTATCTAAACGGAATAATAATGATTTTGAGGTTCTACCCAGAAATATACTACCGTAGTCAAGGAAAGGTCTCACTATGGATCTATATAATGTTAACAAAGTTGACGGATGTGAACCCCACCAGGTCCTACACAGGGATTCAATGATGTTTATTCCTTCTAATGCCTTATTTGATATGTTTTCTATCTCAGCTGACCAATTCAGTTTGTTATTAATTTGAACGCCTAAATATTTTACAGTTGCCATCCATGGTATACGTAGGTTCTCTATTTTAAGTGAGGGAATATTAATCCAATTTATTGTCTTATGACAGCACATGGCTTTTGACTTTCTAGATGAGATGTCAAATCCTTTTGTGTAAGCCCATTGGCTTACTAGATCTAATGATTCTTGTATTCTGTTGAAAGCTACCCTAAATGACGTACCTGAGGCTATGATGGTTGTATCGTCTGCATATTGAAGAATTTTGACGCCCTGAACATTGACTTTATTCGCAATGTCTTTTACAAAAATATTAAATAATACTGGACTAATAGGAGAACCTTGTGCTAGCCCGATATTAGCTTGTTTAGGACCTATAACTTGCTTCGAATATGGATCTAGTAAGAATAAATTTTTTCTGTAAGATGAGGTTTTTAATGACATTAATGATTTCTTTGGGTAAATTCATTTCCATAAGAACCGAGTCTAAGAGAAAGAAACTAACATTATCATATGCAGATTTTATGTCCAGAAAAACAATTATTACATATTCATTTCTTGCAAATGCAAGATATATGGATGAAATCAGAAGAGAGAGGGCATCCGAAACCGACTTACCCTTACGAAAACCGAATTGAAAGTTGTTGTTCCTGGAGTTGATTTCATATATTCTTTCAAGTCTGGTGGACAAGATATATTCAAAGATTTTTATTAAGCATGAAGTGAGTGCTATAAGTTTGTAGCTTTCAGGGATGTTTTGTGATTTACCAGGTTTACATATTGGTATAATCAGTGTGGATTTTATTGCTTGAGGAATAGATGCTGAAATTAAGATAGAGTTGAATAAATTCATTAATTTTTGTTTGGCTTCTATGGGAAGGTTTTTAATCATAGAATATGTAATTCCATCCATCCCAGGACAGGAATCTTTCTTATGGAGTTGGTTCATCGAAAACTCGGAGAATGTGATAGCGGGGAATTCAATGGGGTGAGTTGGGGTGTATTCTCTTAGACATGCTGGAATGATAGCCGGGCAGAGACGATCAAGAATATCAGAGCCACATGAAGTTGTGCATTTGGAATTAGATTGAGAGGCTATACCACATTTAAATCTGTTTATGTCTCTCCACATTTGCTTAGGGTGTTTGTGATAAATTAGCACAAAATGATTTGAAACTTTCTGCTTTTTTTTTTAATTTTATGTTTAGCTAATGCTTGAATCTTTCTTGCTTCTATATTGTATTTACCACCATAAGATTCCCTATCTTTATTATTTGTAGTTGAAATTTTTCAGGGAATTGAAGTATGGGAAATTGTAAAGAGAGAATTTTATTTTGTTTTCAACAAGGATGCCTATGCCTCCCCTCTATAATTTCTTTGAGGTACTCTGTCTTGTCTAATTATATTGTAACCTGTTAGTTTTATTGTATCTGATTCATTGAGCCATGTTTCCGAAAGTAAGATTATTTGAGGATCATATTCTTTTACCAGTAATTTAAGATGTGTTACGTCTGATTTGCTTGAACGACAGTTCCACTGTAGTATTCTCAACATAGGGTTAAAATAAAAGAAGGAAAAATTATAACTGAAGATACCAGAAAAGAATAAATAAATAAAAGATAAAACCTACGCGATAGTGATATTCTGATCTTATTCATTTGAGAGTTCCACAGTTACCTGGGAACTAATTTGAGGGTGAATCCCACTTATTGAATCTTCTACTATATTTTTCTAATAGGAGAATTCGAAAAATTTGTTAATCCTTTTATTTTTTCTACCAGACTCTGAACAACACCGAAATTTAAATTCATAGATTCTTTAATAATGTCCTGTTCTAACTTTTGAATATCAGGATGTGTATTTCTATTATAATTTAGTAAAACTCTAGATGGATCATATACCGATGATGACCAATCAATAAGTTGAGTTTTATGAGCGACCTTATCATACCCGTCCACCTGGGAAATGAGGGCTTTTCTCTTTTTTAGAGCTGTGACATAGCTATCTTTATTATCATTTGATTGTTTGGATATGATTCTGCGATTATGAACACTGATTATATTAGGTTGTGAGCGAGATAGCTCTTTAGGGGACCTTGAAATTTGAGGGTATATTTGAGGTTGGGCTGAGGGACTGATATAGTCTTTTCTTACTTGTCTAACAGCCTCAAAATATGAAATATTTTCGATGGCTATGATATTATTAATTGGTTTTTGCCTCTCAAATTCGGGGTATGAACGGTTAGTAGATGCATGAAGACCTGAACAATGAACACATTTTGGGTTGGACTTGTTTTCGCAGGTTTCCTCTTCATGGGGATCCCCACAGTTTCTGCATCTCTTATTGCAATTGCAGTTGTTGAGAACATGGCCATAACGCAAACATTTGTAACACTGTACTACCGGAGGAATGTATAGAGCCACTCTTCTAATGCATCCACAGATGCTTATGTATTCAGGAAAGGATTTTCCTTCAAAAGTTACTATCCATGATTTGGATGGACCATAAGTGGTAATATTGTTTTCTACTATTCTGCGTTTTAGTTGTCTTATTCCTGATATTTTGACCATAGAGTCAGAGTTAACTATATCTTCCTCTTTAATATCATCCCCTATATCTTTTATCACTCCGCGGCTGGAAACCATCCGTGAAGGGATAAATACATCGTATTCGTCTTGTTTTAAACAGTTGTTTTTCAAAAATTTGTTTGCATTTAATGCTGTATTAAACTCTATAGAGATTCTTTTTTTACCTTTACGTAAAATATTTTTGTACCTTGAGAAACCAAGAGATAATAGTTTTTTTCCTAAATTCATAGGGTGTAGATTTC
This sequence comes from Cryptolaemus montrouzieri, assembly GCA_013387265.2. Lineage (NCBI taxonomy): Eukaryota > Metazoa > Arthropoda > Insecta > Coleoptera > Coccinellidae > Cryptolaemus > Cryptolaemus montrouzieri. The sequence continues at coordinate 43,196,758 of JABFTP020000062.1, forward strand.
CTAAGTTACCAGATTTGCTCTCAATTCTAATGAGGAATGGACCTGAACAAGTCATAGGTCATGATCTATTTTCCTTTTATAAGAAATTTCTGTTTCTACATGTTACTGGGCGAAGGGCGATTTTTGATTTATTATTCTCTCTATTTCGAAATTGATAGTGAAGTAATCTCGGCTTCGCGGAGCATGATTTCATCATCTGCAAATTGTGATTTAATCACTTCTAATTATCTAGATAGTGCGAGAGTGTCAGCTGTAGAGAACATACGTTGTTTATTTACGAAATTGTTTTTATATATTTTTTTCGACATAGGAGTTAGCTGATCGAATAAGCGCGGGGAAAGGGGAGGTATCCCCCCTCCGGGATCTTCATCGGAGCTCATGGCTCCGTTTATATAGGAAATCTAATTTTGTGAGATTTTTTTTACAAGCTATTCTTTTGTAAATTACAGAAACTGAGGGAAAACACTCACCCAAAGACACTACACAATTTGTTATTTGAGGTGTGTTAATTATTGTTAATATGATAAGGAGTTTTTGAAAATTTCAGAGAGGAAAAAGACGACCTGTATTCTGTTCGACTGTTAACCGCTGAAATCTATCCCAAAGATCTATTTTCGGTACGTATTACCTCTTTGTAGGGGTTTGAATTCTAGGTCGAAAAAATGATTATATTCTAAGAGATGATTTGCGTAATTTGCATTCGATTTCTTATTAAAAAAATCTACGTTTGTGGTTGATTATTTTTGTCGGATTTTATTTCGTTGTTTTTGATATATTTGCACAAATTGCGGTTAGGAAAGCTATATTTATTTTTTATTTATTTATATAGTATTTGCCAGCATGGTAACTGTAATAATAGACAGGATAACCCTATTTACAAAATTAATTCACAATTTTGATTAAGCAAAGAAAAATACATTACAAATTAATCTAATATTTGTGAAAACTAAAAGAAACAAATTTTCACCCTACTAAGATATGTTATTGTGAGATAGGTACAAATAATCTAAGAACTTGAGACCTATACGCACCAAATGTTCCAAAAATGTTTAGAATGCACTACAAGTTATTATACAACTCACAACATCTTATTGGAAAAAAGTTTTGTCTATCGTAAGTATGTGGATTACGAATGAAAAAGAGACCCCGCAATCGAGTTTTCCGCATTGGAATTCTAAACCACCAATGTTCTAATAGTTTGGGAGAGGAAACCGACCCACCCAATAATTTATGCAGAAAAAGAAGATCCAGTATAGAAATTCTAGATGAGAGAGAGTGGAATGTTTATGCTTGCCCGAAGGATGGCATAGTTAATATTAGCTAGAGAAACTCCCTGCTTGTAAGCTATAAACCGCAGAAACATATTCTGCACTTTCTCTAGGATGTTACTAGCGGTAATACCCCTTGGAGACCAGACAAACGCACCGTACTCTAATATGCTCCTTACTGAAGAGCAACATAGAACCTTCAAGGATGCCACAGAGAACTCCCGACAGTTCCTGAGAACTGACCAAGAGTTCTCAGAGCTTGGCACACTGGATGTTTATGTACAAGCATACACTGATGATATAGTCATTCTGGCTGTCGGAGATGATAGCGACAGCCTTCAGGAGGCTATGTCTGTAATTCAGGTGTGGTGTAAAGGAGAGAAACTTAGCAAACTTAGCCCTACAAAACCCTTAAGGTACCATTTACCAGGAAGAGGAGGATATTTGCTTCCCCCGGACCCTGGGCGGGGTGTTTATTCCGGTTGTGGAAGAAGCAAAATATCTGGGGATTACCCTGGATAGCAAACTCACGTGGAATTCGCACCTGAAAAACACAATACACAAGGCTAGACATACCCTATGGGCATGTCAAACGACCTGTGGAAAAAATGGGGTCTTGCCCCAAAACAACTTCAGTGGCTTTATGTGATGGTGGTTAGACCACGTACGGCTGCATTGCTTGGTAGGAGAGCAGTCTTAAGAAGCAATGACGACCTGCATGATGATTACTGCAGCCTTTCGTTCTACACCCACTGCGGCCATGGAACTGATATTGGGCCTTACCCCTCTTCATCTGGTGATAAGAGGAGTAGCTAGAATGGCTTCCTACAGATTCTATCATCTTCTTAACTTTGGCTTTGTGCCTGGCGCGTAACAGTCTGAAATCGAGGACAATGAAGTGCTGAGTATGAGGTCGGACATAGCAACACCTAAAACCAACATGGAGAGGCCATTCCAGATCATCATTCCCGATAGACAGGAATGGATCTGCTCCAAGGACCGTCTACTTGAGGGTCCCTGTTGGTACACGGATGGCACAAAAACTGAAAAAGGTGTTGGAGCTGGTGTCTACGGTCGAGGTGCCGTTAAGGAACAGTCGATCTGTCTTGGTGGGCATACGACTGTCTTTCAAGCAGAAATATTCGCCATAGAACACTGCTTGCAGGGGGATTAACAAATAGGTCAATTAAAATCCTCACCGATAGCCAAGCAGCCTGAAAGCATTGGCATCCGATACCTGTACGTCACTTATGGTGCAGGAATGTCGCTTCACCCTTGCCAAACTAGGAGAGCGGAATAGGCTCCGTCTAATATGGGTTCCTGCTCACTCGGGCATTGAGGGAAATGAGAAGGCGGACTCATTGGCCGCTCGATGAACTAACATGGAGTTCATAGGACCGGAGCCTAAGCTCGAAATTCCCTGAAACTGCAATGATGGAAAACAACCTATGGCTGGACTTGAGGGTACGTGAGCCTCCCAGGTCTCAGACACGCTCGACGTGCCATCAGTGGACCTTCCACTACACAAGCAAAGGCCTGGTTTAAACTCTCTAGGTTGGAACTGAGAGTTTTAACTGCCATATTAACGGGGCACTGTCGCTTCAGGAAACACCTAAATAAATTAGGATTGATTGAGGATCCTTCATGTAGACTATGTGAAGAAGATATAGAATCAATGGAACATGTTATGTGCGAGTGGCATGCTGGGGACAAGGTCAGGATGGAAGAACTTGGATCTTGCCAACTGAAGCTGACTGAGCTTATTAAGCTCTCACTCACAAAACTCGTATCCTTTACGAGAAGGATGGAGCTCATGGATGAAATCTAGGACAGAGTGTGCCACAATAGACCACTGGGTCACAGTGGCCGGGCTGCTAGGCAGCCCTGACTCAAAGAATAATAATAATAATAAATAATAATAACATAGAACCTTCAAGGATGCCACAGAGAACTCCCGATAATTCCTGAGAACTAAGCCAAGAAGTCCTCAGACCTTTTTTTTTTTACCAGGCCTATATGAGCATTGAATTTCAATCTTGAATCCAATAATATTCCGAGGTCCATTCTCTCAGAAACTTGCTTTAATTTGCAGTTATTCAACTGAAAAAGTATAACTACACATTTCTGAGGATTCAAAAACATTCTACTAATGTGACACCAATCCTCAACTTATATGCAATCGTTTTTATTCATGAAAAATTCAAGTTTTTCACTTATAATACTGACGTAGAGCATGAGTCTAAAAGTCCCACGACTGCCAAAAATATGGCGTCAGAAATACCGAATGTGCTATTGTTTCGAGTAATTCAAAAAATGTGTCGAAATTTCACGAAAACTGCTTTAGTTCCAGAACTATTATTATCATAGGTGACCTTATTCAATATTTTACACAATAATTTAGGCATGATAAAACTTTTTCAGAAATTTCGGAGTGGCTGGCGTGTTCGCTTATAATGGAACAAAAACAACAACGAATTGACGAATCTGAACGTTGTTTGGTGCTTCTAAAGCGTGAAAAAGTTTTTTGCGTCGATATGTGATCATTTATCCACCCCCACGCCATCTAAAAAGAGCATCTGCTGAGTGAAGAGGACAGGGCGAAAGCCGTCCAAAACGTTTTGAAATCCAACAATCATCAGGTGAGATTATGATGTCTGTATTTTGGGATAAGCATTCAATATTGTTCATGGACTGTGAAGAAAAGCCAGACGATCCAAAGTGACAATTACATAGCCTTACTCGACCGATTGAGTGCAAATGACCTTATATGACAAAGAAGAAAACATTGTTTAATCAAGATAATACGCCAATCCACACACACACACACACACATATATATATATATATATATATATATATATATATATATATATATATATATATATATATATATATATATATATATATATATATATATATATATATATATATATATATATATATATATATATATATATATATATATATATATATATATATTCTAATTTTAAGAAAAATGTATTTTTTTGGTTAGTTCAGGGCTTCTTGACGTATTTGTAATGTATGTAATAATATGTATGATAAGATACAGAGTCACTTCAAAAATATAACCAGTTTTTCTTCAAAAGTATTTATTTATTCATGAATATCTATTTTGTTCCCTCTAAAGTAATCCCACTCGGATAAAATACATTTATGCCGATTTTTTTCATTCCTTGAAGCCCTCGAAATAATTTTTTGTGACCTTGCTGAACACCTCCTTCGATGATGCCGTCATTATCGCTTCAATCGTGGCGTAGCGTCGTCCTTTTATGTGCCCCTTAAGTTTATGGAACAGAAAAAACCACAGGGGGGTGGTAGGCCACGAAAGTGCGGGAGAGGCGGCGTCAGGCACGCTCTTTGTCGTTCACATGTCTGCGGTCTTAGGAGAACATCTTCTACCACCGATAAATGTCGTTTTGGTCCAAGGTAGCTTCATCAGAAGTCACAGTCAACATTCGGAATGCATCTGTGCACTTAATTTTGTTCCCACACAAATTTTTTGATCCATTTTTTGGAAGAGGCAAAAATCGAAGACGGGTCAAAACACATTCAAGCAAAATAGCTGTCAAAAATGAACTAAACATTCAAAATAGAGACCTTGTCAGCATACGTGGGGAGTGTGAGTACCAATAAAAAGACACAAAAAAAAGCGAAAATGGAATATACTTACGCCGTCCGCGTAAATTCCAAATTCGCGATATTTTTCAACAGACTTCGTAAATTTCATTCAGGACGGCTTTAGTTTTTTTTTCTCGAACATATTATCTACGGCCAGGTTGTATTAATTATCGAAAGCTACAAAAAGAAGATATTTGTTTAATTGTATTCAATGGAGATAGTGGTATCTATGTTAACTGTTAACTGAGGCTATTGAATGCTGGAATTTTTTTGTTGATGTTCATAAGGAAGAAATAACGGGTTATGCATTGCTATACCTTTATTATGATAAATCGAGTTCGATCTAGAAAAATAATTCGATGTTTTGATATATATTGATAAATTTTTCCGAAAGTTTTAATTGTTATCCGGTCCTATGCAACAGTAGGATATGTCCACGTAGTAGTACCAGCACAAGGAATATTTCAGCTCAAATGTTGACAGTTCTCAAATTTTCCTTAATCAAATGAAGATCCACGAGGACTAGATTGACTAATGACCGAAAGATCAGATGAATCGGAAGGTGCACCGGCTGATAAATGGTTTTGATGAATAGGTTCTGATGTTAAATGTATGTCAGAAGGTACCAAATATTTTTCTTCTATTTTACTTATAAGTGAAAATACTTGAGTTTTTGCTATATGTTGATCAATTGGAGAAAATTGTTTCACTGCAGCAGCCATTAGTGCGAAAAACTGATCGATGGAATCCGCAGGACGTTCTACTTTTTTATTTTCTAAAATATACTTCATCAAGACTGATGCTGCGCTTTCCGGATATACATTGCTCGGCTTATTTTTCTCTGTTTGGATTGTTAAATTATTGGCTGCTGTACTTGCCGATTGATAAACTGTATGGCTCCAGTCTTTGACTGATACAACTTCTTCGTCATCATTGCTCTGTCTTAATAAAGTCGTCTTCATAATTGTGTTCTCGTTATTTTCGGAACCAATATTTTCATGGCCTATTTCTTCATCCATAATTGAAGATATTCGAGGTATATCTACAGTGATATGATCGTTGAGAAATTGCATTCGATCATAGTATCTCCATTTGCTAATTTTCGAAATGCCTTGGCCACTTTTTGTTCTCAATTTTCCAAGATACTTTCTATATTGAGCTCGTAGTGATTCCCATCGTATCTTCGCACCTATAATGGAATATACGTGGAATTAATTGGAAATTTGAAAAATATAATAGAAAATGCAAAATTAGAGAATTCAACAAAATTGAAGCTAAAATACTTTTTATTTTTACTATTGTAATTATTTCTCCTCAGATTTTTAGCCATAAGGGACTCTTATAAAAATAGTTGCTTTCAGACCGTCTTCGACACTCGACACTATAAAATATTGTTATCCAAGTTATGTTGGCAAAACTCCAAAAATATGTATGTGGGGCAGAAAGATCATTCTAATGATGCACACGAAGTCATCAGTCACTTGATCAAAACATCAACAATAATGAAACTTTCTAAGCGCTCAAACGTTTCAAAACAAAAATTGAGAATTTTATTTCAATAGTTCTTAATGACACAATACATAAATGAAGAAAACAATCACTCCTCAATACATAAGTGAATTCCACAAAACTTTCGAGGAGCTAGTCTGAAAAAACTCACTTACAGGTAGAAAAAGACTATTACTTATATACTCATCCTAAATTAAATTAAGAAGGAACATCTTTGCCGAGTGCTTAAACCAATTACCACCTTTCACTTAAATGATTGTTCAATGCACTGAATAAGGAGACACAAAACACGATTAAACAATACAGATCAAACCAATGAGTTGAAACTTGCAGAAGAATCAATGAAGTGAAAGTTAAAAATTATTGGCAAGAAATTAAGCAACTGACCAGATACAATGTTAAATCGAATCTGACACAAATCACTAAAAGTGAAACAACATACACAAAGGATGAAGAAATAGCCGAGATCTTTAGGGAACACTACAACAAAATATTTTCTCATAACAAATATCAGAACTATGGCAATAATTTCAAAATCCACAGAACAAAGATAATCACTAGTAGCTTCACAGGGCAATACAATGTTCCAGAAATAGAAGAAAATGAATTCATGGAAGCGCTAGTTGGTAAAACTCTGCGCCTGGCTAAAACGAAAAGTTCACGACTAGATAAATCGAATATTCAACTTCCTTGCAAACAGGACACTTCCAAACGAATGAAAAAAGGAATCAGTTTAACTATACCTAAGCCAAATTTAGGGAACAACGAAATGTTCAGCTACAGACCGATTACCTTGTTACCAGTAATTGGAAGAACGTTCGAAAAATTATAAAAACCGCCTTTTTGCTTCAATAGACATCATATTCCCATCCATTAATTTGGTTTTAAAAGCAATATTCAACAGTTCATCCATAAGTCCAATATATAAGATACAGAAAAGAAAGAGTTGTATTTAACAGCAGTCTTTATGGATACACAGCGCGTGAAAATGACACTTCAAAATTCTAACACGCGGGAGACATATCTAGTAAACCTATATCAGGTACGCTGAATCCAGTGGTAACCACCGTTTTCGAAAGTAGCTCTTGTTTAGGAGATATTCGCCTCTGAAGTTAGCTGATTTTAGTAGGGTTCGTCGCTTATGACTTCAGTACATTATATGCTTGTAATTCCCAAACCGTTCGGAATATCGCTTTACTGTCTTCGGCAAAGTTTTAGCTATTGTCATGGCCAACAACTTTTCTGAATATACCATCATAAAAAACCTCATTCAAACACCGTTTCTTAACGAAATGTCCAAAAAACTCCATTTCTTTGCCATTTTTTCGTTAATTTTCGTCTAAATAATAGAAAAATCAAGGGAATTTCGCTTTAAAATCTCAAAATAAGAAAAGAAAACACCTTTCCTATAGTTAAATCAAAAAATTTAAACGCACAATCATGATTTTAACTCAAATTTCTCACAGACGTCACTGTTAATACGTATTTATTAGTATTGTCACTGATGTTACTACGTATTTTGCTATGTATTTGTGTGCCATTTTTCATAGTCTTAGGTCTGATATTTCTTAATTCGACATTTCTTGTTGAAGTTTCTTTGTTTACACAAGTTATATATTTGGTAAAAATATCAAAAATGAATTCGTGCAGTAAATTTAATAAATTTTGCTACATTTGTGGAAAGTTTACTATAATGACAAGCAAGCGTTCAATTTCTGAAAAAATTGCTGAATCGTACACACAATATTTCAACCAAACTGTAATCAAAGATGTGAACTGGGCTCCAAAAATCGTTTGTACTGGTTGTGTCATCAGATTGAGTGGATGGAAAAGAGGTAAAATGAAATGATTTATCATTTATTTCAAAATTATATCAATTGAAGCTATTTTTATTACAGGTGAATTCCAATCTATGCCTTTTGGCATTCCAGTAACTTGGACAAATCCTCAAGAACATAATCCAGATGACTGTTTTGCTTGTGTTAATGAAATTGTCGGATTGAACAGAGCTAAAAAACGTAAACTTGAACTCAGAGGAACTCGGTTTGTTCAGTTGCCGTTACCACATTCGGAATCCATTCCAATACCGAAAAGACCCAGTCCGATAGAAGAGTACATTCCATCTACTTTTGATACTATTGGCGAAACGTCTGCATCGGTTTATGTACCATCAAATGTATCTCCACAATGTAATCATGCCGAATTTTCTCAAAAAGATCTGGATAAAATTATTTGTCGATTGAAATTATCGCAGAGTCAGTCCATTATTTTGACTCAGAAATTGAAATAATGTCTTAGCACCTGATGTGAAAGTATATGGAGCAATCGGCCGTCATAGACAGTTCACTGCTTTATTCAAATCCATCGAAGACAGTTCATTCGCGTACTGCAAGGAATTGGTATTAAAAATGCATCATGAGTATAAACCAGAAGACTGGCGTCTTTTCATCGATTCGTCCAAAAGTAGTCTTAAGGCGGTTTTGCTTCATGTCACAAACTCAAAAAACAGTGTCCCGATTGCCATTAGCACAAAAACGAAAGAATATTACGAATCATTGAAAAAAATCCTTGATTTGGTGAAATATGAAGACCATCGTTGGAAGATTTGTGCAGATTTGAAGGTGATAACTCTTTTGAGAGGAATGCAGACGGGATATACGAAAAACATGTGTTTTTATGTTTATGGGATACTCGATATGCCGGCGACCAATATGCCAATAAAAGCTGGCCTATGAGACAAGGGTTCAGATTGAGTCGAGAAAACGTCATTGAAATTCCACTTGTGCCAATCGAAAAAGTGTTGCTTCCACCTCTGCATATCAAGCTTGGGAGAGTTAAAAATTTCATCAAGGCCCTAGATCCTGAAGGCAATGCATTCAATCAGTTGAAGCGAATTTTCCCAAGATTGAGTGGAATGAAAATAAAAGAAGGTTTGTGTGAAACTATATACGTACCAATCAACCTAACTTATTCAATATTTAACACATATTTTTTCGAATTATTTTATTACAGGCATACTCAATGGACCTGATAATCGACGCTTGATGAGAGACCAACAATTTAAAAACAGTTTGTCGAATTTGCAGCTCGTTGCTTGGGATTGCGTCAAAGGAGTCATCGAAAATAATACTTGGAATTCATCATGACGAAAACTGGCGCATACACGTTGAAAATATGCTCGTTGCTTTCCGTAACATCGGTGTAAAAATGTCTCTGAAATTTATTTTTTACATTACCATGCAGACAAGTTTGCCGAACAATCACCATGTGAATCAGATGAGCATGGTGAACGGTTTCATCAGGTGACAGCTAGGCTTGAGCACTGGTATAGTGGAAAATAACTTGATTCTCTATTAGGAGACATTTGCTGGAATTCACAGCAAGATGAAGATGGAGAAGTAGAAGCATGAACATGAATTTATATGTTTATTTGTTGAAAATTGTTGGAATTGGAATAAAAATTTGAGTTAAAATCATGATTGTGCGTTTAAATTTTTTGATTTAACTATGGAAAATGTGTTTTCTTTTCTTATTTTGAGATTTTAAAGCGAAATTCCCTTAATTTCTCTATTATTTAGATGAAAATTAACGAAAAAATGGCAAAGAAATGGAGTTTCTTTGGACATTTTGTTAAGAAACGGTGTTTGAATGAGGTTTTTTATGATGGTATATTCAGAAAAGTTGTTGGCCATGACAATAGCTAAAACTTTGCCGAAGACAGTAAAGCGATATTCCGAACGGTTTGGGAATTACAAGCATATAATGTACTGAAGTCATAAGCGACGAACCCTACTAAAATCAGCTAACTTCAAAGGCGAATATCTCCTAAACAAGAGCTAACTTTCAAAAACGGTGGTTACCACTGGATTCAGCGTACCTGATATAGGTTTACTAGGTATGTCTCCCGCGTGTTAGAATTTTGAACTAGCCCAGTGATATTAATCTAGGGGTTGGTAGGGTACGCCCTATCTAACCAACAACTGCTTGGTAGGGCGTACCTCAAGGATCTATATTATCACCGACAGAAAACATCTACAGTTACAGCCTACAGTTTGCGGATGACACCTGTATCATATCTAGGAATAGAAATCTCGAAAACATAATAGAAAACTTAGAACAATACTGCAATGAAATAGTGAAATGAATAAAGAAATGGAAAGTTCTGCCGAATCCTAACTAATCATTTTTGGATTCAAAATAATCTAACCTTTCATCAAAATGATACAACAGAGAATGATGTTTGTGCATTATCAGGAATAATCATCAATAACAAACTAAAACTGAATCAAAACACAATAAAAAAACAAATCATTACTAGGTCCAAGCATTTTAGATCATTGACATACAAAAATCAAGGCATCAATTTATCCACTGCCCCAAAATACACAAAATGATATGTAGAGCAGGAATAGAATATGGCCACATTTTTTTCAATACCTGTCGTGAATCAGTATTTACAAATATTGCAGTGGCAGAACGATCTAGCATAAGAACAATAAGAAAGATACAACACCCCATAACCCTTCAAATAATCTTTACGACAAAATGAAAATAACATGAATTCTAAATTCTTAGATTTAAAAAACTGAAGCAGAAATTCATCAACAATCCGATGAACAAGAAAATTTTACTTCCAGTGACAAATAAAATCCCAATCTACATAGGCCGCAATTGATTAACTCCAGACAGGATCATCATGGAAGTTCTTTATAGTTACAACCACAAGACCAATCGAGCAATCAATTCGAACAATTAAATTTTCTGTTCCAATTTGTTGGTAATGATGAAATATGTTTTTATATGTATATATTGAAAATACCGAGCTGAGTTGCAACAGGAAGAAAGACCTAGGGGCGTTATCGTTTTCGGATGTCCAATAAACATTTGTTATCGTGGACTTATGCACTATTTCAGCTGTTAGCTGGATACAATTTACCTTTCCCAGATTTAGCAATCAAAGGAAATAGGCTCGATTACAATATACTTGACATAAATTTCCTAACTATCCTACATGTATTAAGAATTACAGCTTTTTGCATTTCTGTATAGGTATTCTTATGCAATTCTAATTTCTTAAGGCTATCATGGAAAGTTTTGGGTATTAAACCAGTCGAGGATACGATGACAGGAACAATATCTATTTTATCGAGGTGCCACATCTGCTTGATCTCAATCGCAAGATCAGTGTATTTGGACTTTTTCTCCTGGAATTTGTTTAGCACGTTGTTATTATTCGGTATGGCGACATCCACCAGCATTGCTGTTCTGGCTCTCTTATCATACACCACTATGTCCGGCCTATTATTCGTCACCATTCTGTCAGTGATAACAGGCCTATCGTAGTATAATCTGATGGAGTCATTTTCCAATACGGGCGCCGGCTGATACTTGTAATATGGCTGGAAGGTGTTCAGAAGTCCGTACTTGTGTGCAAGTTTCTGGTGGATAATGTTGCACACTTGATTATGCCTGTGAAGATACTCCGTATTGGCCAGTTGTTCGCATCCGGACGTAATATGCTGTATAGTTTCCGATCTTATATGGCATTTTCTGCACTTATCTGTTTGTAATGTTCCGTCCTTCATTATAAATTTTTTGTAATTGCTTGTAGCGATCACTTGGTCTTGGACGGCCATAAGGAATCCCTCTGTTTCTGCGAATAATTCTCCTTTCATCAACCATTTGTTGGAGGCTTCTTTGTCGATGTGTGGTTGATTAATCTCATGGTGATGTCGTCCATGCAATTCCTTTCTTGACCATTGCTCTTGTTTTTCAGTATCTGATAGGAACGGTAGATTCAGCAGGTCATCTCTGGTAGCAAGATTTAGTGGTGTATATCCCCTATCAGCCAACGATACCACTCTATGGAGGTCAGAAGTGAAAGCTTTTGCAGAGAAGAATTCTCTGAGATTTTTTATCTGTTCGGTGTGTAAATTGACAACATCTAATAATCCGCGTCCTCCTTCTTTCCGCTTCAAAGTTGTTCGTATCACAGACGATTTTGGATGATGATTGTTGTACTTTGTCAGCATCGTTCGGGTCTGCCTTTGAATATCATCCAGTTCTGTCTTAGTCCATCTGATTATTCCAAATGAGTAAAACAAAACTGGAATGGCATAGGTGTTAATTGCTTTGACTAGATTCCCCGAGTTCAACATCGATTTCAGCACAGACTTCAGATGCTGACTGTATTCTGAACGAATCTTCTCCTTTGATTGTTTTTGGTCTAGCAATCTGGCTTGTTGGTATCCCAGATATTTGTATGTTTCGCCATCTCTCATGCACTGTATAATATCACCGTTTGGAAGTTGTGTTTCACCTTCTATGACTTTCCCTCTTTGAATGTTCAGGGTCTTACATTTTTCAATCCCGAATTTCATATGAACATCTGCCGAGAACTCACTGACAGTTTTCAGCAAATCATCCAATTGCCTCTTGTTCGAAGCATATAATTTGATGTCATCCATATACAGCAGGTGGGAGATTGTATGATAATTCCTTTCTGCTTTTATCCTAAATCCGTATCCTGAAAAATTCCACGTTGTATGGGTATCTCGTCGGTTTTAATTGATTTATTGTTCATGTTGACCTGCAGAGACGTGCGCCAGTGTGTCATTGTTGTCTTCAAGAACTTTGCCAGGGCTGGGTGAATTTTGTATATCTGCAATACTTTAACAAGCCAAGAATGGGCGGTACTATCGAATGCCTTCAGATAATCCAGAAAAGCTGAATGAACATTCCGATGCCCTATGTGTGCCTGTTTTATTATCACAGAATCGATGATGAGTTGTTCCTTGCACCCGTGGTGTTTCTTTCTGCATCCTTTCTGCTCCTCTGCTAATATATTGTTGTCGTCAAGGTGTTGGTATATTCGATTGGATATGCATGAGGTGAGTATTTTGTAGAGTGTTGGCAGGCAAGTGATTGGCCAATATTGAGACGGATCCTGTGTTCTATCGCTCTTAGGTAGCATATATGTTAAGCCTTGCGTTAGGAAAGTGGGTGTTTTCTTGGGATGTTGAAGAACATACGTGAGCTGTTTCACTAGGGCTCTATGGAGCTTATCAAACTTCTTGTACCAGTAGTTGTGGATATTATCTATACCCGTGGCCTTCCAATTGTTGGTCGCTTGAACTACTGTTGTGATTTCTTCCTCCGTTATTTCATCGAAGTCAATATGTCTGATATAGAGGCGTTCTTTTTCATTCGTGATCCATTCCGCATCTCTATTGTGTTCTTTGGGGTTCGACCATAGTGATGACCAATAGTCGGTCAAGCACTGTGCGTCAGGTACTTCTCTGTTATTATTTATTATTATTATTTATTATCGTGGACTTATGCACTATCTTAGCTGTTAGCTGGATATAATTTACCAGATTATTATTATTATTAATATTATTATCGATATTCACCCTAAGGGGAACATTCACAGATCCCAGATATACTCGATATCATAAGGATTCAGCTCTGATGTGACCCTTTCCAGATTATCAGGTCATAGTGGCGTAGTCCGATTACGCTTTGTTATGTTTCCCATATACTTCCTGACAGTTCTAACTATCGCCAACGTTTGTAAGTTCTTCGGTATAATTCCAGTTGTGGACATTATCATTGGAAGTGTATTGTGTGCGACTCGTTGATCGGTAAGAACTGTACGGTCACAGTACAGTTTATAGTTTTCATTTTCAAGAAATGGCTCCAATAGTCGGTATTTATTATGAATTGAAAAGAGCTTTTGAATGTATGAATCATAAACTGCAGAGACTCAAATTTTATAGTGTTGGAGTTAGAGGTATTTCTTTAGAATGGACTAATTCATACCTATCGGATCGAAGGCTGACTGTTGTGGTGGATGGAGTGAGATCAAGAAAACATCTGATAATACAAGGCGTGTCCCAGGGCTCAATTCTTGGACCTCTTTTCTTCGTCATATATTTGAATGACATATTTAATATAAATATAGAGTCGGGTAGACTGATTCTTTATGCTGATGATGCAGATACCTTCAAACTTCTGGGAATTACGTTAGACCCAAAATCAACATGAGAGGAGCATATATCTCTCTTGGCCTGTGAATTGAGCAGACCAGCTTTCGCATTTAGATACTTGAGAGATGTGGTGAGTTTGGAGGTTTTGAAGCTGATGTACCAGGGATGGTATCCCTGGCATATGGAATAATTTGTTGGGGTTCTTCAGCACATGCAGGAGGCTTTCATAGCACAGAAGAAGATAATCCGCATTATGTTCAGACAACTTTGCTTGAGTAATTGCCAGGTGCTATTTAGAACTGAAGGGATCCTAACCTGTATGTGTATCATTTGATATTGCATATTTGGAAAAACAAGTATCCATTTAATCCAAATGATACAGTGCATGATCTGCGTTTACCATTTTCAAGACTCTCAGTGGGTCAAAATGATCCTAACTATATTTGGATCAAATGCTTCAATCACATATATCCGCTCATAAATGTTTTCAAATCCAAGAATGCAGTAAGGGAATTCTTGATACAGTGGCAGAGTTCTTTGAAGCACACATATGACAGCTGTAATATAATATTTTTCTTAAATTGATGAGAACTCTTTCTAGAAATTTGTAATATTTGTATTCTATGTCGAATATTTTTACATTGTGTTTTGTTTATTGACGTGCTTGAATGTCACTCATTGAAGTCTTAGGAGCAAATAAATCTTATTTGATTTGATGTACTTGTAGTATGGGATCTTAGTTACTTGCGTGAGCTTATGCTTTTGTGCCAATTCTTGGTGCAAGATTTTGACCATCGCGTCGTATCTCTCGTTATATTCTGTCCCGCGAACATCTGACATCCTTCTGTTATGTGCCGTATCGTCTCCAAAGTTTGGCATCCGTATCTGCGGAGGACTGTCGCTACAGATGCGTCTTTGGCGATGAATTTAGATAGTTTCTGATTGGAATAACTTGGTCTTGTATCGACAAAAGGAAACCTGTCTCAGGAAAAATCTGTCCGGAGGTCAGCCAGTAGTTCGACGGAAATTTGTCGACATGTTGGGATGTCTTCCCTGTAGTGGTTTTTTTCCACATCTATAGTTTTTCATCATCGGTCTTATGACGAGTCCTATGTTCGTGTTAGTTTAGAGGTAAATGAGATGGTAAATGAGGTAAATGAGAGTAAATCTACTTCGCAGATTAAAGTTTTCGGCCGGTAGCCAACCATTTCCAGTCCAAATCGGGTCACTCTGTACATCTTATTATTATGTATTCTCGATACAAAATTTCTATTTGCAATATAGGTTTGCAACTCGTTTGTATTTAGTGAATATTTTTTACACAAATCTAGCCAAGTTCCCTTTTTCAACATTATCCAAACTTTTATTTATATGAAAATTTTTCACTTGAAGTTTTTCAACATATTTTTAATACTAATTTGAAATTTATATCAGAGCAAGAATATAGGAATATGGTAGAAAAATTGGCCACCCAAACCGAATCGGATCATAACTGAATGAGTACTTGGCATTTTGTAACATACTTTCAGAGTATATTGCAGAAGACTCAAAGCTGATCAAGAAGGATATTAACAACTTGTGTTCTATTAACAGAAATATTACTTACTAATATAGAAAGTAATCCAGACAATAATGGAAATAAAAATAATATAAATAATAAAAAACAAGTACTGTGTTTTAAGAAATTTTACTTAATAATTGCGATTCGTAACGCGTTTCACTACACCGTAGCTTCTTCAGACGAATGATTATGCAGAAAAATGTGAATGAGAATATAACTATAAATGTTCTTGAGTAATTAAAAGCTTATTGGTCGCCTCCTCCTAAGTGGTTATTTATGACAGGTATATCCAATAAAATTAAGGAATAGATTGCTCCCCGAAAAGATTCAATAGAGGTGAAGGGCTTAAATCGACTTGTTCATTGATGAGTCTACCTGAGTGTTTGTATTTATTTATTTCTAAAGTTTCCCAAAGATCTACCTTCCAATATTTATTATCTGTATGCAAAATTTCAAACTGTGGGTCGAAAGAATGATTATTTTCTAAGAGATGATTCGCGTAATTTGAATCTGATTTTTATTTGAAAAACTGCGTTTATGTTCCGATATTCTAATATTAAAATTTCTATGTGTTCTACCAATGTAGAAATTATCACAGTCATTGCAATTCAATCTATAAACACCTGATTTATTGTTTTTACCTGGTTTGGTTTTATTATTTTTATATATTTGCCTAAATTATTATTAGTTTGGAAAGCTATGTTGAAATTATTTCTACTTAAGAATGATTTCAGTTTCTCACTTGTAATGCCAACGTAGGTTAAGGTGTTGAATTTTTGTTTCAATTTATCGACAGGGTAAACTTCATTCAATGCGATTCTACTTTGTTTTTATTTAAAATATTATTTATTAGTTTGGGATTGTAACCATTATTTTTGGCTATTTGTTTAATCAAATTTAGTTCTTTGTTGAAATTTTCTGATGATAGTGGGATGTTAATCAATCTATGAATAAAACTATTGAATGCTGACATTTTATGTTGATATGGATGACACGACGAGTTATGTATTATAATATCTGTATGTGACGGCTTATGGTAAATTGCGAAAACATGTTTTCCATTTTGATTCGAAATTGTTACGTCTAAGAAATTTATCGAATTATTGCTTTCTATTTCGGTTGTGAATGCAATTTTTGGATGTAATGAATTTATATGATTTTCGAAAATTTTCAACTGTCTATCTGTTCCTGTGAAGCAAATAATGATATCGTCTACATAGCGATACCAGTATAAACAATATTTACTGAGTGGATGATTATGAATTAATTTCTCTAAGTTATTCATGAAAATTTCTGCTAACAAAGGACTCAACGGATTGCCCATAATCAAGCCGTCTTCAATAGTATAATATTTGTAATTGAAATGGAAATAATTTTGATCTAAACAAATTTTTAATAATGAAAGAATATCTGATTTAATGATAGTATTGACATGATTCCTTTCTAATAATTCTTCAATTGAGAAAGGCCAACGCATATGGCTCAAAGAGGATATGAAGATCCAGTACAACAGGAGGGACGTTGCAAACATATATTTGAAGGTAATCCATACGGAATTATTGTTTAGATTGCACCCTGTTGAGTTTGATATTTTAGACTCTGAATCCAGATACGATGTCAAAATTTTAATTCATAAAAAGTTTCAGCAACAACAGAAAAAGTTGAATTCACTTAAATTCAAAATTTCTCCACCCAAACCTTCAACTGATAAACTTCAGACCATAAATTTTTTGAAAGATTCACTAATTTAACTGATACCGATTTTACACAACCACAAAAAGATCTATTAGAAAAAGGATTCAAACATAATTTACATCCAAAACATAATAAAACTAATTTTGAACAGTTAGGCATAGATTCCGAAATTATTCTCAAAAACTCCAAAGATAATATTTTAGCCAAACATCAAACAGCAAAAATCATCAAAGAAGACTTTTCGAAATTATCACCTCATTGCAATTCCGATTATAAGATAATAAAACAATTCGTGAAAATAGTACCAAGAACGATTTAGTATTCACTAAAGCAGATAAAGGTAACACCGTCATTGCGATTAGTAAAACCGATTCTATTTCTAAAACTGAAGAATTCTTAACAGCCGGAAACTATATAACATCAACTAAGGATCCTACCGCAAAATTTCAGAAAGTTGTTAAAAACATAATTTCGACAGCAAAATCATTAATTACAGACCAAGAAAAATATAAATTCATTAACTCCAATCCACAATCCCCCGAATTATATTCGTTGATAAAACTTCATAAACCCAATTACCCTATTAGACCTATTGTTTTTTATGTAACAGCACCTTCGTTCAAACTTTCAAAATTCCTCAACGACTTGCTAATAAAACATTGCAATTTTAAATCTGAATTTTCGGTCAAAAATTCATACGAACTTATTGCCAATATCAAAGATACCACTATACCACCTAATTCCAAACTTATTTCTTTCGATGTTGAGAATCTATTTCCCAACATCCTCCAAAAGATACGTATTACTTAGTTGAAGAATTATTAGAAAGGAATCATGTCAATACTATCATTAAATCAGATATTCTTTCATCATTAAAAATTTGTTTAGATCAAAATTATTTCCATTTCAATTACAAATATTATACTATTGAAGACGGCTTGATTATGGGCAATCCGTTGAGTCCTTTGTTAGCAGAAATTTTCATGAATAACTTAGAGAAATTAATTCATAATCATCCACTCAGTAAATATTGTTTATACTGGTATCGCTATGTAGACGATATCATTATTTGCTTCACAGGAACAGATAGACAGTTGAAAATTTTCGAAAATCATATAAATTCATTACATCCAAAAATTGCATTCACAACCGAAATAGAAAGCAATAATTCGATAAATTTCTTAGACGTAACAATTTCGAATCAAAATGGAAAACATGTTTTCGCAATTTACCATAAGCCGTCACATACAGATATTATAATACATAACTCGTCGTGTCATCCATATCAACATAAAATGTCAGCATTCAATAGTTTTATTCATAGATTGATTAACATCCCGCTATCATCAGAAAATTTCAACAAAGAACTAAATTTGATTAAACAAATAGCCAAAAATAATGGTTACAATCCCAAACTAATAAATAATATTTTAAATAAAAACAAAGTAGAATCGCATTGAATGAAGTTTACCCTGTCGATAAATTGAAACAAAAATTCAACACCTTAACCTACGTTGGCATTACAAGTGAGAAACTGAAATCATTCTTAAGTAGAAATAATTTCAACATAGCTTTCCAAACTAATAATAATTTAGGCAAATATATAAAAATAATAAAACCAAACCAGGTAAAAACAATAAATCAGGTGTTTATAGATTGAATTGCAATGACTGATAATTTCTACATTGGTAGAACACATAGAAATTTTAATATTAGAATATCGGAACATAAACGCAGTTTTTCAAATAAAAAATCAGATTCAAATTACGCGAATCATCTCTTAGAAAATAATCATTCTTTCGACCCACAGTTTGAAATTTTGCATACAGATAATAAATATTGGAAGGTAGATCTTTGGGAAACTTTAGAAATAAATAAATACAAACACTCAGGTAGACTCATCAATGAACAAGTCGATTTAAGCCCTTCACCTCTATTGAATCTTTTCGGGGAGCAATCTATTCCTTAATTTTATTGGATATACCTGTCATAAATAACCACTTAGGAGGAGGCGACCAATAAGCTTTTAATTACTCAAGAACATTTATAGTTATATTCTCATTCACATTTTTCTGCATAATGATTCGTCTGAAGAAGCTACGGTGTAGTGAAACGCGTTACGAATCGCAATTATTAAGTAAAATTCCTTAAAACACAGTACCTGTTTTTTATTATTGATAATGGAATTTTACCAAGTAAAAGCCTCCCAAATTCAAAAAATAATATACAAAATGGAAGAAAAAAAAGAAATTGAATTGAAAGTCATTTGGAACCAGGAAAATTTTCAATTTTTTTTGATTCTGCGGTAGACTGAGAAATATTTTATCCTAATTGGAAAAAAATTATAATTAGTATGAGAAGTGAACTTACCACCATTAAGCTCTACTATATGTTCAATTTCATCCCACATTTTCTTCTTATAATTATTATCACTATAATGCGGTGATTGCAAATTGTACAAGCCTGGTTTACTTTTAACTAGTTCAATAAGCAATTCATCTACAAAAATAATACTTTTATAAATAATAACCATTCATTAAATTTATATAATTTACAATTCTAATAAAATTCAAATAAGTGTATTTTTGTTCTTATGTTATTTCTTGCATAAAGCCAGCTTTGGCATATGCATAATTACCTTTTCAAAAGTCCATATTTGTTTAGTCATTTTCAGCTTTTAGGGTTATGTTAAATTATAATTTTTCTTTGAAAGAAATGTAAACAATTTCTCAAATTTATATTAAATTGCAACAGGTTTTGCTCGGTTGAGGATTAATACAAGCATGCTGGACGGTAATATCAATAATATGTTTTTCTTAAGTTGCTGATAGAGGGTAGGTACGTATGACCTATCAAACATTCAAGAGATTTTGAGCAGTGAGTAAATGACTTCCCAATTGATGAGCACAAAGCAGTTTAACCTGATAATATTATAAACCAAAGAATAATGACTTTTATTCACTGACTAAACAATCTGTTTTGCAAAGCAGAAGATCCAGAAAAAAAATCAGTGAAGAATAAATTAATGAATTTGTTTAAATAACTCAATGATTTTGTAATAATATACTCGATTAAATAGTTTTGGAGAATTATATTTGATGCACTTATCACTTTACCGGGTAATAGCTGACTGAACCGGGAACGGAAAGTATTGGTGCATGCCGTGCCAAGTTCGATCTCATTTAAAGAAAACTCCTTCGTGACTGATCGTGACACGAATAGGATTCGACCGGAACTTGACTGTTACACAGCGCTGGCTTTAGGAGGAGGCGCAGAATATAAAATGGAGAGGTGACATTGAATAAATGAGATATATTGAGCCACAGGAAACTCGTTGTTAACTTCGTAAATTATACTACTATTTGTAGATATTAGTATGTTATTAGCAAATTGAGACAAAAAGGCCAGAATACTTCTTGATGCCTAAAAATACGTCCCTTCGGATGAATCTTATTTCTATTATATATGTGTGAATTTATAATACAACATTATTTTCGACTTCCACGGAATAAAATATATCCTACATTTTATTCATTCATTCACAAGTTACAGTAATAGTGTTACTTTCTCAGTAGCAAAGTTGCTTTCGTTCAAAATATTACTGACAACACGGGTCTCGTTATGAAGAAAAATATACACTGTATTCCCAGAAAAATTTGATTTGATCCTGTAATTCGGCCGAGATTTGTACTAGTGATAAACACTGAAACTCTCTAATTTCAGCATCTCCCTACTCAAAAATCATTACAGAGAAAGGAGGTCAGGTAGCACTTAATTGAAAAGGTCGTTCACAGGGGTGCTCAAACGGTCGATCACAAGTGCTTTTTGAGTAGATCTCGAGAAGAAAAAATTTTCAATAAGTAGGTAACTAAACTACAAAAATTTATTACGTAATAAAATAACACTCTGCTAGCGGCAACAGGCGGCTTCATCAAAGGAACGCGCGGTTCTTGTCAAAGAAAAGCCGCGTTTTTTATTCTTGCCGCTTTTCTAGAAATTTCGGGAGGCGCGTTTGACGGAAACATTCGTGACTTTCGTTCACGCCGATATAAATGTTACGCCTGCAGGAATTGGGGTCATTTCGAATTGTAACTAGAAGGCAATACAAAGTTTATTATTAAATAGTACAAAATGAGTGCAGCGAAGAAATTTAAAACGTATCATTTTAATAACGATTGGTTGGAAGAATTTTTCTTTTGTATGGTGAAGGATAAGTGCATTTGTCTTATTTGTCGTGCGTCAGGTGCAATACCTAAGCGTGGTAACTTAGAGAGGCATCATAAAATGGTTCATAAAAACTATGAAAAGGATTTTCCGCCACAGAATAAAATGAGAAAACGAAAAGTACTTGATTTGATATCTTGTTTGGAAAAAACAAACCATGTTCACAAGACCAGCCAAACAATCAAAAGCTGCTACGATCGCGTCATTTAAAATATTTCATATATTGGCGAAACACAAGTAACCATTCGAAGATGGATCGGTTGTGAAGGAAGTATTTATTGAAGAGGGTGAGACTTTATTTGGGGATTTTAAAAATATAAATGAGATAAAAACACAAGGTTTAACTTTAATCTACACTTTATTTGAAAAAATTCGACGACGTTTCGCTGACACAGCAGCTTTATCAAGAATGAAAAATAGAATGAAGAGTATGGTATTATAAACAAATCGTAGAACAAGTTGGATGAATAACAGGAAAATCCACACCGAGCCATTGTACAGTTAGTATGAAAGGTAATAAAAACTAATTGAACAAGTTAAGTAGGGGTGAGTAATTCAAATCTACCTGTTCATTCAAAAGCTTGTCCGAATGTTTGTATCTATTTATTTCTAATGCTTCTAGGAGATCTAATTTTGAACTTTTGATTTTATATGTAATATGTCAAAGTTTTATTGAATGAATGGTTTTCTTTTATTAGGTGGTTTGAATAATTTGAATCAGATTTATTTTTATCGAAGCTACGTTTATGTTCAGATGTTCTTATGCCAAAACTCCTATAGGTCCTACCGATATAAATTTTATCACAAGAACCGCAATTGAGTTTATAGATTCCTGATTTACTTGATTTTTCAACACGAGATTTATTATTTTTAATATGTTTACCTAAGTTATTAGAAGTTTTGAAAGCTATATTAAGATTTTGTTTGACGAGAAAGGATTTAATATTTGTACTTGCAGAACCGCAGAATGTTAAACTGTTGAATATTTTATAAAATAAGGGCAGTCTTCTGCGGTGCTTCGATTCCTACCTGTGGAATCGATCCCAATTCGTATTAGTCGAATCTTGAGAGTAATGTTTCTTTGTCTGGAGTACCCCAGGGGTCCCACTTGGGACTGATATTCTTAATATATAAATCCGATCAAGGAATATTTTAAGTTTTGGAGGTTTTTAATGTTCGCAGATGACCTAAAAGTCTTCCTACGGACAAATTCTCTGACCTATTGTGAGAACCTTCAATCTGATCTGGATCGTTTTTTCCAGTTCTGTCAACAAAACGGTCTATTTTTAAATAAAACTAAGTGCTTCTCTATTTAGTTCACTCGAAAGAAATCAAATATCGAATTCGCCTACTTGGTGGTTAATCTTCAGCTCGTTGAGCGCGCAAAGGATTTGGGTATTTTTTTGGATTTCCAATTTATAAATATTAATTAATACTTGACGTCCATATTGATTATATGTAGCAGACGTAGTATTTATATGCAGGTTGTTTCAGAATTTTGTTCAGAGTGAGGAATTGCTAGCCGCGATTGGCATAAACGTTTCATCTAGGAGACTAAGAGAGTGAACTATTTACTATTCCTTTCAAGAGAACGTCGTGCTCACAGAATCCCCCTTTAACAAGAATAAACAGAAATGCAAATGAGTTTTCTAACATCGTGGATGTCTTTTTTTATGTCGAAAGCTCAAGTCAAAGGCAGGTTGGAGGCACATTTTCTCGAACAGACATAGATTCTTTTCTTTGTTCTTTAATATGTACTAGTGAGCCTATTAAAATCGCCTTTTATATCTAAATAGCCAATATACTAAACGCCGAATATACTTAACCCCAAATATACTGAACGCCTTTTTATATCCAACTCTATCTCTATCTGAACGCCTCATTATATTCGCTGAGATTTATACTTAATAGTTCTTTACGTTACATGGAACTCTCTCATATATTGCCTCAGTCATCCTTAGGGTAACGCAGCTTCCAGTACTGTTTTATGGATAATGACTCATCAACCACACGAATTTCAAAACTATTCACTACTATCCCAATTTAAAGAGATACATTCAATTTGAAAATCTCAACTTTTTCCAATTGAGCTAGCATAGGATTAAAATTGAAAACATTCCAACATTGATTCAAAAAAAACAAATTGTTCAAACTTTACGCATAGAAATTTAATCAACAACTCTAATATTAATTCACAATATTCCAAATTTTAGTTCCAAAAGTATTGAATATATACTTCAGAAAGATAGATATATGCAGATTTTTACTCAACAGTTCTGATTCGACTTAGATCAGATAAGAATCGAATAAGATTCATGAATTATAATAAACAACAAATATGAGCATGTAACAGCAAGATGGAAGAATTACTCCTCAAGAATATAAATGAAATAGAAAATAAAAGTTCTTCTCAAATTAAAATTTTTTGGGAGTATCCAAAAGACAAAAACGAGAAATTAGTGATCAAATAAAGGAACACTGTTGAATACGTAGAAATTTAATCTTATGTGATTGCCCTATACGTAACTAGTTTGTATAAATTCAAATTGATCAAAATTCACACAATTTGCTTACCAGAAAGAACAAACATCTTCTGAATTGAAGTGTTCTTGTGGAAAGCAGAAATGAGATCCACAAATTTGTAAATTACATTATGGACCCTAATATAGTGTACAATGATGTTAACTATATATCAGTTTCAGTGAAACTGTTTCTTGTAACTGTTGATTTCCTGGATCCTTAACTGTCGAGTTGGCAGTTGGTTTCGAGCAGTCAGCTTCTTATGAACTTGCTCTCTAATAATTGAAATTTCTATTCTTCAATTTTACTTCTCTTCAATTCATTTTCTTGTGAAACTTTATAATATACCATGAAATGAAAATGTAAGGAAGAAATTGCATTAAAACAACTTCATATTTCCATATTACGTGATAAATGTACTCATTTTACGTAATTATATAAAATACCTATAGTACAACTACATATAACAAAAATCGTCAAATTGCATAGCATTCTCCAAGTAGTATGGATTTTTTCCAAAATATGATTCACATAAGCAGCAGCATGTTTCCTGTGACTTTTATAAATCTTGATTGAAAGTTGTGATTCTACAAGATGAAACTTCGTATGCAACTTCTACATTTTTGAACATCATGTTTTCCACATGTTTTCAGACACCTATAACAGAGAAACTTCCAAATCAATGAGGAATATCTGTCATTCATTCAACAACCTTGATAACATTTCCTGAGAAACAGTAACTGAGTTATTAATAGAAGGAACTCACAATAATTACCTTTTGTGCAAATTTGAGATCTTATTTTCTTTGGTTCAAACTTGAACATTGTCAAACACATTGAATCTCATTTACTTTTACATTTGGATAATTGTAGAATAGAAACGTACTTCCTCTTGAATAAACTGAAACGAAAATTCAATTTGAAATGGCACGGTCTTATTGACATCCAGTTTGAGATATTTTAATACAGATATAGCCTTTAGTGGATAACTTTCAATATTCATATGACACATACTCTAAATAACTTAACGAAATCTTTATCGAGTTCCTTCCAGAAAAAATATTATTATACGAAAGAACTCAATAACTATTAATAGCAACTCAAGGATATCTCATCATTTTGTAAGATTATCCCAATTGATGTTAGAGAATCCTAGTAACTCCAAGACATTTTTCAACGCATAGAGATTAAAATAACAATGAAAGAAAAATGAAATATGTGAATTCTGAGTACATTTCTTGAGCATGCTGAAAAAATAAACATTAAAACACATAAATAAACCTCAAATTACATTCACTTACCTGTCAAACATTATTGTAAGTCTCCTTGACTCCTTTTTATTATAACATTCCGTTTGAATCACATTGTTTAGGTAAGAATAACCACAAAAATTAAATTTATGAATTTTGAAAGTTTGTCGTTTCTCTCCTTAAACAAAATATACATAAAATGGATAAAATGAACATCAAACTATGTTCACTTACCTCGAAAAGTTTATTTCAAGTTTTGTCAAACATTCAAATAAAATTCAGTACTACTTATTTTGACAGATCGAATATAAGACTAATTGAAATAAGGTTAGATTCGATTAGATGTAATGGATATTTCATTCCGTCTCATATTGTCACTCAGAAGACAGAGCACTATATTCAAGTTGTACGTACTACCGAAATTATGTTGGTGAAAATAAAAGTTACTATTTCCATCTCAATATTTTCATTCAAAAGAGAGAAAGCATTAAATTTTTTCAATTTTGTAAAGCTCACTTCCGACATTTAATAGCGATCAAAGGGGCGGTAGGAGAGTGACTGGCTCCGCCCCCGTGTTTCCGTTCTTTTTCTCAAAATTCAAGTTCTCAAAAATTGTCCCAAATTCGAAAATTGAGTCGTAGAGTAACGATTTCTCTTCGCGGATCCGATCTCGAGATATGTAGGAATCGTTCGACACCCGAATCCTTTCTCCCGGTAACCCCGCCTAAGTAGGAAGGATGAAGTAAAACCACTTATTTTGACAGCTCGACGCTAGTTAATTTCTGGTCGTCAGAGATATTCGGAATGAAGAAAATGGAGCGAAATTTTGGAAAGGTCTGCCGATAGCCCTTCGTTCAATCAAAGATTTTCCAGTTTTCCCGTCGTTCAACCGGCATGAAACTATTGCGGAGCAACATACGAAACTCGAGGCTTGCTCTTTGTCCAGGTTTTGAAACGAGCGAACGCGATGGAAACATTTGTATAGACATAAAAGTCCGACGAAATTATCCCCTCCACTCGCCAAAAATCGGAAACCTTTTTATTTTCGCTTTTTCGCGGCTTTCATTATGAATTTTCGCTCGATCGATCGTTCCGATCGCCTCACGAAAGACCGAAGTTTCCGATTCCGTTTCGACTTTCCGTTCGCTCTCGGCGACGTTTCGGCGAAAATTTTCGAAAAATCCCCGAGCTCCAAATTTGGCGTGGACCTTCCTCAGACCCTTCCCAACCGGAAAAAAATAATCTCCGCGTCGCTTCTTCTCCGCCCGGTTCAAACTACCGTTATCCCCTAGGATTATTCCCGAAAAAGGCCTTACGACTTTTATAGTATAAACTAATGAGCCCATTAAGATCGTCTTTTTATTTTAGAACGCCTAATATACTAAACGTCTAATAAACTAATTGTCTAATATACTAATCGACTAAAATACTGAAAGCCTTTTTGTCCAACTCTATGTATGCCTTTTTATACTAAGTTGCCATTCATACTGAATACCTCTCTATATTATTATATAATCATAATTATATATGTATATTTCAGTTCGATAAGTACAGATCTGCAATTTCAAAATTTCGATTGACTTCTTGAACTTAAATGATTAGAATAAGATCAATTAATTATAATTTTCTATACTAAAATAAACAATAAATAAAAGATGAAAAGAGCAAGATGTTAATTTAATCTGCAACCATAGAAAAATGTAAAGTTTTCAATAATTCTTTCGTATACAAAGGAACATCGAATCTTAGTTATTGGAATCTATTTTTATAACAACTCTTCGATATACTCAACTGAAGACTTGAATGTTAATGTGTATAGGATATTTGTGGTTTTTAATTTGTTTGATTAAAATCTGGTATGCCGAAAAGTATTATATAAATTAGTGAGCAATGAATAAAATAATTGGTTCTTTCGAGAGAAATGTATTTCGTATAGAATTTTCTTTACTAAATAGATGAAAAGTTCATATGCAACACACAGAAAGTATATTCTTAAACTGATCTAACTTGTATGCATTCGTTCTTGGAACCCACATTTACATGTTGAAAAAACAGCGTTTTACTGATCGAAAAATGACATGGAAATTTTTCAAGGGGGTGCTAACAATAGCCCTTATTGAACGTTTTCAATCCACAATTGTATCTTATAGAAGTGATACAAAGGACTAAATTCACTTGATTTCAAATAAATTTATTAGAAGTACGATGTTCCCTTAGATTTAGAACTCTCGGTATAAGTAGGGTGCCTGTGCACTGGGTCCTTAGTCGCACCACATTCTTTTTTCTAGTTGGGAATAATTTCAACGAAACCCAATTTTTTTGTTGTTTTCTAGTTTTAATTTCTTTTTGTTTTCCTGCTTTTAACGCAAAATATACAATTAATAATGATATGAAATCTCTTCAGTTTGAGCAAAATATTTTTGCAAATTAATGTCGGCATTTAGATATAGAACTATGTGAAATGGTTATAATCAAGCATATAAAATACGTATTTGGGAATATAATAGACATAATCGTGAATATCTTGGTCACAATTGGGAATAAGATGGTCATAATCGGGAATAAGATGGTCATAATCGGAAATAAGATGGTCATAATCGAAAATATGATGGTCAAAATCGAAAATAAAAAGTAGCAATTACATATTGCATAACAATTAGTCAACGCATATATGCAAAAATAATTAAAATTATTCGTTTGATGAAATATGAGAAAAATTGATATCAGAATTATGAAAATGAGAAACAGAGCTAAAGCAATTATTTCATTATATTGAAGTGTTTTGAGAAATTTAAATCGGAGTAAATAGATGAAAATATTTTTGATGCACGTCTAGTATAATTGTACGTTAATTTTATAACATTCGGGAAAAGAATTGAAGAAGCTTCTCAATTAAGAAAACAACCAAGATTCCATAGAAAGTAATTTATTTGAATTAAAAAATGAGAGAATTTTTAGGATTTCGAATGTTTATTAGATGAAAATGAAACAGGAAGCAACTTGAGATGAAAATTGAGATTTGGAGGAAAAAGTTCACTGATAAGAGAATCAATATAATTAATCTATAACAAATATCAGTTAATATAAAATATAAAATGAAAAATTTTCACAACTTTTTGTGTTTGAATGTTTATCAGTTAAAAATGAAATAGAAATCTACTCCGAACGAAAATTGAGATTGCTAGATCATAATTGTTCAATTATGCAATGAGTTTTGAATTAGTTGAAATGTCATATTGGTCATAAATGATTGGAAATGGCCAGTTTATCGAAAGAAATTAATTTTGCATTAAACGAGGCATTAGGGATATTAAAAAAAATGAAGGAAAGAATAAATATATCGAAAATGAAATAATAACATCAATTTATTCAAACAATAAAATATAACAAAGTCAGAAGAAATTTTAATGTACACCAGTTACCTATTTGAAATATGTTCTACTGATATTGAGATAATATAGAATGAAGGAAATGAAAGAAAAATAGAACTATAATTGATGTTAGAAAGAAATAAAATTAATTGAAAAATGGGGCACAGATTTAGAACAGTTGAATATAATTTAAAGTTTGAAAGATTTAAATAATTTAATATTTTCGAATATACTCTATTTTTGGTGTACACATTTTTATTGTACCGACATATTTCATCCAGATGTTTCGATTTCTGCACCTGTACCTTAATCGCATCCCATTTTCGAGCTCTCGAAAATGCAACGTAAAATTGGCCATGTACGAAAACTGGACATCCGAGATATATACCGACCTTTTCAAATGTTTGTCCTTGCGCCTTATTGATCGTTAATGGAAAACACAACTTTACCGGAAATTGCCGACGACTATCCGACGACATCAGATCCATCTTTGGAATTAAAACAACTCGACCAGAAAATCGTCCACTGACAATTTTGACAGTCAATAGAAAATCTGTCGCACCTAACACGAGCAATCGAGTTCCATTTATCAAACCATCTGTTAAAGACAAATTTCGTAAAAGCATTATCGGAACTCCAAACACAACCGGTGTTGTGACATTCCGCTTGGTGTAATACTATTTAGGTATTCCTCAGTAAAGTTTGTAATTTCTTCTTCATATTCTGTCACGACACTGTCAATACTTACGATGGTTATAAGGTCGCCGGGAAACGTACAAAGAATTTTGCCGTTCAACTCGTTGCAATCTTCACTGCGAGGACAGAGGATGGCCCTGCCCGCCAGTGTTGAGGCATCCATATTCCCGTATATGTCCTTAATAATGTCTTGTGTTAGGCAGACGTCTGGTAAAAGTTTCGGGTCTCGTTGATAGTACCCGTTTCTAACTGGTGAAGCCACTTGCTGGAATCTTGCTCTCCAGGATCAGTCATCATATTCATCGTGAGTTCGAGTACCTTGAAATGCCTCCACGATTGATAGTTTGTGAAAAAAAGCTCGATCTGTTGCACTCTACCAGCAGGCACTGGTAGTAACTGTTTCATGTCACTACCACGAAGTATGCATTTACCGCCTAAAGGATGGCTGTCATTACAAACGTAATGATCTACCGTGTCAAGTAAATAGTAACTTGACATCGAGACTTCATCCCAAACTACCAACCGGACATTTTTCAGAAGTTGCTTCTTCGGATTGAACCGTTATCGAATTTGAAAGTCGAATGAACGGTTCTGCCATTTTTCAATAACAAAGCAGCAATTCCAGTTAAAGCAACGGCTAAGGTAGATATTCCCTTCGAACTCAGGTTTGTCAATAGAGTATTATAGAGATGTTTTACCAGTGCCACTGCTGCCTAGCAAATAGAAATATCTCTGCTCTTGGTTATCCTTTTCGATGATCCGGAATAACCGATCAAATATAATCCGTTGTTCGTAATTCAAATTTTCAGGGCAATTCTTTTCAGAATCATTCGGTTCTTGTTCTTCGCTAATAATGTTTTGTAGCGAAACGTTATACAGCGGTAAATTGAGGTTAATTACATTTCTCCCAAGAAAATGTAGGAGATTATCTATTCGCATCAAAGCGTTTTCTTTCGATTCTTGAACAGATAATGCCTTCTTCGCATAATCCCCGGTCATGTTTCCTTTAAAATGGTTCCATAAAGACAATGGATCGTCGACTTCGCAAAAGCATAGCATATATGCAAATAATTTGCGCATACTGCCAGGCATATCTACCATGGCAACGTGTTGGAGAGTTGTTATCCACTGGTCGTCAGATGCTACCAAAAGTCTAGCACGGCCCGCTTCTTTGAACGTACCGTATACGGTTCCGTTGACCGTTCGTAAATCGTCACAGGATTTCGATCCGGGTACATATAACAATAGAATCCTCAGATGGTATACATACGGGATATAAGTTTGTTTTGTTGTCTCATTTTCCAGAGGCGTGTATCCTTGTTCCAGACGTAATTATAAGAGATTTCGGGTTATACATACCTTCTGGCTGAAACATTATGGCAGTTGAGTTTGAAAAGAGCTTCTAACTTTGATAACTTACTTCTGTTGTTTTCTAAAGTTGATTCTTCCTGTCCTTCGAAATATAATGTCTGCTCGTCAGGTAAATGAATCGGTAACCTGAGAATAATATCTCTCACCTTAAATTGGAAAAATCTCCAAGCTGCCTCTCCGGATGAAACATATCGAGACTGGAATTTGATGGATTTCGTCAAATACCAACTCTTGCTCTAATCTGATAAGTGTGGAGTCTGGTCCTTTGATATATTTAAAAACATACTTACATGCGAGAACATTGGAACACACCTCAACATTAATATGACACTGGTACTTCAAACACACAAACGGGTTATGGAACAGTGCACTTTTTCAGAACAACAGAAGTACCGTTATTTCGTCGACGATACACAGGTCGCTTCCTTCCATTTATTTGTTCGTTCAGCATACGGTTTGGGACAACTTTTGGAACAGACGCCGTCGGCCATGCAAGGGGAATTCGGATTATTTACGCCGCAAGGACCACGGAAGCCATAACAATGTCGAAAAGTTTGGTGTTGAGTTGAGGTAACTCGGCAGTAATGAATCTATCCACGTCATCGGGTTCCCGTAATTTATCCCCATCTGTAAGTGTTAGCAGACAATGCATATAGCTTAAACAACGTTTTTGAAATTCGATAACGTCAACGTAAGCCAGTACCTCACTGAAAATTTTATTATTTACTACGTCCCCAAGAAAAGCTTCCATTTTCAGTTCAGTCTGCATTGTGAATTATCTTTGATTTCCGGCCACTGCGGATTACAAATGAAAGTTATAAATGAATATGGCTTGCCAAACTTGCAATCAATAGCCATGGCGTCTTGATAATTTTGTTGCATCAATCTAGGACGAGCAGTGAAAGTACTTGGCAAGAGAACATCTCTGCTTGTTATGTTGTTATTGAATAAGGCTTTGTTGGCTACGTAATCTTGTAATCCAACATATGTATCTGCGCGTAATCGATTTTGGTTCTCACGTAAGTAATTCAAGCGATTGCCTTCTTCTTCAACATATTTATCAACGATATACTATTGAGTAAGACGACCGCAAGAAAGTATCGCGTTATGTTGTCCTCGTATCATCAAACGATAATTGTGAAATTCTCGTTGACTAACACTCATTCTACGATTACCGGTTACTCTTTGCATATTCAAACCCCAACCTAACTCGCCGTGTGGAAATAGCAAAGGATAACATAAAGCACCGACTATAGGAGAAATCTAAGGAATTT
Source organism: Cryptolaemus montrouzieri (assembly GCA_013387265.2). Taxonomy (NCBI): domain Eukaryota; kingdom Metazoa; phylum Arthropoda; class Insecta; order Coleoptera; family Coccinellidae; genus Cryptolaemus; species Cryptolaemus montrouzieri. Next base: position 43,229,123 of record JABFTP020000062.1, read on the forward strand.
CAAAAAATTGAAAAATTATACTGAATTCTTATTTTTCCGGGAGGCGGAATATTGTCGTCTACAGTTGTGAAAACGTCATCAATTTCGTAAGCGTATGTAGGAGCTGCATGAATAGTTCTATCTGTGCCAGGTAACGTTTCAAAATACATGGAGAACCGTTGTATATTTTCGTTGCGAGACTCTGCTCCTCTAACTCAATCACCCATTTGTCGATATAACTGGGCGTATTCGTTGTTGTTCTGTAGAAGTTGGTCAATTTGGTGCAGAAGATTCTGGTCGCATTCTTTGCTCACCACATTCTTCTTTCTTCTTTCCATTGCCTCTCCAGCATTGAGAAAATTCATCGCTCCGAATTGCGGATTTGAAGTGTCAACGCCTGATATCGTATGATATATTTGTCCGGAAACGACAATCACCGGCGTTCCTGGGTTAGGGTCTCCTCGAACCTTGAAAGTGGTGCTACCAAACGCTAATAGCGTGTTGTACTTGCGGATGTTCTTGAGAAATGTTGCCGGCTTGGGATGTTTATTTTCAACGAAACTTCGAAGGGGTTCTGGGTAACTTTTAGGGAGAGGAAATTGCATGGCTCCGTGGCTGCAACACATTTTGATTTCGCCTTCGAAGAATTTGCCAGTGCAGAACGTACATACTGAATTTATAGCGCCAAGTTGATGTGGATCAGGTTCTTGCTGTCCAATGGCAGCTGCATAGGGTAATCCTTTTTTTGTTGAACGACGGACCGTTGCACATTTGGGCACTTGTGATAGTCGGGTGTCCCTTCTGGTTGGTGCACGCGATAGATTACTGTCTTCATCGATGCATACACGTTGAACATGTCTAGGTTCAACAGATGTTGAAGGAGCAAGGTTCACGCTTAAACCTGCGTAATTTTGAAAATTGGAATTAGATAATATTTGCTACGCCTGAATAATTATGGGAAATAAGTTGAATTCGGCATTGTTGTTATAAAAACTCGACAAGTAGTTAGTTAATGAATTTAAATTATGGAACTTTAATAAACAGGCGCGACCAACGGTTGAATCCGCATGCATTCCGGCCTCGTCTCCCGAATGTGAATCAAAGATATAATAAAAAGGCTCTGCTTTTAAGAAGGCAATAGATAAACTTACCGCGGTATATATAATTAAATTGACATTTTATTGAAATAGTCTGATCAATCTATCTTCCAGGGAAACAACATTATCCCCAAATTTTACAACACTTTCTATTCCCATTTGTCCAAATAGTGTTAACTCATCTTCCAAACTCAATGTGAAGGTAAAATTTTCGAGTGTGAAATTTGAAAACACCTCAGAAACCATTAAATAAGGCGAATTGCCAGTATATCCCAATGTCCTTCTGGTGGAATCAGATTTTTTATATAATCTATCGCCAAAATCTAGTATGGAATCGATCGTATGGCTGGCTCAATCTGAACACGGTATTATAAGACAGTGCAACGCGGCGTTTGCTGTACAATGGCTATTATTTGAAAAAATTTAATACAAACTTCATAACCTTGAGTAAGATTATCTAATGAATACGTTAAAAAAATTTCAATTAGACAACTATGAATCAATAACAGAAGAACGAATTCTGATTCTGATTATGTTTATAAGAAAAATCATGAAGAGAAAAACTTACCAGTACGAAATTTGTGGGTATTTCGTCCTGAACCTTTACGCATCGTCAAATTTGGGCGTTTTTTTGGAGGCATTCTTGCAAATTCAGCTAACGAAACCAAAACTAATTAGTACAACACCTATACACAATATAGCTTTGTCTAATTTTGTTTTTATAAGAAATTGGAATAACTATTTATGAATTAACATTTTGTATATTTTCTTTCAATATGCGTAATTTGGTACTTTATTAATATTCTTCATTATAAACAACTTCAGAAAAATACGAAATTAAATTTTTCAAAAAGCCAAAATGAAACCTATGAAAAACTCTGAAATCATATGATTACAAAAGATGTCAATTTTATAAATTATCTAGGAAATCGTTATTTTCCTGATTTGACAATAGCTATATTCAGTCGTTTGTCATTCGCAGAGTAACTGAAAAATTATCATTTCACGAATTAAATAATTTTGTAATCTTGAACACGACTTTGAGTAATATCTTCAAATTTCAGTGCCACCTTCACTACAACTCGATTTGGTCATTCTATGCTTCAAACATAATATTTCTCTTTGCATGCGATTTACTCAGTTATGATGACTTCGTCCCATTCTTAACAGCACTACATATGGATCGACGAATTTATTTCTAGGTTATACGTAAACCAAGATCAACATATTTCTACATTCCATTTCATAAAAATCAAAATTATTTTTGTGTTATATACTGCGAAAATGAAGGAGAAACAAAAACGGAAACTCAGTAGTTAAGAAAAAATCATCAATTATTTACATGTCAAGTCAAAAATTAATAGAAGATTTGATAGAAGTGTGCCTCGTTTACGTCGCCGATTCAGAGAGAAATTCCTTCAACTCGTATATGGTCCTATGTAGAAGTAGGTTTTTGACCTCTCTCCTGAATGCAAGTTGATGTTTTTCTTTGATTTCAATGGGCAGATGGTTGTATAACTTAGGACCCCAGTAATCAACACCCTGTTGCAGTTTAGTTTTGCTATGAAAGGTCGTCCTCAGGTCTCCCTTTCTCCTCGTGTTGAATTGATGGAATTGACCATTTGTTTCAAATTCAGGTAAGTGGCTATGTACATATCTCACACATTCCATAATATATATTGATGGTAGGGTCAAGACCTAAGTAGTTTAAAAGCCTCTCTGCAACTGTCTGTTTGTTTCAGGCCTAGAATAATTCGAATAGCCTTCTTCTGCAATAGAAAGAGGTCTTTGGCTCGCGGAGAAGTGCCCCAAAGAAGAACACCATACGAAATGATGATGAAAATGAAAATACCCAAAATAGGCTGCAAGTACAACTTCTAATTAACTTATTTTTTTTTAAGTGCTCTTAAGGAAAAGAGTGCTGCTGTTAGCCTGCTCGCCGTTTTATCTATATGAGTTTCCCAGTTCAACTTTGAGTCGATATACACTCCGAGAAATTTTAGGCTTGATATTTCCTTAGTGGGAACTCTAAACCTGATATATTGTGTTTTGTCATCATTAATATGTAGCATATTACTCTTGAACCAGTTGTCAGACATGTTGATCACTTCATCCTCTATTCTTTTCAATTGCTCTATTTTTGTGGCCCTCAAGCTGTAGGTGGTGTCATCAGCAAACAAAAATGTTGATGCAGAAGCATGGCTACCATCGCTGGTTATGTTCATATCGTTTATGAATAAAATGAAAAGCAATGGTCCCAAGACAGAACCTTGGGGAACTCCAAATTTGACTTGTTTTTCCGCTGGTAATGAATGTTTCCACCATACTTGTTGCGTTCTTCTCTCCAAATATGTATGCATGAGACGAAGAGATATTCCACAAATTCCATAATACCTCTGCTTTCTCATTAGTAATCCATGGCTTATCGAGTCAAATGCTTTTTTAAGATCTCTTGAAATTATTCCAGATAGCATTTTTTATCGCTCGAACTTATGATTTGATCTATTACTTCGAGAAGAGCCGTGGTTGTCGATCTTCCATGCCTAAATCCGTGTTGTTGATTATTCATTAAATTGTTCGATTCTAAGTAGGAAGTCAGTCTGGTTTGAATAAGTGTCTCTAAAATCTTCGAAAACACTGGCAACACAGACACAGGCCTATAGTTAGAAGGATTATCAGGGTCACCTTTCTTGAAGATAGGTACAACTCTTGCTTTTTCAAGATGTTCTGGAAAAAACTCTCATCAAGGCACTTATTGAATATTAATGCTAATGGATGAATAAGCACTTTTTGGATAGATTTAACAAATTTTGTTGACATTCCATATATGTCTTGTGTATTTTTACTCTTCAAGTGGGATATTATATTACTCACTTCAAAAGCGGATGTCGGATGTAGAGTAAATGTTAAATCTGTTTTTGGCAGACTTTCCTCTAGCAATTGCATCTCTAGTTTGTGGGCCCAGGCTGGTGTTGACCTCACCAACATTAGCAAAAAAATCATTTAATTCGTCTGCGGAAAGATTCGCATTTGTTGGAATTACTGGCTTAGTTACCTCTTTCTTTATAATATTCTAAACTGTCTTTATTTTATTATCCGATTCTTGTATGAGGCCAAGATAGTGTTGTTTCTTAATGAATTAGATTTTTTGTCGAAGGATTTCCTTGCATTTTTTATATGCTTCATAAGCTCCATTTAAGCGAGTGACTTTAAATATTGTATCGATAGCATCCAGTGTGTTTCTTATTTGTTTTACTTCATCAGAATCGAATATAGGTTATTTATTATTATTAATAGCTTTTTTCTTTCGTTCTGGAATATAAACGTCGAACCAGTGTTTCATTTCATTGAAAAAGTGGTTGTAAGATTCTTCCGCTGATTTACCAATTAAGATAGAGTTCCAATCAGTGTTACCCATCCTTTGTATTACACTGTGAACGCCCTCAGTGGTACAATTACGTATTTTTATTTTATGAGTAGGTTTTGAATGTTTTTTATTTTCAGATGGAAGAGTTATGTATTGGCCCAGATGATCTCCTAGATGCAGATTTATTATAGATGTACTACACACATCAAAATTACAGAAAATGTTGTCAATACATGTGGAGCTATTCTGAGTTATTCGTGAAGGTTCAAATAGAGTGCTTTTACAATTATAAGATCCAAATATGTTTTTCAATTCTTTCGATTCCTTTGTATTTTCAAGAATATCAACATTAAAATCACCTGCCACAGCAAATTTGACATTTCTATATTGCAAGCAATTTGTAATGACAGTGAGAGATTCATCTATCTTCTGTATGAACTTGGTTATGTCCGCTTTTTGAGTTCTATAAACACATAATACTATTAATTTTTCACTTGGAATATCCACTACTGATATCTCCCAGATCAATTCTTCTTTTAAGGAATCTAACAGTGCAACTTGACGAAATTTCAATGTGTTTTTCAACAGAATTAATGAACCTCCATGTTGTTTTGTAGATCTATTGAAGATATCAACCAAAATGTAGCTGTCTAAGTGCAGTTTTTCAAGAATGAGTTTACTACGTTCAACTATCCAATGCTCTGTTATACAAACTATGTCTGGCTGATGGTTTTTTAATGAGAGATTTAAGTCATGGACCTTACCTTGTAGGGACTTTATATTAACATTCAAGATGCTAATGAACGATTTATCGTTGGTAGCCCTCCGTTGAGAACTTTGGTTTCTTTTTCCAGCTAAGGTTGCCCTTGGCTGGGTACTGCCGCTTGAAAATTTGTGTTGTTCGGATTGGTACCAGTACTACGTGGTTGTAAGCTGAAGTTATATCTTGAAAAGAGGACTCCTGTAGGCCAGAAACTGTTCTCATATACGGTATCCTTAAATTGAAATGATACAATTATTTGAAAACATTTGTTGTCTTTAACTTTGTGGTAAGTTTCGATATTTTGAACTATGACTTCTTCCTTACTATTTAGATTCTATCGTTGTACAATGTGCTGCTTTATGATACCTGCAGTCACAGTATCTTTAACTCTTGAAAGAAATATCCAGAATCTCTTTTCTTTCATCTTTCTTTCCTGGAACTCTCCCGAACTCACACTCATTTCCTTGGTTCCAATCTGACGCTGAGGAATATTTTTTTGTTTATTTTTTATTTGGGTATTATTTTGTGCATTTTCTGTTTTTCCAAGGTTTATAACATCATTCATAATTAACAGCTGAGTATTTTCCATGTCTGTTAAGGTGGAAGATTTAGTATTAAGAGTTTCTCGGTGAGCCTTTTCTGTGTTATGTTTACCTTTGTTTTTTTTCTGTCTTTCTGGAACAGGAGGAAAGGCTCTTTTCAATTGTTGAGCGTATGTGTCGGCTCTCCCAGTTTCGATATCTAGATCTTTCTGCATGTTGAGATTTTTTATTAAATCGTATATGGTGTCAAGCTCCTTTTTTATTTTGCTGAACTGATTATCGACGTCTGTTGTTTTGGCATATTCGATTGTATCATTCTTTTCCTAGTTTCTTTTGATTTTTAATTCTGATATTTCCTGTTTGAGAACTTTTTCTCTTCCAGAAGTAATTTGTTGCTTTTTGTTTGTTCATTCAACATTTTTCTGTTGTGCTCTATTTTTTTCTAGTATTTCTTTGGCTTCGTTTAATGTTATGTTCAATTCTGATTGCGCTTTTAATTCTAATTGAAGTTTCGTCATATTAGATTCATGTTCCTTCTTAAGTCTCTCCAATTCTTCACTCATATTGTTAGGCTCGGAATTTAGAGAGATTTCATTCAATTTTTCTTTAAGTTGATCGTTTTCTTTCTTGAGTTTTCTGTTGTTACTCATTATTATAGAATTGTCAGATAAGCAAGTGTTACAAAATACTTTAAGTTTTCTTTCTTTCTAAGGAACGCATCTCTCTTCTGTTAGGGTTAAATTTAAGCACTTGATGCAATATAGTGTCTTGTTGTCTCCTTTCGATTTACAATTTGTACATTGCATACTTGCGAAATTCTTAGTTTAAGGAGAAAACGCGCACTCTGGCAACAGTGGAGCGCGATTTATTCGTGAAATGTTTTAATTATAAATCAAATATATGGCTGTTCTTATCGGTACGCAGGTGTTTATGTCTAGAGTTTTTATAAAATGATTTAATAGTTTTTTTATACTTAATGTTATGAATTGTCCAACTTCATTCGCCGTTTTGGCACTGGTGCCTAAAAACACTTTACACAAAGGGGCACTACATTTTAGCGTATTTTTCAAGCTTTATTTTGAACTAGTTTTCAAAACTATTCGATCAAAAAAAATAAATAAAACTTTATTATTCACGATAATGCACTAACGATACGAATTATTTGAAGGTCACCTGAATAAAAGAATATAACATATTGAAAATGTATCAAAAATAACTAAAGCAGGTATAGAATATTATTTGAAAATTTAAAACATTTAATAAGAAACTAATATTAAGTGTAAAAAGATTGTAATTATTGCATACAATATAGTATGTATTCACAATAAAAAAATACATTGAGAAATGAAAGCTTGCCTTGAACTGTAACACACACACCAGTACTATTTTCGAATAGATTGTCTATTGAGGAACAAGTATTTCAGAATTTATTACGATTTAGACATTCAGCAAATTCAGATTGTGTAAATGAGATTTTGATAATAATCAATAAATATTTGATGGATTCAATAATATTAACAACTAGATATGTTGATTATAATTCAATATTAAATAAAAGAGCCTAAATGATTTTGTTGAATAATTTCTTGGAGTTTCCTTTCCTGGATAGAAATAGGCATCATTGATAATTTGAGAGCTTCCGATTATGCATGGACTTCCCTTGTGACGAAGGTTTTTAATAATTGAAAAGAGTTTGAGAAGGCACACGGATTTTTTGTTCTAACAATTAGAGAATCTGTAAAATAAAATGACATCTTCAGTGAAGACTAAAAAAAGAGTCGAAAATAGAAAGGAAATATTTGTCTATACACAAATGTATTTCATAGAAAGAAAATTAGGTGAACATAATGAAAGGAGAATAAAAGGAAAACAGGATCATTAGTGAAATAACATGTTCATAGTTTGAATGAATATGGAGAATGTTGTTAATATATGGAAAGGATAATAAGAAGTTAGCTTATTTTGGAAGGATTTTATTCATGGAAATAATTAGGATGATGAAGAAAGAACAGAATGAAATTAATCACTTTTTATTTTTGTATCTGATTTTACTGAAACAATAAATTCTTCAGAAAACCATTGCGTTCATTAAGAAATCGTATATATTTGCTGATGATCATGTCCATAAATGCTCGAGATAACAAATGAGTGAAGTTTTAGATTTATTGTGTGAAATTCTTGATTCTAGAGGAAACTTACTTCATCAAATATTGTCTTACATCAAACCCGTATGAATGATAAAGTCATTGTTTTTCATTTTTCATGGGCCAGTCAAAATATTTTGCTATAAGGTCTATCCATTCATGAAATTGAATTTTATTTATGTATACAGATTGATTCTTTCATATGAATAAATTTGTGCAGATTAAGCTGAAAAAGTACATAACACAGAATATCTGCCTCAGTATTTTAATGATAGTTGCAAATAAAAAGGCAAAACAACTAATAATCAATTATAACGGATGTATAGCAATTCAAGCAAGTAAAAGGATAAAAATGAACAGGTAAATAAAAGGCAGACAATATGCAGTGGTGCAGAAACTGAAATAATTATATCATTCTTAACTTGTTTCACTGTTATTTATTTTCCTTGAATTACTTTACTGCAATTTTTACTGAGAAACTCTCTAAATACTGAGATTGGATGACATCAAGCAACATTGATCAATTTCTGAAAGGTTTATAGACTACCTCCTTAAAGTAATTTCCATTTATAAGTTCAAGCATACATGAAAATTAAAACAACAATGCAATCCTCAAGTATATATAATAGTATTACTGACCATTATCATTCTAGAATAGAGTTGAATAGGTTGATTTGATGCTATGGACCTATAGTTTATAGTGATAGTGGACTCGAACCACTCACCGAGACCAAGCAATGATAACTGCCAAATCTCAGGATTATAAGCTATTTGGCCTTCAGTGGTTAATGGCTTTACTACTCAGGCAATGTGCCAGCACAATTTGGGAACTTTGGTTAAATATCACTCTTTTTTTGTTCAAGTATGACATCCATAACTTGAACCCGTATTCAAATCAGGCACCTCGGCTTGGCAGTAGTTGAACATATTTCTAGATATATTACAGCATTATTGAGATGAGAAGGTTTCAAACTTCAAAGCCTTAAGCATAATTCTTATAAAATTATCTTGCACTGGAGGATATCTGTTTCAAAACAACAAAGAAATAAAATGTTGAGATGAACTCTCAACTAAACGATGAAATCAACATGTTTGAAAAATCTTAATACTCTCTGAGCTTGTTGGACCATATAGTCTATCAATTTTCTTCAATAGTTTCAAGAGAGTTGTAAGGCAGGAAGAAATGCAATTGAGCAAATACAAAAACAAACTATTAGTAATATGTATTATGGACCATTATGTATAATTTGAAAAATACTGAAGTAAGTAATTGCAGATTCATAATGCCTATTGAATGTACGTTGAGACAGATTTTGTATTTTAATTCTTTAACTGTACAGACAACTGCATCAATCAATTATGATTTCAGAATATTTTTAGTGATTTAAGGAAAGATAAAATTCATCTCATTTCCTATTCTAGACCAAAAAAATTTAAAAAGGCTTTTGATATTCACTTTGGTTCGTAAAAAATTAAATTAAATTGGGGTTTACTTATACATTGTGTTTGAACATAAATTTAATTTCCGTTAAAACACACAACACTATGAAACTTTATCAAATTGATAAAGAATTACTACTTCAATACATGATAAAAAGGGCTTACATTGTGATTACAAATCACGGGAAGGCTTGCAGATTAACAACGCCCAAAAAGGTTTCACTAATTTCAGCTTGTTATTTCTTCTACCTAAAGCACTTTTCAGGCGAAAGCTGGAATGAATCTACGAATAGCGGGAAATACAGCCGAATATAAACGTAACGGTTCTTTTTCTTCTTCTTCTTCTTTCATTTTACAATGTGTTTTGGGAATATGCCCATCTGCACAAGCTTCTTGTTAGGGACTGTTGGGCTCGTTAGTGACGAATCTTGGGCATTTCCAATACCCAACCGTGTAGTTACTTTATTCCACTTATTAATTTTTGGTGATTGATCCAGTTAGTTTAAGAGGACTAGTTTTCCTTTTACTTTGTACTTTTGTACTTAATTTTTTAGGTAAGTTGGAGGAATTAAGGATAATTGTCCCCTTTAACGTACTTAACTAATTCAGGAAAAAGGATATGGACACAAAATTACATCACACACATCAGCCCCGGTGGAGTAAGTTTGATTAGTAGATACCAGTTCATCTTTTCCATGGTTGTTACATTTAATACCTGATGATGCAAGAATATCAACTATTAGTTTCAAAATCTTTAGGTCTTAATGAAATATAGCATCCTAAATAGTAATAGGAGATGTTAAATTTCAATCTATTTATTAAATCTGAATATAATCTATCACATCTTTCTCTATTATTGTCACAATCAAAAAATATGTTATTAAGATCCCCTAACTTTCCACAAGCACATAGTTCTCACTGAATAGCTTTAATTTGAATAGATGTTGTGGATATGAGGCATGGTTACTTTTCAACCACATTTTGTAGTAATGGCCCATCTTGGTATTGAAGAGTTACAAAACCAAGGTTTTTTTTTATTTTTCCTTATCAACCATGCTGAAGTATGTTCTGCCTTTAGTCTGTCCTATCATATATATGAATATTCTTCAATCCATTCATTCCATATTGATTTTTTAATACTTGAATAAAATTCACTTATATATCCCTTAATGTTCTCCACTATCTGACTGTTAAGTCCCATTTTTGCTAGTTTATCCGCTCGCTCATTGCTATATATATTTGTATGCCCTGGAATCCAGATTAGTTGGATTTCAGAACCTGTATTTGTCATATCTATGAGTTTTTTTCTAATTTCTAAAGTTAAGTGATCATTCTTAGAGTGTATTCTCCAATTTGTGATTTTTTGAGTGCACTCTGGGTGTCTGAAATAATCAGAAGTTTTTGATAGTATTTTCTTGACTTATTGTGATGGCTTTAATAATAGCAATTAGCTCAGCTGTACAGATAGTGAAGAATTTAGGGAGTCGAAGAGATATGGACACTCCTAATGAATTGTGAACAACTATGCCTGATTTTCCTTCTTTTTTTGACGCATCAGTATAGACCTTTACATATTCAAGGAATTTCGCGAGAACTTTTGCCAGGAATAAGGTTGAGTTATCCCGTTTGTCCTTTCTAAGGTTTAAATTTTTATATTGAATATTAATGAGATGGTATTTTAATGGGTACTTATAGCACGGAAGAGAGTCATCAGAAAACATTTTATGAGTCTTTAATATTCTTAGCGCCTCTACTACTGTCTGGGGGTTTTCTCCTGGCCTTCTATTTTGCCAAAAGTTCGAGGATTTTATTTTCTTAAGAGTCGGGTTATGTTTTAGTCTGATGAGTTCACCAACAAATTTTGATGCTAGCCATAGTCTTCTATATTTCAATGGAAGTTTGTTACTTTCTGCAAGAATAATATTTGTAGGGATGGATTTCATGAAGCCTAATACTATTCGATTTGCTGTATATTGAATTTTGTAAAGTTTGTATAACAGATTTTTTGATATCTTTCCTATTATAAAGTTTCCGTACTTCCGCATAGTGCTTTCATGACATTAATCCCCTCGAAAGTTTTCTGTTGAATGTTGTCAATGTGCATAGGCCATTTTAATTTATTATCGATTACTACTCCCAAATATTTAATATGTTCTACCCACGGTATTAGATTATTTGCAATATAAACACCTCAAAAAAGTCTAGGGAACACTTCTGAATATCGATATATCGTATCCAGAACGATCAATATGGATGATTTTTTTAAAGAAATGAACACCTGCATCAATTTCTCACCAAATTATGTAGAGTGCCGCAACAGATTTCAGTTTTTTTTTATGAAAAACTAAAAATGCAGCAGATGCGACGCTGCTTTATAATCATTTCATGAATTCGGTGTTTGAATCAGTTAGTTGGCACTTTGTTTCTGTTGTAAGCACAAATAAAAGATTCAAGTTTTATGATTCGACCATGGAAAGACGACATTTGACTAGAGAAGAGATGTTACGAGCCGTTAGCATGCTCCAAGCTGGGAGCTCACAACGGGAAGTATCCAGGGTTCTGGGAAGTAGCCCAAGTGAATAAACCGTGTATGGTCGCGTTTCAATGAAACAGGTAGCGTAGAAGAACGCCATACAGGTCGTTTCAGGATTACTACAGTCGCCCAAGACCGATTTTTGGTTTTACAAGCCAGAAGAGATCGAACTACCACAGCATCTCAATTAGCTCAAGAGCTATCACGAGTTCATAATGTATAAATTTCCGACCAAACTGTGAGAAATCGACTGCACGAAGGTCAACTCCACTCCAGACGTCCTTCAAGAGTTCCACAACTGACCCATGGAAATCGCGCTGCTCGTTTAGCTTGGTGCCAACAACACGTAAATTGGGATCAAGAGAGGTGGGCCACAGTTCTCTTCAGTGATGAATCTAGATTTAGTTATTATCCCGATTCGGGAAGAATTCGAATATGGAGGGAACCTGGAAAGCAAAACCGTCTCCAGCATGCTCGAGAAGTTGTTAGACAGGGAGGCGGATCAGTGATGTTTTGGGGAGGTATACACCTTGGTGGAAGAACTGACCTCGTTTTCATACAGAACAACCTCACGGGAAATTCTTACGCAAATGAGATAGTTTTACCTGTAGTGGTACCGTATCTCCAAACAATGGGTCAAAATCCACTCTTCCAACAAGATAATGCCCCTCCTAATCGTGCAAGAGTTGTCTTGAACGTTCTTGAAGAGAATGATATCGATCTTCTACCGTGGCCATCCTGCTCCCCAGATCTAAATCCCATCGAGCATGTGTGGGACACCCTAAAAAGAAATCTCCTGCATCAAAACGTCTTCCATCATGAACAGGAGCTTCTATTAGCAGTTCAGGGGGCTTGGAATGACTTAGGCCAAAATGTAATAGACTATTTAATATTGGGCATGCCGCGACGATGTCAAAGTGTCATTAATAACAGAGGTGGACCTTCTGGGTACTGAAAAATATAAGTGCTTCCATATCGTTTCGAAAATATTAGTTCAGGATTTTTTTTTGTGTTTCGCCAAATTTCGTCATTTTCAAATTTCAATTTTTTTTATAATAGGTGCTTTGGAGAAGTCAAATATTATTTTGTTTTCTTGAGAATACATTATATACAATACATCCTAACAAAAACCGAAAGATTTCTATAAATTGGAATCATCAAATTCATATTTTAAAGATATTGGTAAGTGTTACCTAGACTTTTTGAGGTGTTAATATATATATATATATATATATATATATATATATATATATATATATATATATAAATACATAACTCTAAATCCATCTCTAAATGACCGGCGATCTAGGCATATTTTCTAACCTCTTCCTTCCAAATTTCATTATTTTCCGATTATTGCCTCACTCATGTTCTCTTCAATGTTTCATGAAAACATACCTATAGGAGGTAAGTATCAAACTTCGTGAGGAAAAGAAAATCGATATCACACATACTACAAGTCCGTTTGAAGAAATTTTGATTTCAAGATTCGAAACCGGGAAAAATATCAAACTCTAAGACAGAATGCGTGGACTGCACATGTTTTTGAATCGTACTTTAATAGAAAAGTGAAATTATCAAGCCCACTGAATATCCGCCTCTGAATAGTGTTAAGAATAATAATGATCGCCACGGTGAACAATTCATTCGAAAAGCGCAATTATCGCATGCTATCAGTTGGGTAAGTTCAGCCCTGTATTGTTATTCCGCTTCGCGCTTTCTGCGTTAGTGGCGGACAGACGTTTTTAGAAATACCGAATTTCACGAATGGAAGCGCCGCCCTCGCGCCCTCCTAACAAAAACCGAAAGATCTCTATAAATTCGAATCATTAAATTCATATTTTAAAGATATTGGTAAGTGTTCCCTAGACTTTTTTGAGGTGTTTATATAGACGGAAGATATATTTGTGTTTTCCTTTTTTGAAAATACATAACTCTAGATTTATCGGGGGTGAGTTCTAGGCTTTTGTCATAAGCCCATTGTTCCAATTCTACTATCGCAGCTTTCAGTATGTTTGATGTTCGTTCCAAAGATATTCCTGTGGCTACTATAGCTATATCATCTGAAAATTTGATTATTTTAATACCTCTCATTTCTGGTCTGTCAGATCTTTTATAAAAAAGTTAAATAGAATTGGGCTTATAGGTGATCCTTGAGCTATTCCTAAATTGGATTTCCTGGACCTATCCATTTTTTGTCATATGGATCTATAATGAAAATGTTACGATTGATGATTAAATTTTTGAGTAGCGTAATGATGTTAGAAGGTATATTATCCCTGACAAGATCTTCCTGTAGGATATGAAAGGAAACGTTGTCATATGCTGATTTGATGTCAGCAAATAATACTAATATTGTTTCTCCTCTTGAAAAGGCCAGATATATAGAGGAAATTAAGTAAATGAAAGCGTCATTGACTGATTTCCCTTTCCTGAATCCAAATTGAAGTTTGTTTTTAGATGTTTTGTTTCATAAATAATTTCTTGTTTTTGCGCCAAAATGGATTCTAATATTTTTGTAAGACAAGAGGATACGGCTACTGGTCTGTAATTTGTACCCACGTTTGGAGACTTTCCTGCTTTACATATGGGGATAATTACTGTGTTTTTCATTATTTGTGGGATATCTGGTTGAGTGATTCGGTTGTTATATAATTCTAGAAGTGTCATTTTCGCATTTAGGGGGAGTTCCTTGATTATAGAATACCGTTCATTCCTGCTGAAGTTTCTTTTTTATTCTTTATATTGTTGTGGACTTCGTAGAGGGATATTGGAGGGAATGAGTGAGGGTTGGGAACATCGTAGGCTTTGGTTGGGAGGAGATATATGGACGCCAAAGTCGTTCAAGAATTGCTTCACCACATGATCACTTTATATTTTTCTTATTTTGTGATGTAATTCCAGCTTTGAATTTTTTAATGTCCTGCCATAAATCTTTTGAATTTTGAAATGCAAGTTTTCAACAAATTTTGAAAAGGATTCTTTTTTTCTAATAAGTATCTGTGCTTGTATTTTCTTAGCCTCTATATAATTATTCATATTGTAGTTTTTTGTTAATTTGCGACATGCAGCACTTCTCTTTTTCACTGCTTGGGTTAATTCCTCACTCCACCAGTATATTTTCAAGCCTGTTTTTTCAATATTGATTTTTTTTGGAATTGGGAGGTTTACTGATTGTATTATAATCTTATGAAAGTCCTCAAGGTTATTAGGGTTTTCTGAAGTTAGTTTTTATGTAATAGATTCTTTGTATTCTATCCAATTTGCTTTAGCTATATTGTACCTGATTAACGGGCTTGTATTATTTGGGTGGGTGGGAGTTTGAAAGTTTTTGTAATTGATTAGAGCAGGGAAATGATCACTTTACCCTGTGTCTTCTAATACTGTCCATTGAATATCTATTGAGATATCCGGAGATGATATAGAGAGATCAGGGGCACTTTTATGTCCTCCTGGACGGGTGATTCTTGTATGAGAACCATCATTTAGTAAGAAATATTCATTGAAGGTTATAAACTCTGCCATAGATCTTTCACTAGTGATTGAAGTTCCAGATCCCCTAATGGGGTTTTGTGCATTAAACTCACCACAAATAATGAAAGGAGGTGCAAGGTGGGGGGGGGGCTATATCTTCAAGTGTGTCTACATTTGAATTTATATCTGGGGGACAGTAAAAATTTATTAATAATAGTTCCTCTATTCAAACTGCTTGTATTTGTATTTTTTGAGGTAATTTTAAGTAAGCAAAATGTATCTGATTAAATTTAATGCTTTTATGTATGAGGGAAGCAAGGCCTCTCCCTTCAGTATCTCTGTCTTGTCTAATTATATTGTAGTCTTTTATTTTAAAATTCATGTTCTCATTAAAAATGTTTCTGATAATAAAATAATATGGAGGTTTCTAAGTTTGTTTTAACTGATCTAATGTTCCATTGTATTATGTCTTGCATTTTGTTTTACATTATATTAATCTTCGGTTACATCATAGTGTCTATAGCCAATTTGTTGAGTATTTTCGAAAAACTCAATTCATTTTCTACTTAGATTTTAATGTAAGGCCAGGAGCTTCATTCCTGCTATAATAATGCCCCCGGTCACATCATCATAGCAGCAGTGAAGCTCCTGGCCTGACATTAAATCGTAACCCCTCAATAAAAACAACACACTATCAACTCAAGTTATATCATCAGTCACAGACATCAATAATTACAGTATGAAAAGATTATTTGGGCGCCATGCAAGCACAAAACTTACAAGAGAAAAAAATTATGTAACTCGCAATATACATGTAAGGTGAATCTAACATTTATGTACTATTGCTCTGCTATTATTTAAGATAAGATAATTGTGAAACTATTTGTTGAGGCAATATTTGAACATGACTTATATACCAGCAACATGGTTACTAAATTTAATCTTTTGTTCTGTTACCCCAAGTTGCAATATTCACAAAATAAATTCCTGTGCACTAGGAATAGGGGAATAAGGTAAGGTAAAGATGTTAAGCACTTTGCTACACCTACTAAAGATGAGATAAGGGAGACATAGCAATTTGTACATCAGGTATATAATAGAATCAAACTACAAGAAAATATATATTAATAAGATAAGAAATATTCAAGTTATAAAAAAATTTGAGGAACGGTAAGAAAACTCAGAAATTTAAGAAAAATTAAAGATACGAAAACTTAGAAAGATCAAAGATAAAGAAATTTAAGAAAAATTGAAGATTGAAATTCAAGAAAAATTGAAGATACGAAAACTTATTCATGACTAGACTCTTCCGAGACACTCTCAGTATCACTCTCACTTCCAGATACATTATCGGAAACATCCAACATTATATCCCTCACATGAAAATTTCCAAATCGTTGCTATAGAGATTCTTCAACAGATAAACTAGCGGAGAGAGAAATATACACTATACATATAAGCCATACATACACACTATACATTTCATAATTTAATTCTTCGCTCTTAAGGTGATTTGGACACACTTCATATATTTTATTAGAGTTCCATGTCGGAGTGTACACTGTCGGATTTTGTTGTATTCGACAGGGTACACTCCTGGTTCTCATCCTCTTTCTAGTTTGACCCAGCCAAGTTTAATTGACCGTACAGCTCATTCAAATTTACTGGGGCTTTTTCAAGATTTTTTAACTGTTTGTTTTTTGTTTTGTGTTTCAGCTAATGCTATAGTTTCATTTAACAGGATGACCAAACTCTTTGCATTTTCTATTATATTTTTTAAATTATTTTCACCTCTATTGGGAGTTGAAGTGGTGATATGGCTAATGAAAATCTGAATTATAAGAACCTATTAGTTGTTCTTCATGGGTTTTTTATCATAGCCTTGCTCTTTAGGCAGGCGTCTTTTTTTAACTGTTTGTATATAAAGTTCGTGAAGTATTTGAAGTGTTTGTCAGTTGAGTCAGTGTTTTTCTGTTGCTAACATTTATTACAGAACCCATTGTATTGTTGGCTACTGTTTTTAAGACAGGAAACTTCTGTGGGCGGGATAATGGGCTAATATAATATTTTTTAACTATTTTAATTGCTTCGAAATATGAAATATTCTCTAATGCAATTATTGCGTTTATTTTTTTGTCGAGTATATTCAGGGCATATTCTATCCTTTTTCTCCTATTCTCTACATGAGTGATTTGCACGGCAATTTCTACAACGTTTCGAAATTTTTCAGTTCAATAAGGTATAGCCGCATCTAAGGCACCCGTAGCATTGAATCACTGGACCAATATATAGGGAAACATCCCTTGAGCAACACCAAATTGATATTTTGTCTGGTAAGGCTTTGCTACCAAAAGGAACAACCCATGAATTCGAGGGAACATATTCAATCTTTCCATTTTCATTTTTATTTCTTTTTTCAATTGTCTAGCTCCTAAAATGTTTACCCTAGATTGTGCATTTTTAATATCATCCTCACTCATGGCATTGGGTATCCCCTTAACAGCTCCTCTACTGGAGACCATTCTCGAGGGAATAAACTTATCATACGAGTCACTATTAAAAATTGTATCATTACCCATAAATTTATTTGCCGTAAGGGGGGAGGAAAATTCAAACGATATTCTTTTTTTTCTGTAGATTTTACGCCACTAATACCTGATTGATGAACCCTTTTGCCTAAACTCATTGGGTGCATATTACCTAGATTATTATCATTAATAGATTCGACAATAACTATAAACGGGCCAAAGTCACTTAGCGAATATCTATGTTGTTCCTTTTTCTTTTTTTTTCAGATATCGTATCTACTATGGTTTAAGATAGGGTTGCCCCGGTAGAGCATAATTCAGTGTCTTCTAAAAAAATTTTTTGTATCTCATCAATTTTCCTATTAAGGGCTTTAACGTGTGCTTGGGAGAAATAGCTCTCTCCTGCTTTTAGGTATAAGTTATTTATAGTTTTTAGTGCTTGTGGAGTTAATGCTTGTTGGAGTCGGGGGGATAATAGACTCCCCTCGGAGTCACTTTTCATAATGGCTTTGCTATACTAAAACCTATTTTTAAAAAACACCTCGTGGAAATGATGTTTAAATGATTCCCTTGACGCAAACAACAGAAATTGCTTCTCACCCAACAGTTACCAACACTCCCACTATTAGTAATGTAATTATTTTTGGGTTTTGGTTATAATTTTAGGAATTTAGAATGGGACTTTATAAATTGTTCAGAAAATTTGTCTACTCAGTTCGACAGTTAACCTCTGAATCCCCAACGTAACGGTTACCTCCAACTTCCTAGGATATTGTAGATCTGCACATAATATAACTACTTTAATGATGTAGGAACATTCTTCTATGAAAATATTTTTTCAGTGTTTTTCTACCTAGAAAATTGATGAAATACAAAATCATTACACAACTTTCTAGAACTACTGCTTTTCCTTTGACCAAAGACTAACCCAATTTATACTTGGTTGTGAAAATTTCTCACATAAAAATTCTTATTCTTGATTAAGTAAGCATGTAATTGATATTTAGTACAAAGTTTATCAAAAACGATGAACGATTGTCAATTGGATGGCCAGATGAAAAAAAATGAAAACAAAAGTTCTAAAAGCTAATATACGAAGATGATTGAAAATTATTAATGATGCACGGTTAGTGAGCAAGTATGTGGGAATATGCTTAGCCGAGGTGCCTGGTTCGAATCCGGGTTCAAGTCATGAATGTTGCCCTTGAACAAAAATTGAATTTGACAAAAACATACATAGATATTGGACACATAATCATAGTTGTTTATTCGATGTCAGGCTATCGTTAAAACGAGTTGTTCCTATCCTTGTCCTCAAATTGTGTAATAATTATATAGTATTTCCGGTAAGTGTTCTAACACATCGATTCTGATAATCTCATAACCTCAACGTATTTCATTAATTACCGGTATAGAATCCTACAGAATATCTGTTTGAAGGTCTGGTTAAATGAGTGCAACCGACCTTGGGGAGCTATCCCCGAGGGCTAAGATTTCTTCCTTATTATCTCCTAGAGCGAAGTCGGCCCTTGTTCAGGTCAACTCTTCTCCTTATAGAATTGATCTTCAATTATTGAAACAAGCACTTTTAAATAATGATGAGAGTATGCTTTTTGAGGTTAATCTTCTCTCCCAATGTAGCGCTAATGCATCTCAAAATATCTCAAATAGGGCACCCGAGCCTCAAACTAGCCTTCAGTCCTCCAATGAACAAAGTACGCATAAATACTCTTTAAATAACACTAATGGGCCCTTTATTGTGATAATAGAATCTGAAGATAAAAACATCGGGAACTTGAATCCTTTTAATATTGGTAAAATGATATATTCCAGTAAAGACCATAGATTATTTAACATTGTAAATTTAATGTTTTAGCAAACCAGATCAAGCTAATCTTTTCGTTGTGATAATTTCTTTGACAAGAACGAATATGATATATTCATTAATGCTCGTATGGGAATAATACGTAATGTTGTTGCACAAATAACAGATGAGAACATAATTCAACATAGTAGAGGACTACACCCGGACTCTTCTGTAGAAAGAGTGCGCAGATTCGATAGAAAAGTTAGAGAAGGCAATGAGTTTAGGTATGTTCCTAGTACAACAAGTCTTGTCACATTCAAAGGCAATTCTTTGCCTAAATATTTTACACTTTTCTCCAACAGGATGCTGGTGGAGTTATATATTCCTCCTGTTGTCCAATGCAAAAATGCTTGAGATTTGGACTCATACAAAAATACTGTAGAGGTCAATATAGGTGTCATAAATGTGGAGAATCACATGAGGACCAAACTCCTTGTGATAAGGATCCTGTGTGTAACAGGATTGCAACATATAAGCAATGTCGAGAGCATATCAGGCAAGCAAAAATTAGGGAAGCTATGACACTATATAAAATATCATTCTTCGAAGCTAATCAGGCCTATTTGAAACCAATAGGACCCTCCCCATCAGAATTTCCATCAGCCAATGAGAGTCCGCCTCTCACCGCTCCAAAAAATGCAAAAAACAAGAATGTCATATGCATTTGCTCTCAAATCCCCAAAAAAAAATATCAATCATTTAAGTTAACGGGTTTGAATTCAAACAGAAATAAAAGACCTCTTCCGGTCTCCCCCGGATACGATCGCGATGCTCATGAAGATTGTCTACTTAAATTCGCCCCTACCTTCCCGAAAAAGCTTCTAGTAAGCAAATCAGGCGATGAACTAAATGAACAGACTCAATTGAGTCTACAAAACGGCCGGTGTGTGCCGTCAACAAACAACTTGGCCAAGATAATATAATACACTCCTCGAAAAGTAGGGAGGACGAAATAACTAGCTGAAAGAAGAACGTATACCATGAAAATTTCCTAAATGAAATCTGGAGCATGGACTCCACTCCAGCCTAATCGCAACCCAGTATAAGAAGAATTCACTGTCGCAATGATTAAGTTAATACAATCGAACATCAGATCATTACTAAGTTATTTTGCAGATCTCAAAATACTTATTAGGGATCATGGACCGGACGTGATCGCTCTCAACGAAACGTTCCTCAAGCCTGAACACAGGCTGACAATCACAAACTACACATTACTATGGTCCGATAGACAAGACGGATATGGGGGCATAGCTTTTGCAATAAAAATGGTATCCCTTCTCCAGTATCAATCTTCTGAATTTGGCTATGCCTGACCACTTTCAAGTGGGTGGTCTGCAAATTGGCGGAATATGTATATTCCCCGAACCTTTCAATTCAAGACGAATACATTATGAAAATTCTTCCGTACATCCAACAACCTTGCCTACTAGTAAGAGACCTAAATGCTCAGAGTCCAAGCTGGGGGTCTGGTATAAGGAACCATAATGGAGCAATCAATGAGGAACTTTTGAACGATCTGAACCTTATCATTTTAAATGAGGGTTCCCAGACAAGACTAACTGGCCCTAATAACAATCGTAGTGGACCGGACATCACTAAATGTACTTCGGATATTGCTAGAAAGTGTTCATGGCGAGTTCTCGGCGATCCAGGGTCAATTGATCATTTTCCTATAATAATAGATTAAAACGGAAAATCCTCCCACCTAACCCAAGGCAAATTCAAGAAAATAAAACCACAAAAAAGCGGATTGGAATCATTTTAAAACTTTCATTTCACAGTACATAGGAGCGAAAGATATGCAGAATCTAGTAGACCTTCAAAAATTAATAATCGATGCATCAGACCAGGCAATTCCAAAATATAAAATGAATAATAAAAGTTCCTTCAAACTCCCCTGGTGGGATCTGAAGCTGGATCGTCTGGTTGCGGAAAAGAGAAGAGCATTTGATGAATATTAAAAGGACCCTAATTTTCATAACTTCATTGCAGCCAAGAATACTAGAGCGTACACTCATCTTATGTTAAAGAAGAAGAAAACGTATTAGCGCTTTTTTTTAAAGAATATACCAAAGGAGTTTTTTTTTCTCTTATATTTAACTGGAAAGCTGATGTAATTGGAATAGTTCGAAGTTGAGGCCACTCAACTCAGTCGAGAAGGGGGGTTCGACTAATAAAAACAGAAAGAAATATATCCGGGGCGCCACGCAATTTGGGAGATACTCTCAACTTCGGCCAGTTAAACAATGTAGTAAGTATAAGTAAAATTGCGAAATCCTTATTTAAATTCCTTTTAATATAGACAAAATGTAATTAATGACTTCAGAAAAACACAATGTAGAGGAAACTGGTTATATAATATCACTAACCCTTATAACTTAGAATTCTTAAACAAATTTGTCAAATGTTGTCAAATTGACTCGACTTCAAAATATTTATAGAATAAAGAGAACATATACAGAGGTTCAGCAGTGAGTAGGCACGCGTAACGGTATGACAAAACTCAGGTTCAGATTTAGGACTGGATGAAAAAAAGGGAAGGAGCTAGTTGACGCGCGAGATTGGCCAAACTCGATACGACTAACCTCTTTGATGTACCTGTTGGTCTCCGAAAATAACTACCGTTAATCGCCCTACCTTTACAAGTAATGCAACTCTCAGTAAGTCTCTTAACAGGTTTGTATCGCAAAATCAATATAATTAATATAGTCTGAGAAATATGAGAATGAGAAATATGGGAGACTACAAATAAGTATGGTGCATAAAACCCTAGCTCTATGTCAACTTCGTAGCTAATGAATTGAATATTCGAATTCGAATGAGGGGGTATCCATAGAAAAACATTCAAATTCAAAAAACAATTTAATAAGTTATCGGTCACCCTGTATTCGAACGATAACTAAGACTACTGTTATATGTAAACAAGAACTGAAACTAAGGAAAAGGTGCCAAATAA
The DNA here is from genome assembly GCA_013387265.2 of Cryptolaemus montrouzieri. NCBI lineage: Eukaryota > Metazoa > Arthropoda > Insecta > Coleoptera > Coccinellidae > Cryptolaemus > Cryptolaemus montrouzieri. The sequence continues at coordinate 43,251,816 of JABFTP020000062.1, forward strand.
GGATCCAATGCAATTATCCCCACTAAATGATAGTTTTCAATGTTGAAAGTCAAGCCGCATATACTTTCACTATGTTTCGTTTTGTGACGGAACTGCCGAATTCACTCATAAATTTTAAAGTTGAAAGGAATAAAGAAAATGAGTACGACCTTTATAGTGCCTCGTTATTCCCTTCTCGCTACTTGTCAATAACGTGGTCGTCGGAATGGGATTGTACAACAACTCACAAAGCACATTCGCTTGCTTTGAATATTCAAAATTAAAGATTTATTTGCTTAGTTGTAATTTGGTTTGATATTTTAAACGAAATTAATGCTATTAGCAAAATGATGCAAAACCCAAAATAAATACTCAAATCTGCATAAATTTGTTAAATAAATTGATTCATAAATTCACCGAATATCGCACAGATGAGCATTTCGAAAGGGTGTTAGAAGAAGCTACCACTGTGGCTCGGGAACTTAATGTAGATGCAGATTTTCCGCCTATAGATACCGTTCGTCCACGAAGAAAACCAACTCAATTTCAGTATGAACAGAGTGATAAAGTCTTACTAGACCCTAAACAAAATACAAGGTAGATGTTTTTTAGGATCCTGGACCAAACCTTAACTTTTTAAAACGTAGATTCGATGAGTTGGAAACTTTTACCGACGTTTTTGGCTTTTCACCAATAATAACTTGTTTTGTTACTCCAAAGATGATTTAATGAAACATTGTAAAGATTTGAATGTGAAGCTAAAATATAGTTCAAGTAGTGACGCAGATATTGACGGTATAGATATGTTTAATGAAATCAATGCTTTAAAGTTGCATTTAACTGAAAACCAGTCTAATGATCCACAAACCCTATTGCAATACATTTTTGCTAATGAATTAATGTCAACATTTCCGAATACAGCAATAGCGCTAAGGATACTACTTACATTGCCGGTTTCAGTTGCATCTGGTAAAGGTCATTTTCAAAGTTAAAATAATAAAAACTATTTGAGATCAACTATGCCAGCAAAGACTAAGTAATTTAGCAATAATTTGAATTGAACATGAGATTCTAAATAGACTAGACACCAAAAAATTATAGCTGATTTTGCCAACATGAAGGCAAGAAAGGTGCAGTTTCTGTAAAATAACTTAATACCTATACCTACCTACATAATATGTATAAACTGCACCTTTCTTGCCTTCATTTTTCATTTAATGTCGTATTAGTGTATCTATCTTGTATAAAATAACCTAATATAACATAGTTTTTCACTGTACAGCATTTTTTTCACATTTTATAAACACCTAGGTTTTGTAGTTAGATAGGGGCGGCACGATAGGAATTGCACACCGGCGTTCAAACCGCTAGCGGCGGGCCTGCTTGCATTCCATGATTTCCAAACGAAGACAAGGGTGAAAGGAAGGGGTTTGGGACAGAAAGCTGTAACAATGAAAAAAAAAAACCAGCAGAAAAATATTTCAACAATCATACTTCTTATATGTCTAAACAAATCTAAGAAGAGATTTCATATAGCAAGCAAGGTCATGAAAAGGACTAAGGAGATAATAAAAAAAAATACATAACCTGCGATATTTCCTCAAATTCCATCTCTATTGGACCGAGAGGGCCCCGATGGCCAGGTTCAGTCTTCCAAGTGATGCCAATTATGATCTATAGATGTTTTAGAATCATTATGGACCCAATAACTTGTTTAATTTCAAAAAAAAAAATTGTGACGTTCAGGCTAACGTTATTGTCAATTTCAACGATGAATAATGTATAATTAATTGTACTCACATCTAATATGATCCTCTTTCGATTACAAAATTATCAACAATAATTCTCAAATGTGAATTTTCGAAACTATCTATCTCGTCGATAGATATTATATATCCACTCAAGAAATTCATTAAATTTTTGAATTACTAAATCAATTATTACGATCGTATCACTGTGAAAAATCGCACGCAAGAGAAACCTTATCAGTCGGCCAAGTAAAAATAAAATTTACACCAATATTCAACTCGCTTCAGATAAACATGATGAGATAAACAATTCTTCAGGCCTCCTAGGCCTGAAGAATTTGTCTTCAGTGTTCTTCAGACCCGTTTTCCTTCAATGAACTAGAGGAAGCGCTTTCTGTATGGAAGGACTCAGCTCTAGGTCTGGACTCAATAGGATACATCATTATGAAAGAAATTCCATTCTATGCAAAAAGTAGAATGGTAGATCTTATTTATCATTATATGGTTTCCCTGAAGCTCTGAAGAAAATACTGGTGATCCCTATAAGGAAAAAAGGTAGAGGGGGGCTACAAGGAGCTACCGCCTTTTGCTCTATCTTCCTGTATGACGAAAATAGTGGAGAGAATGATAAGAAGTCGTTTAGAAATTAAAATAGAAAAGTTCTTAGGTCCTACATATAACGCTTATGGTTTCCGAAGAGGTAAATGGGTATCAGATTGCCAAGCATTTTTGACCTCATACATTTATCATGCCTTTCTAGAGGAAAATTAGTTATGGTAGTGTTTCTGGACATTAGAGGAGCATATGATAATATGGACCTACATATACTCATGAATGATCTCAATGAGGCACGCATACAGGATGAGACATGAGACGTCTTATCCTTGGTATTTCAAATGGAAGGTTAAAACATATACACAACCCAGTCACCGATAGATTTCTAGAACCCAAAGTCGCTAGATTAGGCCTACCACAAGGATCGGCGCTCAGCCTATATGGAAATTCCTGAGGGCACACTCCATCGAAAAGTAACATCTCTCCAATTTGCAGATGATATGGCATTGATGATCACTGGACATAACACAATCCAAATGATGGAGATGATGAACTCATCAGTCTGGAAACTTAATGCATGGCTTAAAAGGAAGAACCTCAACATATACCCTGTAAAATCATCTTGCATGTATTTTTACAAACTTAAACCCCCAGTAAATATACAGGCTATTACACTAGAAGGCAATCAAATTGCATGTCTGCAATCATTCAAATATTTAGGTCTAACATACACCAATAAACTTAATTGGGAGCTACATATAGACAATACGAGCGATAAGGCAGGGAAGGGTCAAAACATCTTGAAAAGCATCTGTAGGACATATTGGGGATCACAACCCTCGACCCTATTGACTATATAAAGGGCCATCATACTCGTACATCTCGACTATGGAAGTATTATATTGGGTAGATGTTCTAAAACTCTATTGTACAAGCATGATAAAATACAATATGCTGCTATCCGTACAGCTTTGGGGTACATAAAATCCACAGCTACTAATATCATGTTGGCAGAAAGTGGGGAGGCTCCACTTTCTGTTGGGAATTAAAAGTGTATCTAAAGCTATGAGGTTGATTCCTAACCCTATAATCGAACAGCTCCAGAATCTGGACTCCATGAACCACTTATGGTACAACGACAATGTTCCTGCAATTATGCTACAAGTCCCTTATAAGAAAGGAAAACAAGATCTGGTAGCAAGAGCTGATACCCTACTTTACAGTCGGTCAAAATGTAAGAACAATGAAGATCAATGTTCTTAATTCCGGACGTCGTAATTTGCAGTAGATAATGCAGTAAAATTTGCAAATTTTATAGATACCAAGCTCCCAAATCACGAACTTTTTTTTACAGATGCCTCTAAACCTTATGATCCCGAGGCAACAGGATATGAAGTGTGGACCCCGAAGCTAAACCTCAAAATCTCGGGAAAATTCTGATATCATACAAATGGTGATATCATGAGCTATATACTAAGATACTTTTCAATTAATTCCAGATGTAAATGTGGTTCCCTGTGCATGCTCTTAGACTCGTAAAAGCCTTACGCCTACGAATAGAGTTCTTCATCTTAAAAAAATTAAAATTAAAATGATATTAGACAGGAATTTTCAACAAAGTCAACACTAGGAGTGAAGCAGAATAGATATCGTCTAGACTCCTGAAGCCTCCAGGACCTGCTTCATGAACTTACGGACAGAAACGAAGCTGATCAAGAAGTTAAATCATTTGTTTTGGGCGCATGATTTTCCCTTGCCCATGATCCACCTAGTCAGTCCAGAGGCAAGAGGGCCTAGAGTAGCTGTGGATAGAGAACAACAACAACAATCATAGTTGTTGGTCCATAACCTCTGAAGGCCAGATAACTTGTAATCCTGAGAGGTGGCAGTTATCATTGCACGGTCTAGAAGTGTGGTTCGGAGTCCACCATAGACTGTAAGTCCATAGAAAACAAACAAAATAACATTTCTTCTTCTTCTTCTTCTCATACAGCTATTCTATCATACGTAGCACCCCATATGAAAATAACATTTAGAGTATAAAATATGAAATAGAGATGAATAAATTATTCTTCGAATTTTGATCTTATGCTCATTGAGCACATTGAGCAAAAGAGAGTGAACACATGTTCGAATCTAATATCAGATGGTAGTCTGATCTGGCCCAATAAATCTTTGCCAAATAAATAGGTTACTCATCGTTTGCACAAATTATTCTTATATTTCAAAGCCTTCGGCTGCTTTCAAAGTGTTTGTTGTTACCGGAAAACACTTGAGAGCTAAAATCACACAAATTTTCTCTTCGTGCGAAACTTAATTGGCTAATGCATAATCTTGATCAATCGCAAAATTGACCTAATTAAAAGTGATTGTTTATAGGACATCTAACTGACTCTGGTCCTAATTTGCATGGAAGGCCAATAGAAGAATTAAAAAGGGGCTTTTTTAAGGTATTCTACCTATATGTGAATAACTGTTTTACGACCGCCTGTGGCCTGGTGGGAAGATCACAACTTGTATTACTTGTGGTTAAAGTTATCATTTGCACGGCCTAGGAGAGTGGTTCGGAATCCACTATAAACCGTAGGTCCAGTTGCATAAATGAACATAGTATCCGAGCACATGGATAATAATAGAAGATAATAAAGAAAACGAAGAATTACACTTCTATGACGCGCAGAATCATAACCTTAACGTGTTAATGTTACGGATTGCGGTTATCATTTTAAGTCGAAAAGCTTTTCAATGAAGATATGTATTCAAAAATACACCTTGAAGAAATCATTGATTTTAATTTACATTGATACTGCCCTAGGTTTTCGCGTATCAAGTATATATGAACAGTAAATGACAAAAATCATTTAGTTCATATTTTATTGAATTGTATGAGAGGCACACATTCTCTTATTATTGGAACTATGCCAGTCCTCCAATCATTAGGTGTTTCGTTTTCCCAAGCCCCTATAAATATCGTTCTCAAAATTATTTTTCCTCTATCCCCTCATGCATTTAATCATGTGTGTTATTTTGTCGTATTGTGCTGAGTTACCCCCCTAGGTTTTTCTGATTGCTTTTTCATTCTTGTAGATTATATGGTTTTATTCCTCAACTATTTCTATTCAGTTATCTTCGTGATAATGATTACTGTTGTTTATTTGTAAGTTGCTTTCATCTATGTTGAACAACTAATTTGAATATTCTCTCCATCTTTACATTTTTTCCTGTAAAACTACCAGTTTGTAGTATGCTTAATGCTGTTTCTTGGGGTTCTGAATTCATTAAAAAATTTCATTTAATTCTATTTTGCTAACTTTACTATTTCGTGTACTTCTATCCTCTATTTGTATTCTATATAATTTTCTTGAACTTTCTTTGTTAAGTATATCTACCATAGAAACTTTTTCTTTGCTATTTGATATTCAATTTCCTCATTCTACGAACTTGTGTTACTTTCTATAACTGTATCCAACCGATGAACCATATATCTCAGCCACAGTGCTCAGTACTTCAGTTTCAAATTCAGAACATATCTTTTCCTTCTAATTTTTCGGTTATCTCTCCAATTTTCAATTCTACATTCTATATCTGAGAAATATTGAAAAAGTCTAGGCATAGTACATTAAAATCTGTGTAAATATGGCCTTGTATTTGAATTTTCTATAATTCAATTTTACTTTTCTTCAATTCATGTTTTCCTGAATCTGTATAATATACTCTGAAATAAAAATTGAAGAAAATCTAACAAAATGCAACAACTCGATATTTCCATATTATGTAATGAACATACACATTTTACACTTTATGTAACACCTGCATTACAATTACTGTTCTCGTGAATGTGTATAATATGTAAAATGAAAATTACAGTATCATGTTGGAATATTACAACTTCATATTTCCGTATTATGTGATAAACATCACATTTTACATATTATGTAACATCTTCAGTACAACAACATCAAGAAATCATTAATTTAACAAAAATTGTCAAATACACACAGAATTGTTCGAGTAGTAGTTGAATTTTTGACAAAATTTGATTGATATAAGTAGCAATAATGTTTCTTGTGACATTCATAAAATTTGGATTAAAATTGTGGTTGTACAAAATGAAATTTTATATGCCGCTTCCTTAAGGTTGAACATCAAATTTTGCACAAATACCAAACATCTATAAAATAGAAATCTTCAATTGCAAATGTATGGGAAATATATGTTCTTCACTCAACAGCTTTGATAACATTTACTGAGAAACAGTAACAGTGTAATATTAAGAGAAACTCACAATACTCATATTTTGTGGGAATTAAGATGACAGAAGAATATATAAATATTTAGAAGATTTTAAAGATTTATTTCAAGTACTTTACTTCTTCTTCCTTTGGAGTCAGTGGTATAATACGGGATAATGAAATTTTTTCAGAATATTCTTTTGCTGGAGCCATAACAATAATGAATTAAGCTGGTGTGATGGCTCATGTGCAATATTCATATTGGTTAATACCAGAGAACAGAAACATATAACACAAACATTTAAATCTAACTTTACTGCTATTACGTAATGGAAATATTGTCTTCGGTTTTCATGATTGTGTTATTTATTTCACATGAAGAGTAAAATATAATTTGGTTTTCATTTTTCGATTTTTTCACGAGGGTTTATTTTATTTGCTCGCTTTTTATCAAGTGGATTGAAATCTGAAAGTTAGTATTTCAGAAATGAGTGTGTAAATATCCTCCATATTTGAATTTTTATAGTTCGATTTCACTTTCCTTCAATTCATGTTCTAGTGAATCATTATAATAAAGTCTGAAATGACAAAAAAGAACAAACTGTATTCAAACAACTTAATATATTCATATTATGTAATAAACATACGTATTTTACATCATTAATCGAAATATCTACTATATACCATGAAAACTTAAATTACCTATAACCAAAATTGTCAAATATACACAATATTGACCAAGTAGTACTTCAATTTCCCTCTGAATATAATTCACATTAGTAGAAGCAATATTCCTTGTGACTTTCTTGAATCTTAGAAAGGAAGTTGTGGTTGAAGAAAATGTTACTTTGTATGCTGCTTCCTCAGATTTGAACATGGAGTTTCCCACAAACACTAAGCATGTATGAAAGAAAAACCCTCAATTCCAATTCTATAGAGAATACACGTTATTTACTCAACAGCTTTGATAAAATTCTTGTGAAAAAATCACAATGAGTTATGGAGCTCAATATTTACCTTTGGTGTAGATTTCATGCCATCTACTCATGTTTTCCAGAATATCTTTCTGAACCATAACGATGATTAATTATGAAGGTGTACTGTCTCTCGTACAATAATATCCGCTTTGGTTGATATCAGAGGTATAACATAAACATTTACAACTAACTTTACTGTTATTACTTGATGGAAATATTGTCTTCACTTATTTTCATACTGCATTGTTATTCATCTCAGATGTGAAGTAAAATATTATTTTTCATCTCATTTTTCGATATTTTCAAAAATGAATAATTTTATTTGCTTCCTTTTAACCCATTAATGCCTATGATATGATATATCATATCCCAGGGACGACCGCTTTACAGGTGACGACATGTCTGAACCATCCGTTGTATTCGATATTCGTGTAACGAATTATCATTAGTACAAGTCTGTCTTCGATTCGGTGCGGGACCGGGAAGTATAGTGCGTGAAAAAAAAGTTTCTGCACCCGAAGGAAGTGAGGAGAGATTTTATTTCGCTTCAACGATGCCGCTAAGGTGAGATTTGGTTCATTTTGTCCTACAAAAATTGACCTCATTTTATTTCCATTCTGGAATTTTAACAATGAAGGTTCATTTTATCAGATTACGAGCTCGGAAAGTTCATTTTTAGATATATGTATGAGCTAGGAGCTCGCAATTGTAGCACATGATATATCATATCATAGGAAGTAATGGGTTCGTTCTATTGCAGGAAACGCAAGTATAACCCAGAGGATCGTCGAGATGCCAAGGAGCTGATGAATTATATTTTCGAATTGAGCGAAGTGGATGAAGATTATTCAAATGTAAAAAACTGTGATCATCTCGACCTTGTATTATTTCCACCTGAAGATGTACATGACAGCGATAGAGATGACGGTCCAAGCGACGAAGAAGGAGATTTTGGACTAAAGAAAATTGGCAAAGGAGTTCTGAGACAAACGATGGAAATATACGCCGTTGGTGGAGATAATGGTACTGAAATGGTTGAGTTGAATATTCCTCAGAATAGTGATGATAATGGTATTGAAATGTTTGAGTTGAATGTTCCCCAGAATAGTGATGATAGTGATAATGATAACTTACCTTTGAGCAATGGTGAATATGTGGATCCTTTATCGACATGCTTTTCCAAAAATCAGTTTATTGGAATTCACCAGAAGAGTCCTTCTATCAATTCTGACTAGTCCTGAACATATGTCTGGACCAAAACCAAAATGCAGTCGAAATGTTTCGACAGAAGTGAGGTTTGATGGGGTAGATCACTTAGTTTCTTGGATTCTAACTCAGAGACAATGTGCTCAGTGTGAAAAATGTACGAAGTTCCACGTTCCAAGTTCCAAGTGCAATGTTGGACTCCACCCAAAAGACTGTTTCATGTTATATCACAAACGAGCATGAATATTGTCTAAATCATTTCAGAATACTCTCCTAGTTTCTCATTATGACTAATCATTAGTTCTGTTATAAATTCTTCCAATAGAATATTTTTGTATTAGACTCGCCAATGCAATGGTATGATGTATCATATGTTAATTAAAAGGTACTTTCAGTAGAATGGTGTATCTCAAAGTTCTCGTATTTTGTATCAATAAAGGAAGGAGTATTTTCAATTTCATCAATTTTCGCGAAAAAAATTACTCAGGCATTAATGGGTTAAGACAGATGAACTTTAACCTAAAAATTAATATTTCAGAAATCCTTAAGCACTAAATAAGCAACGAAAAGAAAAATTCACCTACAAACCACTATCGAAATGATCATTCTACTGAATGATATATTATTCACACTTTACTTCATTCGATTCATATTCAAACATGGTCAGACACATTGAATCCCATCCACATTTACATATGGATAGTTGTAGAATACGAACGTACTTCCTCTTGAATAAACTGAAAGTTCCTTCCGGGCTCATAAAAATGAACCACAAACAGAGCTGCCTTGGCGAGTAGTCGCCCGGCAGTCTTCTGATCGACCCGTAACGGTGATAAAAAATAATATATATATATATATATATATATATATATATATATATATATATATATATGTACATATAACCTGTTAAGTGAGAGCCTATACGGATTTATTTTTTTCTAGTTAGTAAATAGTAAAAACCTTGATATATTGTCAACGAGTGGACATAATTTCTACCGTTGGCGCACATATGAGAAAGTGCCATCGAAAGTCAAAACTTTTTGAAATAAGTACGTGGCGAAAAATGAGTGTGCAGCATACGCCGAACGCTTCGAGGTAGTTTTCCTCTGCACCCATTCAAAAGGACCAAAAATGTCCTATGCAGACGCGACAAAGTACTTGAAAAAGTTGCGTTGCAAGCAAAAAAGGTTGCAACGCTTCGAAGAATCAAAAATCGTCGATGATCTTCCCGATCGTGGCTTGAGCTTGCGTGCAGGGCGAGCGAAATTGAATTGAAAAGGTTTTGATATATGCCACGTAACTATTCGTAACTATTCGCTTGCAAATGATTTGAAATGACGAAGCACAATGAAGAAACCGCTGTTGTCTAAAAATCACGTTAGTTAACGCCTAGCTTGGGCAACAGAAAATATTGATCGAGATTGGAATATCGTGATTTTCTCCGACGAATCTTCTGTTGGGGTTACGTTATCGTACTATGGGCTTGGTCTTCCTCCTCGAGTAGTTTCGTCTAACATTTCATAAAAATTTATTTATGGCGATGCTTCTCAAAAAAGGGTTTCGGGATATTGTACCTCTTTATCGAGAATCCCAATGCTGCTGGGATGGTCACAATTCCTAAAAACTTTAATAACGACTGCCAAAAGTCAATTTTTGATGAAAAACGAATGACTGAATCCTGCAGGAAGACAATGATCCCAAGCAGCGCAGCCATCTCTGTACCGACTGGAAAAGCGAAAAAGGCATTGTTACCTTGGACTGGCCTACACAACACCTGATATCAATCCCATTAAGAACGTCTGGGCCTGCAAAAAGCACAAGCTTCGAGGAAGACCCACTTTCATTCTCAAAGAACTTTCCCGAGAAATAAATAAATCATTTTTTGCGCCTTAATCCCTCAATCATTCATTGACAGCTAATGTTTCATTGCTTCACGCCTAGTACCTAGTTAAGGTTTTGAGGACATCCTTCGTAGGGTATTGTATTTCGAAACCAAGTTCGCAATACAACAATTTCTATAACTATTCTTAGGGATAAACTAATAACTGTATGCATGTTGAAATCTTTTCGTTTTGTGGTTCAGACTTAATGCTGAAATACAGTACGGGTATTCGAGGAGCTTCCTTTCCCATGAATACGAACCATCCTGAATAACTCGGTTGTTTGATTTTTCTTTGAATTTTCTGAAACAAGTCGATTTTCATATTTTTTGTTATATGTTCCGTTCCCCCTCAATCAACCCCTTGCCCTGGCAGCTATCACCCCAAATTTTTTAATAGGGAAAAGGGGTCCTGAGTTACCTTCTTGAAAAGGTCATTCCATTTTTTATATGATCACGTAATTATATAATTTTTAAGAAAATATGACGAATTGAAGTAAAGAATTGTTTAGAAAAAATTCCAAGTTTTCATGAATCTGTTCGATCTTCGTTTGAGGAAAACACTCAGTCAAAATCGATTTGGTTGAATCGGAAAAAAGTTGTTACTTATTTAAACGTTTGCGTAGTCACCCTTTATCTCTATCAACTACCATTTCGAACATTTCTATAATGAGAAAGTGGTTGTGTAATACTTCATTCGAAAGATTATCTGATCCTCTATATTTTGGAGTGAAATTTTTGTGCCATAATCAAAAAGTAACACTGCTTCGAATTCTATGATAGAAAATCTATTATAAACTAAAACATATCATTGAGTTTTCAGTTTTTAACCGTGATACATTCCCATCGCATATGTTCGAAGTGACCACCATTTACATTCATGCATTGGTACAATTGAGATTCAAATAATAGTCTAACATTTTGAAACATTTGTGAAATGCTTGAACAATTCTTTCTCGTAGTCCCTCCAATGATACGGGTGGCTCAACATAGACTACAGACTCGAAATAACCACACAAGGAGAAATCAAGAGGCGTTAGATTTCTAGAGCGCCTCTCCTACCTATCCAACGACTCGGAAATCTATTGTCGAGATAGTCCCGCACAGCGACATCATAATGTGCACTCCATCATGTAGATACATCATTATGTTTAGATAAATTCGCATCTCCTTCGATGATAACGGTTATGACAAGATCAATTGAATTTTCAGCCATGTTCGAGAGGGTTTTTCCGTGCAAGTTTTCCTGTATAAATAAGGGTCGTGCAGTATGATCTTCCAAAATTCTAGCCTAAAGGTGTTTGGGTCTGATTCTCCCTCTTTAAATAGGGATTAGTGTCACTGCAGACTCCACAGTTATGTTAATGTAGAAAAAGTTCAAGATCTCATGGCACGTGCGTCACCCCGCTCGAAAATACCAAGTTCGGTCCATCTCCAATTCAATTACCAAGTTCGGTCCATCTCCAATTAAATTCGCAGGTGCCACATTGCCCCTTTCCGAAATCCATAATTTGAACTCAAGCTGACGTACAGAAATCCCTTCCGATAGCTCCTGGTGGTCCTGAATGTGATGCAGATGGAATCCTTTTTTTTTTTCAAGATTCTGGATACACTTTCTCTACTAATTCCCGTTTCATCGGAAATATTCCGCTGACTAGTAGTTTGATTTTGATTCTTCATTTTCTGTCACATATTTTTGTCTGTTCGTTTTTTGATAAACTACGTTGCCGGTTTGCCGAAATATTTGTAGTAATTTTTGTAGGGAATTTTTTTCTGGATGTCTTCGATTCGGGCATCTTTCGGAGTAAATTCTCAATGGTAAAACACGTCATTTTTGACACTTGCCGATGACAAAAGTCATATCAATTCGTTCTTGTATTGGATGAGTCCTCAATTCGAAATGTTTATCAACTAGAAATTGCTTAAAATAGGAAATTTTTAACCGATAGTAAAACAAGAATGAAATTGTGAACACTATGCGCGATAGTATAATAGGTGTCAAAGATAATCTTTTCCAGAAATTTGTAGATACCAAATATATTAAGCCCCTATTTTAACCAACCATATTAGAATGATTAGGGTTAGGTAGGTAACAAATGAGTACAAGGATAGTGATATAGAGATCTCGATTGTTCAATTACCTTCATGCAATTTGCCGGTATTACGCGTCATAATGAAATTTGATTCTTTGAATGTGATGAATTGAATAAATATTATACTTTCTATTTGGAACAAACGACTGTAATTGTAAAGCTATGAATTGCAGTGAAAAATCAGAATATTTCTAGAAATGAGATAAAAATTCATTAAACTTTCGAATATATTCAAAACCGTTGAAAATAGGTATAGGGAACACACACGACCGTATAGATATTCGGTATGCCATTTGAAAAGAACAGGGAAATGAGCCCCAACTTAAAAAATCGTTTTCGAACACCCTGTGTAATAAGGATCAACAAAATGTGTCACTTGTTAAAACTATCACAATAGTTGTACATCTGAAGTTTATGTAAATCGGTATTGAGGGCACAAATTTTCTTTTGAAAGTCAAAATTCAGTGAATGTCAAATATTTTGGAAACTAATTAACATAGGTATAGAAATTTCGAACAAACTCAGCATTATTTTTACTCACAAAGTCAAAAATGAAACAAAATATAGGATCTCCTATTAAAATTGATAACTTTAGTATGTAAATTAATTATGGAACACCCTGTTTAGTCTAAAATATTTTTAGTTTCTAGCCACTATAGCATAACATATTACTGCGTAAAAAAATTCAAAATTGGCTGTAAAATATGCTTAATTTTTCGCCGCAAATCTGATAAGCCACCCGGTTTATTTATTGCTTATTTCTCATCTACTCGTCTTGAATTTTGTTAACTACATCATTATAATTCGAAATACCTACACCGAGGGAGTAACTATCAAGAAATTTCAATTATATGGGTAAGTGCGAAGTTTTGCCATTACTGGTAAGGAACATATGTATTATAAGATTTTTGGGGGGAAAGGTGCTAGAAATTAATAATGAATTGCCAAATTCATCATTCAAAATCAGTTACCGAGTTCGGTCATATCTAGAAAATTCATCCTATGCCAATGAAAATTTTATTTTATATTTTCATAGGATGGTTGAGTTATGAACCATTAAAGTGTATGCCAAATTTAACGATCAATACTGTTGTTTTCTGATACCCCACAAAAATTGAAATTTGCTCTCGATGTCACCAATATCAGAAATATTAGTGCGAATTTTTGAAATAAGGTGTACCTACGGTCTAAACTGTTCAACCTAAGAAAGTAAATATTTTGAAATGCCTTTGAATTGACGGTCGATTGAAATACAATCTGAAAGACCTATTCAATATAACAGAAAATTTTTTCTTTTCCAAATCAGATTGGTACCAAAATTATGCCTTAAATTATTTGAAACGGTTATACTCAGAAATAAACAAGTTATATCTTCTGATATGCATCAAAGCTGATAATGTAGAGCTTAGATATTATTTATTTTAGTGACAATCGAAAAGAATAAAACAGTTGCGGGAAACTAGCATAACATACATTTCTGCATTTTCGAAAATGAAAAAGGTGACATTTTGGAAGGCACTGCAATTCAATAAGGCAATCTTAATAAATGGATCTTTAGTTATTAGATAGGTGATTTATTATTAGCAGACAAATTATAGTCAGTGTTTCTCATCCTAAACTACTTTTTTTTTGGTTTCATGGTTTGAATGCCGAGTGCTTCCCCTGATATCGGTTTTGGACTTTGATGGCGAGAAATCTTATCAGCCGTAGTTTCTTGGATATTGAGGCGTCTAGAAAGTAACATTATCGTTTCGTCCACCTTAAGGATGTCAGACGGAATCCACAAATCCATTGTGCATAATTTATGTAGGTTTTGTATGGTAGCCAGAATTAAAGACCTTAACCAAAAAAAAACCCTGGACAAAATATAAAGAACAGTTTGCCCCGAAATAACAAGAACATCTATCAAAGTATTTCGTACTGCTGCTATGCAAATTGTCATAAAACTCGCTACAATAAAAATACTTGTTGACAGCGCGGCAGCTAAAAGAATAACTAAGATAGTAAGAGCTAAAATAACCCAAATACTTAAAGGAATTTAGTGCCTCCAAATCTACAGTTCTTGAAAATGTACAATATAATATGGCCAATCACGAAAGATTAAAATGGGAAGTGGACAAGCTAAGGCCAGGATTATCGATTCCAGACTCGCCATCCTAATGGTGGCCATCCAAAACTCGTACAATATTTAACGCCATATGAGCATGCTGAAATAATCATATTATCGGACAACTTTACTAGCTCACGTATTTTTATATCAAGGTGATTCTCATGTGGATGGCTGGTCCCACTGGATACAAGGTAATGAAATGATCAGCAAGCGACAATCAATTTGCGGATTTCCAGAAGACCATCAATTTAAGGCTTTAATCCATATGAAGTACATGAGGGAAACGTAGAAACACATTTCTGAACTAAAATAGGGTCTTGTTCACAGCAATTTGAACCAAAATGTCTCTTACTTATCAGAAAAAATCTGAAGATAAACAGGTTTCTGGACACTGCCAGGTAACCAGCTAAAAACCTCGGACTTGTAGATGATGAAGACAGCTGCCGTTTCTGCAAGGGGCTAATGTAGATTTGTCTGGTGATGTTCAGACAAATAGCAAGGTTCGCTGTGGACCTGCTAACTTTCTGTAGAATAGTTCTACCTTGTGCTGAACTGGGACTTTTCTATCATAATTCACCATGTCTTTTCTGTGTTTGGCCCATATAATTGAAAACTGTTTCATGTTTGATTTGTAAGTGGAGCAAAGAAGTTCGTTCTATGTGGATTCCGTAGAGAGATGAAGCAATGAGGATGGAGAGCAGTTGATTTCGATATACCACTTCATAGCAAGCCCCACTCCAAATTTAATTATTGCCTTAAGTTTCTGCGCTTCTGGTATACGAACAAGACATAATTATATGAAAAAGGTGAGCCAGACGTATTCGGATATAAAATAAATTAAAATGAAAAATCGATACAAACTGTTATGAATTTGAAAGCAAATGAATGAAGAGCGTCAAGTTCTTGCAGAAGCTCAAAAGTCTTTCACGATTTTTCCAGAACAAGTTCACAATTGAAGTTTTCGAAAAATGAAATATTCTGCTTCTAGATTATTTTCAATAGCACAATTACTTTCATAAAGTAGTAAAGTATCCTGTAAATCAATTGACCTGAATACTTAATTATAACTAATTACAATAGATCCCTAAAGTTTTTGGGATAAGTAGGCTCAAATAGGAAGAGCATGAAATGGAATTTAGTTTCTGAATGAACGTAATCACTTAGTAGATATCTCCAAATGAACGAACGAAAAAAGATACGACTCCTTGCTTCTATGAAACGCGAAATAGTTAATTGCCGGCATATGCCCGTTTGAGTATGATATCCACCAACATTTTTGTCATTTGTCATTAGGAAAGAATTCATATCAAAATCCCTAAATTGAAAAGAAACCGACACTATTCATTTGAAGTTAGCGAAAGAGAAAATTTCTTGATATCATTGAATTGTAATACTCCTGGGTGAATTATAATTGTTTTCTTGAACTTAATACTAACCAGTATCCTACAATATTCGCATCATCGTGACTTTATACGTACCAAATAATGTCTGATAAACTGGAAATTTTATTATTATTATTACAACCGTACTTTATCCTGAAAAATTATCAGGAGAAAAATATAACTGCCAGGTAGATATGTATGAGAGAAACATGTTAATATTCATTATATTCAAATTCTGGACCTGGGTCGAATACTTTTCGTAACCTCCTATTGCATTATTCCCTTTGCGATGTTGCCGCTTTTGTGAAGTCACTTGATACAATATTTCTATAAAATTCAAAAGAATATATGCAGGAGGTGAGTACGTACTCCCAACGAAAACGCATTCTACGACACTAGCGCCAGTGATGGATGCTCGAACTAAAACCATATGATAAATTGTTCACAAGGTTTCCACCGAAAAAGCGGGAAATCCTCCTACGTCACTTCTGCTACAATAACCTTGTGACTTCCGCTTTTGGAAGTCATAATGTTGAATATGAAGTCAGAACGTATTACGAATGCAAATATATATATATATATATATATATATATATATATATATATATATATATATATATATATATATATATATATATATATATATATATATATATATATATATATATATATATATATATATATATATATATATATATATATATATATATATATATATATATATATATATATATATATATATATATATATATATATATATATATATATATATATATAGTTGGAAGTCACAAATGGATATATCGTACCCAGAACGATCAATATGGATGATTTTTTAAAGAAATGAACACCTGCATAAATTTCTCACCAAATTATGTGGAGTGCTGCAACAGGTTTCAGTTTTTTTTTTATAAAAAACTAAAAATGCAGTAGATGCGACGCTGCTTTATAATCATTTCATGTATTCAGTGTTTGAAATCAGTTAGTTGGCACTTTGTTTCTGTTGTAAGCACAAATAAAAGATTCAAGTTTTGTGATTCGACCATGGAAAGACGACATTTGACTAGAGAAGAGATTTTACGAGCCGTTGGCATGCTCCAAGCTTGGAGGCAATTACAACAAGAAATTGGTCGCAATAAGACAGCTAGTGGTCTTGCTTGTAACTGTCGGTTATCAGAACATTTGTTGGTGTGTAAAATTTTAGAAACTTTGCCTGATGAATTTTTCTGTTTTAAGTCGAGCTGGATGTTAATGTCAGCATCAGACAGAACGATAGATAGTCTTACTAGTCAGTTATGTGCCTTTGAAAAAAACCTTAGCAGTTGAAGGTAATAATGATTTGGAGGTTCTAGCAGCGGAAAAGTCTTCGTTTGTTAGAAATAGAGAACATATAATCAGATTATTCAGTTTTAACTGATTTAACTGAAAATTTTCCTTCTAGAGAAGCAGTTGGAAGTCTTTTGTATTTGATGACGGGAACTCGTCCTGACATAGCTTTCGCTGTTGGTGTTATTTCAAGATTCTTAGAAAAGGCAAAAGTTGAACAAATATTTCGTTATTTGAAAGGAACAATGGAATATGGTTTGAGATATGTTTCTGGAATAGGAGAATCTTTGACGGTTTACAGTGATGCTGATCATGGTGGAGATTTTAGTACAGGACGATCCACAACTGGTGTTGTATGCATGTATGCATCATGTGAATATCCTAGTTTAGCCAAGGACAAGCTTCAGTTGCAATATCCACTACAGAGGCAGAGATACTTGCTGCTAGTGAAAGAGCTAGGGAAATAATATGGTTGAAACGTATGTATGAAGAAGTTTCAGATTCGAGAGAAATCCAAATTCCAGTTCTTCTGGTTGATAATGAAGCAGTCATAAAGTTTGTACAAAACCCGGAATACCACAGACGTACGAAGCATATACGTATTCGACATTTCTTCGTTCGCGAATTGGTTACAGGATCAATAGAGATCCGAACAACTTCAAGTGCAGTACCATTGGCAGATATGCT
Source organism: Cryptolaemus montrouzieri (assembly GCA_013387265.2). Classification (NCBI taxonomy): domain Eukaryota; kingdom Metazoa; phylum Arthropoda; class Insecta; order Coleoptera; family Coccinellidae; genus Cryptolaemus; species Cryptolaemus montrouzieri. Next base: position 43,269,987 of record JABFTP020000062.1, read on the forward strand.
AGCAAAGCCGTTGTTCAAGCCAAGATTAGAGTTGCTACGACATTCTGTTGGATTAATCAAACTTTTCAATGAGGGAAGGTGTTAAGAAATATCAATGAATAGTTTGATTATTTACATAACATAGTTACCTGATATAATAATTGGAGTTAATGATTCTGTCAAAATATTTTTATGAAGAAAAGTCATTTAATAAATTACCATTTTGAAAGTATATTATTCTAATTGTGATTAGCCCAAAATACTGCTCCATCATCAGAAATAAAATAAAAAATTCTGAATCAATTGAACCGATTTTGGTCAAATGTTTCCCTAAACCAGAGATCGAACGAATTGATTGACATTTTGAAATTTTCCAAACAATTGTCGATTACAATTCGTCACATTCTATTTTAGAGAGTAAATAAATACGTGGTCATATAAAGAGAGAAATCAAGGTTTCAAATAATATCGTACGACTCCTTTTCCCCATTCAAAAATTTTAGGTGGAAGCTGCCAGGGGTACGGGATTGATAGGGGGAAAACGATACATGTAACAAAAAGCTTCCCCCTCCAACTAAAAATCGACCTGTTACTGGAAATTCACAGAAAAATCCAACTAGTGGAGTTATTTACAATGGTTCGTTTCGATTGGAACGTACTGTATATAGAGATGTGACAACTTTTTCTGCTTGAAAACTGCATTGCGTGGCTCAACATTTTATGTTTTCGATGGGATTTATTTTGCAATTCATGTTATTCATTTATGGGAGACTCCTTTATAACGAATAAGATTCATTTAATTCTAATGTGCGCTACATTCTTTCAATTTCATCTTTAATTGCTTTTAAATATTAGACTAAAAATATCCTTAAATTTTTGTAGTTTCCGATAAATACACTTAGTGACAAATAAAATGTCGAACCAGGACAATAACTTCATTGAATTGTTTATGATCAGACAAGTTATACGTTCGCTTACTCAAAGAATAAAGGAGCTAAAACATTTATATTAAGCAAGAACTGAACGAGTAGAAGAATCGATATCGAAGACATTAAAATATGATCCAATTACTTGTATGGAATGGTATCCATAGAAACTGAGATTTCATTTTATAATGTCATGCAAGACATCTAAATTACGAGAATGTCGTGACTCGGGCTAGTTTACCCAAATTCATAGTTTTGTTTCGGATGAGTTTCGTATCGCAACATATGATATTAATTTATTGGTAATAAGGTGAACACAGCTATAAGAAATGGTATTACGAAGGCGTAATAAGAGTTGTATTCCGTTCATTAAAAAAGAAGGTATTTATACTCTAACCGCACCTTGTAAATTGGAAGGTGATTTGTGGTACAGAGATTTGAGAGCTTCGGACCGTCTATTCAATCATCATACACTAGCCAGCGCTAGAAAAAGTGTTCATTACCGACCGAATCCGTAAGTAGAAATAAAGTTTTTCGATTTTCAATTCTTGATAATATACAGGGCCCCTGGCGCTTGTGTGCAAAAAAGGATTTAGGCGCCCCTTAGAGCATTTTGGATCATGTTCTTTTATTTTTTTTGAAGGTAGGAGGTAGGTAGGTAGGTAGGTGCTTGAATTAAAGCAACAAACTGAACTTTAGAAGTCTTATTTAGTTGTTGATTAAAATATCAAAATGAAACAAACGGAACAAAATCATTACAAAATAAATTCTTGTTCATACCCATTTTAAAACATTTACTTAAGTAATGGGATACAGACACGTTGACTCCGTTGTTTATAAATACTAGAAAATAACCTAAAACTACAAATCACATTATTTTAGAAACAAATAACAGAAATATTGCCTAATGTCTACACACATTTTGCTGTTGCAAATTCATTAATTACATCGGTAAAATTTATACCTTCAAAAATTTCTTGTTCAACTGCTAATATTGTTAGCCCAGACAATCTTTCTTGAATCATTGTCGATCTTAAATAATTTTTAATGATTTTTAACTTTGAAAAAGATCGCTCGCCAGAAGCTACAGATACAAGCAAAGTCAAAAGAATTCTTAGTGAAATGCTTACGTTTGGAAAGGTGGAGATTAAATTGTTTTCAAATATATATTGTGAAATACTAAGGGGGTCAGTATCATTAGGTAATGAAAACAACTTTAACTCTTTAATTTCGTTGAACAGATCATTGGAGTCTATATCCTTGTTATCCTGATCTGTCAGTCGCTCTTCAAGAATAGAACAATGTTTTAAAAGATTGCTGTCACTTAATTTGAATATGTCGCTAAAAAATCCGAAAATTTTATCATACTCAGTTAATAAGTCAAATCGGTTTTTTAAAGAGCTTATAGTTTGATCTATAATTTTTCTCATCTCGGTGTTCATAGTCAAACAGGTTTGGTGTAAATTTCCCCCTAGCCGTTAGTGATGGTGGAAAGTCTTCTTCAATTTCGAGAGATGATGCTACTTCTTTCGCTTGCACAAGAATTTCTTGAAATGATTGGTCAGATCTATATTGCTAGAAGTGATCAACTAAATTTTTTAGGTAGGTTTGGCATACTTTAATATTAATTGTAGCACTTTGCATTTGTTTGCTGACAATATTTACATGAAATAAAATGTCATGCCAAATAATAATTCCACAAATAAATTGAAAATTTTGTATAGACGTTAAGGGGAATATAAAGGGTTAATGTTGATAGTATAAAGTAGGGAACACTTACCATTTTATAAAAAATCAAGCCGTTGAAATTGCAGTCAGCAGGTATTCGGCACTTAATTAAAAAAAGAGTAGTAAACAAAATATTACACAACACAACACCACACTTGAAAATATAAAAATAACTTTATAAGTAAAAATTAATAGGATTACTTGTTTTTATTCACTGGTCCAGTGAACTAACTGATTTAAAAACGCCTGTGGCGATGCATCGCTTTTATAGCGCTCCAGGCGTTATTGATGTCTGAACAGAAAAAAACAAGAATCTGCCGCCTGACATGTTCTCGCAACATAGGAATCGGCAGTAACTGGATGATATACTAATTAAATTTCGTGTGTATTCATACCTATAATCCTATTTAATTTCTCAACTTTTATTTTAATATTTTTTTTGGACCCTGGGTTTTGGCGCCCCTAAAGGATGGTGGCCATGTGCATTGCACACTTTGCACATATGGTTGTGGTGGCCCTGATAATGTATCATTAGTGTATCTAGAAAACCACATGCATTGATCATGAATATTGTTATCCGTTTCAATTATTACGGCTAATCGATTAAGAAAAAATCAATTGAAACTCCTTTCATAATGTTTGATTCAGCAACAGATTCTTCGAAAGTATGGAATAAAATTCATAATCCAATAGATAATTCTCCGATATATGAATTTATTTAATATTTGGGTATTTTTGTGTTCCGTGAACAACGCCCATAGCTGTAGCTCCAATAATTGTTGATCGGTTTCAATAAAACAAAAATTGAATTGTATCTCGAATAATATTCTGACCTGTAAAATTTTCATTGGTCTGTCACGTCAAGGGATATCGAAAGCTGAATTTCACTTGAACTTTTTGAATAAAAACCTATTCTAATTTTTTTTTCTCGATAAGTCATTCGATTTTAAGTACCTTCTGCTAAAATAGTATTACTTAAAATCGTTTTATCTTCCGAAAAATAAGAAATACACTATTTCGCATTTGGGTAAAGAAACTGAAAACATTACAGAAGATTCTAAAAAATCGCGAAGTAAACTCTATGGCGGAATATCATTGAAAATCACAGAGCCATCTTCCTTCAACCATAATGGATGTCATTTGCAATTATTAACTAGAAAATATGACAGATTAGGTAAGATTAGGTAACTACCTGCTAATTGTGTTAGAGTTTCGTTCCGAGTCTTTTACGGAGAATTAATAAGTATCGAAGACGAAAATTAAGAGAATAAAGACCACATGTAAGTTTATTTCCATTCTAATAGAAATGGTGCTTAAGCATATCGACTCTTTCGGGAACGATTTCCAAATCGTGATGAAGCAGAGCGCTGCAAATGTTGCATACTCGAAAAAAAAATTTAAGAAACTGGAGACATCTAAATCCATAAGTCGAAAACATCGAAATGAAAAACTTTTTCATAAGAATGGTTGAAAATGCCTTTCTTTCTGTTGAATACACAATTGTCTGGAGAAATTTCTAGACAGGCGGTTCTTATTCTTCCTTTCCACACGTCCAAATTTTCTGTGGTAGTGCGGTAAACTCGATACTGTTGATCGTATCCATTGAAAGCTGCGTTGTGAGGAGCCGAGCCATCTTGTTAGAAGTAAAATTTTCTTCTCTTTTTCGCAGAAAATCATCGAGTAAATCTTGTTTCTGATTGAAATTTTCTGCAGTTAAAATTGGTCCTATCAAGGGATCTGAATAAACTGCGCACCAGACGTTCAGACCGAATCTAGGCTGAAAATAATTGTTCATTATGTAATGCGGATTCTGCTGGTTCCAATCTCTGAAATTATTTCTATTGATATAGCGATTGTTGAAAAAAGTGAACTCCACAGACCTGTTGTCATTTATGTTTTCGTTTGAGAGTCTTTGCAGACGTCTCGGTTTCTTCAGAAATTTGTCGCACAGATGTCTCTGTGAAAAAGACTCGGGACGAAACAATAACATGGATTAGCTGGTAGGTAGAAATAGTTCAAGATCTCATGGCACGTGCGTCACCCTGCGCGGAAAGTCCAAGTTCGGTCCATACTACCCTTACCTGAAGAAGTTGTCCATCTCTAATTTAACTCGCTGGTGGCACAGTGCCGCATTCAGATCCTAGCTATCGGTGTTTCGGAAAGTATCTGTTGTGAATCTCCTGTGTATATTTATTTTTTCTTGTTTCGAAATAACCAAATGAATAGTCTCTATCAAGACTTTGGAGTTCCGCATTGGAAGAAAATGTAAGAACTATCTCTTCAAATGAAACAAGTATTGAATTCCAAAGGGAAATTGAATATTTTAGTTTTCATTAATTCAATTTAGTGAATTGAGTTAATTGGATCTGCAGTTTCCGATTATTTCGTTTTTTCTCTGAGATATGCGTCAGTTTCAATCATTTCGTTCCCGTCTCTAACAAACATTAACATATATTAACACATTAACATATAAAATTCTTAGGGTAACAATCCACACATATCATTGGGATTCATCATTATTTCTAGAAACTTCAGCTCAGAAGGAATTCAAGGAATATGATGATCGTCCTATGATCTATTATACTCTCATAAGTATATATACAGCATCCGCCACCTGAAACTCCCCAGGCTCTTAACTTTATCAGTTTTTGTTCTAGGGAGTTGAAAAATATCTCAAATTGTAGGTATTTCCAACCTCTTCAAAATGATATATTGGTACAGAGGTATCGTTCATAAGAAAAACAAATGGTGAAAATGAAATTGTTTTTCCTGATGAAACGAAGGAAAAGGCGGAAAAGGATATGAGAGTTATAGAAAGATGGATGAATGCAAAGCTGCTTACAATCAATTTTGATAAGACTAAATTCTTACCTTTTCGATCTCATACATTAAATACCACTATTAATACCTTTCGTTTGAGATATTGCATTCGCAAATCCGTGAGATATTTTTATTTTGAATAGACATAGAAGAATAAAGTTATTCAGAATTTTCGCATGAATAGGAAATTCAAGCGAACCTATAACACAAGTACAAGAAAATTTCCTCAAATTAGATACTTCTCAAAAATAACAAAAAAGGGTAAGGAAACTATTTCTCGAAAGAATGAATGAATAATAGACATTTTCACTCGAATTCATCATTCTCGATCATTTTCGAAATATTCGATTATTTTTACAAATTTTGATGAAATTTTTCTAAAACCGTATGAAACTCATCAACATGCATCATTCGTACAGAAGTTTTTTTTCTGTAATGATTTAAGTAGTAAAAAATGAAACCTAAACAAGATAAATCTTTTAACGAATGATAAAATCAAGATGATTAAAACGTAAATCGCGGTATGCGTTGAATTTTTTTTTCATTTGTGCCTTCTGTCAGGTGTCCGGACATATCATATTCTGCATTTTACATGGTGACCTTATCAGCGTTTCGTTATTAAACATTGCTAAAGTGAGGTTTGAAACCAATTTTCTCAATTGACTACCATGAAGTTCTCCGAAGAAGAAATTGTTGATATGATTTTCATTCTGGGTGAGTGTGATAGAAATTCTTTGTTGGCAAGTAGCGTTAATGCACAAAGGTTTCCTGATAAGAGGCATCCTGATGCAAGATGCTTTGAAAAACTTCTAATTAGATTTATCAAAACGGGTAATATCGCTCACAAAAAACATGAAAAACCAAAAACTGCTACAGCTGAAGACAACCAGTTATCGCTTCTGTTGACAGTGACAGAGGACCCATATAAAAGCCAAAGAGAGTTTTCTCAGTGAACAGATATAAGTCAAACTTCCGACCAGAGGATCTTAAAAGTGAATAAATTTCATGCATATCATGTACAGCTGTGCCAGTCACTGAGCAATCAAGACTATCAAAATCGAATAAATTTTTGTAATTGGGCAAGTGACAAAGTAGCGGAAAGCCAAATATGTTTAGCAGAGTTCTTTTCTCGGACGAGGCAACTTTCCACAAGAATGGGCTTGTTAACAGGCACATCTTTCATTATTACACCATCATTGGTCCTTGAATGTATGGGCCGCTATAGTAGATGGATATCTAATTGGGTCGCACTTTTTCGATGGGCACCTCAATACTGAAAAGTATATAGATTTTCTGAAAAATCATTTTTTACCAATGTTACTTGCCGATGTACCAGGGCATATAACACAAGATTTGTGGTTTCAACAGGATGTAGCACCGGCACATTACTCACACTAGGTTAGGGAGCATTTGAATCATGTATTTCCAAACAAATGGATAGGAGATGTGGTGGTCCTGTTAGTTGGCCAGCTAGGTCTCCGGACCTTACAAGTCTAGATTTTTTCTTGTGGGGTTATATTAAGGACATCGTTTACCAGATTCCTTTTACAACACAGTTGGATATGAGACAGAAAATAGTCGACGCCTTTCAGTCAGTTAATCCGCAAATATTGTTGAGAGTTCAACGGTCTTTCCTCAGAAGAATTGAGTTGTGTCTATAAAGAAACGGGCAACATTTCGAACATTTATTGAAATAGTTCAACACCTTGTAGATCATCTCACCAAAAACCAATCTATTACGTATTTTATACACGACTACCTTAAAATATCTCCATTTCTCTGATCAAGTATAATGATATGTACTAAAAACTCTTCTTTCGCAACCTCTGATTTTATTATTTCAGTTAATTTTTTTTTATTTCGAAAATGTTCGAAGATAAAGATAAGGTTACTTCTGCAAAAATATGGCACAATATTTTATGCGTTGACATGAATAATAAAATACAGGATGTTCCATTTGAAAAAATCAAGAGATGATATTTCTAAAATTACAGTATTCAATGATTTTTTGATTCACTCCTGTATAAAATGAGGATAATCTATTTCAATTCATCAATAAAGCTATCCCTGTGCAATAAGGCAATATATATATATATATATATATATATATATATATATATATATATATATATATATATATATATATATATATATATATATATATATATATATATATATATATATATATATATATATATATCTTTCTTACATCTTCTTTTGGAATTATTAAATGGTCTAAAACTGATCTAAATGAATTACAATGTCAAACGAGGAAAATGCTCTGTAAATATCATAAGCACCACCCAAAGTCAGCTGTTCAGAGAGTTACACTACCTAGACATCTTGGAGGTCGTGGATTAATTGATTTGAATAATCTTCATAGTAAACAGATTTTTCATCTACGTTCCCATTTTCATGATAAACAGAGAACGTCTAAATTACATGATATTGTTGTTGCTTCAGATTATAATCTTACACCTCTGAACTTGACAATGCAAAAGGTAGATTTTGATATATTTGATGATAATTCTAAAAGAGAAAGTTGGATGCAGAAGGAATTACACGGAAAGCACCCTAAAGAATTGAAAAATGATTATATTGATGAAATTGCATCGAATAAATGGTTAGTATCTGGAGAATTGTTTGCTGAAACAGAAGGCTTGGCAATTGCGATCCAGGATCAGGTTGTTTTCACGAGGAATTATAGAAAACACATCATCAAACAAAATATAGATGATTCTTGCCGTAGATGTTTCTGTTCTTCAGAAACAGTTTTTCATATATTATCATCTTGCTCAGTCCTTGCTTCAACAGATTATTTAGAAAGACATAATGCCGTCGCTAATATTATTCACTTTAATCTAGGAATTAAACATGACCTAATTCCCAAAAGAAAAAAATTTCACAAATATGAACCTGAGATTATTTGTGAAAATGACAAATATAAACTTTATTTTGATAAAACAATTCTTTGCAACAGAGCTGTAAAACACAATAGACCAGATATCGTTCTTAATGATAAACAGAATCAAATAACATATATAATTGATATTGCTATACCCGACACACATAATATACAAAATAAATACAATGAAAAAATTTCTAAATATATGATGCTTGGCGAAGAGATTGAAAAAATGTGGAAAATGAAGAAAACATTTATTCTACCGATTATTATTTCCACAACAGGTGTTATTCCTAGAAATCTTCACAAAAGTATTGCGATTTTGGGTCTGAAGAAAAATTTGTTTGAACAGTTACAAAAGATAACAGTCATCAAATCTTGTAATATTCTTCGTAGGTTTCTTTCCGAAAATAATAATGAGGTAGAGTCATAGGTTTTCTCTTTAGTTTATACTGCTCAGAATCTCATTTCATATTTTATTCATTTGTTTATATAAATGTAATATAATTAACTGACAATTTTGTCATATTTATATTCAGAGCAGTATTCTATTCGATCGTTCACCACTTCACACAAAGGAAACTATTAATGAGTATCATTCAGTGTTACTTGACTAAGGTCCGTACACTGGATTTTTCCGGGGAGAAAGCCTCTGACACTACTCGTTGGTACATTGATATCATTGTCTGATGATGCTATAGTATGTATATATTCTGGTAGATTGATATATTCTCATAACATTTAACGTTATCCTAATATATAATTACTCCAGGATATGTTTTGATTATAATCATTGCCTGGCAATGGTATTAATTACCGGGTGGTGGATTTATATTTTTTCATGAAATCAGTTTGATTGCATGAACAGATATATGGGCAACTCGTCGGGGTAAAACCCCCTATATATATAGTTGAAAATAAATCCAACTCTGTAAAGGACCGTCGACATGGAAACAACAGATTTTATCAAGTTCCGACTACTCACTTATGTTCTCCTCAATGTTTCATGAAAACAAGAGAACATTAGCATTACCACCAGTTTCATAGAGACTGCGCAACAGTCTCTATGAAACTGTTTTACCTTTTTGTTCTAAAGCCATTTAGACTATAAATATATTTTATTGCAAAGGTGCCCCCATGTTTTCTCACAAAAATTTACTCTTAAATTAAATAACAATGTATAAAAATATTGAATAATTTGTTAACACCGTGCTATAAATATGTGAAGTGTTCATAACAAATTGGCATTCAACTTGCATTGATTTGATCCAAACAGAAAGTTTACTCTTTATAGCTCTCTTAACTTTATGTTTATATTTGGTAGTTCGTTAAAATATTTTGTTGTTAGATGTTGCTACATATGTTTTTGCTACCGAGGGTCTTAGGGAGTGACAAGTTCTGATTTCTTGTTTTACTATTTGATGTGCGATAATAATTCTTAAGGGATGCATTATTGATTCAAGTACGACAATTTCTTTGTTTTTAAAGGAGCAGTTAAGATAGTATTTTCTATAATAATTTTTATAAGTCTATTCTGTAGTGCAAATAATGGTTTAATAATGGATATGTTCCGGGTGTCAACGCGAGATGGGACATCAAAAATATGTGGAGAAAGGAATGTCCGATTGGAGAAGTTTTTTCTTGTTGTCTTGGATATTATTGGAACTAAGTTCCGAAAATATTTTCAATGCTGTGGCACTTCCGGTTATACCGGAAATTGACACCTTCTTTGTTATTTCAAATAGCATGATGTATGCTTCAATTTTTTTATTGTAGAAAATTGAATTCTGAAAAATATTTTCTCTGATCATTGCCACCTGAAAACAACCGAAAGGAAGATATGAATTTTTCCATCGGAATTTTGCAATTTTTGGTTCTCTTAGGCATCATAAAATACTAAAGATCATTCAATTCAATGCATTTAAAGGCTTCACGGTATACAGTGTGTTTCCGAAGCTTGTAGCTTGTGATGTAATCGATAATACCTACTACAAAAGATGAAAAACGAGAAGAATTACTTTGATGGAGATTTTGAGATGGGTCTCGTTTTGAGAAATCATGCATTATCTGAAAGATTTCCGGTCATATAATCTAGTAATTTCAGGATCCTCGCGCGAAAAATCTCGGAAACGATGTATTTTAGGTATAGAGAAACCTATAACAGATCGATACCTATTAATATTACGAGTTGAATGGTGTGTAAGAATAGGTAGTCTAATCAAAGAAAACGGACTTTTGTACCTTTGAATGTACTACGATTTGCCATAAGCTTTGGAAACACCCTGTATACCGTGAAGCCTCATAATGCATTGAATTCTACTGAATGAACCTCTTTACTTACAACCAGCTACAAATAATCGATACTGACTGATCTTCAGTTTTTTCACGGTGCCTTCTAAGAAACAACCAAAAATTGCAAAATTTCGATTGAAAAATTCATATCTTCCTTTCGGTTGATTTCAGGTTTGCAATGATAAGAGAAAAAATTGTTCAGACAGCTATCGATGAGAATTGCAAGATATTCGGCAGTATAGGGTTTTCCATTGGTTGTCCGTTTATGGATATAGTTATATAATTAACATACACTATTTCTATAGTCGTCAAAAGCCATAAATACTGTTTTATTCATATTCAATGACAATTGATTATACCTATGCCACAAATTTATCTTCAATAAGTATGATTTCATTAGATCTTCAGTCTGTTTCCAGGTTGTACATGCAGTGGCGTAGCCTAGCATAAGTGGCACCCGGGCCGATTTTATAGGTGTCACCCTAAAATTCAATCGAAACTGTTGAAATAAAAAAAGTTATAATCATTTACGTTTCATTAAAATACGAGTACCTATTACAAATATTTGTATATTATGTGAAACAAATTTAGTTTGTTAAAAATTAAAATTTCTTCCTTCTAGCTTTGACACTAGCGAACTCTGAAATCACGTCTTCAAAATTTATATTTTGTGTTGCTTCATGTTATATCGTTAAAATACCAAGATTGTTTAATCTGGTTTCAGTCATTGTAGACCGCAAATAATTTTTAATTAATTTTAATTTGCTGAAACTTCTCTCACATGAAGCAACTGATGCATTATAACATATTGTTATAAATAACTTTAGTGCTACCGTTAGATTCGGAAGAGATTCTCTAAAATCCCATTCCACAATAAATTTCAAAAAGTCCAGTATCACCCAATTAGACAGTAATATTAGCCGCTTTTAAATGTCTTCTCAATCTTGGTATTTCTAAAAGGAGTTCTGTTTCTGATACTACATCAAAAAGGTTAGTAAATTTTGATATAGCAAATTTTAACTGTTCAGTGTTTACCGAAAGCAAGGTCTTTGACTGCACAACCTCAAACAATGAAGCTACGTCTTTAATGGACTTTACTCTTGTTTCGAGTTGAATATTGATTCTGTTAATATATTCTAACATGTCCTTTTGAAGTTCCGCTCTAAGTGTAAGTCCAGCATTGGTGGACGATGCTAACTCACCGGGCATGCGTTTCTTGCGACGAATTTGTCGTTCCATCGAAATGTTGTATTTTTCCGATATTTGTACAGAAAAATCTATTGCCTCTTCTGCTAGATGCAACCGTTTCTCTCCACTGAATAGACGAAGTGCTTTTAGTTTTATGATTATTTCATCAACACATAAACCTTTACTTTGTAATGCAATCTGAGCATGGTTCACCTCCCTTAGCACATCATTCCAAAAGAGAAGAAACCAAAGAAATGAGAAATGGCACACGGCAGGCATAAGATTTTGTGCAGCACCTCTAGTTTCTAAATTTACGTCTTCTTTAGTATTTCAGCGCTCAAATCAGCTGCTTTTTTTCCATGTAAAGGAAAGATCCTAAGAATACTTCTTTGACTTCTACTTTTCTTCTATTAATTTTTACATAACGAATTACTTCAGACATCAGATCGACATGTGGAACGTCAGGTGTGCTATCAAACATGATTCCGAAATATTTGGCCGATTTAATTTCGTTGACAAGCTGACATTTTACATGATTAGCTAAAACATTTATGAACTCATTTTGTATTTTGTATTTCTGGCGAAAAATATGTTACTTTAGGTGATTTTTCCTGCTCCAAATATAGTATATGTTCTTTGAGTACTGCATCATACTTTGACAGTATGGGTTTCATCATGTCCACGAAATGCTAGGTTTTGTTTAGCCAAAAACATTGTTATATTTAATAATCTAGATAAAAGATTCTTCCACTTCTTTTTCCGTATTCATTAATTGCAAGGTTGCATCATCTATGGTGGTGTGAGATTTTAATCTTATTTCTAATGTTTTCCACTTTTCAAAATTTTCTAAATGTTCACATGAAGTTTCATGGTCCAATACTTAAGGATTTAGTTTCCACCACTTCTGAAATCCAGTTGTAAATGTTGTTTGTATGTTACTGACAGCAAATAAACGACAGCAAAAACAGTACAGGTTATTTGATATAGGAGAAAATACCATCCATGATCGTAGAATTTTTTCACCACTGGACATCTGTTTATAAAACCATTCCTGTGAAAGATGACGAGAATCACCTTTAATCTTTGAACCATGACGAGATACAGTAGGAAACGGTCCTTCTTTGTTCTGGAAATGTTCACTGCCCTTTTTTATTATGTCAATGCGAACATTATCAGTTACCGGTAAACTCCAATGTGAAACATCTCTCAAGTGTTGAACTGATTCTTTGAAGCTAATGCTATCTCCGAAAGTAGCATTAACGGCGACATTTTCATTATTTATTTTGATTCCGTCAAGGTCCTAGGTCGTCTTCATTGATGCTGTGTTGCCGATGTTGCTATCTGAATGTGAGTCTCCAAGATGTGAATCATTACTTTCGTCAGCAGGAGACTCGGGTACTTTACTTGAACTTTGGCCGCTATCTGCTTATGTGACATATTTGAAAAGAGAACCGGACATGCTCTGAATTTCATCCATTTTGGCTTTTCTCTGTTGAAACCCGCTTTGTCTTTTTGAAGTATGGATTCCCTGAGACATATTTCGTTCTGGGTATTCTAAAAAATATTTTATTTAGCTTTGTGAAATATATTTTTCCCAGGCGCAGGATTGTTAATTTATATTAACAATCCTGCGTCTGAGTGTAAATATGTTTTTAAGTTTTATTCGAAAAATACTGGTTAAATACTCCACCGTTGATTGTGATATCCGTGCTACGAGTGCTCGAGCTATTCATCTCAGAGCAAAATCAACGTACGCGAGGTTGTATGATTTGATTATGATTACTTTCGATCAAAAATTTAAACTTAATGTATTCCGTTTTTGTAAAGAAATCCCATTGCTATTAGATCGGAAAATAATAAGTAAGTAAATAATGTAAATAATAAATAAGCATATTATTTACAATTAAACATTATTACCTAAAGTAATATCGTAAAACGTGTAGAAATATAAATAAAACCTTTTGACGCCAGCAAAGCCTTTAAAACCTATTTTAATAAATAAATACCTTTAGTAGATAGTAATACATGCCCAGGCTAAACAAAAATATTACTGCAATCCGTCTGAAATATCTTCTGTAGGTACCTATTCATCCTTTAGGACGGCTCAATAATATAGTTTTAAAATGCACAGTAATTAAAAAAGAATAAAATAATTCAAGGGTTTTCTAAAATAATCTAAGATACTGCTATTAGACACTAAATGAATTAAAAATGTAAGTATTGCCCGTAATAACAAAAATACTATACTTACCTTGTTTATTTTCTTCAAGAATCGACTATATTAAATCGGTTTTTATACAAAAAATGTTGTTAATAATATCTAATAATTAACAAACACTTTGCACTAGACGCTCACACGTTCACGTAAGCGAATATTGAAATTAATGCGGTCGGAAACAAAAGAAATGGCCCAATCCACAATACAAGTGACGAGCGATATATCGAGGGAATCCCCTGACTAGCGTTGGTTATGCGCGAACGGGGTATTAAATTTTGGGGGAATCCCTGATCGATTGACACTGTGCACATTTTTTAATAATAATAATATTAATAATATTTATTTATCCAACAAGATACATCAGTATATAGGACATGTCATGAGAGAGTATCATCCTCCATAAATTCTTCAATAGAATAATATGCCTTTCTCAGAAGAAAAGACTTAAGAACAGATTTGAACACTTTTGTAGGCTTAACTCTCAGATGGTGAGGTAAAGTATTGAAAAATTTGATACTCTGGTATGTTGGAGAGTTCTCAAATTTTGAAGTACGATGTTTCGGCAAGAGAAGAGTTGACTGACTTCTAGTTGCATAATCGTGATACATAGAGAGTTTCGAAAAGTTAGCCTCATTATCCTTTAAATACACTAAACATCTATAAATATACACACATGGAAATGTCAATGAAAACAGGTTTACATGACATTCTGGGGTTTATATTGAACATCATTCTCAGAATTCGTTTCTGAAGAATGAGAACCCTATTTACATCCACTGAATTCCCCCATAATACAACATTATAAGACAAATGACTATGAACAAGACTGTAATACACTGTCATCAGGGACGTAACTGGCAGCGAATCTTTTATTTTACATAAAGCAAAATAAGCTTTATTCAATTTCCTACAAACATGCTCAACCTGTTCTGACCATGTCAGTCCACTGTCGACATGAATACCAAGAAATTTTGTGCATGATTTAGATGTTAAAGCACTGTCCACAATCAGATGTCTCTCACCAGCATTTCTCAAACCAAAGAACAAACATTCAGTTTTACCAACATTTAAAATTAGAGCATTATCATGACACCAACAGTTGAAAGAGTTAACAATTTTTTTACAAGCACTTGCCAGCTCCTCAGGACTCCGCGCTGTGACACCAAATGAAGTGTCATCAACAAAAATAATGATTAGCATTAATATCTCAACTATAATATGATCTGGTAGATCATTAATGAAAGGAAGAAACAACAAAGGTCCCAGCACGGACCCCTGAGGAACCCCCAAGTTTACATTGTAATCACCGGACCAACTGTCCTGTACCTTAACCAGAAAAACTCTGTCTGACAGGTAACTTTTTATCCAATCCAGAAAAACACCTCTAAATCCTAAGTTGTACAGTTTATTCAGAATGAAATTTAAGTTGAGGGTATCAAACGCTCTGGAAAGATCAAAAAACAGGCCTGCTACATATAGTCCCTCATCCAGGCTTTTATAAACATGATCTACGAAAGAAATCGCAGCTGACTGCGTAGATCTGCCTTGCCTGTAACCATGTTGACAGTATGTCACAAGCTTGAACTTATTTATGAAGTCCATCATCCGATCAAGAACAATCCTCTCAAACACTTTAGAAAACACACTCAAAATAGATATAGGTCTATAATTGGCAATATTACTGGTGTCGTTCCTTTTGAATACTGGAATAACAGTTGATACCTTAAGTGCAGTTGGAAACTTACTTGTAGAGATAGAGAGATTTAGAATGGAAGACAAATGGGGAGCAATCTGCTCAGCTATACACTTCAAAATTTTTGAAGAAATACAATCAATACCAGTACTTTTTTTTTTGATTTAAGTAGTCTAATGGTTGATATAATCTCACCTTCCGTAACCGGAAAAAAAAAAGAAATTGCAACTTTTCATTATTGACGATGTGCAGCATTGTGAAATGTTATTCCCGAAATGCTGATGAAGACATTTGTTATTTACTGATGAGAAGTATTCTCCAAACGCTGATACAATCATTTTAGGTTCTGAACAGATTACACCATCAATACATAATGAAAATTGGTTTTTATATGACGACGATTTACCTAATTCTTCATTAACAATGCTCCATACAGTTTTATTCTTGTTGTGAGCTGTATTCAAACGGTTTTCCATGTACTCATATTTGGTTTCCCTTAATAAACATCTATAATTTTTCTTTGCCTGCCTGTACTCTAGATCTAAGCTCGTGGAATTTAAGTTCACCTTTAACCAGTATAAATTTTTCAAGTCCATACTTGCTCGCTTAACTACATCAGATACCCAAGTTTTTTTACAGTTACCAATCGTGAGACGTTGTTTTTTTATTAATATCAATAATGATGCTCCTGGTACGATATTATAGTTACCTAGATAATTTTATTAGTGGCGGTTATGCTCTCCGCCACAGATTTACGATTTTTTATAGGTAGAAAGAACTATAACTGATGGTCATAGTCGGGCTCGGGTGTCACCCCTAAGCGGGTGACACCCGGGGCGGACCGCCCCGCCTCGCCCACCCCACTTCCCTTAGCTACGCCACTGTTTACATGAGCTAATGACCACTGTGTCATCCGCATAGAATATAATGTTATTTTTAGGTATAATTTTTAGTGGGTCATTTATGTACAATTGTACACTATAAATAGCAGAGGTCCCAAGATTGTTTCCCAAGATTGTTCCTTGAGGTACCTCTGTTGTTAAAGGCAGTTCGGTGCCCTTATAATTTAATATCTTAATCAATTGGGCTCTGCTGCCAAGATAATCCCTAATTAAGTTTAGCGGAGAGCCTCTGATGGCATACTTTGGTAGTTTGTTTAATAGCTTATCATGGTTGACTGTATCAAAAGCTTTTGATAAGTATAGAAAGGTCGCTATTGTTGTTTCTTGGTGTCCGTATTACTAGAAATGTATTGAGTAAAATATGACAATACACTACTCGTGCTCTTGTTTTTCCTGAAACCATATTGGTTGTCTTGCAGCATGTGGTTTTATTCAAAGAAGTATGATAATTTAGTATGTATTATTTTTCAAATATTTTGGCAATATTTGAGATAAGTGATATAAGTCCTTTTTATTTACCTTCAGTGTTTTTACATTGATTACGTCCACTCCTGCTTTGTTTTTCATTTTAATTACAATGTTGCTTATCTCATATTTGTTAAATGAATTAATAAAGATCGAGTTACTCACTCTGTGAACCATATTATCATAAATATTTTTGAGTTTCTGCATTTCTTTTATTAGATTAGGTCCAATATTTATAAAAATCTATTGAAAGGGTTTGATATATCTTCTACACTTGTCAATTTTTCTCCATTTTCGTCAATTAGATGATCAGTAGTACCATTCTTGTTATTTTGTATGTTTATTGTGGATTTCACTATCTTCCATAGTTTTTGTTATCATAGATAGCCTTTTGGAATTGTTTTTTTTTCGTGTTCATGTTTTGCTTTGTGAATTAATTTATTTAATATTTTTATTTTGTAGCACAGGATGTAATAATTCCGTTTGTAATCCAGGTGGCTACCCTTCTACTCAGCTTTTTATGTTTCAGCGTGGTAGCCTTATCAGCTACTTGTTGTATTAATGAGATTAAGTTGGCTAGATGGGGTTCAGTATGGTTAGCAATCATTCCCCAGTTTGTTCTTTTACTATGCGATATAAATCTTCTATAATTTAAAAATGGGTAGTTGCAATGTTTATATTGATGTATTTAAAAATTAGTGGAAAATGGGCGGTAAAAAGGTCCATATATTTGTCAGCTTTGAAGTTTTGAGTAGCTGTGATGAAGACAGTAGAGAGTTTTTGCAACTTAGAAGATTTCGTTAATTTTACCGTTAACTTTAATAATGTTTACGATAATAAAACTCACTTCAAATACAGTTTTTGCAACCTTTCAAAATATTGTAGTTATTGAATTGTCATTTTGTCACCATAAAAATTGTCACTTGTCATTTTAGTACGGCCGATCTTATTCTGTCGTAATAACGGCAGTTCTTTATCGTTATTAGAGTTTCCGGGTACTATTTTGAACAGCGCATGCGCAGAAAATAACGAAGTCCCCAAATGAGAGGTGCAAAAACTCTCTATTATCAATACAAGTAACGATAGTTGGGTCATTATCATTTGGTCTAGTAATTCCAATGAAACAAGGAGGGTTTGCATCCTCTAGTAGGTTATTTTATATAGTCTTCAATCTCGTTGCTACGATCTTTTAGCAAATCAAAGTTAAAACCACCTACTTTACAGTTTCTTAATTTTTTCTTGGGTAATTTACTAGCATTTCAATGTAATCATTTTTTGGTGTGAAATGACATATTTACACTCCAGTTACCTTAAGCCTTGCCTTGTCCTCAAAAATAATTTTGGTATTTAAAAATTTATTTTTATCAATTTCGTCAGTTTCAACTGAGTGATTCAAGTTTTGATTAATATAAAATACTACACCATCTATCCTATTGATATGACTGTTATTATAGTATACCTTGTATCCATTCTGACAGAAGTATTCATATTTGACGAGATTCCAGCTTTCAGAGCATACTATCCTATCTGGTTTGGTGGTTAGATTTTCAAGTGAGAGCTCCAATCCACTGTGATTGGCGTTCAGACCCCGTAAAATGATATGCATTATTGATAAATATTTTGTGTGTAGGAATTTACCAAGTACTTTTGAGCCTATAAGTTCAATTTCCTGTTTATCTTCATCATGTTCATTATAGTAGGGGAGCCCACGATGCTAAATCGGGATTAACTCGAGCGATTTTGAAAAATTAAAAAAAACTGTTGCACGGACATACTCGAGCGTATCAGATATTGATATCATCCATGTCCTACTCATTTTTAAAAATGTACGTATGTTAATCTAATTGTTTCCATGATGGGGATGGTCCAACGTAAGGGTTGAAAATGAACAAAAAATTCAATCGAATGCGTCAAATTTTCTAAGGGGATGTTGAGTGAGCCTAAAGAAAGGCTCTTGTATAATAATCTGACGATTTGGATGTGACGCAAACTCGTGGCCATTATTAGAATGTGCTAAAAAAAATCCGTCATTTTGAAATACTCAAGCGCGTCAGATTAAGATATATTTGGTACATCTCTATACCTTTGAGTACTGTTTCATAATCTGACGATTATATGGAATAAAATAGAATAGAATATGTTCATTCATGCTTGTATACAATCTTTGTACTTACACATGTCAAAAAGAAAATTAAAGGTAAATTGTATTACACTATAAATTATACATCTTCTTACCTTTTATACAGTTGAAAATAGATAAAAGTATATCAAGAAGAAATTCATAACAATTAAATTATACAACAGGATTTACAGGATTATTGGAATTATGAACTGACCAGTTTTTGCTCAGGAATTCCTTTTTGTCATAAAATACATTTTCAGTCAAAAACACTCTCAAACAAGACTTGACTTTTGAAGGTGATAAACGTCTAACATTCAGAGGTAACAAATAAAAAACTTTAGAGACAAGAATCCAGGACCATTCTGCGACTAACTCAGCCTATGGTAAGATATATAGATATCTCTGGTCCTCGGATCATGAGAGTGCCTGTCCCTATTGAGCAACAATGAGTCAACATTTCTTTGCGCATACATGAGATTTTCGAATATGAATAGGTTTGGCAACGTAAGAATTCGATTTGACTTAAACGCGTCTTTACAACAATCCCTGTACCCCAATCGACCAGCTATTCTTACAGCACACCTTTGCAACCTAAAAATTCTCTCAATCTCGCCGGAGACACCCCAGACTAAAAGTCCACATCTAACATGAGATTCGCATAAGGCATAATAAGCAATCTTCAAGACATCTGTTGAAACAGAAGATGCCAGGTTGCGCAGGACAAATATGTTTTTGCTCAAGCAGGCTGCTAGGTGACTTATGTGGATGGTCCTGGTAAGACGAGAGTCTAGATAGATTCCCAAAAACCTAACACTCGAAGATTCAACACGTCTCAGACTAAAAACCACTTTTTCTGTTTTAGTTTCGTTCATGCACAGCCTGTTTCCCGCGAACCAATCCAGAGCCCTCGGCTGCTTAATCTCAGACAGCTCCGCCGCATGCACCAGATCCGTACAATCGACCGAGATGGTAGAATCGTCAGCGAACAGAAGGGTCAGGCAGTCTTTCAAGTAATCAGGAAAATCATTAATAATGATGACAACCCCTAACCTAACCCCAATCGTGATTTCCTTCCTCTCCGACCAACAGTCATTTACACAGACTGCCTAAAATCTATTAGTTAAAAAAGATAATATTAATTCTCTACTTCTCGAATCGAATTTGTACTTCTCCAGTTTACGCATTAGTGCCGGGTGAGACACGCAGTCGAAGGCCCTGGTGACGTCAAGAAACAGTGAGAGTGAGTATAACCCTGCTTCAAACAATGCATTGTATTATTAATGAATTGCACAATAGCATCTGTGGTGCTTCGGCCCTTTTCAAAGCCATACTGATTATTAGAAAAAAGTTCATGAGATTCGGAATAATGCAAAACCTGATTGCGCATAATTTTTTCTAGTATCTTGGAAAATATTGGTACAAGGGAAATTGGCCTGTTGTTCAACAAATTATTGTTATTTCCTTTTTTAAAGAGTAGGATTACCTTAGAAATTTTAAGACTATCAGGGAAGGTTCCTTGTATAAGACATTTATTTATGAGCTTTGTAAGTGGTGCAATAATAGAGTTGACATTTATTTTAATGAGTACAGTAGAGAGTCCGAAAAAATCTTCAGACTTACTATTTTTCATGGAACGAATGGCATCTCGTACTTCGATGCAACCAACTTCTTTGAATGAAAACTTTATATCACTGGGGATTACCTTCAGAAATAATTCATGAGTTTCAGTTCCTTTATCTGGAATAGATCTAGCAATTTCATGGGGCTTATTCGAAAAGTAATTATTGAAATCATCAGGTGACAACTTAGAATTAGTTTTACTCTTTGACAGGTTTCTTTTAGAATTAATAATGCCCCACATAGTACTCTGCCGATTAGTAGATTTACGTATAACTTCATCATTAGCTCTGATTTTGGCCAAGTTAATTTCCTACCTGTACCTAGTTTTGAGTCTATCTCGAATAAGTTTCAGGTTATTACTCCTATATTTAGCAAATAGTTCATTAACAAGTTCTAATTGATTTATCATGTTCCTTAGTTCTTCCGTAAACCAATGCAAACGAGATCTGTACCCAGTTCCCCTAGCCTCTCTCTCTGGGAACGCAAACTTGAAAGCATCAACAGAATTTTCTTGGAAGGTTTTGAAAGCATCATTGACGTTAACAGTATCATTCCCTATAGAATCCCAACTAAGCTGATCAAGTATAGAATGGAAAGTATTAAAGTCCTTTTCAGTTAAGGGACGTACCTTATGAACTTCCCTTGTCACTGTCCTCTCTAGCACATCCACAGTCACCTGCTGAGCGCTATGATATGAGAAATCACAAGAATGGACATGCACACTTTCAGACGAGGTACCAAAAATTAGAAAAACATTGTCTAAGCAGTTTTTCCACGGATAGGTTCGAAGATCATTTGTCTTTATCCATGTGAGCTGAGCAAGTCACACAATGATTCTACCTCCCTGTCTCCAACATTAAAACGGACATTGAAATCACCACATAGCATAACATCACAAGATATACTTAAAGAGCACAACACCCTTTCAAGTGTATCTAAAAACAGTTTAAAATCTTCTTTCGTAGAACGATAAAAACACAAAATTGTCATATTACGTGAATTCAGACACATTGCACTAACCTCACAATGAAGCTTCACACTCAAACAGTTTATACGATCATCTCTTGAAAACACAGCAACACCACCTTGCTGCAGGTTCGGTCGACTATAAGTAGTAGCTGTATGATAACCTTCCAACGCAATCTCCCTACACATAGCAGCATTCACGAAGTGTTCGCTTATGCACAGTATATCAGGCATACACTTACTGATCAGAAATCCTTCAAGACGATTGTGCTTCTCCCATAGGCCTTGAATATTCAAGTGCAAGAGAGATAATTTCTTTACCTTATGTGTGCTAGGTTGGTCAGTATTTGTTTTATCGACACTCAATTTGGATCCTTCACAGACCCTGTCTTCAGAAAAAACTTATTTATGAGAGCACCTTCAGGCAACATATTGACGTCCTTGGCTAACTCGAAGTTGCCCGCATTTATACATACCCTAAATGAGGTATAACTATTTGGATGCTTAGACGATAGAAGTTCACAAGTCGCCTCTGGTATATTGACTTGTACCATACTAGAAAAGTCTTCTAGCGATGTCTTAGGGCATATTCGAGACACAAATAAAAACATTTTCTTCTGACAAGCTTTAATGCTGTTGTTTTTAGAAGACCCAGTTATAGACCACTAATTAGATCTTCTTTTGCTATGTTCATAATGTACAGTTTGCCATTTGTTAATATCTTCACCAACAATAGATTTGTCAACCACACTCGTGTCTCCCACTACGCTTGATTTTTGCAATGATCGTCGATTTTTTTAAGCTGAGACCAGCTGAGGGTTTTTCATCAGATACTTCAGACCTTCGATATTTGACATCAAATGAAGTGGCCCACCAAATTGAATATTTTTTGTAAAGGTGGTATGTCGATCTCTAATAGTTTGGTTGGGCTTTTGTGTTTTCTAATCAGCGTCACCAGGTACCCCAGATCTTCGATTATTCTAGTTTTTATAGTTTTTCCTTCATGTTGCTATTGAACCCTAACTCTGTACCAAATGTTAGCTCTCTGAGTTTATGGGAAGTACTAATTCTGATGATCTGAATGAGTGAGTGAGTGTCATAAATGCGAAACTTTGCTTTCCCTTAATTTCGGAACTAAATGACCTACAGACTTGAAATTTTGTATTTCAAGTATATGATTATAGCCAATTGGATGACGAAAGTTTCTGCGTTCTGGTCTTATTCAGAGGTTCTCAAATAGGAGCCTGAAAATGCGGCGAAATGTTTCCAGTAAAGAATGGCGGCACTGTTTGCTTCGAGCTCGACTTGGCGTGGGCACTGCCTGGCCCCCTGATTAATTATGCATTAAATTTTGAGGAAAAACTCCATATTGAAGTTGATTTTGATTTATAGTATTACCCCATTGTCTCGACAAACTCATGTAAATTTTGTTTCAGACATTTGATACCTCGCGACGACTTGGATTATATTTTGGCTTCCACTTACCTGCACAATGAAGATTCATTCTGTGAACCGATAGATCCGTTGATTCAGGCGGAAACTTTGGGACAAGATACATTTCGGCGTTTACGTAACACCATTGATATTCAACCAGAGCAACAGCTTCAGGACGTTTTTGCTGCGGAGGCAACTTCGGGGAAATTTTTGACAGCTGGTGAAGTTGATGGTTACGTTAAGAAACCTGGATGTGTGCCTTACAAGTATCATAAAGTGAGTAGATTTTGATACCTATGAAAACCGCATTCTTAGGGTAAGTACCATAAAAATGCTTGGATACTTATCAGTTAATAAGAATTTAATGTAATTAGTATTTTAAATACAAATATTCATGTCTCCAATTAAAAAAAACGAATTTCATGCAACAGTCCGGATTAGGCATCTTCGAGAATAGTTTTTTCAAAAAATTCAAAACACATTTTCCTTTGTAATCAACATCTTGAACATAATTTCTCATGGCTCTTCCAAAATGAAAAACCTTTTAATCCTAATTCGAACTATAAGTTGTTTTTGCTAGAAAGCTGATACTCATTTTCTTCTTCTCAAATTCAAATCTTTATTCCTGTCACTTTAAAAAAATGAGAAGGATTTCTCTAGTTTAGTTTAGCAACTCTCTTAGGAGTGGAATTTTGAAAAAAGAACTGTCTACTGTCTTTGGAGTTCAAGGTACTCGAGAACAGAATTTCATCAAAATATAATCAGCGATTTGGCAGTGAAAGTATAGTTTTCTGTAACAATGCCACGAATATGAATTCAAGATCACGTAAATTGGTCAGCCAGATCATTATTTCTTTAATGGGATACCCTATATTGTGCTCAATTTTTGACTTAGTGGGGGGAAATGAAGGTAACTCTGTTTGAAATTCCCTACACCTATATTAGTTTCCGAAATATTTGACGTTTCCTGAAATTTGAGGACTTTCATGTTGCGCCCTTATTATTAATTTCAAAACTTCATATGTACAACTTTTGTGATGGAAATGGTTGTTACTTGAACATTTGACGCATTTTGTTGATCTATGTTACACAGGGTGTTCGAAAACGATTTTTGAAATCGGGACTTATTCAAATCTCATTTCATTGTTTTTTTTTTCAAAAGGCATACCCTATATCTAAAAGGTAGAATGAGTGGTATATGTTAATACCTTTCGAATGGTACTTAGGTTTCCTATACCTATCTAGAACGGTTTCGAAAATATTCCAAAGTTTAGCTAATTTTTATCGAATTTCAAGAAATATTCCAATTTATCGCTTAACTTCTACCGTGGTTTGTTCCCAGAAGAAAGTATAATATTGAATAATTTCAATAAATTCAATGAATCAAATTCTATTATCGATTTAATTTCAGTGAAGGGATGATTCTCAATATCGGCAAATCGCATAAAGGTAATTAAACAATAGACATCATTTTAACGCATTCCTTGTATTCAGTTGGTACCTACCTAATCCTTATCATTCTAATGTTGCTGTCGTATTTCTGTATTTCTTGAAAATCAATAAAAATTGGCTAAACTTTTTGATATCTTCGAAACCGTTGAAAATAGGTATAGGGAGACTAGGTACCATTCGAAAGATATTAAAATATACCACTCATTCGACTCTTTAGATATAGGGTATGCCATTTGAAAAAACAGTGGAAAGGGATTTGGATGAACCCCAACTTCAAAAATCATTTTCGACACGATGTGTAACATAGATGAACAAAATGTGTCATATTATTATTATGCACTATCTGAGCTGTAAGCTGGATATAATTTACCCTTCCCAGATTTAGCAATCAAAGGGAATAGGCTCGATTACAATATACTTGACATAAATTTCCTAACTATCCTACATGTATTAAGAATTACAGCTTTTTGCATTTCTATATAGGTATTCTTATGCAATTCTAATTTCTTAAGGATATCATGCAAAGTTTTGGGTATTAAACCAGTCGAGGATACGATGACAGGAACAATATCTATTTTATCGAGGTGCCACATCTGCTTGATCTCAATAGCAAGGTCTGTGTATTTGGACTTTTTCTCCTGGAACTTGTTCAGCACGTTGTTATTATTCGGTATGGCGACATCCACCAGCATTGCTGTTCTGGCTCTCTTATCATACACCACTATGTCCGGCCTATTATTCGTCACTATTCTGTCAGTGATAACAGGCCTATCGTAGTATAATCTGATAGAGTCATTTTCCAATACGGGCGCCGGCTGATACTTGTGATATGGCTGGAAGGTGTTCAGAAGTTTCTGATGGATAATGTTGCACACTTGATTATGCCTGTGAAGATAATCCGTATTGGCCAGTTGTTCGCATCCGGACGTAATATGCTGTATAGTCTCCGATCTTATATGGCATTTTCTGCACTTACCTGTTTGTAATGTTCCGTCCTTCATTATAAATTTTTTGTAATTGTTTGTAGCGATCACTTGGTCTTGGATTGCCATAAGGAATCCCTCTGTTTTCGCGAATAATTCTCCTTTCATCAACCATTTGTTGGAGGCTTCTTTGTCGATGTGTGATTGATTAATCTTATGGTGATGTCGTCCATGCAATTCCTTTCTTGACCATTGCTCTTGTTTTTCAGTATCTGATAGGAACGGTAGATTCAGCAGGTCATCTTTGGTAGCAAGATTTAGTTGTGTATATCCCCTATCAGCCAACGATACCACTCTATGGAGGTCAGAAGTGAAAGCTTTTGCAGAGAAGAATTCTCTGAGATTTTTTTATCTGTTCGGTGTGTAAATTGACGACATCAATTAATCCGCGTCCTCCTTCTTTCCGCTTCAAAGTTGTTCGTATTACAGACGATTTTGGATGATGGTTGTTGTACTTTGTCAGCATCGTTCGGGTCTGCCTTTGAATATCATCCAGTTCTGTCTTAGTCCATCTGATTATTCCAAATGAGTAAAGCAACACTGGAATGGCGTAGGTGTTAATTGCCTTGACTGGATTCCCCGAGTTCAACATCGATTTCAGCACAGACTTCAGACGCTGCCTGTATTCTGAACGAATCTTCTCCTTTGATTGTTTTTGGTCTAGCAATCTGGCTTGTTGGTATCCCAGATATTTGTATGTTTCGCCATCTCTCATGCACTGTATAATATCACCGTTTGGAAGTTGTGTTTCACCATCTATGACTTTCTCTCTTTGAATGTTCAGGATCTCACATTTTTCAATCCCGAATTTCATATGAACATCTGCCGAGAACTCACTGACAGTTTTCAGCAAATCATCCAATTGATTCTTGTTCGAAGCATATAATTTGATGTCATCCATATACAGCAGATGGGAGATTGTATGATAATTCTTTTCTGCTTTTATCCTAAATCCGTATCCTGTTCTATTGAGCATCGAGGACAATGGGTTCATTGCTAAACAGAACCATAGTGGACTCAAAGAGTCTCCTTGAAAAATTCCACGACGTATCTCGTCGGTTTTAATTGGTTTATTGTTCATGTTGACCTGCAGATACGTGCGCCCGTGTGTCATTGTTGTCTTCAAGAACTCTACCAGGGCTGGGTGAATTTTGTATATCTGCAATACTTCAACAAGCCAAGAATACTATCGAATGCCTTCAGATAATCGAGAAAAGCTGAATGAACATTCCGATGCCCTACGTGTGCCTGTTTCATTAGCACAGAATCGATGATGAGTTGTTCCTTGCACCCGTGGTGTTTCTTTCTGCATCCTTTCTGCTCCTCTGCTAATATATTGTTGTCATCAATGTGTTGGTATATTCGATTGGATATGCATGAGGTGAGTATTTTTTTTCAGAGTGTTGGCAGGCAAGTGATTGACCTATATTGAGACGGATCCTGTGTTCTATCGCTCTTAGGTAGCATATATGTTAAGCCTTGCGTTAGGAAAGTGGGTGTTTTCTTGGAATGTTGAAGAACATACGTGAGCTGTTTCGCTAAGGCTCCATGGAGCTTATCAAACTTCTTGTACCAGTAGTTGTGGATATTATCTATACCTGTGGCCTTCCAATTGTTGGTCGCTCGAACTACTGTTGTGATTTCTTCCTCCGTTATTCCATCGAAGTCCATATGTCTGATATCGAGGCGTCCTTTTCATTCGTGATCTATTCCGCATCTCTATTGTGTTCTTTGGGGTTCGACCATAGTGATGACCAATAGTCGGTCAAGAACTGTACGTCAGGTACTTCTCTGTTATTGTTGGTCGGAGTTTTGTTATTTCCCTTATGAAAATTGGCTGCGTTTTGGAGGAACCTTTGGTTTTGGTGTTTCCTTTCAGTACACTTGACGTATCTTGAAAGCCTCTTTGCTTTTGCTTGGAGTTTCTGTTTCAAAGTGTCCATATACACGTCGATGTGTTGTTTGTGATCAGGGTGTTTTGTGTTCGTACCAATTTTCCTATAAATTTTGCGTATATGTGATTTCAAGCGCCTTGAGGGTTTTCTGTTTCTCAGGAATTCTGCGAGGCGACCGATTTCTGCTCTAATATTATCAATATCCTTCTCCAGTCGTTTTTGCCATGGTGCTTTTCTGACACTTTTTGCCTCCACAGTAAATCAAAGTGTGAATCTTCTCCAAGGTGTTCTGCTCAGTATATTCTTCAAACACTGAGTTTACGCTTGCTAGGATGATATTGGTGTTCTCGTTCGTCTAGAGTTTGGGTAGTTTAGGTCTTTTCGTTGGGTTACTACCACTGAATTCAGTTATTGCTCTGTTGAGTTCCGATCTTGCTAAATACATATATTCGTTCTGCTGATTCGGCTGATTATTATTATTATTATTAAATTGTCATGAGGACCGAGGACAAAGTCCTATAAAGGCCCAATATAAAATAAAGATTACAAAGTGCAAATTGATAAGGAAAATGTAGTAATAGCAAGCATTCTAGTAAGAAAAAAAGGAAGAAAAGCAATAACAAAAAATCAAGTCCAGTCCAATCTATTAATTAAACAAAAACATCAGAATCTAACCTATATATGAAAATGTTGGACGACGGAGCTTCAGTAATCTCATCACTTAGGTTATTCCAAACGCCAAAAATTCTGTTACTTAGAAAATGTTGACGCTGTGTCGTCTCGAAGTTGTACATCTGAAGCTTTGAAATCAATATTAAGGGCACAAACATTTATCCCAAATTTCAGAAAATGTCAAATATTTCGGAAACTATTTGAGATAGGTATAGCGAATTTCTAACCAGTTCACCTTCATTTTTCCGCACAAAGTCGAAAATGGAACAAATATAGGGTGTCCCATTCAGCAAAGAACAATAAATGAATATATGGACAATATCATCACAAGAATATCATTATCTCATTCCAGTAAATTCTCTTAATGACAATCGTTTACAGCTTCACAATGCCCAAGTCCAAAAACGAATTGCTCACCATTTCGGGTGGAATATTTTGTATTTCCTTTTTATGTGGCACTTTAGATCATCAATAGTAGGTTCGAAGAAACTTTGGATTTTAAATTATCCTATAAAAAGGAATCCAGAGGAATCATATCAGGCGATCTAGTTCATTATTCAAAGGCTTCCCTTTGGCCAATCCATTTTCCTGGAAACATCAAATCGGACTATTCTCTAAAATTTTGTTGCTCCATCTTATGGAAACCAAATTTCTGGACTAGGCATATATGGGTTATCTCAATAAGAATAAAGAGGTACTAAAGCTGGTGAAAGTTTAAAGCTCAAAAAAAAATGAATAGGTTTCAGTCGTGAGATCTTCATACAAAAATGGCCCACTTAGTCTGCCCTTCACTTTGCCAGCACATATATGAAGTTTTTGAGATGATGGATTGTGAGCTTCTTGAATTCAACGCCCATTTTCTTTGGACTAATATCGGCTATTTTGTCTGTTTACTGTACCGTTGAGGTAAAAAGTTGCTTAACCTAAGAATTTCAACTCGATTACAATTTGGTTGCATAATTTCATAGAATTACAATCTTCATTCGCAAACATTTCAATTTAATCTTTGAACGAAACTGATTCTGCGAGGCTATAATTTTTCTTGGTGCCAAAATTTCTTGTACATACTTTTCAACAGCAAATAAGTCATCAAGCACAAAAGTGTCATCTACCTTAGATCTTATACTTTCAAATACATTTTTAGCATGACCATATATTTTATAATTTTACAAAACTTTGCTATTGTAATTGTTTGTTATTGAATCTCTTTCAGCACAATATGCAACGACATAGAGATATTTTCATTGTTGGCAACAAATCATTGAATACTTGACATAAGAAAGTCACATTTATGAAAATTCAGAGATCAAATTTTTTTGATATAGTTACATGCAATGTCGAAATAAGTTCCTAATTAATTTCAACACACTGAAATACTTGTGAAGGAAAAGTTAAGAATGTTTTCAAATCGGCGAAAATCTAACAGTCTGAGAGATTTCGAAAATCGTTAAAGATAAAAGGAAACGACCTGCACCTAGTGAATTTCTAGGAAAAATTTCGAAAAAATGTTTGTAGCTATCGAGATAACTGATCTGTAGTTAACGGAAGTCGAATTATAGAAATAGAAGTTACAAATGAGTGTGGCAAAACACATGGCTACTATTGCATTTTGTTAACCAGAACTCACATTTCGGATTAAGTAGACGAAAGAATATTTGAATATTTATAATCCCAATTAGATGTTTTGTCATATTAAGAAATGATTCTAAAATGTATCTCGTGCTATGATGTGTAGTATATTTCATTATTCTTCTTTTATTCTTCTAGTCTCATCCTGTTTTAATTGGCGGTATTACTAGTTACAAGCATCCAATGAATGTAAAGTTAATGAATTCATCACATCATGCTCCCCAAACTAATGCTGGATACTCAAGACAAGATGCCGATGGAACGTTCTTCCAATATTGATGTTTCAAGAAAATTATAAATTGTCAATATAAAACGTATAAGGAATTTGTAGTATATGAAAATATTCTTGTTTATTTTGAAAATGTATAAAGAAATAAGCATACAATGGTACTTTATTTCAATCGATGGTTAGGTTAGGTTAGGTGATTTTCTGACCCGTCAGACGAAGATTCTTGTTTGAAAACGAAGAAGAAACAATTCTGTTCGAATCTGTTTGCTTATATAATCAATAAATCAAAACTATAAAGAGAATCGAGAAACAGAAAAATCGTCGCTCAAATCAAAGAAATCAGTAGAACTACTGATTTCAAGCACAGATTTAAGCTGTGAATAGAACTCATCTAGTCTCAAATAAACACCTCAAAAAGTGTAGGGAACCCTTATGATATCAATAACCTATTAAAATCAATTAAGTCATTCAGCTGCCGTTAAGAAGTATTGAAAACAAAGTATTTGTTGAAGACCCTTAATAATAATGAGAAGAAATATTCAGGAAATCTTGTATGAGGAAAAATTTGCAAAAGAATATTTTCAGATATCGAAACAGTAGGATATTTTTTGTATCCAGAAGGTCCAACTGTGTCAATAATTATACGTTAGCAATGTTTTGGAATGTTCGAGATTGAATTGTTAATTGATTCCGCCCTTACTACGTGATAGTTAATCATGATGATAATAAAAAATTAAACTATGTTTTATACTATCACAAGAGACTTATTGAAAATCAAGATTGCAATTTCGGGCTTTCGACCCGAAAATACATACGTATATAAACAGGTTGATATAAAATCAATAAACGTGCAATTTTGTTTGGAGTTTGGCAGTTCGTATGGCAACATAGTGGATAATAAGAATATAACTATTTCGATTTCTAAGTAAGAGCATAATAATATAGTGTTTTGAATAGTAGACTATGTTGTCGAGAGTTCTATTTCTAATGATAATAAAGAATTGAACTATGTATTATACTATCACAAGAGATTTATTGAAAATCAGGATTGCAATTTCGGTCTCTCGACCATCTTCAGCTGACAAGTATTAAACTAAAGTTGAAAATACATACATATATGAACAGGTATTCTGTTTTGAAGTGGCAGTTGCAATCTTTTCGCTGATACGCCAAAAAAAAGTTAATGAAATATATTTTTCTTTATTAGTTGATTGTATACGTGGGTGAATATTATGTTATTCTATTTGTGTCTGTTTTTTCTGATGATTCCGTTTATTATATTTGAGGGATAACCATGGTTTTTAGATATTTCTTTAATAGTTGACCCTGGACATATTTTCTTCGGATAATGGCACAGAGAAAGCCCTATGAATCATTGAATTCAACGCAGCGTATTTATGAGATTATGGGTGCAAATATCAGTAAGTGGGTTTTCGATATATATCAAAACTTAGTGTGTTATTTTCATTAATGATTGTTAGGTTTAAATAGTGAATCTGATTATCGACTTCTCCTCTATTTTGAATTCAATTTTGGCATGAATGCTATTGATGTAAGTTAAAATTGATCTATTTACCTATCGGATTCTATGAAACATGCACATACAAAAATTTGAATAATTGTATTTACAATAAATGCTTATATTTATAGTTTTGGTGTGTATCAGAAAGCACAAGTGAGAGCTCAGGAAATGTAACAGGGGAACCATACTATCATTTTGAAATAATGCTGCTGTAGGCACAACTTGAGTAAAAACATGAAATCATTCTGTACAACCGGATTAACGTGTGATTTGTTTAAGATGACTGAGACCAATGGAAGGCATTCGTCTCCTAGGATGTTGGAAAACATGTTATGTACATCCAATCTGATTAAATATGATTTGATTGTTTCGATTTTTGTGTTTATTGAATTGAGTTTTTTATTGAATATTTAGGTGCGAAATTTGTTGAATACAAGATTTCATTCTTTTACCAATTTTTATATTGGGCTGTTCATGAATGACACTACTGGACGTATTGGAGCATTGTCCTTAAAGTTTTGAAAGTCCGGGATTCATATTTATGAAAAAATTTACTAGTTTTGTTAATATTATCGGTGGAATTTCTTTTAGAGTTATTCTTAATGTTTTTTGGATATCTATGGTCTATCTTTGGGTATTTCACTTATGTTTTCTTTTTGCAGAAAGTCTGTGATTTTTCATATAAATAACGATTTCGGTAAAATGGCACTACTGAAATGTATTGGAGCGTTTGATTTGTCTGCTTTGATCAAAACTAAATCGTTGCTTTGAATTTGTTTTGGTATCTGTGATTTTTCGTTGAAATCTCTGTAATTTTGAATGATATTAAATGATGCTCATTTGTTTTAGTGCGTTAGTTTTAACCAAAGCAGACAAATCAAACGCTCCAATACATTTCAGTAGTCTCATCCATGAACATGAATAGCCCAATATATAAATTGGCAAAAGAATTAAATCTTGTATTAAAATTTCAACGAATTACACATATAAATATTCAATGAAAAACTCAATTCAATTAACACAAGAATTGAAACAGGTTCAAACCCCAATCAAATCATATTTAATTAGATTGGATGTAGATAACATGTTTTTCAACATCCCATGATACGAATGCCTTCCATTGTTCTCATACATCTTAACGAATCACACATTAATCCTGTTGTACAAAAGGATTTTATGTTTTTACTCAAGTTGTGCCTACAGCAGCATTATTTCAAAATTAATAACAAATTTCATGAACAACCTCGCGGTCTACCGATGAAATCACCATTGAGCCCTTTACTGGCTGACATTTCCATGGCGTATATTGAAGAAATCATATTCAATTCCTCCAAATAAAAATTAATACATTTTTGGTATAGATATGTAGACGATATACAAGCATGTTTCATAGAATCCGATAGACAACTAGATCAATTATTAACTTAAATCAATAGCATTCATTCAGTAATTAAATTCCAAATAGAGAGAAATCCATAATCATATTCACTTTTTAGACGTAACAATCAATTAAAAGAAAGACACTCAGTTTTGATATATATCGAAAACCAACCTTTACTGATATTTGCATACTGATATATTACTCAACACACCCAAAATCTCATAAATACGCTGCGTTTCATTCAATGATGGATAGGGCTTTCTCTCTGCCATTATCCGAAGAAAATATGTCCAGGGAAGTATCAGCTATTAAAGAAATAGCTAAGAACAATGGTTATCCCTTGAATATAATAAACGGAATAATCGGAAAAATTGGTACTTTTGATTTCTTTAAATAATACAAACACAAATAGCATATTATAATATTTATATAATATATGTATAATTTCTTACTAATATCAAGATGAAATTATCGATAAAATTTTAGCTTAACTTATTCAAACTCCTCAAACTGTCTATTCAATTGGAAGAAATTTTGCCTCTGCATGCTTGTTGGGGTTCAGGTCTTGAGAGGATTGTCAGAGAAGAACAAACATTGATATTGTCCACATGCATTGCAGTTTATACTACTATCGTAAGCCGAAGCATTTATTGTAGGTAGAGTTAATTAGGATTCATTGTCCGAGTAAAGTTATCGCTATTTGTAGAATTATCTCATCAATGTAAACGAATATTGTTCAGGATGTTCTGTATAAAGATGTCTAAGACATATGCTTCCCCAAAACAGTGATTAAGTCCCCAATCTAACAATTTCTTCAGTGTGCTGGAGATGATTTGCGTTTCCAAGTTTTCCTTATATTTGAATTCGTCTTGAATTGAGATGGAAACTGATTCGTATTAATCAAAGTACATGTGTGATCGGCATTGTCTTGGCTTTCAGCCTTCATTGGGCCTCTATCCTCTTATCCTTCAAGCTGACAACTAGAACACCATTGCAAAGCTTCAAAGAAAGTGGCCATTTTGAAGGTAGCTCTTGATTTGTTTTTTTCGAGTGCCTGGTACTGGTGGCGAATGGGCAATCACATTGAAATAGGAGGTGCTCGATTATTTCTTCTTTTGCTAAGAGATGAGCAATTTTTTCTATATGGAGATAGTTCTTTAGTGAACACTACCCAACTGGTATACCCCTCATCTATCACAGTTTCATCATTGACATCAACATATACTTCGTTGAGGTTTTTCGGAAATTCCCTAGTTAACCTGCAGCTTTTCGTTTTCTCTCAGAACATATGACTTTTTCTTGAGTGTGATATTTAAGAATTTGTGCTCTTGCTTGTCTAGATGACAGACTGAAAGGTTCTATGATATTTGTCTAGTCGCCTTTTTAGCTCTCTGTTCCTGCTTGATATCCTTGCAGTATTTATTTCCTTTCACTCAATATACAGAAATGTTATCGAGACGGACCTCTGTCAGTGTTTGATGAAATTCCCATGCAAACCAAGAGTATGCTCGATATCTCCGTAAGGTTGAAATGAATTGACTACTATCTGTATAGGTTGTGATTTTTGCCCTCATCTTTCTTAGGGATATTTCAATTTTGGCTTAATCATACCTGTAAGTTCTGTGTGTAAATGCATAGTTACTACCCTTTCAAGGTTTAGACTTTAGAGATCTAAACTGCTTTCCATATCCTGTTCCTATTTTTTATGAACAATTTGAGTACTGCGACTGATAACTAAGTGTCAAGTTAAAATGAAATATATTCACCTTGAAAGGAAAATTATCAAATATAAATGAAAACTACTGTATTTTATATTGATTTATTCACAAAGCTACACGTAGAAAATAATATTGCAATAAATAACTCTTTCATCAATATTCAATTAATATAAAATGAAAAACTAACCAACAACTAGATTACTAAGATATGTGACAGGAAATTCAGAATATTCTTCCTAATTCCAGTTACTCCATAAGTACATGTATTATAAATGCATTACATCTGGCAGTCATAACAAATTAAATAATAACAAATTGTTCAATATCCTTATTATATAGGATTATTTACATTCAAACCAAATTTGTAAGGTATAATTTTAATTTAGGAACTATTTCATCCGAAAATTCTAGCTGTTACGGCTTTTGAATGGAATAATTACCTTGCAAAGAACGAGAAATTCTTCAACTCATAATGTATTTATTTTTTCAATTAAATAATAATTATCAACTGTTATCAATGAGGAAAATGGTGTCTAAAAGCCTACTTTACCTTAATTCTAAGATACAAATATGAATGCTTGAAAAATATGTACCTACCTACAATAAGTATATCAAAAGCTAATTTATTTCAACTCCCAAATATTTGGCTATGTTGTAAAAATTGCATAAAGTATATATAAAGGCTCTAATTTGGCAGTTCAGATGCGTATTCAGTTTTCAAAATAAATGTGCTATACACATTTGAAGAACTACTGGTCACGACAATATGAATGTATAAATTGGACAGTTATGTATCTATTAATAATGAGCGATTTTATGAAATAGACATCATGTTGATGTTAAAAGAAAATTAATGTTACTACGAGAAAAAGAATACGGGATTAAAAGAATATTTGTGCGATGAATTACCCATTGCTGTAGTAATTTGAGATGGATATTCTGATTACTAATCATTTCTGAAGAGATGATATTATGAAGGAATTCGATAGAATATGGAATAGAAACTTAAGTCAGAAAAACTTCAATAAATAAATATACTAAATAAATATCATTTGAGAATTTAACGCATATAATTATATAAAAAAAATAAACTTTTAATGACAATGGATGAATCTCTAATATTCCCATTGCGTTGCGTTCTCAATTGAAGTGTCTCCTAGACGGAAACAACCATTTTTGTTAGCTGTTAGGTAACTTCCGTTAGTATTCTTGATAGCTAAACGAGTTGGTTCACGAAGCTCCAAATAGTAACCTTCTGGAGTATCTGAATCAGCAGTAATACCTTCGCTATCAGCATGCCAGTATTTGTTGTTTTGACCTAGAACAATTTGTTGACAGTTAATGAAATTTTTTTAGTAATACTTGACAATTTACAGATGACAATATTTTTCTTTTTTTGTGGAAAGATAAATAATATCCATGAAGTAAGATTAATATAATATAATTTCATACATAGAGATGACAATATTTTTTTCTTTGTGGAAAAAAATAATATCCATGAAATTTTGATTAATATAATATAATTTTATACATTATCAGCAGAAATATATTTTGTTGTGTGACATAGGTTGTATAATTATAAAGATGTTGATTTTTCGCTGAATTTGATTCTCATCAAATTTGTTCTTCGAGAACTTGGGAAAATTAGGAGGAATTTAGAAAGTATGGAAGATGTTCCAAGAGTTGACAGGTTTGATTCCTGAAACTTATGTGATCTATTCTGCAAATGGTTTCAGCAAACACAATAATCTGCCTATTCTAAGAATCTTTAGTATAAGAGGAGTTTTCAGTATTGTCATTTCGTGAATTTATTCTTGACAAGAGTGTGATTCATGACAAGTCAGTTTGCCCAGGGAGTCTGCTTAGGGAAAGCAAGGGAAGCAGAAGAGTCTGTTTCGAAATATACTGGTATATAACCGGGATAACAAGATACCTTTGAATAAAAGTATTTTGATTTGACCTGAATATTCGAAGACCAATGGAACCTCCACTTCATGATTTAGTGCCATAATAAGGCGCTGTGTTGGATTTGGAATAAAACCATAACCGTTCTCAAAGAATAAAACATTAAATGTCATTTTGAAATGAAACATTTTAAAAATTACCCTAAATATACTGTTAATATGCGGACACTAAAATTTGAAGCTTAGAAGCGTTGAGTGACGAAAGTCAATATTGGACAAGAGGAAGTAATTAGGCTGGCACGACTACTGGGAAAAATATTTTTAAGGAAGCTGAAAATGCTATTAATAAAAGGAACTTTTGATGGAGAAACTTAAAATTTATTACAACTAATAGAGGCAAGAACATATGTGGTAGCAATAAAGAAGTGGTTGATCTCGTTTCAAAGAAAATGATGGTGGTTCAAAGCCACTAATGCTATACTGAGTTATTTATCAAAAATCATTTAGCAGGAAATGTTTAGATATGTCTACAGTTCTGAAACCAGTTACATAATATGTCAATTTCATCAGCTTCACTGAACATTCGTCATTAGCTGGCTCGAACAAATCGGTGGAAAAAATTCAAGAGTTTTGTGAATAGTCTAAAATGATTCCTTTAGACTTGCCCTATTAGCTTTAGGATGAGAGGGACGTATTTAAAGGTATTTTATAAAAGTTTTTCTCTTGTATTTCGGAAATCATCAACTCATATAGTAAATTTGTTTGTATACAAAATTAGAGCTTATTGTTTGATATATAGATATGTTGAGTACACATGTACCATAAGAGAAAATCGCAAATGTGGAAATTCATAGATCGAGAAAATGACGATGAATCACAGATGCTCCAACAATGCGTAGTGTCGACCAATCTAGTTAAAAACAACATACATCGAATTCCTTGTAATTTAGATGAGTTGTGAATTATCTTCTAGTTTACGTAACAGCATTAACGTTTACGAATAAACCTGCATCGCTTACCAATGTTTTGGTGATAGAGCATCAAACCTAAAAGTTCTTCATCATGATGACGTTGAAAACGATCATTACTCATGACAAAATACAATTTTCAATTTTTCCCCGAAGATAATTATCAGCGACATTTAAGAAAATGTTCTTGTTTTCTGCTCTTTCCAGTACTAGTAAAATGGAATAAAACAGATGAGAAGGTTCTGCGAATTTCTGATGCTCTGAGTACAGTATTGTTCTTCAAATGTAACAAAACATTTCTTCTTACCTTTAAAATATATAACTCCCTTTTCAGCTCTTTCAACTTGAATAGTTTCATATGTAGCCTTATTGCACTCTAGTTTAGGACTGCTAGCAGATTTGTAACCAACGAAACCTTGTTCACTTTTTAGCACCAGAATTGGCCTGTTAACCAGATAGAAGAAATATTTGCATGTTTCATCAACAACATCAGAGGTAGCGTAGAGATGTCCAGATCTTTTAGTTATGACGTAACGACCATTATTAGCTCGGAAAGCGACTGAACCATCTGACTGCCAAACGAGATCGAAAAGAGCGTTTGAGGATCTGAAAAAATAATTAATTAATTAGTAGATTTTAAGTGGTAAAACTTAATTGTAGCTTATAAAACTGAGTACATCTACGTTTTTATACAATGAAAAAGTCACACCGTTAATGAAGGATGCCTGAAAGGGAATATCTCACCTGATGATCATACAAGATAGTTGTGAACACTTCAAAAATGCAAAAGTTTACACAGTTTTTCAAATCCTAAAAATGGTTATTCTAAAGTGGGCCTGTATCATTTTCGAAAAGCAGTATCAATCTATATAGGCATATCCAGCAAAGCTATAATAAAGCCTGGGGGTAATGTCATGATAAAGACGATGCTTCTTTTGATTTTGATGACAGAAGAACCATCAAAAACAATAACTTATAGGCCCAGAACTATTATGCAGGTATAAAAATCTGTATATATCAGATCAGAAACAACAACTTGGAAAAAAGGCCAAAAAACTGCACATTGAAATAACGATATCAAGGCAAGCAGGAGTTACGTCTAGCCGACTGGCTTTACTGTGACCATTAATAAAAAGGCTCACGGAATCACTTTCCAGATTGTAAGTTTTAAAGACTCAGATCATAATTTACATCTAAAAAGATATAGATCAATATTTATTATTTATCTGTTGTGTTCTTATCGGCATATTTATTCTTGTTAGAATGCGAAGCATTGTCAGGAAATGA
The DNA here is from genome assembly GCA_013387265.2 of Cryptolaemus montrouzieri. Taxonomy (NCBI): domain Eukaryota; kingdom Metazoa; phylum Arthropoda; class Insecta; order Coleoptera; family Coccinellidae; genus Cryptolaemus; species Cryptolaemus montrouzieri. The sequence goes on from JABFTP020000062.1 coordinate 43,308,885, forward strand.
TCGTTTGGTAATGCTATTCCGATTTACGAAGAGCTTAGAAAGTACAATACTAGATTATTGATTTTATAACTTGATGAGCTCGAACTGGATCCTGAAATAACAGAATGAATAATCCCGGGATGGTACAGCAGACTTAAAGTTCGAGTAGATATAGGTAAAAACAAAAGCTCAATTATTGGAGGGCGAGGTATAAGAAATTTAAGATTAAGAAGTCGAGGAAGTCTTAACAGATAACTTATTTTCACATATACTCAAACCAGAATAATGCAAGATCTCATTAAAATTTGGAAACTTGACAAGATTTCTCTAGTTCCAATGAGATAAATTACCATAGCTGTAAGGTTTCCAATGCTTTTTAACGCAATACTACGCTTTGTTTTGTTCTAAAACCAGAATGAACGTATTCTTCTCGTACCGTCCTTGTATTTGAAATAATGCAACTTTTCTGATGATGTGGGCGCAATTCCTGCACCACATCTTCAGGTTTCTTGTCGATTCAGTGTCATGAAGAAATAACTCTGTATTTTTATTCGAATTAGAAAGGGTTATGTAGTTTTCAATCAATTGCTTCGTTTGAAGCCACTTTTTTTTGGGATAACACATTCTATTGTTTCATGGTTTTGAAATTTATGCTTTTTTTGTTTTCATGTTTAATTCTCAGACATATTAGCTAAGCTCTCAATTTTGCTAAGATTATTTGTTCTTTTTTCATGCTGCAACCTAATGCCTTGATTCATTTCAACTTACTTTCATTAACTTCTAACTTATTGTGCTATAAACAATTTTGAAATTTCAAAATTTTACACAATGAAAATTATAGACAAAAACTCAATCTATTGGAAATTTTAGAGATCAACAAGGAAAGGATCCATGTAGGTTACTTAATAGTCAATTAGATCTAAATCCTCCTCCTTTACTCAATCTTTTCAATTCATAAAGTAAGCAACTCCGATGGGCTTTCCAACATACCCCTGATACTTGTACCTATTGTAATATTAAGTAGGAAATAAGACTAATTTATAAGGAATAACTCTGTTCATTAGTTTGTATTTATCTGATGAAGCCACAGTGTGGTGAAACCGGTCATAGTTTTGTTAATATCGTGAAAATCTAAATACTATAGTTTTATTTCATTGAAAATTAGTAGTTTAATTGTAATTTTGATAGCAGTGAAGTTTGTCATTCTTTTGAATATCATATTTAATTCTTTTTCTAACTTGTGGGACTATTAGAAAATGAAACAACTGGGTGGATCGCAGCATTTTCTCTGTGGGTTTCATAAGACCATACCGGGTGTAACTGGAAAGAGGCTCGCCCCTAAAACTTTTTTCCTATCCAATATTTTTCAATGAAATTTTTTGAAATTGATTAAAAATTTACCTTAAGTTGAATGGCGCTGACAGTTTATCTGAAACGCATCCGGTTTCACCGGAAATGAGCCTAAGTTTCAATTTTTAAATGGCTCGCCCTGTATATTTTTTGAAAAATCGAATGAAACTCTCTTTGTCTATACATTCAGTATATTTAAAAATGTATTTGCCGGATTTTTAAATCATTCTTGATAAATTTATTCTCAAGTCTAGGTGGCTATGACGACTCAGCTGGTTCTAAAATTGTAATGCACACAAAGCATAAACGCAAAACCTTAGCTTTATTTTGGCATGGCGCACATACTCATCATCGTACATTCCAGATGAATTAAAATTTAACAAAACACATAAATAACGCCAAATACACAAATAGACCACAGATGAAATGTCATTAAATCAATTGAGCATAACTTCACAACAGGTTTTCGAAGAGACCCTCATTCTGTGCGTGTCTGACACAGCCTATTGCGGCGAATGGTAGCCCGTACTTCATTATCCATTTGATTTGGAAATTTTTCATTTATTGCTTCCCGAACTCTTTTCTCTAAATCCTCTTGATTTTCTGAAGCAGTTATATAAACACGATTTTTCACATGGGCCCACAAAAAAAAGTCTAATGAGGACAAGTCGGACGATCGCGCTGGCCATCTTGTCTTGCCTTTCATTTAAATTATTATTTAGGTATCGAACCACTTCCCTGCAGTTGTGAGCTGGTGCTCCATCTTGTTGGAAAATTAAGTTATTAGCAACAGCCAGTGGTAAACCATCAATCAGATCGCTTATTTCGTTTTATAAAAATCCTAAATATCTTTACCCTATTAATGGTCCATCAAAAATGATTGGACCCATGAGATGTCGCCCTACCATTGCCATCCATACATCAAACCCAAATCGCTCCTGGAAATTACCCTCACGTACTAAATGCTCGTTTTCGTGGGCCCAATAGCGCGTATTGTTTTTATTGAACATTCCGTAGTAAGTAAATCGGGATTCATCTGAATATAAAATTTTTTAAGGATACCTTGGATCCATTTCCATCTTTTGAAGAAACTTGTTGCAATATTCTAATCTTCGGCCATTATCATTTTCATAAGGGTGTTGATGAAGATTGTATTTGAACGAGCGAACATTATGCTTCTTAAGAATTCTCCAAACACTCTGATGACTTATCCCTATTTTTGTGTGATTTCTCTGGTAGATGCCGTACAATTCTAATTAATGTACGCTAATACATCAACTTCAGAATTTTCGGTTACTATGAAATGTTGATTATCTGCAACAACCGGTTGCTGACGAAACTTCACTTCCAGTTTTGGAAAATAGTGCCTTGAAGGATGTTGCCGTTCTGGATAGCGTTCAGCGTATAAAATTGCTGATGCTGTAGAGTTTTTTCGGCATTCGCCATGAATGAGTAGCATATCTACTTTTTCATTCTGTGTGTACAGCATTTCGTCTGTTTTTCTGCCGTGAAAATTCAAAAACTCTGAACAATTTATACCAACTCACCGATTCAGATACAACACAATCTTATCTTATGACATTTGAAATTAAATACAAAAAATTCTATGATCTGTGATAGGATTTCAATGCATTTCCAAAGCAATTCAGATAATGAGTTGAAAAACGAGATTATACTATGTCCAGGATTACGAATGGAAATTTTCAACGAAAAATTATCAATTTGGTATCAAAATATTGGTAAAAATATTCTGCGTATTATAGTGCTAATGAACCTCTATTATACCCTGCGGAAATAAGATATTTTTTAAAGAAACAATGTTTGGAATGTTACGAAGCCAATAACAGAAGGAATTCTACAGTTTTAGTGATGAATCCAAATGTACTCGATTTCGGTCGATAAATAACGCAGTTTTTTTGTCGTCATAGCCACCATGACTTGAAAACAAATTCATCAGAAAAAAATTAAATGTATAGACAAAGAGAATTTGATTCGATTTCTCAAAAAGTATACAGGGTGAGCCATTTGAAAATCGAAACTTTGGCTAATTTCTTTTGAGACCGGAAACGTTTCAGATCAACTGTCAGTGCCATTCAAGTTGAAATAAATTTTTAATTGAGTTCAGAAAATTTCATTGGAAAATATTGGACAGGAAAAAAGTTATAGGGGTAAGCCTGTTTCCAGTTACACCCGGTATAGTTGCGATGAGCTTGGGACATGTTTGTGTAATGATAACTAGGCTTAGTTAAAACTTTAGGTGTCATGTCTGATATAGTGCTTTTTAGTGATTTCTGGGGTCATTACGATTTCTCCTTTTTCGATGAAATCATTCAGTTTGGCTATGTATCCGAACTTTTTTTTATGAGTTTTATGATGCTTGATTGTCGATTATACTTTTTAATATTACATTTTTTGAGAGTTCTTGTAATTTTTGGAACTATTGTTTGTGAGTCATCGAAATTTAAAGGAGTAATAGTGGATTCTACTGTTGAAATTTCTTTTACCCCTTTGCTCTTAGTATTGGGTACCAATTTATGTCCTTTTTCCAGTAAATGTATTTCAGACTAAGAGAATGTAGTTAATATTATTGACCTTTTCATATGTATTTCATGTACTTGGTTTTCATACTGTCCGATGTTGAACGTAGTGAAAAACCGCGGTAACAGTAATCTATCAATTTAAATTCATTTATTGGTTGTGAAAACAGTAAAAATCCACTTGCGTTTCAATCAGCTCAACTACCAAATAGTAATGACTGAATCCATACAGTGTCTCAAAATTTTTATATTACGTCTATTCCTTTTTTGAGGAAGTGTTCTGATTCCGAAGAGACATCCAATATCTATGACACCTTGCAACACAAGAACTTCTGTCTAGGCCAGGGTTTCTCAAACTGGGGAGCGCGCCCCACTGGGGGGCCGTGACACCCAAATGAAATAAATGAAAAAATTACAAAAATAATTTCCCTAAATCTTTGAAATAAAGTCTTTCCAAGTTTTCATAATTGTTTTTGAGAAGTTGTAAACTTTTTCAAAGAAGGCTACAGTTTTTAAAACTACAAAGCACACAAGAGTTCAAGGTTCTCAAAACCGTCCCCGTCGACGCAAACGGCCGTGTGTACAGATACCTCCGTTCGGCCTTGGTGTGAGTGCGAGTACCCGTTTTTGCTATCCAGCTTCACGAGAGTACAGATGTAGCAAAATATTCTCATTTGATTGTATATGTTCGATACATTGAAAATGAAAAAATGAAGGATGAACTGATGTTTTCTACTGAGCTGTTGACCCTACTAAAGCTGTAGATGTGATAAAAGCAGTATCAGACATGTTCGTGAGAAACACGAACTTTCTTGGCAAAAACTTATTGGAAGAATGCTGACGTGGGATTCATTGTTTTATTCGCCGCCAAGCCTTGTCAGCAAAAACGCTTCCAAACGAACTCAATGCTGTTTTAAAGCTATGTATCACAGTAGTCAACTATGTAAAGAACAGTGCATTAAATACTAGTCTGTTTAAAAGTCTTCGTGAAGATTTAGGAAGTGACCACGAAACGCTGCTATTTCATACAGAAGTACGAGGGCTATCAAAAGGCAATATGTTGGGAAGACTATTTGAGCTCCGTGATGAAGTTATTACGTTTTTGGCACTGCAGAAACAAAACGAGCTTAGTGCAGAGTTCAAAAAACCCAGTAACCAAAGGATTTTGGCCTATATAGCAGACTTTTTTGACACGTTAAACAACCTAAACTTGAGACTCAAATATAGTAACATATCGGGATGCCATCAAGATGTACGTTGAGAAACTACAACTTTGGATACGTAAAGTGTTAATGAACCCCAGCAACTATTCAAGTTTCAACAAAGTAGTGTCAGTTTCAGAAGAAGTATGTTTTGAGGACGTTTTTGAAGGACCGCTTTTGAAAAACTTAATAATTGACCATTTGAAGAACCTCATGGACGAATTGAGCAGGTACTTTCCTAACTTGTCAGAGGAGTTTAACAAACTATCAATCGACCCGTTCAATATGGACATACAGTTGCTGCCAGAAGAGTTGCAAGAGGAGAGAATAGAAATAAAAAATGACTCTGCTGCAAGATACAATTTCGAAAAAATGGACAAGCCCTCATTTTGGTTAAAGTACTTAAAAGTTTACCCTAGTGTTTTCAATAACATACATGTGCGAAAAAGCGTTTTCAACTCTTTTGGCGATCAAAACCAAGTATCGCAACAAACTTGATGTCGAAAGTGACCTACGCTGTGCTTTGTCTGAAACTCAACCCAGGATCTGTCAACTTATTCAGAACATGCAAGCGCACATATCTCACTAAATTACATTTTATGTTTTGTTTTTGTAAGTAATGTAGCCTATTGCTTTACCTTCCTTAAAATGACAATGTATCTGTGTTACAATGTTAAAATTTGTATCAGTAATTATAATCGTTTTTCATGTAATACTTGTAATTTTCATCATACGTACAAAGGGGGGCGTGGTACAAAAAAGTTTGGGAACCAGGGGTTCCTTGGATTGGTATAGGCAGGTATAGGCACATAAGATTAACAAGTTTGAGTATGTTCCTTCACAAGATATTCTCAACATATTTTTCAATTACTCATTCGAGTACTTAGCGACTCCTTGTTAGCTTACTTACATAGTGATTAGTAAGGGTAATTCTTTGGCCCTTCTAGCGCACAATTTTATGTAAATCTTCAGACCAATGATTAATCTCGGGATTTCATATTTTCTTTTATTTGTAAACAGCTAACAATTTGATGCACCGATTTTACCCTAATTCTAAGTTTCCTTGACGTTTCATTCAATAGTTTGGTAATGCATACGGAGAGGTTTATAGCGGTTATGTTGCTGGATTATTTGGCTAATTATTGAGCTCACGAGTTCATATTGGATGAAATTAAGAAGAGAGTTTTACATCCGCTCAATTCTCCATTTTTGGAATATTAACCGTTCCTATTCCCCAACATTTTTGGAGACCAAAATTTTATAGTTTACACATGAATATCTATTAATATGGATGAGAATATTGATAATTTCATATTTTTTCTCCAAGCCTACCTTTTGTCCCCAGCAGCTTGAATTCCACCTCCTGTTTCTAGAGTCCAGTATCTGTCTTGCATCGTACGAATGTACCACCTCTTAGTAGTCCAATCGAACTCAAGTTGGAATGTTTCATGGTCAGAAATTTCATCTTGATTTGCAGTCACATCGACACCTGAAAAAAAATTATATTAACACAAATCGTTATACATACATGCAGTATTTGACAGAAACGACAATTTTTCTAGTATTATATGCGGATGTGATTAATATTAAAATAGAACAATCGAATATAGTAAGGAAGTAAAGTTACATGAAATATACTTTTGTAACAATGATAATTCACGGAAAAAATATCAACTCTCATTAATTTAGATAATACTGATGAAAAAGTATAATCGTTATTTTTGAAAGTTAGCATTCACTGAAGCAGAGGAAAGTTCTAATGTATAGACAAATTATTCAATGATTTTAACGACTTAATGAAGTTTCAGTCCTAATGGTTTTTCAAGGAGGTATTCTTTGGAAGATGAAAATTGAAAGGCTGTCTGATTCCTCTAAATGAAAAATTGTTGTCATGAATTTTCGGAAGTACAGGTCGACAAAAACATCTGTGCGGGTGAAATAGCCCCTCCCCTTGTTGCTCGTTAACTTTGCCGGTCATGTGGCCAAGAGCTCAATTCTCAATGAACCTTTGAAGCTTCAAGAAGAGCCAAGCGAACAAGAGCGAATCTTGCAAATTTCATTTCAACATTTCTTAGTTTGGTGAGGGATGGATTTCGTTTCCAATTTGAAAGGGAAAAATTGAGTGAGCAATCCAGGGAAATAATTGCGAATGTCATTCATTTCATGCAACGAGAAAGGATGCAGAATGAACCTGTAATTTCTTTGAAAAAGGTGCAAGAACGTGTAGCTGTCGCAACAGGAGTAGGTTTGCAGAAAATTTCGAGCGAAATGAAGAAGATTAAAGATGGCGAAAATAACTGTTTTTCAACTCCCGATAAAAAGAGAACAAAATCAGCGAAGAAAACAGATCTCGTTGATTTCGATAGAGCTCTGCTTCGTAGGTTCGTCGTCGATAAAATCGTACCCACATTAAGGCGAATCCATCAAAAGTTCGTCGATGAGGACGAATATGCAGGATCACGTGAGAGCATTAGAAACGTTTTGAGAGGAATGGGGTCCCGTTCAATTAAGAGAAAACGAACAGAAATCTACTTATGGAAAAATCTGAAACACAGCAACTACGTTCGAATTATTCAAGAAACATCAAACGATACCGTCAAGAAAAGAGAACAATAATTTACGAGGATGAAACATATGTTCATACCTCCCATAAAAACAAGAAGGCTTGTGACGAGACAAACGACGGCCTCCGTCAGCCTGTTTCTGTGATTATTACGATGATATGAATTTCGCAAACTACGAAAAATGGTTGAGAGAAAAACTTATTCTAAATTTATCATCAAAAAGTGTGTAAGTGATCGATAACGCCCAATATCACAATGTACAAACAGAAAAACACCCGAACATGGCTTCCCGAAAAGAAGAAATGAAAGAGTGGCTGCAACGTCGAAATATTGCCTTCGCAGATGGGATGCTCAAAGCAGAACTTTATAATCTAATTGATCAGGGCCACGATGTACTTGGACTTCCCCCATATCATCTTGACTTAGACCCGATTGAAAAAGTTTGGGCAGCCATGAAAGTTTATGTAGCTGACAGGAATGTTGATTTCTCAATGAAAAATGTGGAAAAACTGTTTGGTGAGGTGAGTTTTTCTCTTCGTTTTTTCTAGATCAGTGGGAATCATTATGCCACGATATGCAGAACCTATGCTAAATGAAGTTATCGACAATTACTTTGCAAGCAGATGATAGTGATAGCAACAGCGAGTCTTCTAGTTCAAGAACTATCTGACAGAAAATTTGTAATTTCTCGTTATTCAACTCATTTTGTGTTTCATATTTGAATTGTTCGCAAAAATTATCTAGATAATTAGAGTTTTTATTATTATTAATGAATTTGTATTATTGAACTGACAACCAGGTAAGTCTGAATCATTCGTCCTCATGATAGGACAATACGAGAGTACCTCTTAAAATTTCCGTTTTTTTGTTATATCGTTAATCTTATATAAACCTATCAAGGTATCATAAATATATTAGGTACTTAGGAAAACATAGTTACCAACCATTTGCCTTAAATCCCTATTGAATATCAACATTTAATTACTATATTTTTCATCCTATTATACAGACTCCAGGTATTCTTGAAAATTTGAATTGTAAGGAGAAAACATAGTATTTATTATGAAGGTTCAGTTAGAAAAACCCCTGCCTCGAAAATTTCCTGTAGTCTAACTGGTGAGTCTGTGACTCAATTCTTTGTAATAGAAATTGAAATGATCGAGTACCTTGAAATGCCATATGCCTAAGAGAGATAATTTTCTCGAAAAGTCCTTACGCCGACCCTGATAACTATTTGGCATCACATTGCAGAACGTATTATTCATCTTATTTCCTCCGCTTGCTACCTCTTTTGTTCTTCGCGCATGTTATAAGAATCTCAACCGCACAGATATTCTTGTTTACTTGTACTATTCACCCTGTCCCTTATTCCCATAGAATTTATGCAAAATCAATTAGATCACATAATAATTTCACATGATAATGTATAGAAAAGAATAAAATACATTGACATACTAGTTTTCCTAGGATCTTGACATCTAATCACCCTATTAAAATAGATATATTTTCTCTAGTTTTTATAAGAAAACAAATGGTGTATAATTAATATGTCTCATCAAAATCTATCAAGTCGATAGTTAAATTTGTTATCTTTCACCTTAATTGAATTTTGTCATTAAATCTTTATATGATTTCTGCGGAAAAGTGAGGGCTATTATCGTTATCACTTTCCAGTAACTCGAATGGCTTTCATTTTTTTCGAGATAATGTGAGACCAAGTTGTTCAATTTCATTCCAGCCTGTGGCTGATTCATTCTAATTGAATCTCTTACAGTTTCCAGTATACAAATATGTGGCATACTCTACTCGATTCTTTCAAATTATCATTCAAGATTTTGGTTGACGAAGGTATTCGCTTCGCGCATTTCCCATAATGAAGCTTTGGTCGCTTATGTAGTTCACTTGTTTTGTTTTAGTACTTAAGTTAGGAATAAAACTAAAATAGCAATAAAAGAAGCAACTGATAATTGTAAAACTAGCGTTAATGGTTAAGAAAGATATTTCCTGAATTAAAGTTCAACGACCTTATCTTCATTCCTCAATTAGACTTTAGAAAATAGGTTATTATACCTAACCAATTATATTCTTTGTAAGGCTAGGTTCATACTGGCGTTATTCTCCCACTAAATTGTGTGAAAAAATACGCGAATTTAGAAATCTATAGACATTGACACAGGGTTATTTCGCTCATGAAATCGAGTCTATTTCTTCTATAAAACTACTCAAAAGTGCCCAAAAAATTAAATGTTCTGAGTAACTTTTGATTAAGGAAGAGGAAAACAATATTACCATGTGTAGTAAAACGAAATATCAAATGACGTTAACGGAAACAATAGAAACTCTACAAACATATTGAGTTTGAATGATGGAAAGGGATTTGATTGTCTTGGAATAAGAATTTGAGGTGTCGGTTTCTTTATTTTCTTGTAACTCTCTGGGAGTCTATTATATACCTTCATTGCGGCTTGATTGATACTCAGTTGGGACTAGAGTATTCAATCTCTGTATACCAAGATCTTGCAATACAGAGATCTCGCACCTATTCTGCAAGATCAATCACGCACCCAAAATCCTGCGCAATCTCGCAAGATTTGCAAGGTTGGTATTATGTCAATTTCGGTTAATTTTCAGTGCTTTCAGATGTTGTTGTTGACTTATGTAAACAATGTACCTGTTCCCGGCGGCAACACGTGGCGCTAGGGCCACAGGGCGATAGGGATGAGTAAGGCGAGACGTTTTCCGGTTGACGTAAATTTGTCATTGTTTTGCGAGCCTGGACTTGTCAGAGTGCATGGCAATCTGCAGATCCATAAACTATTCCAATAATAGTTAAAAATAACAACAAAGATAGTTTATAGAGAGTTTCAAAGTGGATCAGAGGTATGGAAATATTTTTTGAAGGCAGAGGATGGACAAACTGCCCAGTGCAAATTGTGTAAGTCTATTTTGAAAACAACGGCACGATCTCCCAAAGGCTTACATGTACATTAACGTCCAGGCGCAAAATTTATACTTCTCATAAAAAAGTAACAGAAAACATGCCTCTGGTTCCATCAAATTATTCAATGCTGATCAATGCTTCTAAGTCAGTAAGGCTACCTCCTCCAACCGGTACGAAGAGGCAGAAAATATCTGATTACTTTTCGTCCCTAAAAAAGGTTCTTTGGAGGAAAGAATTTCAAGGATGATTTCTAAAGATGGCATGACTTTCGATCTTTTTGCACGTCGAACGACTTGAGAAAATTATTTGTGACTAGTGACTACAAACTACCTGCATCGCCTAACTCCATACAACAGATTGTTATGGATTATGGCATGAGTTTGAAAATGAAAGTTTCGCAGGATCTTATAAATCTAAAAAAGAATAACCATAGATTCAGCCTAACTTTCGATTAATCGACTTCATGCAAAAACAGGCGCTTCATGAATGTAAATGTTCATACATAATCTGAGAATAAAAATATGTACTGGAATTTGGGTCTTGTGCGCATAGTAGGTAGCATGCCTGCAGAGAGGTGCATAACTATTTTGAAGAAGAAATTATCAGAATATGGCTTGTCATTAGATGAAGATATAGTAGGTGTTACTACAGATGGCGCCAGTGTAATGGTGAAGGTTGGACGCTTCATGAATCATCTTCACCTGCTATGCTACGCTCACGGCTTTCAATTGGGAGTTATAGATGTGATTTACAAATCAAAACGTGGACTCGAAACGCAAAAAGAAAGTACAAAAGACACATTCGTAGCTGACGATGAAGAATTTGATGACATTATTGATAATGAAGGATTTGACTGCAGATTACCCACTGTAGATGAAGTTGACTTAGTGCCAGAATTTGATCAGCTTATCACAAAAGTAAGACAAGTAGTCAAACTTTTTAAAAAATCACCAACGAAGAATGACATTCTCCAGAAATATATGAAGGACGAATTCAGCAAAAATGTACAACTCGTGCTGGACTGCAAAACACGCTGGTTTAGACTTGCAGATATGATTTCCACATTCAATAAGGTGAAGCAATGTGTGAGCAAAGCCTTGATTGGATCGAATACAAATCATAGTTTCTCAGACGAAGAATATCGTGCTTTATCAGATTAAGAAATCGTATTCTAACCTATAAAACTGGCAGTGGAAGTACTATGTCGTTGAAATTCATATTTGTTAACTGCCGGAACTACCCTGCAATTTATGGTGAAAAAGTTAGAAGAACTCGGAACACCAGTAGCTCAAAGACTTGCTGAATCCATGAGGGCTCGGATTAATAAACGCCGAACATTTATGACCGCAGCATTGTATTATTTGACAGACCCTGTCCAATACGACGTATATTTCAATCAATCTGCTAGTGATCAAACTTTCAAACTGCCTCCAAAATCTTCAATCAAAAAAGAAATAATGAAGTTAATCGGAAGATTACACAAGAACAGTACCAAAGATGACAATATTGCAGTCAATATACAAAACAAACCCTATACATCTTCAGTTGCAGATGAAGCCATGAATGAAAGTGATGATGACGATTCAATTCCATTAGCTGCAGTGAAAAAAATTTAGAGCCTGAAATGGCGAACGCTTCTCTTAGTCTTGATGAGGAATTGGAAATGGCATTGAAAGAGCGTTCGAAAAACGTGTGGCACTTTTGTCATAGTCACTTGATATGATTTTGGAAAAGAAATCAATTTGTACGAGTCAGGAAGGTCAAAAGGACAAAAGCTACAGTCAGTTCACCACTGTCTTTTATCTGTAGTACCAACAAGTGTCAAGGCAGAACGGGCGTTTTCCTCAGCTGGTTATCTGGCATGCAGCATTTGGAGACGGCTGGCAGATGAAACCCTAGATACTTAATTCTTTTTTAGGAGTTATTTTCAAGTCTTAAAATAATATGTTACTTTTTGAATAAATTACTGGTTAGCTTGAGATTTTATTTCTTCATTTTGCTCTTGAAGAACAATTAGAGTCAATAGAAATATAAATGACAGGAATTTTCGTACATTTTCGATGATCATTTCTTTACAATGCGAGATTTCGCACAATACCGAGATTTTGCAAGATTAGAATTCCTGAATCTCGCGAATACCGAGATAGATATTTTGATTCGAGAATGCACCATAAACGAAGAGTGTTGAAGCATAAGTGGGCATTCCTGTTTGAACAGATTTCTGCAGAGATCCCTTTTTTTTACCATTGCAGATAGTTCAAACACCATATTTTTGCTACAAGAAGATATTTTTATTCTCGTACTGATTCGTCCAGAAAATTCCGCCGTGATCGCACTGTAAAGTTCGAATTTCAGTTCCGGCTCTAAGATGATTTCTAGAAACTTAAAGTGGATATTTGTTCGTGGTTTGGTTTCAAATATTAGTTGTTGAGTTATAGTTTGATTCTTCTTATTTTTTCGGTGTCAAACCAAAACTTGACTCCTTCGAGAGTATTTGAAGAAGTTAGATTCAACTCATCAACGTCTGCACCCACGTTCAAAAAATTGGTATTATCCGCCAACAAAACTGCTATTATGTCGCACTATCTGGTAGATACTTTCTATAGAGAACAAATAGCAACGGACCGAACATAAATCCTTGCACCCACGTTCAAAAAATTGGTATCATCCGCCAACAAAACTGCTATTATGTCGCACTATCTGGTAGATAATTTTTATAGAGAACAAATAGCAACGGACCCAACATAAATCTTTGCGGTACAATGGCTAATCGGCTACCACCGTGAGGTCTCATTCTGATAGAAAACTTGCTGGGATCGGTTACTTGAATAACTTTTCATGGGTTCTAGTGCCACGCCTATTACACTACAAGTTCAGTTTTCCAAACATAATTTTATGGATAATACTGTCAAATCCTTTGCTAAGGTAGCAGGCTGAGAGTTTGCATTTTTTCCATCATCAAAACTCGGCAATATTCTGCTCAATATGTGAGTCTCTCAAGAATTGAGAATAGGAGTATTAGCAGGCTAATCCAAAACAGTTATAGCATTCTCTTCCAGATAATCCTAGACTATTGCAGTTGTATTATGGATAAAAAGGAAAATGTATCCTACTGCAGCTGCATATGAAAGAATAAATGTTACTTTTAGTTTATAGCACTCACAAATCTCTTCAGCACAATCAGATCTGTTCTTCCGCTACACTTATATGACCTTCATCGCACCTCGTTGGTAGTTTTGAATTTCCAGAACATTTTTGAGCCTCTAACATTCTAGTCTGTTTCCATACGCGAGTACTCTTGTGTTTGGAAGAGAACCACAGACAACTGTTACATCGCAATTTTCTCTTGACAACGTGGGAACCCTCAATAGACCCATGACTTATATGCAGATAAGACGCATATAGTCTGTTTTTCCTCGCACTTGGGTTACTTCTTTCTATGTGGACGGCGTTTCGAAGCTGTACATTCACGGGATTCCCAATGCGGGTCGGATTTAGCAAGAATAAACTCTCAGACATCAGTATGTTGCTTTCTGACATTCCTAAATTACCTGCAGAGAATCCACAACGCCTTAGGAAATAGGATAGTCTTAGGTGAACTACTCAGTTCCCCAAAGCATTCGTGATAAGCCAGCTTCGAACATACCAATTGCGTGCAATCGCACATCTCATTCAAATGATATATATTTCTATTACGTGAAAACAAAATTCACTGCAAATTCAACAATATTCAACTACGCTGGCCACATAACAACTAGTGAACCAGATGAGAAGAAAGATAAAAGAAAAGCATTTAATTTGAATCTGCACACGATGTTAATGATGATAATCAGCACTCTCTATTTTCATGTAAAAAGAACGGCAAATATAACACAATAATTTTCATTGGAATAGGGTAACTCTGGCTTTATATAAATGCAGATTTCTGCTTGACCTTGAGACTTTCTCGATGTGTATATTTTTTGGATTAAAGTATTTGGTATTTACTTACAAAAAACAAGATTATTTCAGAACATCAAGAGCCGAATTAAGGCCAGCAAAAAACTGAGGTCATTTCGAAATATTTTTTGCCCTTTCGAAATCTTCAAACATAGAAGAGGATGGCGTACAGGATATTTATGTTTACATGTTCGGCATTTGACAGTTTTTCATAACCGTTTTGGATAATTTTGTGCATCCTGTTTGCTACTTTGAAGAGTTGCAATTAGGTCATTCTGTTCGAGTTTTGAACCATTTTCTTTAGTAAATGAAAAAGGTGGAATTTGTAAAAGCCGCGCAGAGTCCAATTAATTGGTTAAAATGCCTTTGGATGCTATCATAATAGCAAGAATTGTTGTGTTGTTACAAGATGGCCTAGAACAACGTAAAACAGCTAGAATTGTCAAAGAGTCTTTCTGCAGTTCAGGAAGTGAACTAACTATCAAGAAATAGGATTGATAATCAGAAGGCCAGATTCCGTTCGAAGAAAAATCACCACTCAAAGAGATGACTGGTTTTTGGTGTCTGCAAGTTCGCGGAATAGAACTTTATCTGCGGTTCCGCTATGAAATCAATTACAAGAAGTGTTAGTTAGTGAATAGACTGTCAGAAGAAGGCTTCGAACAGCAGGACTCAGCTGTAGGAGAATGGCTGCAGGCCACATCCATTTGACGTGGAACAATGAAGATTGCAGCAGGGTTATGTTTTCTGAAACTATGAAATAAGAGTGGAATTATATCCACCGAAATGCTACTTCTAATTTAATCAACTGCATGCCTCGCAAACTCAGAGGAGACTAGTTATTTTCACACATGGTTCATTGAGCCTTTTCTTTTTTCTGGATAAATCGTTCAAAAATCAATAGAAAATACTAGTTTTTGAGATTCCCTATTGCAAAAATGCATTGGAGAAAAGTATCGAATGATTCATATCAAAATAAGCTGAGGTTCTGATCAAATATTACAAAATACACTAAATGTCCTCAATGACTTCAATTTTTAACTAAGTGTAAGAAAGAAATTTCATATCGAGAAATTAATTAATATTGGGTCTCTATCCCTTATAAAAATAACAGAATAAATTATGTATGTCTTACAGCGAATAAGGATGTCAATTCTTTGCAGCGGAATTTGAACTGCCCAAAGTTTTCAGGCTATACCTGCTGGTTATTAAAAGATCGTTTCAATTAATCCCAGTCATGTTCGATGGAAGTGGGGTGAGCGGTTCATGAAAAATTCTGTCATTTTGTAGGACGCTCACAACTTGCTGTCAGCGATGAAAGTAAGCGTTGTCGACTATATAAAGCCATTCTTCCTCTACAAATAACTGAATCTATATGTCTTCCTAAACATATAACACCTCAAATCATTAGTGAGTCACCGTTTTGTGCATGAATTGTTGTTGACACCTCTTCCTTCCTACTACTTATCCGGATACGCCATCACCTGCACGACTAACGCTACAGTTGACTCTTTTCCAAAAAGTACAAAATTCCATTCCTTGAGTCAATTTGGGTATTCTCGCGCTCATTGTGAAATGTTGCGTGGTCGCCATTGAAGAGCTCGGTATGACAACTGCAATTTCCGAGGAAAATTGCGGATAGATTGCGTACTCATCTATAGACTTTTTACTGCATGTAAGGCGTTCTCTGTTCAGAACCTCATAGTAGGAAATATCTTTAAACTGTTAGGTTTATATAAAGATCGTTCTGAGCCGTTGTACAAGATAGACGTCCACCTCATCATAGGGCGAGTTTACCGGTTCTCAAGTACCGATTCATAGTTTTCCATTCTGAACAATTCGAATTACGAGCTCGTAGTCATGGACAAAAATGAAACGTAAAAAATAGCAATAATGTAAATATGTGGACTGCACTCACAAGGATACTCATTATTCCTATATAATTAAAGAAAAAACACTAGGCTTAAGTTTCACAAAAAGTAAAGCTTAGTGAAAATGTTTCACCCAGTGATTATCGAGACTTCTATATCCATTATTCCTAATATTCCCAATTTTTAGTGCACGGTGTGTTATTAAACTGAATATAAATTTTCAATTCAAATAATGAGAAATAAAAACTGTTGGCGGCTGAAATTATATGATGCATGAGTTGCGAGTGAATAAACTGAGTTATAATAATTAGAACGTTCTGAAGAAAGGAATGCGCAAAATATTTGGCGCCTGAATCATCTCGTGTAGCCATACAATAACGACTGACTCGGCATAATATTACTAACCATGTGTCTACGTGAAATAAGACTAATAAAGGTTCATGTGTTTCATGGTGCGCAACTGTAGACTCGTTTTCGAAGTGCTTGTATGCTTGGAGTGCACCTGTTTACGAAGAGACCGTTGAGAAAATTGAGAAGATTTCATTGATAAGTACCGAAATTTTTGAATGTCTTCAATTATGAAACTTCATAAATTGTTGCGAGAAATTTGAATTCCTTTATTTACAGTTAACAGCAGCTCCCATTAATGTAGTGTTTGATAAAGTTCCTGAAACTGTGAGCGTGTTAGATTCGGACGTCTAGGTACATGAATTCAAGTGGTTTTACAATAGATACACAAAATCTGATGAAAAAAAACGGTATTTAGTTTCTGCCAAATAATTCAGATACTATTGCATATACTTACCAATATTACGACATGAAAAATTTAAATGTCATTCTTGCTATATTATGATTTTTCCAATATAATTAAAAATCAAAAGAAATGTTGTTTCTGTATTTGATATGTTAAAGCTGCTTTTATGTCATGGTAAAGGCTTTGAAAATTTTGGTTTCAAGCTTTTAAGCTTTTAGTTATAAATTTTGTGAAAATTATTCTTTTATTATATTTTAAACTGTATGATTTGATCAAGTACACGATAAAGTGATAAAACAATTTTTTAGAAAAATATCAAATAGGTAAATTTGTTCATAACAATTTATAAACAATTGGCTTGAAAAATTTGAAACCAGAGTTTGAATGTCTTTGCCTGAAGAAAGTAGAAGTAGGATAACAAATACAGAAGAATCGACTAATGAATTTTTTGATTTTTTTCATTGTTTGTTAACTTTGAAAGTTTATAATGAACAAGGAGAAAAACATTTAATTAGTTCCTTGACGTAATCTTGTTAGGTGCTTTATGAGCGGTAAATTATTGTAATACATTTTTATAGGCGACATTCAGAATCCAATAAGCTGTCGTTCATATTTTCATAAGCTTTATCAAGAATGAACAGATTTGAACTCGTGAACTACAGTGTCTGACGCTTTTTTCCTAAATATTTCTTGAACCTGTTGTAGTTTCCAGGGGAGCTTTGACCGTCTTATGGTGTCTGTAGATCATAGGTGATCTTCAATTTCTTGCCTTATAAAGACAGCGCTTCTATGTTTCCATCCCTTTCACAGATACTTCTGTAGATAATGATTCAAAAAACTTGCAGACTTATTACTATTTAATTTTGGCGTGGCTACTTGGGTAGCCTAGATATATAGGTGCTTTCTTTGTATCCACCTTGCCGTGGACCATCCAAAAACTTGCCTCTAAAGAACAAGAGCTTCCAAATGTTCTTAGCAGTGAATTAGAGTTTTTCCACGAGAGTGATATGAAACCAAATCCTTCTCGTATTCGGGAGGGGCTTGTATTTGCAGAAAATGTTCAGCGCAGTTTTCACCGAGTCTTCACCGAAGCGATAGAAATATGGTTTTACGAAAACGGCTAAAAAGCTTCTAGATACGCTTCGGTCCTATCTGGAAACATAGAAGGAGTGACAATACTTCCCATATATCCATTAGAAATTGTCGCAAAAGCAAAGGTGTTGAAATACTTACCAATTCAGAATGAGAATAATATTCGGGGTAGTAAAATAATGGACCGAGGTGATTTATTATCTCTATTATGGTCAGTAGTCGTTGATGAAATTTAGGAAAGATTGAACAACGCTGGCTAGAAAACGTTATGCTGATTAGGTGTTTATTTTTAGAAGGAAACATGATGGGATTATATCGAACCTAATGCTAAATGCTCTGATTATGGTGAACGAATGGCGTATTGAAGGGGGTCTCTTCTAAACACAACCACTTTAATTCCATTAAAAAACGCAGGAATCTGAACGTAAAAGCTCCACTTATGGATGGAATACTACAGGATTCTTGGATGAGATTATGTATCTAGAGGTAGATCTAGATGAAAGACTCAACTGGAACATAGACAATTATAAAATTCTTTCTAAAGCAACATCGTGTTCATATATATGTTTTCGAAGACTTGGGGTACACTTAGAAGCCTATTGGTTATAGTGAGTATCCGGCTCGAAGGATCACAAATGATTAATTGACGATTTAGCGGACTGTTTTTTATTAGGAGAAGCTTCCTATTTCATGCGGTAACTCTGCTTCTTCCTTTCGCAAAGATACTCGCAACAATATGATCGAAAATATATGATACGATAAGATAAGCAAGAGAAAAGACTTACCAATTGGGTGTACAGGAAATGAGAGAGCAACAAAAAAAGGAAAGCAATGACAGTTTTTCGTTGTCTTGTAGAAGAATTTTCGCCCTCGTCGATATGAAAGTTTTCCACGATTCGGCACTTTCACTCACACACCGGATCCGGCTTTACGTTTTAAATTGTGAAATATTATTTTTATCTCGTAATGAAAAGAAAATTTTAAGAAAATGTGGTTCGTCTTCTTGCGTGCGTATTATTTCTTCTTGTCGATTGTGTTGTATGCAGTTTCTCTGCTCACTTGATGTTGAGCAGTGTTGCCAAGGTGTAAGGAAGGAAGGTAAAAAGGAAGTAGGTAAGTCTAAATTTTGAAAAAAGATATTTTTGAACAAATATATGAAATTAAGCCAAAAGTTTGATTTGAAAACCGGCCGCGACATGTGCAAGTGGTTGGAAAATAAAAGAAAATATACTGAATAATAAAATTTTGAATTGTTAAATAGGAAAAATGAAAACTATGAATTGAAGAAAAATGAAATAAAAAAATTGATGTAAGTGGTAATCAAACACTGGTGTATGGGCATAACAGAGCATATAAAAAAATAAGAGGATTTAAAGGCTGCAACAAACAAAAAAAAAGTACAACCTAGCGATTGGAAAGGACACATCACAACCATATGATATGACGCCGCTGAAGTATGAGTTTCCATACTTCCTTTCAATGGGCCATAGAAGATGGCACACATTCCATCAGGGAATGTCGCCAATCATTGAAGCGATTTGTTGAGGTAAATTGACTTTCCCTCATGTTGATGCCTGGCCACGAAGGAATAGTATAATGGAATTACTGATGAGCTTGCTGGATCAGCTGCTGAAGCTGAACCTTTCTGCGGTTTGAACACACCACCAAGACACTGAAGCGGTGGGCAGAACTTAGTTAAAAATAACACTACAGAAAAACACCAATTCTCTAGCGAGCGAAAAAGTTTATCGACCTATCTAGGGACGACCAGAGGAACATAACTGGTCCCCAATAACAGACATTGTTCGCTGAGATCCCAGCAAAATGGGCAAATCGGAATCGATGTTGAATGTTCAATAAGGGGACAAACAAAAAAAGTACATTTTCTGCAATTGCATGACAATTGCTTATAAGAGACATGCATATTGCGGCTGCTCAATACTAGAGCGAAAGCGAATACTTTCATGAAGATTAACTTAATCTTAATTGGGAAACAATTGAATAGGAGATATGAAAACGACCTCTTTCAATGTTATGTAAGGTAAAAATCCGTTAAATATTGAATAATTTTTAATATGAATCAATTATTCAGAGACATACTGTACACTGAAGCTTTACCAAACGGAATTACAAAATGGAATGACATTTAGTAATTCTTCCACGACTATCAACACCGTCTCGCACGAACTACAAAACACAATTGGATGTTTTATTCAATTATTATTGAATCGTGAACGGAAATTGGCTGATTAATGATTTACGAATTCCATAAATGGTTAAGCGATTAAGAGATACTCTTCATTCGTTAGCAATTAATATGGTTCATGTTTTGAATTTCATTATTCTCCAGCAATTCAACTTCAGTTGAATCCAACAATCCGTTGTTCTCTGGGTTCTCAGACTGGACGTAAAAGATGACTCAAACGACAGAATTTCTAGAAATTCCAATTATAGCTCAAACGGACTGCTGCAATTTCTTTGTTTCATTCCAGTCTTGTCATTCTGAAATTCTTTCAATCTCCGTCGATGAATTCATTGAAGAGGAACAAATTTCTTTAAACGATTTGTGTTGTAGATGAGTGATATTTTTCAAATTAAAATGTTGAGCACGCAAGAGATTGCGAAAAGAAACAATGACTTCATTTTGTCTTTAGAATATGAATGAAACTCAACGTAATAGAATAAAGAATCATATCTTATACGGGGTGAGTGAATAAGGCGAGGAACTTCCTATATCTCGGAAACTATTTGGGATAGAAGCGAAATTTTTTCTGATTATTGTTTTATAAGTATGCGTGCGTTCCTTAAAATTATTTTCGTACATACAGGATGTTCCATTTTTGCTCCAGGGACAAACATAGATTTTTTTAAATGGCACTCCTTGTATTTTTTATCATATTCTGATTACAATTTGAATGCTCTCTTCAACGATATCTGTTTTCTGCCTAAACAACTATCGGTAGATTTTGAATGAATCAAAATAACGATAATTTAGGGAATTTGGAAGTTTTTTCAAAAGTTCTCAAATGCCTCATTTCGCATAATTTACGCATGATAAATTTTTTTCGTGGGGTAAAAGTGTTGTACCTTATTATCAAATGAAGAAAAAAAAATTTTTATACCGTGTGTTCCTAGTAACGAGGCGAAAATGAAATGTTTCAAACATGAAAAACTTTTTTCTTCAAATGTAACACCCTGTATCTTTTTCACGTGTTTTGTTCCCACTCGAATAAGCTTTACAACAATACCTTTTTTACAAAAATCCAATTAAGATTTCCCAGAAAATTTCGAATTTCAACACAAAATTAGATTCTTTGCTGTTCAATGAAACTTTAACATCAAAACTCCCAAGGTGTATCGAAATTTCTTCACAAGAAAAGATTTATTTGCGATTTTATCAGTATCAGTGCTCAGAGCTAAGGTGTTCAAAAACAACCTGCATGCTATTCTCTTCATTGAGTACACGCTTAGCTCTTTCATTCTTCTCATATCCAACTTGTGATTAAACCATAGAGATTAGTATGACTTCTATGGGCATACCACATGAAGATAGAAAATATTGTTCGACAGTCTGTGGTTTAAACCACCTGTGCCCATAGAAGACTTATTTCTATGGTTTACTCACAATGCCCCAAGATTTGACAGTTTTGAATTGGATAATTCCAACGTCGTATGAGTGAGTCTAAGTGAGAAATACATAATATTATTGCAACAATGAATTTTACCCAAGAAGAGTTAATTAATATGATTTATCGTTTGGGAGAAGGTGAGAGGAATTGTTTGTTAGCGTCACATATTTATTCCCAACGTTACCCAAACAGTAGACATCCTAAGAAATAGGCATTCGAGTGACAGAAGGAAAGGTTTGAAAGAACTGGACAAGTTGGATATGAGAAGAATGAGAGAGCTAAGCGTGTACTCAATGAAGAGAATATCATGCAGGTTGTTTTGAGCGCAGTAGAGCATCCTCATTTAAGTACAAGAGATGTTAGTCGAGACTTGGGCATTAGTTACACATCTGTATCAAGAATTTTGAGGAATTAAAAGTTCCATCCTTTTCATGTTCAAGTCCACCAACAGTTGGAGCGGAGATTGGATTTTTGTAGATGGTCTTTAAATAAAATAGCAGACCAACCGAATTTTTTCAGTGGGGTACCTTTCTCTGATGAGGCCACCTTTCATAAGAATGGATTGGTGAACCGGCATAAATTTCATTATTATGATACTCAAAATCCTCATTTCATGAGAACTGTTGACCACCAACATCGTTGGTCTCTAAATGTCTGATGTGGTAAAATTGATGATTATGTGATCGGACCCTTTTTCCAAGAACATTTGAACGGCGAACGTTATTCAAATTTTTTGCAGCATGATCTGGAGCCTTTGCTTATTAATGTTCCCTAAAACATAAAAAACAATATGTGGTTCCAATACGATGAGGCACCAGCACACTACAGCGGCACTGTCCGCGATTTTTTAAATGATAGGTTTGAGGGCAATTGGATAGGCCGTGGAGGTCCTGTAGGATGGCCTACTAGGTCTCCGGACTTGAATAAATTGAATTTTTTTTGTGGGGGTATGTTGAAGAGAGGGTATATCGAGACCCTCCAACAACCAGGGAAAATATGATGGAGAGAATTACAGAAGCATTTAGGAGTATAACGCCGAATGTTCTCCAGAGAGTGACCGAATCATTTAACAAACGTGTTCGAGAATGTATTCGTCAAAATGGGGGACATTTCGAACATCTAATTTGATTTGAAAACTTATTGAAATAGAATTAAATTGGTGTTTATGATTTTGATTTGCATTTTTTTTTCAGTGGATGTTTCATTCACGACAAGCAGTTCAATTTCGTATCTTAATGATAATTCCGGAATATTTTGGACAATTGTAAAGTAATACAAGTTCAGTGAAAAGAACAGGGTGTTACATTTAGGAAAAAGTTATTTTATCTCGAAAAATTCTATTTTTGTTGGATCACCGAGAACACTGGGTATGAAAAAACAGTTGATCTCTTACTTCGATGATGAACATATTTTCTTCAGAGAATAATTATTGTCACACTCAAATGAAACGGAATGAAGATTGTGAGAAGTTCTGGAAAACCTTCCAAATTCTCGATCTTTTCGATATTTTGACTTTTCGAACATTTATTGAGATAATTTCGAATTGAGTAATTTCAATTAAGTGAAGACTTAGCTCTGAGCACAAATGAGAATA
Source organism: Cryptolaemus montrouzieri (assembly GCA_013387265.2). Classification (NCBI taxonomy): domain Eukaryota; kingdom Metazoa; phylum Arthropoda; class Insecta; order Coleoptera; family Coccinellidae; genus Cryptolaemus; species Cryptolaemus montrouzieri. The sequence continues at coordinate 43,332,337 of JABFTP020000062.1, forward strand.
TCGCAAATAAATCTTTTCTTGTGAAGAAATTTCGATACACCTTAAGAGTTTTGATGTTAAGTTTCATTCATTTCATTCACTCATCAACAGCAAAGAATCTAATTTTGTGTTGAAATTCGCATATTTAAATGCTGAATTTTATCAACAGCATATTTATTGCAAAAAATACCTAAACCTCACACTAATTTCGAAATTTTCTGGGAATCCCCATTGGATTTTTGAAAAAAAAGGTATCGTTGTATAGCTTATTCGAGTGGGAACAAAACACGTGAAAAAGATACAGGCTGTTACATTTGAAAAAAAAAGAGATTTTCATGTTTGAAAAAATTTCATTTTCGCCGGGTTACTAGGAACACTCGGTATAAAAAAAATTTTTTTCTTCATTAATAAGGTACAAAACTTTTACCTCAAGAAAAAAAATATCATGCGTAAATTATGCGAAATGAGGCATTTGAGAACTTTTGAAAAAACTTCCAAATTCCCGAAATGATCTATATTGTAATTAATTTATAATCTAACGATAGTTGCTTGGGCACAAAACAGATATCGTTGAGGAGAGCATCCAAATTGTAATCAGAATATGATAAAAAATACAGGGCGTGCCATTAAAAAAAATCTATGTTTGTCCCTGGAGCACAAATGGAACACCCTGTATCTACGAAAATAATTTCAAGGAATGCACACATACTTATGAAACAGTAATCAGAAAAAAATTCGCTTCTATCTCAAATAGTTTCCGAGATATAGAAGTTCCTCGCCTTAATGACTCGCCCCGTATACAGTGTGGAAAGAACTAATTTTTTAAGTTTTAATCCAGTTTTATGGAAAACACTCAAACGAGTCGATGATATTCTTCATTTTCTACATTCTGATAAAATGTGTTTTCTTTTGATGACATCTGTCAAAAAATATGATGTTATCGACAATTTTTTTTGAGAGGCAATATATGGCGCACTTGTTTTACCTAGCTATTTAATATATTAAATTAATGATTAATTCTGTGATTATTAGATTAAAAGACTTTCGAACCTGATTTCCTACCTTAAATCATCGATTACAACTGAAAATCAACTACTTCGAGCTCAAAATCTGTACCGAAAGAAATGTTTTTTGCACACTGTGCGAAAGAGTGTTGCCATGGAGACCACTGATTTAAATCGTGATTTCTTTCTTGCTCAACACTAGAACAGACTGATTTGTTGTCGATAAATAGATAACGGTGATTTACTCATTCTAATCACAGTAGGTCTTAGTGAATCACCTCCCATCTCGTTGAACCTCAATCATAGAAAATGATATCAACATCAACTTAATGCCAAGTAATATTGAAATGTGTCAATTTCACATTTGAAATGTAAAGTAGAAATTTTCAGTCATAATGTACTTCCAACTTCTTTACATTTTTCAGAAATTGAAGATGTGAAGTAGTCCTCACCCCAAAACTACCGCCCTGTTGCACTTCTTCCCATTATGTCCAAAGAGATGAAGAGGGTCATAAACGATGAACTCATCAATTATGTTGAGTTGCAGGGAATTATTAATGACCGCCAGTATGGTTTTCGCAGGCAAAGATCGATAGGAGATTTTCTCGTCTACGTCACTCATATTTGGACATCAACGATAGAAAAGCATAGGGAATCTAGAGCAGAAGCCCTCGACATCTCTAAAGCCTTCGATAATGTTTGGCATGCAGCCTTGTTGAATAAACTGGCTGCATATGGGCTTCCCGAAAACTTGCGGGGTTGGATAAGTAGCTTTCTTTCAAATACAAGTTGTGGTCGACGGTATAACATCTGATTGTTTACAGTTGCAAGCAGGAGTGCCTCAGGGATCCATTATTTCGCCAACCTTGTTTCTGTTGTAGATAAACGATTTTCTGTCATCTACAGAAAACAAGTGAGCACCAACGCGAGAAAGACGCAAGCCACTACGTTTTCTAGAAAGGTCCCCGCTGGAGAACCTCCTTTAACTCCGGGTTTTGCTAGCATGAACATGTAGCAGCAATAGCTAGGTCTGCCTCAGCTAAACTTAGCTTTCTTATCAGATACAAGCAATACTTCACGTAATCTCAGCTGTTGCTCCTATATAAGACGCAGATTCGACGTGCTTTGTATGAGAACCATGTATGGGGATCCCCCATACATGCAAGCTTTTTGCATTGCAGCCTTCGAAACGACATAAGAAGAGCAACCGGATACGGTGTTCTTCATCGGATGGAAAGATGTTTGCAACAAGATGGAGGTAGATTCGAACATCATACTTAACAGTTACTCTCGTATTCCAAGATGATTGGACCTTATAGTTATTGACGTTAGATCTACACTTTCGAATATTTTGTGAAGTATATCCAACCATCTAACGATGCAGTTTAGGTTTAGGGAATCCTATAACAGATCGATGCCTATTAATATAAATGAAAAAATGCATTGAATTCTACTGATTGACCCTCTTTACTTACAACGAGCTAGAAATAATCGATATTGAATGATCTTTAATATTTTTATGATTATTTCTGAGACAACCAAAAATCGCAAAATTCCGATTGAAAAACTCATATCTTCCTTTCGGCTGATTTCAGGTGGAAATGATATGAGGAAAAATTGTTCTTAATTTAATTTTCTACAATAAAAAAATAGAAACATTCATTATGTCATTTGAAACGACAAAGATGGTGTCAACTTCACCTATAACCAAGTGTGGACACCCTGTATACTGTCCAGTCATTCTTGGATATTGATTTTCCTCCACAAAGTGAAATTGATTTCATAAATTAAATGCTAATTCGAGTTTCTATAACACTTGGCAACTTCCCTTAAGTGTACATCACTATTTGGCAATTCATCAAATGGCACGAATACAATTGCATAAACTAACCGAAAACTGTGTCAATCACTGTTTATGGTTTGTTTACGTAAGGTATCTTGGCACAGTACTGATCATTTATAGCTGCCGTCGAAGGTCAACGCTACGATGACATTCCCTATGGGCTAAGAATCATCCGGTTTGCGCTATTCGTAGGATCACGATGCCCCAATGCTCTTCGACTTAGATATGGTACAATAAATCGCCGCGAATAAATGAAGGAGTTGAGCGGAATAGAGTAGAGAGTACCATTATAATTTCGATCTATTGATATAGTCTTTTCACGTTAAGTTTAGAGAGACGTCATAGCTGGGGATGTCTAGTTGGAAAAGATTGCAATGGACAAGAACAAAATAACTAGTCTCGCGAAAAGGAATCACTAGTGACATAAGGCGACATTTGGTTATGACAGTTGGCACTGACATGCGGCGTTGACGTATTTTTATTGTTCTTGTGCTGATTGAGATTGGATTGAAGTGTTTTCCTCGAAGTTTTGATAATATATATTATGGCAAAGACAAAGAGTGGTGATCCACTGAGAAGTCCAAGAAAAAAAAAGGAATCGTGGGAAACCTGTAATACATATTGACGATTTGGATCAAACTGCCATAAGAAATACTATCTATGACAAGTTCCAGAACAGTAAGCAGCCTTTAAAACCTTTGTCTAAATCAAGTTTAATATTATATTCTTTGTAGAGGAACATATTATGTTGTCTGCATTAAGAGAAAAGCTCCACGAAAGAGATACTTTCAATGGGTGTAAGACATCTCTATGGAAAATTGTACAAAACATTGGATTTAAGTATTCTAAAGATAATCCAAGAAGAGGTTTGATGGAACTACCTCATATTGTATTGAAGCGTATCCATTTTCTATAATCATATATTCGTATAAAAAATGAAGGATTACGTGAATTTGTCTATCTTGACGAAACATGGATTTTCAAGGATGGTACTATCGGTCGTTCGTGGCAAGATGACAATATCAGAAGTGTGAATAAAACAAAAGTTGGTGGAACCAGTGAGGTTATCAACTATTGTTTGTACTATTTCAAGATATTCTAAATTTAATACTCGTTTCAGATTCATTGTATTCCATGCAGGCAACAGGCATGGTTTCATTCCTGGTGCAGAACTTGTTTTTCCTCAAAAACTTTGGACAGTAATTACCACGGGGAAATGAATCAAGAAAACTTCAAGCATTGGTTTGTACACCAACTATTGTTGAATTTGGAAAAGCCATCAACAATTATACTCGATAATGCAAGTTATCATACAACTATTTTGAACAAATCCCCCATAACAGCAACTAAAAGGTTGAGTTCAAGAATGGTTATGAAGGAATAATATTGCTTATAAAGAAAGGGATTTGAAACCACAATTGATATTGAGTTTAGTTAAAATGTAAGTACTGAATTCAAATAGGATTGTATTTCAAGAAGTAGGAGTGTTTTCAATTTGAATATGTTTCACAGGAATAAGCCAAAACCAATATATGAGACTGATAATATATAAATGGACACGAAGTATAACGTCTTCCTCCCTACTACTGCATTTTCAACCCAATTAAAAATATTTGGGGTATAACCAAAAACTATTAACGGGACCATGTAGGGAAGGAAGAGAGTTCCGCTGAACAATCTCGTTCTGTATGGAAAGAAGGTTTTCAGAAAATTACCCCAGAGGTATGGAGTAAAACTATAGAGCATGAAGAAAAAGAAATTCAATATTGGTGGGAACGCGAACTTCATTTTGATCTTGAAGATGTTCCTTTTTTGATAAATATGGACGAGAATGACTGTGGCAGTGAAACATTTTTAGACGAACTTTCAGAATGAAATAGAGTATTTATTTTTTCAATCAATTTTAACTTTTCAACCTTCCCTTTGTAAAATTATCATTAAATAAATGATTTTGTTGATTTCTGCTATTAGATAGTTTTACCTGTGCGCCTTATTTGAATCTGCAAGTGCCAAGTAGACCAAATTCTAATTATTGTTGAAAGATTGAAATATTTCGAAAATAATTATTATTTTATGGCCTGGTGAAAATAATTTTTCATCAGTCAAAAAGTAACGTTTTGATTTAAATTTTGGACTTTTCAAAAACCTGTTTTTCTCTAAAACCTTATTAATTTCCATTGTATTTCAAATTCAATGAGATGGCCAGTGGTCAAAATCTTTATTGAACAAAGTGCATAGTGAAAATTTCTTCTTTTTCCTGCTTTTATAATGAAGAAATGTGAACACAATTGAATTGAATTATGCCTCATGTGTTGCATTTACAGGTAAGTACTAGTATTCTGAAGATCCATCATGATCATTAGGCCGATTTTTATTTTCAACTAGAAATTTTTTGACCGAGAAAATTTTTGTTTTCTTACGCCCTGAAAGGTACAGAGATTATTTTTCTGAATGTTTTGATACCCACAAGGGGTCTGAGATGCGTAGTTTTCCATATACAGGATGCTCTATTCAAGAGGTATTGATGTGAATGATTATTGAAAGATTTCATTTTCGGGAGAGGAAGGTCGCGAATTGATTTCATATGCCTCAAATTGACATCAGACAAAGTTTTCTCAAGTCAAGAAAAAAGTCGAAGTGACAATCGAATTTATTCTGATATAAATTCATACCACTACCTGTTGAATGAAACAGCCTGTATTTCAGAAAATACGCATCTCAGACCAATACTATGGTTATCGAAACACTCAGAAAAATAATCTCTGTAGAATAATGATGAAAAAATATGGGTTGTATTTTTTAAAAATTGGTCGATGACGTCATATCTTGCGAATTACAAAAGAAAAAAATATTTTTTTTTCTTCCAAATATTTTCGACTTGAATATAAAAATCGACCTGTCTGAGCGTTTTGCACGAAAATCAAAAATAAAGAAATAAAAAATTTTATTCCATACATACAGTCACACTGAATATAAATTTTGGGAAACATTGGCAACATCCGAGAAAACTGGTTGTTGACGTCACTTTAAACTTAACGTGAACAGACTATATACTGAAATTACACTGCGCCAAGAAATTAACGCACAATTTGAATATTTCAATATGCTTTTATGGTAGCAACTAATTATTATCACTTGTTTTTTTTTGTCCAGATATATACCAACAAAAATCGGAGTTTTTTTAAGCTCACATGTTCCTCTCATGAGAAATGAAATAGAAAAAAATAGATTTTGCAAGAAACCACCACATATTGATAACAGCAAGTGTTGATCAATTTTTGCGAGTGACGTTTGTTTTTCGTGTAGATTTTTATTTTCGGTAATAAATTTGTGCCTGGACAACATTATTCAAGAATTTCCTCGTTAGGACAACGGTTCACTACAGCTAGACAGCTTAAAATGTATATTCTACAGAGTACTGAATTGCTAATTAGTACTGAAACGATACAACAACGTCTTGGGGAAGGTGGTTTGAGGCCTCGTGTCTCAATTGGAGTACATGGTCTAACCGCAGCGTATCGAAGAGACTGATTTTGCAGATGAGATGAGATTTTGTATTTTTCATTGCGATACACGTTCTCCAATGTACAGATGTCGAAATGAGAGATATGACCAGTGTAACATTCTACCCATGGTTCAGGTGAAGCTGGTACGATGAAGGTGTGGGGAGGAATTTATCTGAACGCCTGCACTGATATGGTTATCGTGAATAATGGAACCCTGAATGCTTAGAGGTAGGTTACAGACTTTTTATGAGAACACGTTGTACCATTTTTGGCAAACAAGGGTGGGAACTTTTTGTTTATGCATGACCAAGCTCATATCGTTAGGAACTATCTTCAAGATCACGAAATTATTTCAATGGAGTGGTATGCACGAAGTCCAGATCCCAATCCCATTCAATATGTCTGGGAAATTTTCAATAGAAGATTAAGAAGCCACCACAACCAGCCAGCTACTGAGAATGAGGTTTGGAACAGACTGATCGCAATTTGGAACGAAATGGTAGAGAATGCTATAAGATCATTGATTTTTAGTATGATCGTAGATGTCCTGCGGTAATTCTCGCTAGAGGTAGAAACATCCCACATCCACAGGTGTTTTTGGGAATTTGATATTTTTTTCCCAAAAGTTTCACAGTTTTCATTATAGTTTTATATCAATTTCATTTTTTATTTTCATTCAGATTACTCTCAATTGCTGATGGATTACTGGAAAAATAATTCTTCTTCTGAATAAATTTAAATTTTTTATTTTGGGGGTTACTTTCTTGTCGTAGTGTGATAATTTTTTTTATTTTTGCGAACGATGCAGCACATTTGTTGCACTAAACGAACCGTCCCTATATATTTTTAACAATATAATTAGTTAGTTGAACTTGAAAAAATCACGGCTGCGACGCATCCGTCATTATATTGGTTACTATCCCATGTTCTACGTACTCACACAAGTCGCTACTACCATTTCTACCCTGTTGGTAGGTGATCGAAAATGGGCTATATGCCACAAGACCTCAACTGTTGTTCACAAACATCGAATAATATAATAAGGTCCGAGAAAGTAGTTTTTTTTATAAACCTAATAACTTTTCGAAATACGAAGAAGAAAATCTTTTCATGGTATTATCCATTTCATGATTTGATTTCATCATAAATATTTCAATTTTATTGCGACTATCAAATCAAAGCCTTGGATTCCGAAAACTTGAATATATGTTTCCCCTTCTCAACGAAATATTGTTGCTATGTGAAACGGGTCGTGGATTTGAGATAGGGCAGTTTAGGGGTGATTCTCTGTACAATCAGTTATTCAGTCTAGATTTTGGATCGATAGACACCCCTCCAGCAGTCTGCACAACGTGGAATGCCATAGCGACTCCCACGCTTTTATGCAAGGTGCATTTGTGTAAACGATGAAAATAATGGGGATTGACAGTGACCATCAACAAGTAGAAGGATCTACTCCATTATATATACACATATATATATATATATATATATATATATATATATATATATATATATATATATATATATATAGAGCTTATTCGCATGACGTCTCATATTGAAAATATCTCTAGTTGTATCTCGATTGTAAGTGTTGAAATTCGTAATGTAATTAATTGTATGCAGTTTATATTCTCGCAAAAGTATGTTCATAAAACGTTATAAAAAGGTTCGATTCCACAGAAAATGTAATTGCGCAGGGTTCTTCTATGTCTTACCGATACAGTTTCACACACAGTGATACTTTTGACGACATTTTCCCAATCTACTTTTTCCACGAAAGTAATCAGGGCTATTAGTTTCGATGTACCACAAATCAACTTTCAAATAATGGCGATTTGAAATCTACAGGAAACTTTGATGTTAACCTACAGTCCGGAGACATATTTTACACCATCTGAGCGGGACCGCCCTCCTCAATATGTTCATTATCACAAGTATTCGTCAACAATAGCTGGTTAATTGAGGCATTTTATAAACACAAAACGATTTATAGTTTAAAAAACAACTTTATATTAACCATTTGAATGAAAAAAAAAAAAATAAACAATAGTATTGTACAACAAATATTTTCTTACATGTAGCAAGTAGATTTCCGTTCATTTAATAATATTAGATTATTCTAAATATTAATAATTTTTTCAGTCTTACAGTTGACTGTATTACTCTTTTGATGGTTTCATAATATAACAATTGACATTATCACAAAAATAAAATAGAACTAATTCAGAGACTGATTCTAGAATGGATTTACAGACAAAATATTCCGAACCACTAAAAGGGACACTTCCCACATTCCTTTAGAAGGAGCAGAAAAAAAAGTTAATGACTTATCCCAGGCATAAATGAACTAGAAAACGTAAAAAAGGTACTGCAAAATATGGGCACATATTGCCAAGTAGAAGTGAAAAATAGGCTTGAAGCCAGGCTAATGATTCAAAAAATGACTAAATGAAAAAAATATATAACATTATCTGAGGTTACTTGAGTATCAGTCTTTTTGACATCTATCTAAATAATTATCACAGATTTTTTTCGCATACTGCAGGCAGATTGGATTTTCACACTTTTTACACAGGTATGCAGTTTTTCTTCTTGGTTCACAGCGTCTACACGTTTTTCTCTCATTTCTAGCGAGTCGCTTGTGTTCATCACCTGGACCTCGAACTCTTGTGGGGTCTTGCAATTTGAGGCCTTCTTTTATGATCGATTTCAGGGATGTATGCATTTGTTGAAAAACAAGTCGAGTTTGAAGGTGGGGACTAATCAATTGATAGGCAAGTCTCATGATGAAATCAAACCTTCTAATCTGAGGGGTTCCTGTGCAGCTTAGGTACAGAATATGAGGATTCGATGAGGCAATGTCAACAATCCGAAAAAAGTAGCCATTGGTCACCTGCAGGTTTTTTCTGCTAGATGAAAATTTGGAGCAACTCTGGTCCAAGCAGTCAATCCCACCTTTGGTCCTGTTATAGAACATTATGATCTCAGGTTTGTTGGTCACTTCATTTATTTCTGCATCATGGTGCATTGTGGAGATAATAACGACGGAACGGACACCTTCCTCGAAAAGATACAAGCATTTCATCAATGCACGTGTATGCTTCAATAGCTTTTGGCAATTGGTAAAAAATTTTTCAAAAAGCCATAGTATGGGAGCCGCCTTATCTTCGATTTTTCTATCATACGCGTGTTGGGGTTATCGAAACGCAGAGCCGACATCAATACTTCAAACCGTTTCCCAGACATTGAAGCTTGAAAGACTTCTCCACCTGAAGATCATGAAGAAAATAACGATCCAACATCTTCGGTTGTGCCCTTGAGGATCGATGTGAGAAGAATGATTCCAACTAAAGCATTTTTTTCTTCAATACTCGCATCCTTGTATCGATTCAACAAATTTCTATTCATCGTATCAATTTTGCTCCGAACAGTAGCCAGTTTATTATTTGTCTAATTGACAACTTCATCTATCATATCCTCGTCTACAAAAATATTTCAAAGTTGAATAGAGCCCTTGCTGGGCCTGACAAGCCTCGTAAGCCACTTTTTATATTTGCAGCCGCAACTCTAACCCCATTGTTTGGGGCCTCCGAATGCCACTCCATATCCTTTTTTCCAGATATGTGACAGGAATTTCGCTTAGAATACCTGTATTGAAGACGGGGTGAAGTTGAGAATGACGCCTACGAGCTATGTCAGCAAAAAATGCGTCATCTGATGAATCATCATCACTGGTGTCATCAGAGCAAATGTAGTCCGGATCATTGTCAGAGGCGTCAATCACAACTTCCCCTGGATCATCCTCGGCAGCACCAATTTCAGGTGTGGCAAAACGAAGCCCCTCACGAGAAGACTGTGTGTCTAACAAAAAATCGCGGGTGGGTGTAGGCGAGAGGGGAGGGAGAAAACAAGTGGGGGTACTCACACGACGTTCTTTTTCGAGAGCTAAGAGGATACTGATTCGGGGGGGCAATGAAAGCGCCTGGCACTCCTCCAGGGGCCACCAGAGGGCGCCGCGGTCCCTGAGACTTGTCTTCGGAGTTAAGGTTAAGACTTTAGTAGTTGTTGGTAATAAATTTAATGAGACATCTGCAAACTAGAAATTCCGATACAAAATAGAAACAAAATTCATTAATAAATTGAATAGTATAAAAACAAGGGTTCGGAGGAGAAGGAGAATTTTGAAAACTGTGCAACAGAAATTGCTCTTCCTTTAGATCTTGACGATATGCTTCGCCAGAATGAGATAATTAAGCAATATTTTCCAATAGCATTTCACATATTTTGCTTAAAGTGCGCTTTCCCATTTACTCTTTGTAGTAAAATTTTTCAGGAGGCGATTTGATAATCCACAACTGAACGAGAATTGTGAGTAATATTTCAAGCACCTACAACGTTAAATGAAAGAGGAGAAATTATGACGTATCGAAAAAGATATTCCAATGCCACGAGAGTAAAATAAAAGAGAGCGATGTAGTATGTAAAAGGTACAAACCGATATAGTGAGGAATTTGGAACTCTTCCTTTCACTCGCACTTAATTTTCTAATATTCTTTATTTTTGAAGAAGTTTTTTCACTTTTATCACGTGAACGTTGCTGCGGCGTAATTTGTAATCATATTGTATAATATTCTTGAAACGTCAATCAATACTAATTTTCTCTCTCAAGTTAACATTTCCAAAATTAAGATAACGCAAACAAAACCAAAAAGATAGGTAACGTTGTGAGCATTGAGCTCATTCGTATGAAACATATTACATTACGGATGATTTGTAATAGATTTGGATCGTACTTGTTGATATTTGTAGTTGATTAGACATTAGGCAGATTTTATAGAATAAAATAAAAGTGAATCAATCAAATTTGACGTTTCTATCGATAGCCACAATCGAAAGTGCATGATTGAGGTTGAACCAAATTCCTCTTTAACTTTCTCGCCTTTTTTCTTTGAAAACTTAATACCATATTCCCACTTTCAGGTTTTCTAATTCTACGGTCCTTTTTCAACATTATTTTCTACAAAACCTGATTCGGAATAAAGAGTCGAATTATTCTAATCATTCTCACGTTTACCAACGAAAAGTTGGTTCTATTCTCACAGTTAATGGCTTTTATTTGTTTGTGAAGTACTTTTGTCAAATTTTGTTTAAATAAGGTAATTGCAAACATTTACTGGTTTGTTGAGGTATATCATAACAGCAGCTCGAATATATCATCCGATTCTAGTCACACGTAGCTACCCAGCAACAAATTGACCATTATTCACTCCCCCCCACTGTGTGTCAGTAAACACTACGCATTGATGATAAAAATCTCAACATCAACATTAATATTTATTCAATGAATTTTATTTCGTGAATTTTCTAAGTTACTGAAAATTCAGGTTTCCATCATCACCCAAAATGAATTTGTAGATTGGCTGTGAACTACTACTATACTACACAAGGGGTGCTCAAACGGTCGAACACGAGTGCTTTTTGAGTAGATCTCGATAAGAAAAAAATTTGAATACGTAGGTATCTGAACTTCAAAAATTTATTACGTAATAAAGTAACACTCTCCTAGTGGCAAAAGGCGGCTTTATCAAAGGAAAGCGCGGTACTTGTCAAAGAAAAGCCGCGTTTTTTATTCTTGCCGCTATAAATATAAATGTTGCTCCTGCAGGAATTGGAATCATTCTGAATTGTAACTTGAAGGCAATACTACGTCGATACAAAGTTTATTATTAAATAGTACAAAATGAGTGCGGCCAAGAAATCTAAATCGTATCATTTCAAAAACGATTGAGACGAAGAATTTTTCTTTTGTATGGTGAAGGATAAGTGCATTTGTCTTATTTGTTGTGCATTAGTTGCAGTACTTAAGCGTGGTAACTTAGAGAGGCATCATAAAACGGTTCATAAAAACTTTGAGAAGGATTTTCCGCCACAGAGTGAATTAAGAAAACGAAAAGTGCGTGATTAGATATCTTGTTTGAAAAAATAACAAACCATGTTCACAAGACTAGCCAAACAATCAAAAGCTGTTACGATCGCGTCATTTAAATTATCTCATATATTGGCGAAAAACAAGAAACCATTCAATGATGGATCGCTTGTCAAGGAAGCATTTATTGAAGCGGGTGAGATTTTATTTGGAGAATTTAAAAATAAAACAGAAATCATGTTTGCTATTAGAGAACTTCGTCCGACTGTCACAAGGCGTATTGAAGTCATGAGTCAGGACATGGCAGATAAACTAAAACATGATATCGTGAACTGTACATACTTATCTTTACAGTTCGACGAATTCACCGATCTGTTTATTTTTATTCGGATGGTATTCAATGATATGTTGGCTAAGGAAGAATTTTTGACAATCATTCCTCTGAAGGGGAAGACCCGTGGCGAAGATATATATGAAGTTTTCTTCAATTTTGTAAGAAACTACAAGCTTTCAATATATAAATTAGTGTGCATTATAACGGATAGAGCACCAGCAATGAGTGGAAAGAAAAACGGTTTGTTATCATTGCATTGCATTATACATCAACAAGTTTTGTGTTCAAAAGTTTTAAACGCGGATAAAATTATGGGCATTGCAAAAAAAAATTGTGAATTCTATCCGTGCACGTAGCTTGCAACGGCGGCTCTTCAAGTTGCAGTTGGAAGAAAGGGAGTAAGCTAAACACACTGATTTAGTTCTTCAAACGGAAGTCAGGTGGTGAGTCGCGGTAAATTCCTAGAAAGGTTTTCAAGAATTATTGCCGGAAATAACAATAGGCATTTTTGACTGTCATCACAAAGCACTTAAACACCATCAACTTGGAGCTTCAAGGTAAAGGAAAAACTATTATTGGTATGATTAGCACAGTAAACGTATTCAAAAGTAAATTGCAACTTATGATAGATCAACTGAAAAGAAAGGATCTAAAACATTTTCCGTCTTTGAAAGCAGGGATTTCTCAGTTGTATTATGATACTTATGAGGCTGAATTATCAAATATTTTGGGACCATTCGAAATGCGTTTTCTATGACTGCAGTAATTTGGAAAATATAGCATCATTTATGAGCTTTCCTTTTTCATGTAAAAACATTGAGGAATTATCTACCGAAATAGCAAGTCAGTTTAATATGAACTCATCCTCTTTTAAAAATGAGTAGGTGCAGATTATATCAGATATACATCTCAAAGCTACAGCATCTGATACCTGGTGTTTTATATCTGAAGATAAATATCCGAATCTAAGGCAAATCGCCCTTCAACTGTCGGCAATGTTTGGGACAACTTACTTGTGCGGTCTGCATTTTCTGAAATGAAGATGATTAAGTTAAAATATCGCAATCGACCAACTGACGATCATATGTTATCATTCTTGCGATTAGCACAGGTTACGTACCATCTTATGAAAAGTATGCTGAGGACATGCAGTGCCATGCTTCAACATCCAAAGTCACTCCTAAGTTAAGTTTAACACCATATGCAACTCTTTTGTTTTGTGACAACCAATAAACTCGCAATTTTGAATAACAATGAATCTTTTCATTGATATAGAGAATAACCCAACTAAACCTAACCGAAACCTTGACTAAAATAATGTATATTGTGCGGAAAGCTAATATCTATATATACTACGGTACACCCCACCTTGGTAGGGTGTATCCTGTATGTACGACAACCCTGCATCTAACATACTTGCAGCCTCTCAGAGTCGATCGTAAGTAGTCTAAAAATATTGAGGTAGATCGCCAGCAGTTCAAGTTTGAGCATCCTTGTACTACACTCTGCTTTCTGCTCAACTTAGCGGGAACCTCCATTTGATCCGAGCAATATCCAGGAGTAGAAGGGAAAGCCTTGTGCCATCTGACAATAATTTTGCTTCTTGTTGGTAGTATAACATCAGATATCTAACGTATTGTCAGTTAGGTAAGAATTGTTAATTGTTAATTCGCTAAGGATACATTGTTTTGCATGATAATTCGAGTCCATAAGTATGAAAGTTCGAGATCCTCCATCATCCCACATATTATCCAGACTTATTTCCAACAGACAACCACTTATTCAAACATTTAGAATACATCTTGGTAGGCAAAAATTTCATTAACGAAAATTTGTTTAAAATGAATTTCAATATTTCATGAGTTGTAATTGAAAGGAGAACATAGATTGGAAAAAGAACATTGGAACTCTTGAGAATCGTTAGAACATGATTTATATGAGATATTAAAGTATTTTGCTGCAGTAGCACTAGAAGACTCGGTATTTTTTTCAATATATTTAAATGATTAATGGTATATAGTTTACTACAGCAACTTGAGTAATATATGGTAAAAGGAATAATAAGTATAGAATATATTAATGGAAGTTTGTTTTATATTCCTCGATACTTGGATTATTTTTTCACGATCATCAATTCTGTAGGAATTAAATGTTGGTTTTCTGGATTGGAAGGGTTTATGGAACCCTTCAAGTCACCCTATATTGTTCCAGTCTATTCAGTTGTTTTATTGTACTCATGATTTGACAGAAGTCATTGAAATTCTCTTAGCACCCTCACATAGGCTGATTCAATTTTCCCACTAAAGCCTCCTCTCGAATCATAAAAATAATCGAATAATTTCGAAGAGGCACTTTAATTTCCTTGTTCCCTCCACCCAACTATTCAGCTGAGTGTTGGTTGGTGAAACACGTTTCTTTATTTTTTTTACCCCATATTTCCATTATTGCCATTAACAAGAATGTTTTTATGTAATTAGAAATTGTATGAATTGTTTTATAAGGAATAATAGTATTAATAATTCAAGATCAGCTGCGCGTTGGCTATACAATTGGCAGCATGCTTGACGAATATATTCAATATAAAGACGGCAAGTGAATCCAGTAGCTAAAAATTTGAATCAGTATACTATAGTGACATTGACTTGGAATCAAAGAGTAGCCGTCAATTTAGTTCATGTATTGCATTCCTTATTGAAATAGGTAAATTCCAGCGCCTGTTTACATTATTCCAGTGGCATTCCAGCACTAATTTCAGTTGATGTACTGGAATAATATGAAGAACAAGATTCGCGGTTGGCGTAACAAGTTGTAATATCTTGCTGAAGTAAAAGGTCTACCAAGATAGTGGATTCTAAAAATTAGTCAGAATATTTTCGCAATCGAGTTTGTAATAGATGTGAAAGTTTACTTTTTATCCAGCCGCAAAAGCTGTGGTAAATTTCATCAGCAAAAGTACTGAAGGCGTGTTGCGTATGGTTAGTGTATTCAATATTGAGAATGATGTTATTGGAAAATTGTACTATACATTAATAGTAGCTTTGAATTGCCAGGGAGTTGGTTTTGAAGATAGAAATATAAAACTTTCGATAAGGACGATATATAAAATTCTTATATAATGAAATGAATTTCTTTTAGTTGATGATACCACCATCAAACAAACTATCGTTGGAAGTTAGCCTACATAATAGCCAGTTACTGAGGATAGACGTCACAATAAGAAAATAGGGATAACCCATGATTATTCGAATAGTAGGTTTATCTAAGCTTATCGTAATGGTCTTTTCACAGACCGTAGACGAAGACTTCCAATCCAGTCTAAACACTACAAACCAGAATGATGCTGTTAACTAGGTGAGTCATCCCTTTTCACTTCTTCATGTAAACATATAGAGCATTAAAAATGAGTGCTGTGATATTGAGGCCTTTATTCAGGCCCGAAATAAAAATTCTGATGTGATGTGCTTCAGTGAACATTGATTAAATCAGTCTGAGTGTTCGCTATTTGCTATGCAGGGCTGGGACACTGGCTCTATTTATGCTAGGTCTAACACTGCTCATGGTGGATCCATGATCCTAGTTAAAGATCCAAATCCTATTTGTTTTCCTAATATTAATACTATGTTATTCGAAGGCCACTGTGAGCTGTTTATTCGAGCGATGCTGATTTAACTATTGCTTGTTTTTACAGGTCCCCTCAGGGTAACTTTGATTTATTCCTTGAAATATGTGAATGTATTTTGAATGAGCTCTCTACCAATCGTTAGAATAGTATAGTTATGTGTGGTGATTTTAATGTTTTTGACAAAAGGGCTTCTGCTCTGTGTGATTTATTAAGTTCTTTTGGATTTTTCCGCAAGATTTATCACCCAACGAGGGGTAATAAGTACCTCTATAATATTTTTCTAAATAATATAAAATATTTATAAATATATATATATATATATATATATATATATATATATATATATATATATATATATATATATATATATATATATATATATATATATATATATGCATGATGACATTGCTGGCTCGAATTGGGATTTTGCTGATGATGACTTGGGGTGTAATGAGGCATTTGAAATGTTTCATCGTAAGTTTTTGTGCAGTCATTTCTTACATCTTTTCCTGAGAGCTGTTCGCGATCGAACTAGTCAGTCTGGGGTGGGTGGTTCACGAATGAGCTAGCACAAATGAGAGAGCAGCTGAATTTCGCCCGCGAATTATATACCAATTTAAAACTGATAACCTAAAAAAGCACAGAGATAGATGGAAATCTCTTTATAGCCTGGGAATTCGAAAGGCCCAGATTTGACATAATGATAACCCAATCAATAAGTCTTCAGACAAGTCTCGAACATCTTGGAAGATCGTGAGTAGCATGCAGGGTAAAAATAGAATTAAACCTAGTGGGTCTCTGGATGCTAATAGGTGCAATGAGTACTTTACCACTTAGGCGCAATGAGTACTTTACCACTATAACAGATATTATTTCATCCAATATACCTAGGTTTGATACAGATCTGAATGATACATTCAAGAAACAAGTTTCTTCCGATACAACGTTCTGTTTCTCAGAGGTAGGCCACAACATTATTGGTGACGCAGTGGGGTCCCTGAAAAATACCAAGTTAACTGATTTTACGATTTGTTAAGCACTATCGTTAAGAGAAATATTGATTCCATAATTCATCCACTTGCGAAATTGATGAATGAATGTATAAGATCTGGCATCTTTCACGACTGCCTCAAATTCTCGAAAACTGTACCTGTGCTCAAGAAGGGGGATGTTGAGGACGTTAAAAACTATCGTACCGGTTTTCTTGACGATAATCGACAGACAAATAATTGATTTCCTTGAGAGTAAACTCTTGTTTTCGGTTGATCAGTATGGATTTAGGCGGGGTAGGAGTACAGCTGATGCGGTTCTTTCTTTTATCGGTCGTACGATGGAGTGTTTTGAGTTGGGTCTTCACTCTCTTTCTGTTTTTGTGGACCTGACCAAAGCATTCGACTGCGTGTCACGAGACAAGCTTTTGTATAAGCTTCACAAATACGGTTTCAACGATGTCAGTATGGTCATTATAGACTCTTTTCTATCCAACAGAAGTCAGAATGTTTTCGTTAACGACAAATACTCAAGAAACATGCCGATCAGTAACGGGGTCCCCCAGGGGTCTATCATGGGTCCGGTATTGTTTTTGGTCTTCATTAATGATTTTCCTTGTTTTATTGATGAAGCTGACTCTACGTTATTTGCTGACGATGCGACTCTATCTGTTCGGAGTGAGAAAATTGATGAACTTCAGGGGTTATCTGAGAGCGCTCGGGAGCAGGCATTGAGATGGTTCTCAGTTAATGGTCTTAGCATGAATAACGAAAAAACACAGTCCATGTTGTTCAGTTTGAAGGACGAATCTGACATGCGTGGTTCTGTATTGTTAAATTTTTGGGCATATACTTGGATCCGACACTCAGGTGGGATTTTCATGCTACAAATCTATTAACCGAGACCAGTAGGAATATTTTCGTTCTGAGACAGCTTGCGTCCTCACTGTCGATGGCTGTTCTTCGCATTGTTTATTTTGCTAGCATAGAATCCCACTTGAAATATGGTATCGTGGCATGGGGCAACTACGCATCCCGCTTTCAGTTATTTAGACTCCAACGGAGGACTCTCAGAGTGGTAGCTGGACTGACCTATAGAGACTGTTGCAGGGCGGTATTCAGAGACTTGCGAATCCTCACTTCTCCTGCTCTATTTGTGCTGGAATATCTGCTTTTTGCTCACGGAAGAAAGGACTCTAATTTGGTGAACTTTGATATTCACGATCACCACACGAGAAATAAGTTAGATATAAGAATTGATCGCTACAGGCTCAGCAAGTCACAAAACGGGCCGAATTTCTTCTTGAAAATTTTCTTCAATACACTTCCGGTTCACAAAAGTCAATCCACGGTGTCTTTCAAAAACACTGTAAGAAGAATCCTGATTGATAGTGCCATATACTCAGTGGATGAATTTCTGGGATTAAATATCTCTAGATTTTCACTTTGAACCTTTGCATTTTCGTTTAAATGCTTGTTTTTATTGTTTCATACGACTATTGTTGTATAATATGTTCGTTTTGAGTAATACTTTACATTTAATTTGACCTATGCAAATAATGTATTTTGTGAAGCATCAATAAAGATTTAGTTATTTACATGGTGACCATCACTGTAATTTTAATTATCACCTTCAATGCCACTATAATTGTCACTTTCAATGACACCATCATCATCATCATAATCTGAATCACAAATTTCTTAGTCCGAATTTTCTCATTCAAGAAATTCATATACTTTATTCAAAGTCTCCATAAAATTCAAACATCATTGAAAAATCTTTCAATAAAGGAACTAGACCCCATTTCGAAATCTCCAAATCAAAATGTTAAACTCCTAATTCAGAATCTATAGATCAAAAAACTTAAATTTCTATTTCAAATTCTAAAATTTAGAATATTGTTTCTCACAATCCAAACTCCTTCAAAATCTCCAAATCAAGAAATCAATAAGAGAAAGTTAATATACTTTTTTTGATTAACTGTGACAATGATGTGTTAATGTGGGAAGCAATGCAGGTGGCAATGAAGGTGAAAATAATCGAGACAATAAAGTTTCGAAATGAAATATAACGTGACTGAATTTCATATTTCCATTTGAAGGGTTTTGGATTTATTGATTGGGTGACTTCGAATAAGGTGTTGGAGTTTCTTGATTAAGGGATTTGGAATGAGGAGTTTGAATTTCACGATTCAGAATTTAGAATATACTGTATTTTAGAATCATTGAATTGAATTAACAAATTTAAACACCTTATCCCAAGCCCCCTCACCTGTACCATTTTCAACTTCATTATAAATGTCAATGTCAAAGTTATCACCATTACCACCATCGTTATCACCGTCAATCAACTCCTAGTTCACATTCAATAACTCAAAGAAATCGAGCTTGGGTATCTCTAAATCAAGAACCTCAAAATTACTTATTTTGAATTAAATAATTCAAAAGCTTATCTATATTATTTGAAAATAATTGAACACATCATTGTAACCTAACCTAACGCAAATGTCGCCTTATAATCTGAATTAGGAATTCAATTTTTCGACATAAAGTTTTCGAATGAGTGGTTTGATATTTTGATAGCCATATTTGAATATTTGAATGAGGGATCTGATTTATCCTGTTGAGAGAATTTTGAATAAAGAGTTAGAGTTTCTTGAATAAGAACTTTGAACTAGGACTTCTCAGATTCAGAGATTTCGACGGATCCTTAATCGCCCTTAAAATGTCAGCTGAGGAAAATGAAAACAAATGGTTAAATCATTTTCATTCTTTTATATGATTCAAGAAAACAGAGAGAAAAATCCCAGTCCTGTACAGTTGAAGCGGCATGAGGGATGAAGAGGCTCCTGTGTAAAATATTTTATTGTGAATAAAAAGGAACAACTTGAGAAATACAATATTTAAGCTTCTTCATCAAATTTCAAACATACTAGTATCCCCGAAGCTTCCTTATCGTCAGGCATTGTTTTCAAGAAATGCAAAAATTGTAAATTCAACTTTAATGCATTAATAATCAATTAATGATAATAACTCGATTTTCATGTAATAAATTATAATTTCGTTATGAATTTCTTGCTCTTGTTAAAACATTAAAATTCATGTACAAAAATGATTTTAATATTCCATTTTATTGTTGACTAAGCATTTTAGAAAAATGTGTTGTTTTTAATGATGTACATGTCCTCTTTTAATTTTGTGTATCGCTAGGTAGGTGCACTCGTTACCTTGTAAAATTTCGCATTCTTGTAATATAGCCTAATCTATTTTAGCTCTGAAGAAGGTCCTACAATAAAGAACCGAAACTAGTAAACATACTGGAGTAATTCATTTGTTTTATTGTCGAAAAAGCCAGAGTAAGAAACTCAAAATATCAAAATACTTACGACAGGAGCAAGAAGTTCATAACGAAGTTAAATTGGCGCAAATCATGGGGTTTTACGAAGATGTGAGACTTGACTTTGGTCTCGATGCATTCAGGGCCTCGGTGACCTGGAAAAAACTGAGAAGAAGCTTGGTACATACTTATTGCAGAAAGAGATTCCTCATTGAAACTTTAACAGTCTACGTTCTATGCTGGTGACTGATAGTCCATATAGGTATGTTGATGAGGTATTTTCAAGGCAAGTGTCTGAATATAGAGATCGATACAACCTTTTGGCAAATCTCCAAGATAAAAAGAGAAATTTCAAACGCAAAACACAACTATCTCTTTGATGCAAGCCCTAGTTATACAAAATTTTAGTAATTATCAGGACCACTATTTTGAGTCATTGGAAAGAAAAATCTCTGAAAATTATGACGGAAAATTAAAATTTCTCATAGAGAAATTGTCGAATTTCTGGGTGGAAGTCTACAGAGAATGGATATTCAACGGTAAGGATGTTGCTCTACCATCACAGGTTCGTGACACTTTGGCACTAGGACCCAAGTTCTCTATACCGTTGGAAGGAAGGGAGGTTCCACTGGTCGATATCATAACTGAATATGATATGATATCATATATGAATATGAGAATATTATTTTGTCCAGGGAAGAAGAGGAGAAAATAGAAAAGAGGGCCACATGCACAAACATAATCACAAATTTCGTGAATGCTTTTCCTAGTAGAAGTAAAAATTCTATTCTTACCAAAAAATTAATAAATGATACTAAAGGTACTAAGCATTTTCTCAAAGATAATGATAATCTGATGGTATCCAAAGAAGATGAGGGAAACAAGACAGTGGTTCTGTATGAAGAAGACTATCTGCAAAAGTTGAATAATTTAACAAATGATGAATCCTCCTATGAAATTTCACCTAAAAACCCAACAGAAAAGTATTAAAAACAGAGCAATAACATAGTAAATATTTTGCTTGAAAAGAAATATATTGAGAAAATCGTGGTGACATCCCTTATTAAAAACAACTGTACTGCTCCTAAATTGTATGGTCTCACAAAAGTACATAAGGAAGGCTTGCCACTAAGACCAATTGTGTCATATATAAATTCACCTGGATACAATTTGGCATCCTTTGTATCGAAGATTCTCAATAAATTGACCCCACAGTTTGATTTTGTCATCAAGAGTTCATATGAGTTTGTGAGAAAACTTGACGATGTTGTAGTCTATAATGGTGTCGTTTGATGTTTGCTCCCTATTCACTAATATCGCACAAGAACTCCTGACATCATTTATTGAAGAATTGTGGCAAAAAATCGAAGAATTTTGTCAAATAGATGAAGATACGTTTCTCTCCATAATCAATTTTTGCTTTGACAGTGGCTATTTTACATCACAAGGTCAATTTTTTAAACAAATAGAGGGTTGTCCAATGGGAAGCCCAGGATCCCCCATTTTTGCGAATATAGTTATGAATCACGTGCTTTAATCAGTTCAGGCACGTGCATGTTTTACCTTCATTATGTTGGATATTTACGTGGATGACATATGGGCAACTATTCCTTAAAATATGGTAAAATACACTCTGTGACTGTTTAATAGGGTACATCCAAAATTGAAGTTTACATATGGAGTTGAGGATGAGAAAAGCCTATCCTTTCTAGATGTTTTGGTCTGGAGAATGGATGCTGGGAAACTTACTACAGATATCTATAAGAAACCAAGCAACACTAACCGCACCATACAGTTTCAATCTGTGCATCCACTCCATAGATAATTTTAAAAAGTTGAAAAAGAAGTTCCTGGATAATCGATATCCTTCATGACTAATTAATAGAGTCCTACATTCAGATGCGGAAGACGGGAGATACGTAGAGAAGATGGTGGAGTTGTTGACAGAAGATTTTCCATATCATACGTACCTGGGCTGTCTGAGAAATTGAGAAAAAGTCTACAATCATTGAACACAGATGTTGCGTTTTACAATGTAAAAACGATGGAGAGGCAACTTTTTTCAACACTGAAATATGGAATCAAAAAGGGAGATGTAGCCAACACTGTCTATAAAATTAACTGCAATGGCTGTTATGTGGGTCAAAGTAAACAGTACCTGAAGAGACGAAAACATATTCATCAGGAGAAAACAACCTTGGCAACACATCATATCTCATCTGGACACTCTTTCAACTTTAACATTGAAGATGTAGAGATTTTAAGGACAGAACCGAATCACAGGAAGAGACGAGTAGCGGAAATGATATTTATCAAGAAACAGAATAGTGCCGTAAATTTTAAAAGTTGAGTAACATTTATTTCAATTTTCTTAGGAAAATACCCTAGTGTTGAGTGTATACTGGATACTGATGTTCTGTGATATCTGTGCTGTGATTGTGCTCTTGAAAACTGTGATTCAATAGGAGGGCCGCTGTACTGGTTGCAGGATTATGAAGCTCGTGACCAGAACAAGGATAATCTTTGCTTGAATATCTCTATGGTTTTAACGTCTTAATCATAAAACTTTTTAATACAAAATTCTGACAAGTATTGTACCAAGTCGACTGTTTTAACAATTTTAATATCTTGAATCCATATATTTTATAATTTTAATGTACAAAAATGATTTCAATATTCTATTTTATTGTTGACTAAGCGTTTTTAAAAAATGTGTTGTTTATAGTGATGTACATGTCCTCTTTCATTTTAGCTCTGAAGAAGGTCCTACAATAGAGAACCGAAACTACTAAGCATACTGGAATAATTCATTTGTTTTATTGTCGAAAAAGCCAGAGTAAGAAACTCAAAATATCATAAATTATAATGTTGATTAATTTTTATATATAGATAATGTTTTTATGAATTATGTTATTGATTCAGACTTCGTTTCACAATAGTCTTCAAAACTATTGGCTTTGATTCAACCGTTACGAATGCAGAACAAATCTGGCATGTAGTTCGAGTGCAAAATAACATTGTTGTTCATCTACACTTCTCGCGATTATCAATCAATCTACCATAAAAAAGTATTATTTTAAAAAAAGGAGCAATTTACAAATCGACTTTCATAAGAATTCTATAATAAGTTATCCCACGAAAGTTGTTCTAAACTGTAAATTCAAATGAATTATTTTGATTACTGTCATCAACTATTCACCAAAATATAGGGTAAGTTCACCTTTTCGCGACCATCGCCAAATTTGCATTCATTTTAAAGATCTCTCTTTGAAAACTCTCGAAATCTCACTTGAAAATGCGGAGGGCATCAATAAAACTGGAGCCGAAGTCACAGAAGAGTCAATAAGATTGTGGTTTGAAGAATTAGATAAATATTTGGACAGTATACAACAGAAAGATATTTTGAGTGATCCGAAAAGAATTTTTAATGGGGACAAAAGTGGTTTTGTTCTTTGACCAAAGACAGGAAAAGTTTTAGGCCCAAGAGGGTTCAAAAACATATACCAAATAAAACCGAGTAACGAAAAAGAAAACAACATTTAATGCAAATGGAGATATGCATTGTGTTTCCATACATTAGACCACCAAAAGCTGCAGTGAATAGTATGCCCTAAGATTGGTGCTTAGGCAGATCCGATACAGGTTCGATGAGAGGAGAAGTATTCTTTGAATACATCACCAACGAGTTCCTCAACTGGATAGTGGAAAATAACATTAAAAAAGCCGTGCTTCTGCTGATAGACGGGCATAAATCGCATGTGTCATTAATGCTGAGTAAGACATGTGCACAAATACAAATTATTTTGTATCCCCTTCCGCCTAACATCACCCATATTTTACGACGTTAGCGTATTTGCACCGGTAAAAACATAATGGAAATCTACAGTCCGCGTATTCCTATCAAATCCAGAAAATTTCAATTCTGCCGTCACAAGAACAAACTTTTTCACATTATTGAATGATGCATTAAAACATCCTAACATGTCCGCTGGATATGATCATATCTTTCAAATAGATCTCAGAAAGTAGAGATCGAAAAGGACTTGTCAAATTCCATCTCCAATGGCAGGATGGGTATAGCTCAGGGAAGTATTATCGGCCCCCTGTTTTTTCTAGTATGTATGAACGACATTACTGACACTGTCGTAAATCTGGACTGCTCATTGGTCAATTTTGCGGACGATACCAATCTGTTAATAAGAGCAGAGAGTGAGGTGAAGCTGTTCTATACTCTGCAGTTGTGTGCAGAAAATATTCTGAATTGGCTTCTGAAGAGCAAGTTGATTTTGAATATGGAAAAAACGCAGGTCATATTGTTTAAAACTATCCGGTCAAATATAAATACGCCGTCAACAGTTCCATTTGAAAATACCAGTTTAAAAACCACCGAAAATACTAAATTCCTGGGTTTTGTGGTGGACCACACCTTGAACAACGTTGCAAAAACCAAATTCTGTAACGTACTCCTTGCGAGTGTTGAAAGCTTACGTTGATCAGGAAACTCTGAGAACAGTTTATTTTTCAAATTTTCCTTCCATCCTGAAATAAGGCGTAGAGTTCTGGGGACAATGTGCACATGTTGATGAGTTATTTATTTTACAGAAGCGTCCGCTTCGTGTAATTCTGAATTTAAGATACAATGAATCCTGTAGAAATTACTTCAGAGCCAACAATATATTAACTTTAACTGGCGTGTATATACACGAGCTGCTTATCTTTTTATTTCAAAATAAATCTTTGTTCGAAGAATATAAACCAAATAGCAAAAGAAACTTCAATCACAAACCTCCACTACACCGTCTGACTCAATTTGGGAAAGGATGTTTATCTGTCTTCAACAAACTCCCACAAAACTTAAAATTTTAGACAACTTTAAATTGTTCAAACGTCAATGTTGATCCTTGTTTATAAGTGTGGAACCTCATAATTTGTCCGAATATTCAAGTCATGTATTTTAACGTGTATTGTGTTCAGTATATTTTCTTTTATTGACAAATTTCATCTTCATAATCATGTTATTTTTTGCATGGTTGAAATTTACGAAATATATATATATATATATATATATATATATATATATATATATATATATATATATATATAAAAAAATAATGAGGTAGTCATAGGTTTTCTCTTTAGTTTATACTACTCAGAATCTCATTTCATAGTTTATTCATTTGTTTATATAAATGTAATATAATTAACTGACAATTTTGTCATATTTATATTCAGAGCAGTATTCTATTCGATCGTTCACCACTTCACACGAAGGAAACTATTAATGAGAACATTCAGTGTTACTTGACTAAGGTCCGTACACTGGATTTTTCCGGGGAGAAAGCTTCTGACACTACTCGTTGGTACATTGATATCATTGGTAGATTGATATATTCTCATAACATTTAACGTTATCCTAATATATAATTATTCCAGGATATGTTTTGATTATAATCATTGCCTGGCAATGGTATTAATTACCGGGTGGTGGATTTATATTTTTCATGAAATCAGTTTGATTGCATGAACAGATATATGGGCAACTCGTCGGGGTGAAACCCCTATATATATATATATATATATATATATATATATATATATATATATATATATATATATATATATATATATATATAATTATTATTATTATTACAACATCAAAAGTGGGTTTAAGCGATATGGTCATTACCCATTCGATGCAAATAGTCCAGATTACACTGAATGTGTCAGAAATACTTTGGAGAATGTACAGACTGTTGGTCAACAATCACAAGACGTTACCCGCTCGATCATTGAAAGCTTCAAAAGAGTTTTGAAACACCTGAAGCCGAAACTAAAAGAAAAAATTATTGACATTCGAACCATTACGAAAGCAGTCAATAGTTTGAAAAAGTCTCTCCCTATAGAAGTAGGATTTGCCGATATCTCTATCGAATTATTGATTGTGAATTGGATGCAACTAAAGAAAACTAAAAACAAAAATGACCAAGCTAACCCAAATCCTACTCTATAGTTTCAAACAATATCAGCCGAGACTTGCCTATCAAAAATAACCACCAGTAATAGAAATCTAGCATCTGGTCAACTTGACTTGATATATCCAGATAATTCAGTTCTCGATACCAACGAAAACGATTCGTTTCCTGACTTGTCCCTTTCCACGTTACATCTTCTGGCAGTTACCTCGACGTCGACCCTGTAGTGTCCTCAGACGACGTTCTAATTCTACCATTTCAAGATATTGCATCATCGCCCACTATGTCTAATGTATAAAAAGAAATTCTTACTAAGGAACAAACACCGGAACCGCCTTTGACTTCTTCGATTCATACAGCATCAGTTGTATCGCTACCTCCTCGAGTACCACCAGATTCAGCAGTTGTTGGAGAATTAACACAAAAAAAACTTTTGATCCATTTAAAAACGACCTCATGCTGTATGAAATCGCTAACGAAGCCAGAAAACATAATCAAAGAACTTTAGCAGCCATATCTTCTGCTGTATTATGAAGATAAAGAACAGAAAAGCAGATAACAACAATAACAACAATAAGAAAAAGAAAGTTAGAAGGAATAGAAAAACAAGAACCGAAAAAACTCTGAAACACTCTCAAACGGTTCGTAAAACTGCTCCGAAACTAAAAAAGGAAATACATCCTCTTCACAAAGAAAAGGGTAGATGAAATTGAGAAATTGAGAAAGAAAATTTACCAGCCGTGGAACGAGTGAAATAACCTGAATGTGACGATATAGTAATTTCAGATGTGGAAGACGACGATGAGAAAAACATAGGCTGTGACAAGTGTCACAAGGATTAAATTATTTATACTCCAAAGATAAGTCTTTTAAATGTAACTTGTGCCAATAATTAATATTCTAGGGTTATAAAAATCAGACATGTCTCATAATCATTGAGATTTATTATGCATTTTTTGTAGTAGGATTAGTCCAAATTATTTTATAGTTTGTTGCTACAATATAGCCAAAAACTTATTATTAATCAAGGCTGATCTTTGGCCTACTTACATTTTTTCTGATTTTAGGCTAAGATTAATAAAACAGATTATTCTTGAATTTTAAAGGTGGAATTATTATTTACTTACTACATTAGTACCTAATTTTGTTTTAAATTTTAGTTCTATCAATGTGTAGAAGAATAAATAAGAGTTTTTATTTTCTTTTTAGTGATTTATTAATGCTTATGTGTTGATTTTTAAAGAACTATGATTCATTAATAAATAAATTATTGAAATCCAATCTTCATTTACATTATAATAAAAATATCAACCCTTAATTCCTTTTCTAAGCTTTTGGACGCCAAGTGGTCCAGCGGATGGACGCTAAGTTATTACATCGCCTAATTCTGAAGTTTGTCTTTTTTAAAAAAGAAAGCACAAGACATTCCGAACACAACTAAAATAGACTATAATAATGAACACATTACATAAACTTCTCATTGAAATTATTGCTGGGACATTTTTATTTTCTCCTTCAAACTTGCCAACTGCACTAAGTCGACGCGAATAGGCGAAATGATCCTACATAGCCTACTATTGAAATACCTTATAAATTTCAAAGTGACACAAGAAAAAGTTGCAATTATTTTCAATAAGAAATAAGTACTCTATGCATACATATCATTCGATACATACATCCAATAGAATTTTAACGAAATTATAAACGCGAATTAGCAAGTAAAGCATTCGAAAAGGTTGGCGGAGTCAACTCAATAAAATTTCGAGTAAAGTATTCAATTTCCTGTCTTAACAGCGATCAAATCGAACATAATGAGCCTATTTGCATGCGAGCTTAATCTATAAGGTTTTGTTTGGAATGTAGACATCAGCAATTGTACTTGGAGAATAGGATAGGGTGTCTCGACCATATGGTCGCCTTTGACACCCACACGCGTCTGCTAAATTGCGTTCATATTCCGAAAGGGTGTCCCTGACTATCGTAGGGCCCCATGCAGACAAGCTATTGAATCATCGGAGACGACCTTGAAGACTTCATGCATTCATTTAGCTTCTAACCTGGGTTAAGCCAACAGATGTTCAGTTTATTTATATCAAGCATAAAAGATTGCAATTAGCCCTAATGTAAATAAAATTATGTAGAAAATATATCAGACACGACGCTTAGTTCAGGAAGTCGCAATTAGTATAATCTAACTAGATTATCCAGAGATTTTCACATGATGTATAATTTGATCACCCTTCCTTCAAAGAATACGTTATTTTCAACATTGAATTTATGATATTACAATTTAGTCATCCTATAGATATATCGTGTGCCCATTTAGTGCCTACTTGTTTGATAGCTCTGGAACTGTACATTAAATCGAAAAGGTTAAAGGAAATATAGGTAAGACTTAAACCAGTACATATCAAAATTATTTTCGAATATTCAGGTTTAGAGATTTTCATATAAATTAGGTTTTTCAATGAAATGTCCTATTTCTCGCATCATTTTCGTGTTTCTCATACTTAAATTATGTGAGTTTTCTAAGAAATCAAAAGGTCCTAACTCAAGTGTCTTTATTTCTATTATTTATAACCTAAATTTAAGTTCCACGTATACTTCGACATGAGCGCATAGTTTCGAGAATGAGCATAGTACCTAAAATAAATCTTCAATGTATTAAATAGCAATAATAAAAACATGTAATGTGTTTTTAGGAATTTTACTAAATAATTGTGATTCGTAACGCGTTTCACTACACCGTAGCTTCTTCAGACGAACAAACGCGTTACGAATCACAATTATTCAGTAAAAT
The DNA here is from genome assembly GCA_013387265.2 of Cryptolaemus montrouzieri. Taxonomy (NCBI): domain Eukaryota; kingdom Metazoa; phylum Arthropoda; class Insecta; order Coleoptera; family Coccinellidae; genus Cryptolaemus; species Cryptolaemus montrouzieri. The sequence goes on from JABFTP020000062.1 coordinate 43,361,652, forward strand.
TCCTAAAAACATATTACTTGTTTTTATTATTGATTATGGAATTCTACCAAGTAAAAGCCTTCCAAATTCAAATATTAAATATCAACAAAGTAATACCAACCAAACGTCTTGGTGGAGGAGAAAGATTAGGATAGAAAAACAATGGAAGCTGTATCTCCCTTCAAGGACACTGAAAGATCAATACAAAAGGCAGAGAAAACACGTGGAAAAATAAGTGATCGAAACGAGAAAGAAAAAATTAGAGGAGTTCTAGAACAAGATGGAGAAGGCAGGAAAGACAAATGAAAAACATTTCACAAGATAGTCAAGTCTTGTAGGAAAAGAAAAACCATCAAGAACAAAGGAGGAAACATATTAACAAGACTTAGAAGTGATGGAAAAATGGAGAATATTTCGAAAAACTCCTAGGAGGAAATGAAAACATAGGAAATAACATAAAAAAGAGAAATGGGAAGGAAAAAGTGAAATAGCAATACAAGAAGCACTCATGAGACAAGATGAAAATGTTGGCTTGAGGAACAGATACCCGAAGACTAGCAGGTTTTCTTGATAGTACCGATTATCAAAGTAGAAAACTAACAAGAATGCAAGAGCAATCGAGGAATATTATTAGTGAGTATGAGAATCTTTTATGAATAAACTAAAGACATCAAACTACATAAAAAAACGCACAGGAAAATTGCTTGGAAGATTAAATATTCCCATCAAAACAAATCATGGAAAACTCGTGCCGCATGAGAAGAGAAATTCTAGGTTTCACGTATTTAGAAAAGGTATTCGAAAGAGTGATAAGAGAAATATGATGACATATTCTGAGCTCGAGAAGAATAGGTAGTAAAAGTAAGAGTGATTGTAAACATCTATGAGAATGATCAGAACTGTATGATGGTAACAGAAGATGTGAATATTTTGTTTATTCAGTCACATTGAGTTCTCTGAAGTGAAATAGAAACCATCAGAGAGGAAATATTAAAATATGCAAGAAAGACATAAAAGAAAGCTCGAGTACCTGAACTGAGGGGAAAACGAAGATGAGCCAGAAACAATGAAAATACAAGTAGAGAAAATAAAATCGAAATGGTGACGACATCCGAGTAACTTGTAGTGCCAATTAATGGCACGGTGAACAATAAGCAGATATAAACAGAATAGAAAAAACCATAAAACCATGACACTTTTTCATAATATGGATAGAAACCTCAAAAATGGAAAAATAATCCCGAGAAACACCAAATTAAAAATCGATTTATAGACCAATACTGATTCGGATGTGAAACATGGGTGCTTAAAAAGTAAAAAGGAAAAATACAATATATCGAAATGAAGTACTTGATAAGAGTAAGGAGTGTCTCAATAATCTATAAGATAAGAAACAACGACATAGGGGAGAATTTTGAGATAGACCCAACCTTAGAATTCAGAGAAAAGAGAAAATTGAACTGGTGCGGCCATCTGAAGGGGATGAAGGATTTACACCAGTTGATAAGAATTTGGAGCACGAAAATTACATAATGGAAAAAGTGATGAAGGCCAGCACAGACATGGTATTCCACTCTTGGGATGTTATTGGGAAGGAAGGGTAGAACATGGGCCGAAGCAGAAGTGATAGCAAGAAACAAGAAGGAATGGTCGAGCTTTGTAGACAGCTACTTGCTGCTGTTTGATACGTTAAGTTTATAATCCTATACTATTACACATTTATTGTTCGATGTAGTAGTTCATCTATTGTATTCACACTAGAGACTTGAGATAGCCCCATGGAAAGAAATCTAGGTTATTCAGGTAAAATAACTTAGAGGGCCATGGCTGAGGTCCATCTGACCCTAAACCCTTATTTTGATGAGCCCACATCACATTAATTGATTTAAATATCTTATTATTCGATGTTTAGTGAAGAAACGATTCATTTAATGAAGTCGTTGAAAAACTTAGGTATTGAAAACAATATTCAACAATTAATAACCATAACTATGATAAAAACAGCTTCAAAAAAATTGTTGGTAGTGTCTTCCTTCAACCTACACAAATACAGTTCTTCGATTTCCTTCGCAAAGATTTTCGCACTCTTTCGAACACTCTGGTCTATTTTTAGACCCATACTCACATTCGAATGTGAAACATGGATGCTCGACAAGAAGAGGAAAAGTTCAGGCTGTCGAAATGAACAGATAAGAGTAAAGAGTGTCTCAATAATGAATAAGATAAGAACCAACGACATAATGGAGAATCTTAGGTTTAGATAGAGCCAACCTTAGATTTTACAGAAAAGAGAGTTAAGCTGGTGGGGCTACCTAGAGGAATTGAGGATGCACGCCATGTGAAGAGGATTTGGAAGACGAAAACTACATCAAGGAAAGGGGAAGAAGACCAGCATAAATATGGTAAGCCACTATTGGAGTGTTATTACTAGGAAAGGGTCAGATATGGGCAGAGGCAGAGATGATAGCAAGGAACAAGAAGGAATGGACGAACTTTGTATACAGCTAATATAATTGTTATTGCATACGTTTAGTTTATGAATAATCCTACACTAATACACATTTATTATTCAGTAATTATTTATCGTAGTTCATCGATTGATATTTACAATAGAGACTTGGAATGCACCACAAGAAGAATTTAACACTACATTTTTTCGATTTAGATATCTTATTATTCATTATCATCTTAAGACTAATTATGGAATTCTCGTTTTTCAGTTGGTGAAACATAAGAATGATAAATAACATAAATAACAAATAACACTTAAAGGAAAGAAGTTGGAAGTAGGAAAAATCAGGCAATTGGTGATGAGCAAACAATATTGTCTATCTCAGGTCGTAGATGCCGTTATATTTAAGTAATATATTCGATAATAAAAGGTATTTATTATTCGATTTCGAAATATATTAATTACGACAACATATTGTTTCAGTGATAGTAAGTCACGTCAAATACCGAAATAATAAATAATATTTTCACTTATTGAAAAAAGGAATATCACCATACGAAAACTTCGAAAAAAAAATTTAAATATGCCCTCTTAGTACCTAGTTTCAAAAGTTTGGTGTGCCATTTTTAAGGATAACATAATAAAGTAGACTTCATTTTGATCTATCCCTCAAGGTCAGTGGTGTGTCGGGGTAAAACTAATAAGTCCAACGCCAAGAAATCGATCCAGCAGAAATTATCCTCATGTTTGAAACTCCTCAACTCTCTGATTTATCATTAGATATCCTTGCGTTTTGGATATTTACAAATTATTTAATGCAAGATAACAATTGCCACTGGTAATGTGTGAAAATTCATGTTGAATATCGATATACGAGGGTAAACCAAAAATACTTTTTTTAACGGATTCTGAATCGCTCCGTAGAATTTCTGAGCTGAGTTTTGTCTTGAAGATACAACTCACCTACAAAGCTACATTCAATCTCAATGACGTAGTCTGTGATTCATGGCGTTAGCTCTTTTGGAAGAGATACAATTTTTTCATCAGCATTGTCAGTAGGTACTGTAAAAGGTTTTATTTACAGAAAAAATGAAGTGGTAAACAAATTAGAGAATACGAGCAGCAAGTAATTAAATGAACACCCACTCAGTAGCAGGTGGTACCCCTTCGAGCTCTTCTCACGTCTCGAATACGTCTTGGAATACCTTTGATAAGATTACAGATGTACCTTTGGTCCATTCTTGCCCAGTCTTCCCGCAGAGACTGACCTACTTCATTCAGATTCTGCGGAGCGGGGACACGATTTCTTAACCTTCTACCCATCGTGTCCCACACGATCTCAATCGGATTGAGATCAGGGATCCTTGCTGGCCAGTCTTTCCTCAATATTTTAAGTCCTTCAAGATACTTACTCAAAACTCTTGTGATGTGATGCGTGGTATTATCATGCACCAGCATGAAGTTTTCGCCCAATATTATGAGAGAATGGGAAAACTTGAGGACCTAAAACTTCCATTATGTACCCCTCAGCAGTCATGGATCCCTCATTAATTGTAATTAATGCTGTTTTGTCTTCCATACTTATGCTACCCCAAAGCATTACCGATTCTTGTAATCAAATTGTCTTGATTGAAATGCTCAACAGTTCGCCAATAAATTCTGAGACGCCCACCTCGAGATTTGAGGCAAAACCGGGATTTGCCAGAGAACAGAACTTACCCCATTTTTCATTGTTTCAATATTGATGTGATGTAATTTATTCAATTGCAGGTCTTTTGGGACGAAGGCCAATTTCTCTCAAACGCATCTTATTGATATTTGCTTTACCTCATCCAACCTGCTGCTTTCCTGTTCAGCGGTACTAGATCTGTCTTTCAAAAACGATTATCTCGAGCAGTTGTTTTCCTTCTTCCTGTTCATCCTCCTCGCCTTGTAAATTCACCAGTTTCTTGGAAACGTTTCGATGATTTGTCAAGTTGTATAATTCTGTGATCTTCTATCAATCATTATTTGTACTGCTCGAGCAGCATCAGCTGCTGAAAGAACTACATTTGAAAGTCTTCACCAATTGATTTTAATATATACTAATTGGTTCAAAATTAGCTGTGTTCGTCCAAATGACATAAAGTTGTTTTTACCATAGCACTCTCATGTGAGAATATGGATTCTCGCTTCGACGGAACTTTATGGGGCTTCGTATGGATTCTGGTATATATTTTACAAATAAAGCGATAAAGCCATGAATCAATAACTATGTCATTGAGAATGAATGTAGCTTTCTGATGAAGTGTATCTTCATATTTCAGAAATTCAGCGCAGATATTCTACAGGGCGAATCAAAGTTTTTAAAAAAACATTCTTGGTTTACCCTCGTATCTCAGTACTGAAATGCATTTGCTCACAATTGTTTTTCTGCGTTGAATAATCTGTAACACACCTAAAATTCAAGGATATCGAACGATAAATTATAGAGTTATGGAGTTTCAAACTAGAGGATAATTGAGGATTAATCGAATTTTTTACCCGTGAGTGCATGAACCCCTTTCAAGTTGATTCTGACAAATAAATATTTAAGTAGATTGTTATTTGGGTCTGATTTGCTGTATTTATCCTTGTAAACCTTTAGAAGTACATCTATAGATGACAATAAGCAGAAGCCGGAAGGATCGCTTTACGGTAACAGGACGAATTTTTGACTATTAAATTTCAATTTCCTGAAGAAAATATCCATATGACAGCTTGAGTACGGACCGTTGAATGTATTCTTGAAAGACGCCTTAATAAATTAGAAACACTCAGTTTCAATGAGCAAATTAATAGATGTAAATATTTCACACTGTTCAACTATTAAGTTTCATGGAGAAGCATATCTAACAGTAAATTCATTCAGTAAAAGTTCAGCGAAACCTCTACATTAAACACGTTGACTTAGGCGTTGGACAAAGATAAGATGAGGTAAAGTATCATAACAATTATGTTGCAGATGGGAAATGCCTTGAGGCAACTAATGCAATAACATCTGCCAAGCGAAATCAACTACTTTCGTACTTGTCCGGGTATTGAGGACAAAAATGTCTCTCAATTTACATTAAAGGTATATGATAGAGCAGGCATATATCGAATTCATAATTGAAGGATAGTGCTCGTTAGGAATAGCTTATGGTTATAGTTCCACTTCGAGCATCCAACTGCCGTTTTCCATTTATCCTTCACCGTTGAACTTCATTACTCTTCTCGCAGGAAGTAGTCGAATAATTCGACTTCGGCAATTAGATACCTTATATTCACACAACTGTTGTATTAATTTGTTAGGTTAATCGTACAAAGATGCACTGCTCCCAGTGTATTTTCAAGTTTCATTTTTGGTAGGCAACACATGTTTTTGTTCGGTATGTCCGGACATATGCTAACGAAATTCGATGTTTTCTCTTCGCGCATGAGAAATTAAATGAAAGAAATAAATTGAGATTTTGCAAGAAACCATCACATACACTGTGACAAAAAAGTATCCGGAAATTTGAAACACAAAAATCTCAATCTACTTCAATATTTATTATACATGTGCCAACGTTTTTCCCAATCATCGAAATATTTTTTAAAGGCGCTTTAAGGGATGACCTTTATCACCTTCTGCGAATTTTCTTTTATGACGTCTATGGAATCAAACCTGGTTTCATGGAATGGAAATTTCAGTCTGGAGATAAGAAAAAAGTTACACAGAGCTAGATCAGGCGAATAAGGCAGCTGCTCGATGATATTTATCGAGTGTTTGGTCTTGAAGTCGTTAATGACCGTGGCTCGATGACGAAATGTTTTGCCACAAATCCGCCCGTTTACGGAGAATATTTTCAAGTTTCAAAACAGTTAAGAAGATGCCCTTATTGACCGGAACGAATTCATGATGAACCATACCACCAATATAGAAGAAAACAATCAGCATCGTTTTGATTTTCGAACGACTTTGGCGAGGTTTTTTCGGTTTTGGCTCATTTTTTCTCACCCATTCCGATGGCTGTTGGCTCGTTAATGTGTCGAATTCATAGACCTTTGTCTGGTCCCCAGTTATGATCTGTCCCATGAACGTGGGATCAGAATTCGCACGATCTAGCATGTCTGCACCTACCTGAATCTGGTACTGTTTTCGAAGAAAATTCAACTCTATCGGAACGAGCCGAGTCAATTGGTTCTTCAGAATCAAACGAGCGGTTTCACCAGAGATGTTGAGATCACGAGCTATCTATCTAACACTGACATGACGATTTTCGAGCACCATTTCCTTGATTTTTTGGACGGTTGTAGAGGTCAAATCTTCGACGTCCTCCCGACCGTCTCTAAAGGCTTTGTACCTACCACTCGTACACTTAGGTTTTCGATAAAACAGAGTCTACATAAGCCTTTTTCAGTATTCGCAACGATTCAGCGCACGGAATTTCGTTCAAATAACAAAATTTGAGACTAACTCTATTTTCAATAATTCTTCTCCATTGTAAAATTCGCAGAGTAACACTGAAGTCGGCTGGTTTCAACTAGTTTGTCGTAAACAAACTAGTTGACAGATCTCCCTCATGTTTGGCATAGTAATTAAGGACAGTCCTACCAATATACAGAAACTTAAAATACTTAAAAATACTCAACTCGAGAATCTTAAATGAGAATTTCCGAATACTTTTTCGTCACAGTAGTATTAATAACAGCTGTTGTTGAATAATTTTTGCGACCAATGTTTGTTCTTGTTCAATTTTCGGTAATAATGCAACGCGAATTACGAAATTTGACGCCAGAAGAATATTCTAAAGCAGTGGTGTTAGATAACCTAGGTTGGACTTATACAAGAGGAGTCCAAAGGCTTTTGGTGTCCCAATCAGAATGTTCCGCAGATACAGGAAGACCTGGGCAAGAACGATCTCGAGCAACAAAGGCGACGTATGAACCTTATTTAAGAATTTTCCCGTTGACAAAACGATTCATAACTGCAACGAACCTCCAAATGCAGCTTCAACAGAACACTGGAGTGCAAATTAGTACTGAAACGATACGATGTTACAGGCCTCATGTCAGAGAGATCGGATGAATTTTGATAGGGAACATACTTGGGTTGCCTTTTAAATTTTGCGCGTCTTGACACTTTCACTGTTGACAGCTCCCATCCGTCCACTGCGTCATTTATTTTGACATTTTTTAAGCTAAACGTACATACAACATTTGACGTATGAGTAGTTTTGTTTTGTTTATAGTAATTTGACAAATTCAACTTGGACAGAAAATTGAATTCACTTCGTGCCTGAATTACATCAGCTGGCACGGAAGTTTGACTCTATGTTTTCAAATGGAGTCGTTCACGCACTTAGGCACGGGATAAATTCATTCATCAACCTGCATGGCTTTCGTGCTGGCATGGCCGTAAATGTAGGTGTTGCCACGCTTTTCTATGGCTCATATAACCTTAAAATTCAAAATACGTAATCATCGAGAAAATTTTCGAATATAAAATCCATATTTTGACTGAAAACTGCATGAACGAGTAAAAGCAAAAGTCAACAATCGATTTCTACCTAGAATTTTTGAGCAACAAACGGTGAACGTTCAACCGAAGATGATCATACTACGTTTGTGCAAGTTGAGATGAGAATCGGTTGAAAACAAACTCAGCACGAAGTCAGACTTGAACTTCAGATTGTGAGTGGATGAAAACGAACCTTAACACGTAAACGTTTTCGTGCGGCGATTATTTACGATTTTCGACGTGGTGTAACGGTATAGAATTCCTCTTTTTAATATAAATCACTTTAACAGTTTTCCTCTTTTCATATTATGTCCATCTTCCGGTATCAATCAAAATTAATTCGAAATCAAACAGTTTTAATTCAACATTAAAGGTTAATAATTATTCATAAGGATCACAGGTGGCGAGCATTGTCCGTATGTCTCGTAATTATTGTTTTATCGGCGCAGTAGATAAGATTCGTTACAGATTTACCATAATCGATCTAGTTTTCGACCTGAAAAGGGATAAGAAAATATTAGAATCAAAATTCAGAATTAGAATATTCCGTATCAAATTAATTATCGAATCTCAAAAACCCTTTTGATAAAAGGGTTTCTTCTACCGGAGGCATAGCATTTCTTTTTCTTATACATACCTGCAAGAAAAGCATTACTGTTAATGCCTAGAATTCAATCCAATCCGATCAACTGGAGTTTTGGTTATCGTTCTGAGGACAGAATTTTCGAATACGCTTACCTACATTCAGCCACTCATCATCATCACTAAAAGCTGAAGCCATTTTGTTTCAAAGTACAGTTGTTCTATAGAACCTTCTCAAATCAAGGCCAGTATCAATCTACACTGTTATATTAATCAGTTCATCTTTCAACGCTAAATAATAAAGAAGAATTTGGTGTAACTTCAATATCGTATTACCTTCTCAAACATCTCCGTTTTCTTTTTATCATCTTTAGAGTTATATTATAAGTGGATTACTAACCCTTATTTTTCCGTATATTATAAATTGCATTTCATTACGTATATTATATTCTCATCAAAATCATATTCTTCATTTACTGTTACCTAAAAGTAACACTGATTGTTTCTTGATTTTCAATCAGTCGATTCATATTAAGTTTATATTTCATAGCTTAAATCAAGTGGCGCCCAGTTCATTTTAATTATTCTTTTATTGGTACTAAGAGTTTTGTAAATTATACAACCCACTACCCAACTGTTCTCTGGCGAAAAGCTGCCAATAAGCGCAATTATGTAATACGTAAGAAATTACGTTACATAAAATTGGCGCCCAACGTGGGGCCGTAGTTCTATTTTTTTCTGATTACTTTGCAATATTGTATGAAATTTTTGAATTATTGATTACTGTTATTGTATTCTATATTGATTGGATATTTTGAGTGTATTTTGTATTTTCTTATTCTTGATAGCTGTAATGCACCAAACTTTTCTCTCTTTTAATTTGTGTGATGATTGATTATCTTGATACTGTCAACATATGTGCTAGGTATTGCGGTTGTTGTTGAATTTATAATTTTATATTTGTTGTGAATAATGGAAATCGAAATTAATCCTAATCATTTGTCGATTAATGAACTCAACTATGAATTGAGAATAAGGGCGTTGTATCATGTAGAGGACAAGATGAAAAGAGGAAAATCTTGCGTAGATTATTAGTACGTCAGAAAACTGTAAAAGACTTAGAGTTACACGATCCTGAATTTTCATTCACTACTGAACAGAACGAAATTAATACCACATTAGAGTCTATAACGCAACTTGTTATCGAGTTCGAAGGTAATAAAGAGGATTCGACTTTTAAAAGAGCGAAATCACGTCTATCTCACATTTCAGAGCGAATTTCACGTTTACCTATTATCGTTGGAGATGATGAAAAGAACGTTTGTCATTTAAAAATGAAGCCTTTGCAACTTGTATCAGTTTAGAAGCTGACTTATATGATAAAATCACTGATCAAGCACCTACTGTCAATAACGCATCTAGTATATCGAATTCTTGTATACACAGTGTCTCCGGTACATCACAGTCATTACCAAATCCTCCTTACTATAAATCCATACCTGTTTATAAATGGGGTGAAACATTTTCTGGCGATAAGAGCACCTTATCTTCATTTTTAGAGAACGTAGAAGAGTTAAGAAAGGCACGACACGTAAGCAAAACAGAATTGTTCGAATCAGCTAGAGACTTATTTGTCGGTAACGCACGATGTTGGTTTCGACAGACTATAGGTAATGTTAAAGATTGGGATGCTCTTGTTGAGGCATTAAAATTAGATTTTAGGTCACCGTATCATGATGATGAGCTTTGGGAAGCTATAAAATGTAGAACTCAAATTAAGGATGAATCGGCCGTTATTTATTTTGCCAAAATGAATGAATTGTTCAATCAACTCACTCGAATCCCTGCGGAGAGCACTAGACTCAAATATATTAGAAATAATTTGATCCCTGAGTATCGTAAGGCGATAGCAATGACAGAAATTTCTTCCATTTCCGAACTTTACAAGCTAGTTAAACGTTTAGAAGACAATGATTATTTGGACATAAATATTTCGTTGCCCTCGACTAGTCGTGCTGAAACTGCGAAAGGTAATTTTTCAAATCCAAAAGGATTCCCCGTACAATAATATTTCAAAACATTATAGTCGTTCACCCAAATTATTAACGATTGATAAAAAGATAATAATATTCCTGTTAACCCCGATGAATGCTGGAATTGTCATAAGAAAGGACATTTCTATAGTGAGTGTAGAGCTAGGAAAAGTAAATTTTGCTATCGTTGTGGATTACCTAACGTTACTGTTCGTACCTGCTCACAGTGTCAAAAAAACTAATTTTTGGGGCGAAACTAAAAGCCCGAGATTCGTCCCAGTCGTTTCATTTGAGGGCTTCTGAATTAAATAATTTTGAAAATTTCCAAACTTCACGACTTTTCACTAAAATGACACACGATAATAGACCATACATCGAGGTGAAAGTATTAGACAATAAAATAGTTGGTTTGTTGGACTCTGGTTCCAATATTACAATTATCGGTAAAGGTGGCGTTGATTTAATACGACGTCTTAATTTAAAAATTTTTAGTCCAAGTTCGAAATTTGTACATACTGCTGATAATAAAGGCAACATGTAACTGGTCTTGTACATTTGCCTATTGAAATTAACGAGGAGTGTCATCTTGTAGAAGCTCTGGTTGTTCCGAGCCTGAGTCATAATTTGATTTTTGGAAGTGATTTTTGCCAAAATTTGCAATTAAAATAGATTATCTTGAGGGAAATTGGGAAATACAACACAATAATGTTTCCTTGGTAACGGTTACTTCAGTCGATTCAAAAATAATCTGGACCATAAAATAATTTATCCCCAAACCAAAAGGTTGTGATCAATGAGTTGTTACAGGCGTTTGAAGAAGTTAGCGGTGTAAATCGTCTAGGTCGAACGGATAAAATCTCTCTTACTATAGATACTGGCGACGCAAAACCTTTTAGACTGAAACAATATCCGATGTCTCCATATATGATGAAGATACTTAACGAGGAATTAGATGACATGTTGAATTTAGGTGTTGTTGAACCATCAAATTCACCTTGGTCTAGTCCGGTTATATTAGTCAAGAAGAAGAATAATGAATATCGTTTCTGCTTTGATGGGCGTAAATTAAACGAAGTTACTAAACACGATTCGTACCCTCTTCCTCGAATCGATTGCATATTAAGAAGTCTTACCGGAGCAAAATTCATTAGTACTATTGATTTAAAGAAATCGTTTTGGCAAATTCCGCTGGAACCACAATCAAGAGAAAAACCGCCTTTAGTATACCTGGAAGAGGCTTATTTCAGTTTACAGTCGTTCCTTTCGGATTGCGAAATAGTGCGCAAAGACAACAGCGTCTTGTTGACAGTCTATTTGGTCCCGAATTCGAAAATAAAATTTTTGCTTACCTCGATGACATTATAATTATATCTGGTACTTTTGAAGAACACGTTTACCTTCTAAAGCAGGTTATTGATCGTCTAAAACAAGCCAATATTACTGTTAATCTAAAAAATGTCAATTTTTCGAAATTCATTAAAATATTTAGGCTATATTGTAGATGAAAATGGTTTAAGAACCGATCCTGAGAAAGTATCTTGTATGGTTAATTTTCGCGTCCGAATACAAGTACAGAAATAAAGAGGTTCGTGGGAATGTGCTCATGGTATAGAGCGTTTATCAAAGACTTCTCTACCTTACTTTCACCAATTAATGATTTACTGAAAGGCAAAAAGAAACGACAAGCTATTACGTGGACTCCTCAAGCTGAGGAAGCTTTTTTGAAAATAAAAGAGGCTCTAGTGGCATCTCCCATACTTACATGCCCTAATTTCAATATCCCTTTTACCATACAAAGCGACGCTTCTGCAACCGGTGTCGGTGGCGTACTCACACAATGTCATGACGGCGAAGAAAAAGTTATTGCGTATGCAAGCCGATCTCTCACAAGAACAGAAAGAAATTACACAGTTACTGAACGCGAGCTTTTGGCCTTAATATTCTGTTTGGAAAAATTCAGAGCCTATGTAGAAGGTGTTAAATTCACCGTCATAACTGACCATTATTCGCTTTTATGGCTAAATAAACTCACAAATCCATCTGGTAGACTTTCTCGTTGGGCAGTTAGGCTGCGACAATATGATTTTGAGCTTATACATAGAAAAGGCAAAGACAATGTGGTACCCGATTTCTTATCCCGCATTCATGAATCGCAAGAGATTAATGTAATATCCTTTTATGACGATGATTTTGACAATTGGTATGTTAGCATGCGTAATAAAGTTAAACAAAGGGCAATTCCTATCCCCAGTGGAAGGTAGAAGATGAAAAGCTCTACAAGTTCGTTCCGTCGAACATTCATGTTCAATCAAATATTTCTGAGTGGAAGGTAGTAGTTCCGAAAAAGAAACGTAAGTCAATAATAGAAGCGTTCCATAACCCACCAACTTGCGGTCATCTCGGGTGTTTTAAGACACTCTCCCGAATAAGTGAACTTTATTACTGGCCAAAGATGAGAGCCGATATTCTTAAATTCGTGAAAAATTGTAAAATTTGCGGAGCTAATAAAATTTATAACCAACCAGGTTTAGGATTAATGGGGCAAGAGAAAAATGTCCGTTTTCCTTGGCAAATTATCGCGTTAGATTTAGTAGGTCCTTTTCCCAGGTCCAAACATGGAAATACGTTTTTACTGGTCGTATCTGATTGGTTCACGAAATATGCCATTTTACACCCATTGCGTAAGGCTAGCGCTGAAAATGTCGTTAAATTTTGGAATCAGATGTCTTTTAAAGTTTGGTATCCCACAGTTTATAATAGCTGATAATGGAACACAGTTCGCAGGGCGCGCTTTGAGGAATCTGGCCAGAGCATATAAAGTCCAGAAGATTTGGTTCACACCGGTATATTCACCTCAGTGTGATTTTGTTGAACGAACAAATCAAACCGTTGGTACTACGATTCGTTGTTATATAAAAGAACAAAATCATTCGGAATGGGATAAAGAATTACAAAAATTGCTTTCGCTATTAATACCGCTAAACATGAAGTAACAGGATTTTCACCAACTTTTCTAAATTTCGGTAGATATGTTCCGCTTAGTGGAGATTATTACGGGAAATAGAGTTGACTGACGATATACAATTGTTACCTGAAAAAGGGATAGTTACGCAGTTGATATCGCACCGTTGTCTGATATTTTTCGAAATATTCGGGAAAAGCTTCATAAGGCTTATAGTAGAAATGCCCGAACCTATAATTTGCGTCGACGGGACTACAATTTTGGTGTAGGAGAGAAGGTTTGGCGACGAAATAAAGTCCTTTCAAATGCTTCAAAGAAATTCTCGGCAAAACTTGCACCAAAGTATGTATTGCGTCGAGTTTATCAAAAGTTTCTGGTCTTTGTTATAATTTAGTAAATTTAGACGGTTCACCGGACGGTAAATGGCATGTCAAAGACCTAAAACCATATTTCGGCTCAAATTCTGATGTTTCCGTTTCATAATATTTTTTGTATCGCTCAAGTATTTTAAAGTTTCACTGTCGTTGAATACCTCCTTGTCGAAGTATTCATTTCATTATTCCTCCGATCGATTAGTTTCTGAACATTATCAGGATTTGACCTATGGGTGTAGTATAGTTAGCTATAGGTTATTATTTAGGTTATAAATAGGTTAGATGAGTAGATAGATAGGTTAGATTATAACTAGATAAGTTAGTTTAGGGTTGTGGCCGCAACAAAACAAAAATTAGCTGTAAGGAATAAAAACGATGAGAAACAGCATGACGGGGTTAGTAAGGCCTTCAATAATATATGCCTATTCCATATGAACTGAATATGTACTTCAAAAAAAAAAAATTATATCAATTTTTTTTCTTTTTAGGAGAGGGGTAGTGTAACGGTATAGAATTCCTCTTTTTAATATAAATCACTTTAACAGTTTTCCTCTTTTCATATTATGTCCATCTTCCGGTATCAATCAAAATTAATTCGAAATCAAACAGTTTTAATTCAACATTAAAGGTTAATAATTATTCATAAGGATCACAGGTGGCGAGCATTGTCCGTATGTCTCGTAATTATTGTTTTATCGGCGCAGTAGATAAGATTCGTTACAGATTTACCATAATCGATCTAGTTTTCGACCTGAAAAGGGATAAGAAAATATTAGAATCAAAATTCAGAATTAGAATATTCCGTATCAAATTAATTATCGAATCTCAAAAACCCTTTTGATAAAAGGGTTTCTTCTACCGGAGGCATAGCATTTCTTTTTCTTATACATACCTGCAAGAAAAGCATTACTGTTAATGCCTAGAATTCAATCCAATCCGATCAACTGGAGTTTTGGTTATCGTTCTGAGGACAGAATTTTCGAATACGCTTACCTACATTCAGCCACTCATCATCATCACTAAAAGCTGAAGCCATTTTGTTTCAAAGTACAGTTGTTCTATAGAACCTTCTCAAATCAAGGCCAGTATCAATCTACACTGTTATATTAATCAGTTCATCTTTCAACGCTAAATAATAAAGAAGAATTTGGTGTAACTTCAATATCGTATTACCTTCTCAAACATCTCCGTTTTCTTTTTATCATCTTTAGAGTTATATTATAAGTGGATTACTAACCCTTATTTTTCCGTATATTATAAATTGCATTTCATTACGTATATTATATTCTCATCAAAATCATATTCTTCATTTACTGTTACCTAAAAGTAACACTGATTGTTTCTTGATTTTCAATCAGTCGATTCATATTAAGTTTATATTTCATAGCTTAAATCAAGTGGCGCCCAGTTCATTTTAATTATTCTTTTATTGGTACTAAGAGTTTTGTAAATTATACAACCCACTACCCAACTGTTCTCTGGCGAAAAGCTGCCAATAAGCGCAATTATGTAATACGTAAGAAATTACGTTACAGTGGATTAACTCGACAACAGTGCTGTGATCAATTTGCTTCGGCTTTTGGTGATGAAGCTTCACACTTGACCACTATGAAACGCTGACATAACGAATTCTATCGGGGCCGTGCTTCACTCAATGATGGACTTAGTAAAGGTCGTCCAGAATCAGTTGTTTTGTCACAAATCATCGATGCAGTGCGCGAAACGATACACATCGCCATGTGACTCACCGTCAGATTGAGGCAACCCTTAAAGTTACCTTCACCATCGTTCAATATTGCATGAACATTTGGCTGTCAATAAGCTTGTTCGCGTTGGATCCCACACAACCTGACAATTGCTCAAAAGAAGTCTCATGCCGTTTGGTGCAAAGAAATGATGGTCGCCTGTTTTTTCAGGAAAACAGGACACGTCGCTCTAATGGCATAGCATTAGAGCAATTTAGAACGGTCAATTCTGAATGGTATACAATTATTTGTTTGCCACAAGTGTTCGATAAGTTGAGGAAATCAAATCGTCCCGATTTGGCACCGAACGACTTCTTTTTATTTGCGCACATCAAGAAAAAACTACGTGAACAACGATTTTTAACGGCAGAAGAGGCAGTTGAAGTCTTCCAAAACCATGTTTTGGAGGTATCTCATTCGGAGTGGCAAAAGTGTTTCGAATATTGGTTTAAGCGCATGCAAAAGTGTATAGATCTTCATGGAGAAAACATCGAGAAACAATAAAGTTATTTTTTCTCTAAATTAACTTTTACATATGAAATTTGTCCAACCTTTAGTAAGACTCACTGCGACACTGAACTCGTTTTATTATCAGGGGCCAAAACAGTTCAACAATATGAAAGTATCAGCTCACACCCATGCCAAATCTGTCGAAAAAGTGATTAGAAGATCCATAAACAGTATCTATTAGAATTTTAGATGTTTTGGAGTGTTACACACACCTGCTTGCTCGTATTGAAAGACTGTCAGTTTATTAAATTTATTGTGTAGTAAATATATAGAAATGTATAGATGGGCAGAGATAATTTTTTGCACACGGGCGTAAGCCTTGCAGAATTTATGTTTTGAATATTTGCATGTTGTTCTAATTGATGAATAAATTTGATTTGATCTTCTACTATATGCGATGTATTGACATCATGAATCAAATGAAGTTATGATCAATCAAAAATTCTCTTGGTCCTGCACCCAAACTTTTGATTCGTGTGCGTAGTGCCCAATGAGAGGATCGGCTTGGTTAAACCATATTACAGACGATTTACCTCTGGGCCTTCTGACAATGACCTTTTCCTCTACAATTATTTGTGCCAAAGAATTCGTTGTTCTTGCTGTGTGCCCAAAATAAGGGAAATATGATCGGTTTATTTGCTTTGTAGGTGCTCTCTAAGTTTCTAGGGAAATAAGCACGTTGGTCCTATGCGCTGTCCACGAAACCCTTAAACTTCTCTGGTAGCACCAAAGTTCGAATGCGTGTATTTTCCTTCCATGTGATTTTTGATTGTCCATGTTTCAGTTTCCAGTTTCATGTTTTCAATAGTATAATGAAGATTCAGTTTGGTGTGCATTCGTATTGCCTTGTCTCTCCATATTTTTGTGAGGTTTGGTGTTGACATTAGCGCAATCACTAATCTGTTCCTGATTTTCGTTTAGCAATCACTTTGATTAGTGACTGTTAATTCCAGATACTCGAACTCACCACTGTTAAATTTGCGATCTTAGGGCTGGTGTGGACATTGTTATTAGAGCTATCAACCATCATCAACTTTTTCTTACTCTCTTTTATTTGGAGACCGTATTGAGCGTTTATTATCTGAAATTTATGCATATTTCGGTAAATTCTTCTTCTGAGAATGCAATAATCAGGGTGCCATCGGCGAACTGCCAACTTGAGATTTCTTCCTACACCAATATATCACCGCTCCATTAAGAACCTTTTATATCCACTGCATAAACAATGATCAGGATGGGTGACAAAACTCGTGCTTGCCGTACTCCACATTGGGTCTTCAATTCGTTGGACATTTTATACATTCGTACATCTTTATGTACCTAGTAGTCTTAACAATTGATTCCGTTCCATTGTGGTTGTATTTATTTGGAAGCTATTGATGATCTGATGGAGAGATCTGGTTCAAAATGTGAATGGAAATTTTCAAACCCATTTAACTTGAAAAACAGTATAACAAAGCGACTTCGTCTTTTCAAAATTGATATATAAAACGGCATAAACAAACCTAAAAAAAGCACGGCAGATTTTCACTCCTCACCCTTCGATTTCAGCGCTTGTGTGACGTCGAAATTTCGATGAGAATTTCTAAAAGGGGATTAATTCTAAAGTTGAATACTGAATTCACTCATTCTAAGTTTCAGGGTTCCACAGATATCGTAGAGAAACCGCCTTGAGGTAGACACTGTTAGGGGGTTGTGACTACATCAAGAAAAATTTTCGAATTCCGAAATCTTCTTTTATTGTATGACCGTGGAAGAATATATTCTAGTTTTATTAGCGGTTGGTTACATGTTGGTAGACTGATTCTCTCGTTTATATTCTCTTCGATCTGCTTTATTGTTTCGTAACAAAACTAATCTGACACGAAACACGAAACGTTATCCCATCGAGTCGATTAACGAAGAATCTCTTCGTGATTCATCAGACATAACAGGATTTGCAATTTAATGCAATTATATCATAAAATTTTATAGAAATTAAGGTACGAATAAAATCTTGGCTCAGTAACAGCAAGAATGAGATACGAATGAAAATAAGTGACGGTTATTGATTCACGTTCACGTCTAGCATTACTCTTTAGATTTGTAACTTAAATATGAATTATTCGATTGAATGAGGTTTATAACATTATGCTCAGTACGGGTAGGTACCCTAAACAACTGAATTTAGCACATGTTTTAGCAGTATTTAAAAAGGGAGCAAAAAATGATGAAAATAACAACAGACCTATTTCATTGCTGTCAAACATAGGTAAAATTTTTGAGAGAGTAATTTGTGATAGGCTAGTCAGTTTTTTCGATAAGTTCTCAATCATAACTAAACAACAAAATGGGTTCACGTAGGGCAAGTCTACTAGTAGAGCCATATACACTGCTCTAACAAAAATAATTAGTTCACTAAATGAGAAAAAAGCGACACTTGCACTCTTGATAGATCTGGAAAAAGCGTTTGATAGCGTGAATCATAAGCTACTTCTCAGGAAACTTGAAATGTATGATGTAAGGGTGGTTGCCTTGAATCTTATAAAATCTTACATCACAGACAGAAAACAATGTGTGGTAGAAAATGATGATGATGATGGTAATTTGGTCAAATCAAACTGGATGACGGTCGAAAGAGGTGTTCCACAAGGTTCTGTCTTGGGATCGCTCATCTACATACTCTATACAAATGATTTGGCAGACGTCACTGATGAGCATACAGTTTTATATGCTGATGATACAACTTTAGTTTTGAGTGAAGAAGATACGCATAGAATGGAAATTGAAATCCTTGAAACCCTAGAAAATCTTGATCATTATTTTTCAGCAAATAATCTTGTATTGCATGTAGCGAAAACAAACGTACTGTTATTTGGAAATAGGGCTGTTAAACGCATGACGATAAATTATCAAAACACTCTGATTGAATCTGTAGAAAATTCAGTTTTTCTAGGAATATGCTTAGATAGGAGACTAGATTGGAAGAAACATATTGATAATCTAGCAAAAACATATCTAGAGTTTGTTATGCTTTACGAATTATAGCAAGAAATGTGGGTATGAATGAAGCACGAGTTTTGTCACCCATCCTGATCATTGTTTATGCAGTGGATATAAAAGGTTCTTAATGGAGCGGTGATATATTGGTGTAGGAAGAAATCGAGTGTTGGCAGTTCGCCGATGGCACCCTGATTATTGCATTGCTCAGAAGAAGAATTTACCGAAATATGCATAAATTTCAGATAATAAACGCTCAATACGGTCTCCAAATAAAAGAGAGTAAGAAATACAGTTGATGATGGTTGATAGCTCTAATAACAATGTCCACACCAGCCCTAAGATCGCAAATTTAACAGTGGTGAGTTCGAGTATCTGGAATTAACAGTCACTAATCAAAGTGATTGCTAAACGAAAATCAGTCAACAGATTAGTGATTGCGCTAATGTCAACACCAAACCTCACAAAAATATGGAGAGACAAGGCAGATACGAATGCACACCAAACTGAATTGAAATATCATTATACTATTGAAAACAAATCATGAAACTGGAAACTGAAACATGGACAATATAATCATATATATATATATATATATATATATATATATATATATATATATATATATATATATATATATATATATATATATATATATATATATATATATATATATATATATATATATATATATATATATATATATATATATATATATATATATATATATATATATATATATATATATATATATATATATATATATATATATATATATATATATATATATATATACGCAATATAAGACAGTACGGGTTAACCAATTGGTAAAACTTTTATTACAAATTCAACTTATATAACTGATATCCTGACTGTGCATGTAATTGTTTCTTGTGAAAATTTGCGTGAAATTATATACCAAAATCCTGGTATTCTGGATAACATTTCGCGTCAGACGCGAGCACCATCATGCTCAACGAAGTGAATATGCAGAAATATTGCGATACCCATAATACTTATTAGTTCAGAAATGTTCACCAACTAACGGCAAAAAAATTGAGCTTTTGAGGGGGAATTTATGAGGATCATATAGTAGGGTCTTTTTTTATGGAAGGTTATCTCAATGGAGATACGTTATTTGCAGTTGTGGGAAAAACTCATAAACCCCACAATAATTGAAATTTCGGAGGAAGATGACACTGAGAGAACATGTGACAATATCTCGATAACATTTTTTCAGGTGAGTGGACTGGTAGAAGAGGACTAGGTGAGAGGCAAGCCAGTTCACCCGAATTGAATACTTCATAATTTTTGGGTTTCGTACTCCCAAAAGAAGAAAAGGATCCTTTAAAGAATCACTTTTCGCCAGAAACTCTGATCAACTCTTTCATCTTTCTGTATGTTGAGCTCCAAAAAAATCACGTGCATACACATGTTATGTCACTCACCTCTGCAAAACATACACATGAAATAGAAAAAGAATGCAATTAGATTGACTTCCTCCTATCGCTTACCAACAAATGTTGGTAAGCTTTTGCTTATTACTATTTCAATGTGTACACTACGAGGTTCAAGTGTGGCTTGGTAATCAATCGGACCCAGAAGAACGGGATAGGAAGCTAATTGGTAATATATTAAAACTTATTCTCAATCTGATTCTACCTGCACCTAAAAAACCTTCCTTATTTTTTATTTCCTTTCCTTATTTATTATTTTTTGCAACTGCTGATAGGGGTGTAATTAGAAATGCGGCAGCAAAAATGTAGGATTATCTTGGTTACCAGCATGCACCACTTGTAAAGTTCAGTCGTGTTGTAACGTTGAATCTTCAACAGAAGAAGATCCTTACATTAACGACAAAACAACTTATGTAAACGTGTTAAAACAATTTAACGTCAATTCAGATGAACGAGGAAGAATAAATAGCAGAAGAAGAAAAGGGAAGAGGAGAAGACGAAGATGAAAAATATGATGATAAATGAGATGACCTGATTTTCAAATGAATTTTAATAAGATACACCGTGGAGTACGCTTATCAGTGAAACCACGTTTAAAAAAAATAAAACACGCTAGGTACACTACCTTATAGGTAGCGGGAAAAGATGTGCAAATTATGAAAAATACAAGTAAAGTAATTTTTAGAATAGCTTTTTCCTGCGAAATGGCTGATATCATGAAAAAAAGTACAAAAACAATTTTCGTTGATAATTGCATGATCTACAATTTTCTTTTGAGATACTACACACCACAACAATTGTCGCATCACCTGGTATTCTGAATTCCACAATCGATTGAGCAGCTCGATCGCAGTTTCTTTGTCAAAATTTGGTTTTAGATATATGAGAGGAGAAAAATCTTATCTATGTAGTAACATTTGTTTCCATATGATCTCTAATACGTCTGAAACAAGAATGAGTTTATTTGACTATCAGTATTCATTCAATTTCTTTTCAGTTTTCACGATAAATTAATGCAAGTTTTCTGTCTTTCTTGTTGCTTTTCGAAACTTTTAATTTATTGTAATGGCTGCTGAACGTCCTGGACGCTATTTGGGTGGTTATGAAAGGGTAAGAATTGTAACACTTCTAGAGCAGGGGCGAAGCCAACGTTACGTGGATAACTTGTTGAATAATAACCAAAGCACTATTTCAGGAACAATTAATCGGTACCACGAAACAGGGGAATATGGAAGAAGGGCCGGACAACAACACCAGTTGATGATCGTTTAACTGCACTAAGAGTTCGGCACTGTACGGCTAGAATGCTACAACATGAACTTGCACTTTCCAGAAATGTGCATATTTCACTGCAAACTGTTAGGAACAGGCTCAGAGAAGTCGATATCAGAACAAGGGTGGCTTCTACCGGCCCGCGTCTCACCAGAGAGCATCGAGTTGCAAGACTTCAGTTTGCGAGGGAACATGCAAATTGGAGTATTCCAGAATGGTCGAATGTTCTATTTTCCGACGAGTCCAGGTTCTGTCTAGTATTAAATGATAGACGCATCCCTTTATACAGGCGACCTGGGGAACGGTATCAGCAATGCAATATCCGGCAAACCGAAAACTTCGGAGGGAGCTCAGTAATGGTGTGGGGTGGCATTTCTTTCCATGGCTGAACTGAGTTAGTCCTAGTGTATAATGGAAGAATAACAGCGGCCAGATACATCGCAGATATCCTTGAACCTCGTGTTGTTTGGCCCATACTGCTAGAGTGGTTACAGAATTTCTGCAAAATGCCGAAATTGATATTTTAAGATGGCCAGCCAGAAGACCCGACTTGAATCCCATAGAACATGTTTGGGACAACATGGGGTGGCAAATTCAGCAACGTAGGATGCCTTGTAGAACACAACAACAAATAGAAAATCTGCTTCCTGAAATTTGAAACTTAGTGACTCAAGAGTACATCCAAAATTTGTTTGAGCGGCTTCCGAGACGTATAGTGGCAGTAATTAGGGCCCGGGGAGGTTACACTCGATTCTGAAAATGATTAGTAACCATTTGATGCTAGTTGATTGGTCTCTTCGCGAATGTTTGAAGATGATAGAATTTTTTAATTTTTCATTAACTCGAAAATTGTTGATATTTTCCATCATAAACTCATCTCTTCTGAAAGATATCATCTTATTTTACACTTCTGAAAGTTACCAAACGACTCTAGAATGACCAACCTAAAAGTTTATATAGTACTATCGTAAAAGTAGGGTGATGCGACAATTTTTGTGGGGAGTGTATTATCATGAAGATAACCGTTTCGCTGAAAAATACAAAAAATCCATTTTGGCGAATTTTGAACTTGAATTAATTCTTTTGCTTGTTAGTAATTTATGCAAGGGTGTATGTCTAAATTGACCGGACTGTATATTATTTTCTGCATACCCAACAACAAGATGGTATATTATAACACAAGAATAGGTATAGGGTATAGCCTCATTTTTAGATCTCAACGTAGGAGAGTTTTTGGATCAGAATGAACAATTGAACAAAGATTGAAATCAACGTACTGGTGCACATGCTGTTATATCGTTTCGAGCTGGTCATAAACGTGGCTTTTTCTGAAGTGTAAAGTGGCCCGAAAGACTGTATTTAAAGTATGGGGATCAAAATGAAATTATGAATGCTGCACAGAATCTAATTTTTGTATTCATACAACTAACTGAAATTCTTTGACATAGTAAGTTTTTCTACCAAGCATTTGGTTTGTTGCTAATTGCATTTATTTACGAAAATCGACTTGGAAATGAAATCATTTGAATCATTTGAAGCTACAGGTGTGGTTGCTCTGAATCTTGAAAAGCCATTCTCACGTGTGGGAAAACCCGCCTGAGCGGTAATATTTACACATTTTTTCCCGTACAAATTAATCATGGAAATAACGCCAGTGTGACCCTTGCCTTATCGATAATTTTTACGGTTTTGTATCAACTTTTATCTGAGTAGTTAATTTTTATTAAACAAGAAATGATAGACCGAGATCCATCAGTACAGTTAGGTCTACGCTTCGCAATTGAAGATGAAAAAGAATTTTTCTCGGGAAATAAGCAAGCTCTTGCTATATTCAATTACTGTCCAATTTATAATGTTGTCAACTGGGTACTTGTTCCTGATCTGGAATTCCATGTTATGTTATATCGCCAGCAGCTACACAAAAATGGAAGATCAACTTTTTCAATGAAGAGATCCGAGTTGTTCACATTCCGGCAATTACTTATTCGTACGCGATGGGCATAGTTGCGATCAGAGGTGATAAATTCAAGATAGATTCTCAATCTAGAAATTATACAGAATATTCATTTCCTTTTAACACGAGGAGATTATTGAACATTGTTGGTGCAACGAAAATTACTTCCACTTTTGAATTTCGATTCGTGAACGTCTAAAGGTCTGTTTTAGAACACGATTATCATCTTTAAGAGAATTCAAGGCAGTTAATTTGTAAATGTATTATATGATCTTTCTGTAACTAACCTCATGTTATTATCATACAAATATCAGATCTTTATTAATTTTCATAATTAGGTATCTGTTAAATGCACAATTGAGTATTTGAAACCAAGACCCAATAAAGTTAGATGTAATCTATAACTTTATTGATAGATCCCCGCAGGGTAGGTAAATTACATGTCTGTTACGTACATGTCCCCAAGATTTGTGGATATCTACTCTGAACAGAAAAGATTAATACAAGTGCTATTTTCGCAGAAGGCCTGAAAGAAATAAATGACCTACGTCTTGGCAGACCGAGTAGTCAAAATTGCTTATCTTTGACCAAAAGAAAGGTCGCAGAAGCTTCGTTCAGGAGCTGTTCAATTGCGTCAACTTAGATCCAGATCTGCTAAAAGGGTCATCAGTGGTGGCTGCTTTTACTAGTTTTGCTACATGACAATACAGCATTTATTCGTCTTTTGTGAAAAAAAAATGGGACAAATATCGCCAGAAAACACCACCGCAAGAAACGGAAATAAACAACGTGGAGCAACTAATAAACTACACAACACGTATCTAAAGAGAGTTCAAAACTCGTTAGTGACTCTGAGTACCTTAACGGTTCAGAACGGAACAAAAATAAAGGAAACATAGGTAGTTCATGCCATCAAATGCTCGAAATGACTTCCATTTCCATCTAAACATTTTTGTGCCCTCGAAATGACAGATAGAGAAGTAGCTCGGATGATTTCTTGCGGGTTCAGCTCTGCGAAGGCATTCCTTAATGTACGCTCGAGTTCAATTTTCGTAGTCACAGGAGTGTCGTATACTCGAGATTTCATTTGTCCCAAAAAAAAGCACAGAGGATCTGGCAGGATCTAATCTTCCATACCATCGCTCATCGAACATTCCATGCAATTTTTCCTGCACTAAAGTAGTGTGATGAGGAGGAGCACCATCCATTTGATAGAATGAAGAGGTAAGTTTTCAGAAAAATCTGTCACTGTTCCTTCTAATACACTCCCCACAAAAACTGTTGCATCACCCTACTTTTACGACAATACTATATAAACTTTTAGGCTGGTCATTCAAGCGTCGCTTGGTAATTTTGAGAAGTGTAAAATGAGAAGATATAATTCAAAAGAGATGAGCTTATGATGGAAAATATCAACAATTTTCGAGTTAATGAAAAATTAAAAAATTCTATCATCTTCAAACATTCGCGAAGAGACTACTAATCATTTTCAAAATTGAGTGTTTCCTCCCCGGGCCCCAATTACTGCCAGTATACGTCTGGGAAGCCCCTCAAACAAATTTTTGATGTACTCTTGAGTCACTAAGTTCCAAATTTCAGGAAGCAGATTTTTTATTTGTTGCTGTGTTCTACAAAGCATCCTACGTTGCTGAATTTGCCACCCCATGTTGTCCCGAACATGTTCTATGGGATTCAAGTCGGGACTTCTGGCTGGCCATCTTAAAATATCAATTTCGGCATTTTGCAGAAATTCTGTAACTACTTTAGCTACATGAGGCCGAGCATTATCATGCATATAAATGAAGTTTTCGCCAATCAATGGGCCAAAGAGTACAACATGGTGTTCAAGGATATCTAAGATGTATCTGGCCGCTGTCATTCTTTCATTATTCACTAGGACTAACTCGGTTCGACCATGGAAAGAAATGCCTCCCCACACCATTACTGAGCCCCCTCCGAAGTTTTCGGTTTGCCGGATATTGCATTGCTGATACCGTTCCCCAGGTCGTATGTTAGAGGCATGAGTCTATCATTTCATACTAGACAGAACTTGGACTCGTCGGAAAAGAGAACATTCGACCATTCTGGAATATCCCAATTTGCATATTCCATATTTCCCTGTTTCGTGGTACCGATTGATTGCTCTTGAAATAGTGCTTTGGTTAACATTCAACAAGTTAGCCACGTAGCGTTGGCTTCGCCCCTCTTCTAGAAGTGTTATAATTCTTACCACTTCATTATCACCCAAATAGCGTCCAGGACTTTCAGCAGCCACATTAAATTTTAAGATTCGAAAATCAACAAGAAACACAGAAAACTTGCATTAATTTAACGTGAAAACTGAAGAGAAATTGAATGAATCTGCTATTCAAATAAACTCCTTGTTTCAGAGTTGTTGAGATCATATTGAAACAAATGTTACTACATAGATAAGATTTTTCCCCATATGTCCAATATATATATATATATATATATATATATATATATATATATATAATTCAAATATAATATAGTAAGTATAGTAATTAAGTGTGAATCAAATTTTACTTTGTTCATCATTTCAAGTGGATTTTCATGTAACCGCCACTAGTGTTCAATATTTAAAAACTAAAAATTCTTCACATTATAGAAAATGATAGAAGCTTGATAGTCCTTTGAACAAAACTAAATTTCCGAAAGTGTGAAATAGTTCAAATGAAAACCAGTATATGGAGTGACGGATTAAACAACAACGAACAGGAGTCCGAGGATATGTCGGAGATAAGAACTGAAGAAATATGACTGATCTTCAGAAAAATGAAAGATAATAAGGCATCATGTGAAGACGTAATTGTTATAGAAGCTATAATAATTGGAGTTCAGACTTTAACCGAAAAGATAAAGGATCTGTTCAACCTATACCTTACTTTCAATTCAATACCTGCAAAATGGTACAACACCATAAAACTTTCAATTAATTAGAAAGGTGAGAAGATATACTCCGAAAACTACAGACCGATAGGCCTTGAACGATTTGAATAAATACGAAATGAAAGCCTATTCTATTCAATTCTTACCTTGTTTGACAGAAACGAATCGAGCATTCAAAGCAGCTACGAAGCTAGCCTGAGGTAGTGAATCTTCAAGACTGAAGAGTTCATCTTTGGTGACAGTGTTGGAGCGAGTTTTCAGGACAGCCTTAGAACCAATGGGACTTAGATAGGCTCCAGTTCTATCTCGTAAGGCAAGTTGACCACTATGATATTCGGCAGAAAAAAGGCAGTCTTCGGTACAGGAATCCACTAGTTTGCCTGAAATGAAATTAAACAAGAAATGATACATAACAATGTTTCAATTAATTAGTGAGCGGAGCTTTTTATGACCATTCATTAACAAATATTTGTACGAAGTGAATTATTCAATATATCTTCATGAATGATTCAATATGTATCTAAGAGAAACTGCGCATGTTGATAGTTTGCAAAATATAATCACAACGGTTTAAACGTTTTTGAAAAATGGCAGCAAATAGAACCTCATTAATAATTTATTATTAATTCTTTAATTGAATAAAACAATGATTTTCATTACATTTACAAATTTATGACGCGTTTAACCATACTATGATTTTAGATAAGTAGTATATTTGAATATGTGCCTTTGATATCACTTTGGTAAGAGCAGGTGCTTAGCTCAATAGAGGAAAAATCCAAACAGCATTGTTTTCTAAGGAACTGAAAGGATTTAGTAATGGTGACGAGTTTAGGTCAAATTGACTATTGAGTAAATTTATGGAATTTTTCTGTTTAATAATTTCCAATGCTTCATATATGTTCAGTTTCAATATTATATTATATATTAGTTTCATTATGTAGAATATCAAAGTTAATATTAAAAGCATATTTTTTACAAGTAGATGATTTGCATAGTGAGAATCAGATTTTGGTTTGTCAAAACTGTGTTCGTGTCTGATAACCAAATATTGAAATTTCTGAAAGTTCTAACCAACATGAATTTCATCACAACTCCACAACTTTATGAAAAGTCTCATGGATGACTCGTTGAAATCGTTCATGAAAATCCACACTGCCAATAAAACTAGAATTATAACTATTATTCAACGCTATATGTTTTATAATATTGAGCTCTTCAAATATGTTGTTTTCCCATATTGATATCATGGTGAGTCTAGGTATCATACTGTTATAAGCAGCTATGTTATGTTGATGTGGATATGCGGAAGAATCCTGAAATGTAATATCTGTATGAAATGGTTAATGGAAAATAGAAAAATGATGTCTGACAATTTCGGTTATAGTTAAATCCAGAAAGTTAATGAAATTCTCAGTTTCCATTTTTAAAGTAGACTTTATACTAGGGAGAATTGAATTTATACAGGAACTTAATTATCTATTTGTACCTGTGAAATAACAGATTATGTTATCCACATATCTGAACCAATAAATGCAGTGTTTCGACAGCGGATGATCATGAATTATTTTTCAATGTTATCCATGAAAATTTAGGTTAGAAAATGACAGAGAGGATTAATTTTGTTTTAAACATACTTCTGAAAGATGTATCAGTTCTGATTGTATAATGGGATTCACATCATCATTCTGCAGTTCTTGGATAATCAATTTCAATGGATCGTGAGGTGGAACACTAGGTTAGACATTAACTACTTCCCAGGACATAAGTGTAGTATTATTTCGTAATACAGCATGTTGAATTGTTTGATGTTGTTGAGAATTTTGGACTGAAATTACATGAATGTTCAATGATATCTATAAGATAATGTGAAAGTTTAGCTGCTGGGGCTGTAAAGTATGAGAAAACTGGTCTGATGGATAACCTTTCTCATGGAGGTTGACTAGAGAATAAAGTTTTGTTGACTGCGGATTATCAACTACTACTTATCTGATGAACCACCCTGTGCTGAAACGCGACATAAGTTTGCCAATAAAGTGAAAATTTGAACATCATTGTTCCATATACACTCGGAGGCAAAATTAGCGGAACACTCGAAAATTTAACCAAATTCGAAGTCCGATATTTTTCCTAATTCTCAACCGATTTAGATGATTTTTTCGGCAAGTTATAGATCAACTCTTCTGCTTTGTAGAAATTATAAGAGAAAACAAAAAAAAATTGAAAATTCATTTTTTATACGGGGGCAAAACTAAAAGTGTTTTTTTTGTCAAAAATTCGTAACACCCTATGGAATTTCGTGGTCCGAGTTGAAACGTACAATATCATGGTCTGTCAAGACACATCTTCCTACAGTAACGCCCTTCTTGTTTTATGCATTTATCTCTATTTTTACAAGAGATATCCAATTTGAAGCGAAAAGTCACAAATTTCAAGAATTTATTTTTAATCTTGCGTAGGTGCATAACATCGAAGGTAAGCCAAAAAATAAAATCAAATTTAGAGAAGCGGAAATCTAACGAAATGAAAATTTTTGAAATTCACTGGTCAATTTCACGCTCCGGGAGAACTCGAAGTACACTGGAAAAATCGTTGATTTTGCACATTTATTTTTGAATTTTTTTGTGTGACACTCTATAATAATTATCATTCCTGTCCAAAATTGAGAGCAGGTGTGTATCCTGGCGATACACTGAAATGAAATGAACATGTTGAGAAAAATGTTCATGATGACCCACAAAACAAAACATTTGATTTTAGTAGCGAGTATGACCCCTCCGAGCTCTTATTACAGAGCGCATACGATTTCGCATACTCCCAATGATGTTGTCTATCATCTGTTGAGGTATGTTGTCCCACTCTTCCACCAAAGCCAATGTCAGCTCTTCAACGTTGCCTGGATTCCGTTGTCAAACCCTTCCTCCAAGAATGTCCCAAACGTGTTCGATCGGGTTTAAATCCGGTGACCGCGACGGCCAGTCCATTCGTGTGATCCCAACTTCATTGAGATATTCTATCACTATGCGCGCAGTATGAGGCGCGCGTTATCGTGCATAAAAAGGAAATTTTCCCCTATGTAAGGAGTAAAAGGCACAACATGGGGCTCCAAGATTTCTGTTAAATACCGATAGGCATTAAGTGATCCATTGCCAATAATCTCCAGTTCTGTTCGTACTCCCAAGCATATGCCACCACATATCATAACTGATCCTCCACCGTATTGCTCAGTTCCTGCGAAGTTCGCATGATTGTACCGTTCCCCCGATGCCTCCATATTCTATCTCTACCATCCACGAAATTCACACAATATCGGATCTCATCACTGAAAAAAACTGGTCTCCACTGATTGATTGTCCATGCTACATGTTCCCTAGCAAACGCCAATCTTGCTACCCGATGAGCTCTATGGAGTCTTGGTGCTCTTGCTTGCGCGTATGATCTCAGACCAACTTCATTTAATCGTCTTCTGACTGTCCTCACACTGACGTTAATGTTATCCACTGCTTGTAAAAGGTTACGTGCCTGAACAGCAGTAAGACGAGGATTTCTTATGGTATGATTGACGATGAAACGGTCAAGTATAGCGCGGGTTGCCCGATTTCTTCCTTGTCCTCGCCTCCTCACGTACATTCCAGTTTCCCTGTAACGTCGGTAGATTCGATGGATAACCGACGTCCAGACACCCAACATGGTACCGACTGAGCGGTAGGTGCGCCCTTCCTCGATCAATGTAACTGCCCTTGCTACTGAGGTTGGTGGTAAATCTCTCATTCTGAATGAAAAATACCGTTTCGAATCGTAAACAGTAAAAGAATCACAAAACACCGCAACCGATCGAATTTGTATCAAATCAAAGAATGGAAAACTCTCATTCTTTAAACAAGTGCAAATGTGGTCATATACAAAAAAAACGTGTGTTGTATTTCATATTTGATAAAAAAAGGTGTGCACATGTTTGAATGAAAATTTTTATCAATGGTCCCAGAATTCGGTTGTGTATTTTAATACCTACCGACTGTTATCTCCTATGAATTCCTAATTTTCACCAAATTAACCAAATTGTCATCAATAACTAATGCAATTCAAACATAAAAATCGCAAACGACAATTTCGACACGCCTGAGAGATAATAAAAAAATTCCAAATTGATAGATGAATTTTAATGACAATTTCTTGATTCAATGGAATTTCTCCAAAATGGTGATTTTCCACTTGAAATTAAATATATTTTGCAAAGATAGAGATAAACGTATGAAACAAGAAGGGCGTTACTGTAGGAAGATGTGTCTTGACAGACCATGATATTGTACGTTTCAACTCGGACCACGAAATTCCACAGGGTGTTACGAATTTTTGACAAAAAAAACACTTTTAGTTTTGCCCCCGTATAAAAAATGAATTTTCAATTTTTTTTTGTTTTCTCTTATAATTTCTACAAAGCAGAAGAGTTGATCTATAACTTGCCGAAAAAATCATCTAAATCGGTTGAGAATTAGGAAAAATATCGAACTTCGAATTTGGTTAAATTTTCGAGTGTTCCGCTAATTTTGCCTTAAAATAAAGCAGATCTTAATTTCCACCGAAATAGGTTTGTGCAGGATCTCTTTAGCAAGTGGTGCTAATTTTCTTTATATTATTCTATTGTCCAGATTTAAGTCTGAGGCCACCGTTTCGCTCTCCAATAAGGTAGACCCTAATTAACTTGTACTCTTTTCTTAGGAGATGGAGTCCGTTTTTGGTCCATGAATAGCGCTAGAAATATTTGCCATGGTGACTACACACGTATGCGCCCGGGCATTATCTTGATCGAAACACACAATTCGGTCGTTTTTGCTTAAATAAAAATCAAGTCTGTCCAAAACCTCTGAATATTATTCGCTAGTAAGAGTTTTACCCTTTTCAACATAATCGATAAGAATGACACTACCAGGATATCAGAAAACTGTGGCTATGACATTGTTGGCCGATAGACATTATTCCTTGCTTCCAGGTATTTTGAAATGCTATGTTTCCGCAACAGTTACGCAATGGTGGAATAATTTTTTCTGATTGCGGCTGAACATCGCCAATAACTCATTTCATGAGGTCACACGGTTGTGCTTATAGTCGAATGTGAACCATTTTATCTGAATATTCATGTAAAATGTGATGTAATCCGCTAAGTTGATCGACGTCATTTGTGTAGGTACGATTTCCACAGAAAAAAGTAACACGTTTTCTCAATCAATCTAACCTAATCATTCAAATTGATGCTGCAGAGTCCCCATAGTATCTATCATCTAGTATCTTTGGTTTCGGTGAGAGTTTTCATGTGCAAAGAAAATGATAAATCATCCAAGGTTTCGAGAACAAATTTCACAAGCAGCTTCATGTTCCATTCTTATTTCTCAAATGAAAAACTCCAAAGTCCTTCATTTGAGTCTCATTCAAATCTATATATTTTACAGAAGAAGTCTCAGAATATAACTGACGGAAAACAAATAGTGTTCATACATAATGCAAGATCATTGCTTCTATTATCGATTCTACTCCAAACAATAGCATTATTTTCTGCAAGTATCAACAGAACAAAAAATATGGTGGTATAGAATGAAAAATTCTGATAAGGATAGCGTTTTTCTACTGGATCTCCCATATCTTGCATAATCTGACAAATAATCGGTTTGGTTTCTATTAAGAAATTCTGTTGTAATGTAAATTTATGTCCTTAAATAAAGCTAACAAGGTTTGTCAAAATAAAGTATTTGAAAAGATATTGAAATTAAAATGATAAAATTCACTATAGAATCACAGTAATACTCAAAAATATAAAAAAACATATGAAACATATGAACAATACGTCGACATTGAGATCAACCCGAAAAACAACAGGAAAAAGTCCAAGAATTCCTCCACAGAATAAAAAACGTTTTCAAGTAGTAGGTGCTTAATTTCAGTGGTCAGTTATTTCAGTTGTAAAGACAACTTGATGTAGGGTTTAGGCAATATAAAGTTGTTTTGAGTTCGAGTGAGTGGTGCTGAACAAAGTACGTTTTATGCTGGTGAAAATAGATGAGACAATTTTCAATAAACGGCCTCGAATATTGAGTATCCGTAGTTTTTTAAATCGGAGAGAGAGAGAGAGAGAGAGAGAGAGAGAGAGAGAGAGAGAGAGAGAGCAACAGCTTTTTTTTTGCACGTATTGTCGACATTATCATTTCAGGACAACATAGCGTCTAAGGTGTCAGAATCGCACCAATACTGGTGGTGTTTTGAGCTGGGAAAATGAGTTCCTGCGCTCAATATACATTTAAGGACAGACTATTTGCGTCAAGCCATATTTTTGCATCCATCCTAGCTGCAGCCGATTTCGCCTGTAGATCATGGACATTTTCCGCCCTGTTAATAAGGGATGTGTAAAAATCTTTGTGTCGTCAGATTGAACGTTATAGTAAATATCATCCTTGTATATGACGAATGAAATTTGGCCTAGTATGGACCCCTGAGGACTCCCACAGTTAATGGTTTCTTCTTCGAACTCTTTCTATTCCATTCAACGTCCTGATATCTATCCTGACTGTAAGAACTCAGCAATTACAGCGCCGGTTAATGAACTCTGTAGTTTTCCAATTTAAGAATTCATATTTTGTTGTTTACACTGTCGAACGCCTTGATAAGGTTCAGATATGTAAGCAAGGCATCTTACAAGTTAAGAAAGGCTTCAAAAATGAAATCCACAAACTGAAGACTCAAGTGGTTGATCAGCCTCGTTTGATTATTGACCTTGGTTCAGCACTAACTTCAACTCCAAGAAATATACCAAACTAGTTTTTATCAGAGCCGAAAGATTTTTGAAAAAGCAGGTAGAATTGATAGTGGTCTGTAGTTCTTGCATTTATCGATATCATCCTTCTTATACAAAGGGATGACTTTAGATATTTTGAGTTCAATAGGGAAGTAATTCTGTTGGAAGCAAATGTTTATCAAAAAAGCTCAAAGGTTCAGACAGAAAAATTTGAGTGTGTGGTTTGCTTTTTGGACTACGTAAAGGTGAATAAATTGTTCAAAGGGATTTACCGATCTCCAAATGTAAGATCACTATATATATATATATATATATATATATATATATATATATATAAATGAAAATAATCGATTTAGAGCAGAGTTTCTCAATTAACTTCCACCTAGTTATCAATGACTAGTTATCAATGAAACAACAAATCGTAAAAATAGTGTGGACAATCTTCTTAGGACAGTTTCTGAGGAGTTTTATGATTCTACTGTTTGACTATTGTACTATTCAATCTGTACCCTTACATAGATGGGCTGTGTGACTGGAGGACTGGAGTTGTGTTTCTGATCCGGATGCTGAATGCCCGAGGTTTCTCAATATATATATATATATATATATATATATATATATATATATATATATATATATATATATATATATATACAGGGTGCTTCAACGAAAACTAAACAGAGGCTATATCTACCAAGATATTCATTTCTGATCAAAACGCAAAAACAGGTCAATTTTTGTTTCAAGGGGACATCTTTTGGGGAACAATACTTGCCTGAAACATCAATCTCCTAAGCGGGGGTTGCAATCCTTGAACATTTTGAATAGGGAAGATGGGTCGATTGATGACTCAAAAGAAAAATGGTATCTTTGTCTACATTGCCTTGAACGAATTTCCATTTTTAATTGAAAACTGTAGAACATACAGGGTGAGCAACTGAAAGATAGGGAAGACTATTGCCCTGAGACTATTCAAGTTTCAGTGAGGTGAAATGGAACAGATCCAT
Organism: Cryptolaemus montrouzieri; assembly: GCA_013387265.2. Lineage (NCBI taxonomy): Eukaryota > Metazoa > Arthropoda > Insecta > Coleoptera > Coccinellidae > Cryptolaemus > Cryptolaemus montrouzieri. The sequence goes on from JABFTP020000062.1 coordinate 43,396,155, forward strand.
GCTGATCAATGGCAGTCATCATCAAGTACCATCGTCATCTCGAATTTCAACCATTGGGGCAGGGGTGACAACCCTTGAAAATTTGGAAGAGGGTAGATGGGTCGAGTGATAACTCGAAAGAAAGGTATTATCTTTGTCTGCATTCCCGTGAAAGAATTTTCATTTTTGATTGAAAACTGTAGAAGATACAGAGTGAGCCACTGAAAAATTTTGTAAGATTGTAAGAAATCTTACAATGATACTTTCATTGCAAATGCAGAGGATAAGTCTATTGCTTCGTGAAAAATCATAAACCCTAATAAGCTTAAGATAACTACCAGACCCTTATATGTGCTTACTTCAGATGATTTTAACTACTTCTTTTGTAAGGCATCTCTCGAAACTGTTCAAATGTTAGACGACTCTAATAACAGTTGCTTATACTTCTTGAATTTAGTGAAGATGGTGGCTCTAGATTAGATTTCCTTGAATTGAGCTGCTTAAATAGGATGAAACTCTTCAGAGAATTGAGGGATTCGAGAAGTTTTAATGTTTTTGGTGATGAGAAAATGAACGACAATAGCGATTAACAATCTAATGAACATAGATTATACTTATTTCGAAATATTGGGGCTTTTTTCTCGACATTTCGCATGATTGCCTCTGTTGAAATTTTTAGGAGCAAGTTAGAGGAGTTTCACTTTTCTAGAGGTGCTATATATCTTCCATGTTCACATTCGTCAAATAGGCAACAATGCGTCACTTTCAATGGCATACAATCGAAGTTAAATGCCCACAAAAATAGGCGTTCTCCACGTTTTTGGTAAGGGGGCATTTCTGTAATTTTTGCGGATGATACCACGCAGTTAAGAGTGGTTCTGACCTCAAAACTATGAATGATTTCATATAAGCAACTAAAAATATAGTAAAAGACTGGCTACTTGCTAATAAATCAGCGTTAAATAATGCTAAGACTGAACTCAAATACTTTTTACTCAAATCACAAAAGGGTATTGATTGTAGTGTAACTTTTTTCCTAAGTGTGACCTTTGATGAGAAGCTGTGGCAAACTCATGCATATCAGATTTTGGCATTTGCATCTAGTGGTCTATATGTACTGAGAAAATTGCATATTCGAGTTGATTCTTCAAGTGGCGTTCATGCTATGTTTAAATCCAAAGTTGCCTAAGCTATCATGGCTTGGGGGTCATTCACCCTGTAGCCAGTGAGTCTAGGTATTGCAAAGGTGTTGTTGCTGGATTAGGCTATCGGGATGATTGTATGGATTCCTTCAGAAGGTTCAGAGTTCTCACCAGCCCTCGAATATATTTCTCAATGTTCATTACATGTAAAAAATAATGTAAACTATAATCTGAGGTGCAATCTTCATTTTTATAACATTCGATTCAGCGATTTTGCGGCAGCAAAAAATAAGCTCATCTTGCTCACCAGCATGCACCACTTGCTAGGTCGTGTTCAAATGTTGAATCTCCAACAGGCGAAGATCCTTACATTAATGACGAAATAAGTGATGTATTGTTGTTAGAACAATTCACGTGAGCTCAATGAGTTGAGGAAGAAGAAGGAATAGAGGTGGAAGAAGGTGAAGTAAAAAGAAGAGGCAAAAGAAAAAGATGAATAAGACGACGACGAATTAGGTGACTTGAAATTCCATTAAATTTTATTGGGATGAACTGCCGAGGACTACCGGAGAAATCACGTTGAAAAAACGCGCCGTACACTTTTAATAGGTTGCGTGAAAACGTGTGTATAATATTAAGAATGCAACTGAAGTAAATTTTAGAATCGATTTTTCTCAGAAATGATTAATGACATGAAAAGAAATATAGGGGCAAATTTTGCAGATAATGCATGATCTACCAATTATTGTAGGAGATAAATTTATCATGAAAGCAACCGCTGAAGAAAAAAACATGAAAAATCATTTTTGCGAACTTGGACACAGAATCGAAGAGGATTTTTCACAATTTCATCATAATAGCGTCCCTCAAATCCAAGCAAATTTTTAGCTTGGAACGAATTCATCCAAGGGCAAATGACTAAACTGACCGGACTACTGTTCGATATGAAAAAAATAATCGATAGATCTTTACTGTTGAGTTTTTCCTGTGAGTTCTAGTTTTTTAATATATACTACTATATTTCCACCCTTTGGGGAATCTTTGATTGAACCATTGGAATTGAAAAGTGTTTATATCGCACTAATGAATCAATATTTTTGTTGAATTACTGCACTAATATTTATTTATTCAAATTAAATATCACTTATACAAACTTACCTGTGAGAGAAAGATATTTGTTGTTGCACGTGTGGATAGCATACTTTCCGGATTCCTCTAATCTAAATTCTAAAGTGAAAAGGGTGTCTTCGCCCCATGGAATGTTGGCATCAACGTGAATTTCGTCCAGATTCTCAGAAAGATGGGCGAAACGTTTTCTTCCCACTGATCTCAAATTCATCTGAAAGAAAGAAGATGATTTCTAGGATGGAGTACACAAGTTTCAACAAGTAATAATTATAATTATATTATAATATCACATAGGTTGCTCCGTGGTTGGTCATATTTACAGTTTGAATCTGATGACAATTTGATGGTTAATACCTAGTTTGCAAGACCAGGGAGGCATGGGAGGACAGACGAAGGCCAATTGAGTCTTAAAAATTCTGTCTTCAAAAATAATACATCAGGTTTTTCGCAAGCAAATACGAGATTCATCGCTATCTATTTTTAGGATGAGGTTATGTATTTTCCGTCTTTCGTTCAAGCAGAATAACTTGTATGAGCCGTTTCGTTCGAAATTTAATGTAGATTATTTTCCTACGAGGAGTCTATATAAGTTTTGTGTATATTTGTAATGAAACATAAAAATTTCAATGCCTTGTGAAGAGTTCCCCCTTTAACATAAATACATTTTTGAATGCAATGCGCTCCAACAGGTATTCTACCCGATTGTTGTTATCCCATAAGTAACATTATAATTTAAATGACTATAAACAAGGCTAGAGTATACATTTAGAAAGGAATTTATACAGAGTTCTTTATTTTATAGATTGCATAAAACAGGGAATTGAGTTTCTTGTAGATTGCAGTCATTTGAAAAGACCAGCCTGAATCTTAATCGAGATACACCTTCAAGAACCTGACCTCATTGCTGGGGCCAGCTGATTGAACTCGCAAATGATCGGTGTGCTGACATCATAACCGACAGTCGCATTAAAGAAGATACATTCAGTTTTATCTATATTCAATATCAATGCATTTGTTTTGCACCATCTGCTGAACTCGACCATCATGACTGTGCATCTCTCCGAAAGCCCCCAGGCTCCTCGCCGTTAAGAAAGAAACAAAAGTGGATCGAGAACGGAGCCCTGCGGAACTCCAAGATCAGCCGACATTCTCTTTGACAGTGAATCTGCATTCTAACCCGAATACGACTGTCGGATAAGAAACTGTTGATACAGCCCAGAAAGAAACAAAAGTGGATCGAGAACGGAGCCCTGCGGAACTCCAAGATCAGCCGACATTCTCTTTGACAGTTGATCTGCATTCTAACCCGCATACGACTGTCGGATAAGAAACTGTTGATACAGCCCAGAAAGGTACATCTGAATCCAAGAATATATAATTTCGATTATTAAAATGTATGTAACAGCTAGTCAAATTCTTTCGGCTGGTCGAAGAATAGGCCTGCCATAATAGTCTAGGACCAAGTGACTCATACACATGTTTTACAAAAGTAACAACTACACTCCATAGACCTTGCCGACCGGAACACATGCTGACAATTTGTTATTCTTTTATGTCTACTTAAGTAATTTACCATCCGATCGAAGACTCTTCAAAAAATTTTCGAAAGAACATCCAAATTGAAGATGGGAAGTAGTTTGCCATCTCCAACGGATCATTTTTCTTATGTATAGGTATCACAATTGCCTCCTTCAGAAAAACTGGAAATTTGACAGAAGTAACTGACAGATTGAACATATGTGATAGTGGCTGAGAGACAGTCTCTGATATGAATCTTTACAATTGTGCAGAAACAATAGCAGACAAAACTTCCGGTGAAATCGAAAAGAGAAAAAAGGTACTTGTTGCCATACAAGATGAGGTACAGGATTTCGGTAGAAAATTTGAACAGACATGTTCTATTAATGGTTGGCAAGTAATTTTAGAAAGCCAAGACAATGTCCTTTGGTTTATCACATTTGAAATCTCCAATCCTAAGTTTCTTAGCTCTTTTTCTAGCATCTAGTTGACCAGTCTCCCTTTACACAATCCATCCATCCTCAGTTTTTTCCTCTTGAGTAGGAGAATCTTTTTGGTTCAGCATGTTGAGTACGAGAGGGACTTTTTCAACAGTCTCAAACTCAAAACTTCTTCTCAGGCCAAGACTTTCCCTAGCATTTCTAATCTTTCAGAGCCTAGTTTTTGGAAATGGAGAGCCAGTTGGTCAGTCATTTCATTATCATGTGTCTCGATGTGGTCAGGCGTCCACACGGTGCCTTTTTAGCTGAATCGAGGTAGGGGAGAGATAACGAATTTGACACTGGAACCAAAAATCCCTGTTTAAGTTGTACTATTTTACAGCCATCATTATAGAATACTTATGCGTCCCTAGGTAAAACAATTTCTGCTTATGAATATCTTTCGCTAGTGTTGGTAGGAAAGATTCAAACATACAACAAAATTTCTCTGATGAATGTAAAAAATGTTTTATACTCGTGGATATGATGTTTTCCTTTGGGCATAAAATTTACTAAATATTTTGCAAATTTGAATCCAGGAAACGAGAATCTATCTTAATACGAATATCCAGCGTTATATCTATTTCCCAAAACAATAAGTAATATAGGACATGTTTGATATCATCAATTAACATTTTTATGAAAAATTTGATTTTCATGAAAATATATCTCTAGAATATTTCTTGTTATTACTTTGATGACGACTCCAATAAGACCTTCATTTAAAATGTTAACGTCAAGCTACTTTATACCTTGGAGTAAGCTTAGTGATGCTAGAATGGTTTCTGTTTAGAATTACAATATTTGCATTTTGTAAAGGCAATAATTTGAACGGTTCTGTATATAATTCTGTGCTACATATTATTTGCAATTCAAAGTAAAGTTGATAGTGCTTCAATGTTAATTTGTATAACGTGACACGTCCTTGAATGCAGTTGGTACGACAGTTACATCTGTTTAGTAGGAAACCAAGATATTTTCACGATATAGTAAAACAAATTTATGAGTTATAAACAAGTCAGCATGAGCTCATTTCAAAGGCTATTGAACTTAAAGAACCGGTGAAAAATTATAAGGACGAAGTTTCTATACACGAACTCAAAATCAGAGTTTGAGACTAAAATTTAATAAACTATCATCGATCCCACCTTATGGTGCATTCTGTGTCATGTCAGCTCTTCTTATAATATTCGGATTGGCTATTACGGACAATTTTTCCCGAAAATCGAGTTACCATTTTCGAGGATAGATGACACAAATATAGAAAGAATCATGCCTTTTATCCACGAATTCAATATGGCAATAACCCCAGAATATATACACACAGCCAAATTTATATGGAATCACTCGGTATTTCACATTATTGGTTGTTTTTAACCATGGGGCTCTGACAACTTGTGAGGAATGAAGTTTTTTGTTGTAAAACTGGATAGAATGAATTATTTCCACATGTTCGGGATATTGTACTCAGTCGTCACTGAGATTTGAAACTATTAATTTCAAAATTTAAAAAAGCCTATAATCATAATTGAAAATGCCTTTCGTTGGATTGTTCGATGTGCAGAGGGGTCGAATTATTGCTCTCATTGAAGAAGGGGTGACACAGAAGGATATAGCGGCCACAATGGGGGTATCACAAGGGGTGATTTCAAAAGCCTACGCCCGATACGTGCAGCTACAATCTCTGCAAAATAGGCCTAGAAGAAGTCGAAGAAATCACCGCTTTTTGTGTCAAATTACAAGACGAGACCTTAGTGCGTCGCACCCTATACTCCAAAAGCAATTTCTGGAAGCAACAGGCATCCGTTTATCAGTCGAAACAATACTTCAAAGACTTCGTTCAGGGGTTTTATACAGCAGAAGGCCCTTAAGAGTTCCAGAGCTAACCAGACAACAAAAAATTAACAGACTTAATTGGGAAATCGAGCACCACAACTGGAATATTGAGATTTGGCGAAATGTTCTTTTTTCGGATGAGATCAAAATTGGTGTTCGAGCAGATGACCGCCGGATTCGGGTTTTAAGGGGTCGTGGAAGACAAGCTAGACTCCGAGCAGCAAGACAAATTCGGAAATACCAAAGGGCAGTGTTATGTTTTGGGGTGGAATTATGCTGGAAGGCAAAACAATTTGATTTTGTTTCTTGCGAGTGTAATGGCTAGAAATTGCGTGGACCTAGTGCTGGAGCCCATAGTGAGACTCTGGCGAGGTGCCCACGGTGAGAATTTCACTTTTATGCAAGACAATGCTCCTCCGCGACATTATCTTGAAATAGAAGGGATCGCTATTCTGGACTGACCAGCTTGCTTTTCATACCTAAATCCTATTGAACATTTATGGGATAATCTCGAAATGAAAATTAGATCGTGCCAGGATAATCCAAGAATCCCACAACAGCTCATCCAAGCCGCCACAGAAGAGAGGCAGAATATCACCCCGGAGGAGGTCGAAAACCTAATCCAAAGCATGCCTAGACGGATTCAGGCTTGGATCAGAGCAAGAGGAGGTAATACAAGCTACTGAGGTCAAGAAAAAAACACCTACTCAGTGAGAAAACAATTTTCAATGTTTTTACTACATGCGGAAAGTCTCTTATTTTCTTTTATTTGTTTCTTTCTTAAAATGAACCTTAGTTTATTTCAGGATTCAGGGTTGTATCAGGGCAACAGGAGGTAATGCAAGCTACTGAGATTGAGAAAAAACACCTACTCCGTGAGAATTTTTCTGCTACATGCGAAAAGTCTCTTATTTTCTTTTATTTGTTTCTTCCTTTCAATTAACCTTAATTTATTTCTTTTTTTAATTGAAATATCTCAAGAACGATCAGTTCTAACAATCCTTCGAAATTTCCAAAATCCCTGAGGTAATATTCAAAATATCGGATGATTCCATATAAATTTGGTTGTGTGTACCATCAGAATATGGGAAACATGCACCATAGTGATAAAAAAATTTCCTCTTCAAGATCTACTACACAGATTATAACAGCGATAGAAATAATTCGATAAGTAATAAAAATACAGGGGGTGTTATAATAATAGGACGACATTCGCCTTCTATTAATTTTGCACTTTCCTGTGAGAATGTGAAACATTTGTTCTTATTGGTATCAATTCATTGTTAGTGAACTGTACAGGGTGTCCCAACCTCGATGGTCCAGGGTTATATCCGGCAACAGGAAAACACGAAAGCATATGCAATACCTTGAGCTAACTTCATTTTATGCTTAAAAGATGGCTTTCGAGAAATTCCAAATTATTAGATCTGGCATCATCAAATTTATTTTCCCGAAACAATTTTTTTCATTTGACATTTTCGAACAGAATGTTTTTCTGACTTACTTTTATCAAAACAGTTTTTCCATTCTTATATCGTTTTATGCAAAGAGGTATTATAACTCTATGATTATATCGATTAGAACAGAGTGGACGATAATATCATCTGACCTATGTGAAATAAAAAACAGATAGTTTGAAGCGCAACAATCACTTGCTTACATTAATCATTGCATTATTATTTTGCACCCTAAATTTCACTATTGAGAAACAATAATGAGAACAACGAAAAAGTTGATTTGTTACTGGTTATTGAGGAGCTTAAAACAAGCAAAGATTTGAATATTATCTTCAATTCGTTTGTTCGAACACGAGGATGGTTTTAAATTTCGAAAAAAAGTTAAAAATTATCGAAACCAGCAGATAAACGAAGAATCAACAAACGTTCTTGAATCCTGCGTCAGCAACTCATCAGTTAGACTTCCAAACTTGTGAAAGCGGAGTTTCATCGCTCTTCAGTCGCAAACTAGAGGGGCAAATCGATTTAGCTACACCAAAATTTCTCGAAATCCTCTTATGTAACTTTTTTGCACTCTCATCATCCTACCACGAACACTATGGCTTTAGAAGAGGTTACTCTATGGTAACATATCGTGTTAGGGATGTTGCGGAATGCTTCAACGTTTAGGCTAACCGATTGCTTGTTAATTAGACAGGGTTGACCTTAATTTCTAGGTTAAACTAAACGCGTTGACTATGTAACGCCCGCGGCATTCCTGGTTTCGGAGTTTCCTGAGCAACTCAAATAGTTAGATATGAATAATATCTTTCGAAAGACATTTTTGTGGCTTAACGAGATCCGCAGGGCTCTCATTCGAACACCGTTCTATTTGCCATATCGATGTAAAAAAAGTTATGAAATGTAAATTTTTGTAGTTTGCAGATGATAAGAAATTATTTCTGACGATTAAAGAAATTGCAAATGTTGCAGCGATTTGATACCCTGATAGAGTAGTCAGTTCAAAACTCATTGAATTTGACTTTTGATAGATACTGCTTGATTCCTTTTCATACATCTACCGAACTGATTAAAGACAATTATGTTATGTGAGAGAATTGATTGAAATACTTAACAATCTAAAAGATCTAGGTATGATTCTCGATAATCAATTGAATTTCAAGAAACATACTGGCAAGGTCTCATTTAGAGCATTCCAGCTGCTGAGGATCATTATTACTAATTCGGAGGAATTGAATCCAGGTCTAAATAAGATCTCATACTTTACGCTATTTCTATTCATTCTGGAATATGGATTCGGTGTCTAGTTTCTTTACTATCAATGTGACTTTTCCACAAGAGTTTTACGTAAATTTTTGCGTCATATGTCATTTAGGTTGAATACCAGAAATCAAGATATTTAATTAGTAAAATCTTTATTTGGTATGGATTCTTTCTTTAAACGTAAAATTTTATTTGACTTAAATTTTTTCTTAAAGTTGGTCAAGGGAGTTATTGATTATGTCATACTTTTGAGAATGATAAACTATACTATTTAGAAATTCTGTATGTCTAACTGAAGTTCACATTTTTTTATTGATCGCTGCGTTTAACAGATCAAGAAACTTGGGAGGGGTATGAATATTTTGGTTCATCACATGAGAGTTTGAAAAGAAAGTTCAATATTCAAATTGATGCTAGTATGCGTACGTATAATGCGTGTTTCATCTCCAACGAACCACTATGTTTATTTCTTATTCTGTAGTGATTGAAAAAATTTGCCGAACCACGTCGAACGATATTGTTTGGAGGCGATTCAACCCTCAACATTGAATAGGGCAAAGGGGTCGTCCGATACTGCATTTGAAAGTTATTCGAAGCCTCTTTACTATGGTGAATGGGAAAAGTAGTTATGGAAAATCTTTTCCGCAAAAATTAATTTTTCATCTCAAACGAGTCAACTTGAACATCTTGGCTATTTCCAAGGTTATAGAAACAACGAAAAACCTTCAAATCAAAAATTAATTTTTGTTTTGTAAACGTTTCGAAGGTAGTTATCGTCTGCGTGTATCGACCAGTAAATTACTCAGCTTGAAGATTCCAACCGTGCCCTCAGTTTAGTGATTGCCGTACGGTTCCTATAAATATTTGTAACTGATGGAATAACAATTTATGACAAAGTTATTGAATAGGTGCTTCCAAGGGGGGTAAACAAAATAACTTACTTGATTTTATACGAGAACTTTTTTTCGGTGATAGGACTGCTTGCTAGACTCAAACTAGCGTTGCGCTAAGGTGAACATTAATCATTATTATCGATTTTGTAGAAAATTCTCGTTTCCACACAGATATTAGTTTGTATTAAATTATCACATAATATTTAATTGAAACAATCGTTATTATATCGTAAAGGAACGTGAATTTTCCAATTGGAAAAAAAACCACTAAACTCATGAAAAATAATCAGAAATTTCGGGATGTTTCAATTTTCCCCTTCGGTTTCATGCTAACCACTAATTAAATTCAAACATTTGAGGCTTGTGTGCCAGTTAGAATTACCTTAGAATTTTGATGATCGGTGAGCGTGTCAATGACGAAATTATAGACAGGCGATAGTTCGTAATCTATGAGGTATAATAGTTTGTTATTTGGAAATATGCCTAATTTCAATAAGTTCTCCCAATTACTGAATATTCAGAACTCTAGCTTTATCGTTTCGAGAAAAGAACACAATGCCTTCTGCTCGACTTGGCAGGGACACTGACATCAGATTATATCTCGGAAAATTCATTACATAGATAAATAAATTAAACATCACATGAAACTTCAACCACAGTATAATTTCTTCAGTAAATTCGGTAAAAACTACAATTTCTGTTTTTGACTCAAGTTTGTTTATCGGTTGTTTGTGAAGTGTAATTTACACTTTCACAAGCATGATCTTAGCTCCAAGAATATTAATAAGTATTAATATATCATGGAAGTCTTTTGAATGTCATCCGTACAAAATATAAGCAATTAAATCTGGTTTGTATTTGATCCTCAAGTTTTCGGCTATAATTTTCATGAAACTAATGTGTTTTATTTTTAGTTTCTTAATATAGTTGATGATGATCTTCTTTAATATTTCTGTATGTCGAAGTATTCACGACTCATCATAGCATAAAATAATTCTTTCATCTAGAGTGCATTTGTGACTAACGAGCTTGATAAAAATGACTTCGTACAGTATACAACGAAGCGTAAATATTGTTGCTTTGTAACATAAAAATCACCTCTTTGTGAAAAAAATTGAAGTAACATTAATTGAATTTTATAGTTTACATATAGGTCCTAAAAAACTATTTCGAAAATTTTAAGAAACCGGTTCGACGAAAGATGAAAAGAGAAAAGTAATGGTAATGGTTGTTAACAAGACCATATTGGTTTGGTTTGTGTAAGTGTTTCTGAAGTACCTGGAATCTCCATCAGTCTACAACAAGATTGACTCAGTAAATCAACGACATGATATATTTTATTAGAGTATTCGGCTCTTAAGAACAACAGAGTGAGCCATGAGGAATTCTCAAAACTCCTACCTTGTTAAGATCTTTATGGTGAATTCTAAATAACCGCTGATAATGTATGATTCCATCGAATAAGGGCAAACTAAGAATTTTTACTGTTGAACGGTAATTTCGGTTTGTTTAATGTTACGGTAAAATGTTACACAATCACATTTTCAATTGACTGAATTATTCGAAAGAAAAAAATAGAGTTTTGAAAATCAGTTCGTTTTGTTCATATAATGATTTCTGCCTGTATGTGGTTTTAAAAATTTAACAAAATACACATGCAGACAACAAAACGACGATTTCATTTCTCATCTCACGCAATTGCTTAATTTTATAAAAGAGACTAAATTCGACTATGAATTAAAACTTCAGTAATATGTAGAAAAGTGTGAATTTTGGGCTTTACAAAGTTTTTCAATCTCCAAAATTTCCAACAGATTCATTGCCATGCCTTTATTGAATTTGTGGAGAATTTTCAAATTATCTATTGTAAATATGTGATTTGTAGATTTAATATATTCAAAATTTGCGGATTTGATTGCTTACAAATTCATGGTGAAAAAACGACCTAGCTTTACAGTGATTGTTATGGTTTGCTTTTTCATCACTGAAGAAGCATTCATCTTTTCTCATAGTAATATTTTAATGGGGCTAGAGGATCAAGAGCTATAAACCTTTATTCTCTATGCTTACGCACATTTCATCTAGGAATTTCAGAAATTTCTTGGATAATTTCCGTTTAAAATGATATTTTTATATTTTGTGGTTTCATTTCAGTATTTCTCCTATGAGTCATCATAACGATATTAGTGGTGACAGAAAGTTTCCAAATTTTTTAATGATAAACCCAGCTGATAAGATAACTATTTAGAGATTTGAATAAAACAAGTAGGGATACGGCGTTAGTTCGAAAAGTTAATGTAGTGTTCGATCTTCCTAAACTGTTCGTCATTCTTGTAATTTTTTTTTCTTACATTGGTTAAGAAGTTTCGGTTTGGTTTACAACGTAACAGCTATTGGAATGTTTATTTTCGGAAATATTAAACACAATTGGAACGTCCAGCTATAATTTGACTACATTGGAAAGATTTTAGTATTAAAGGAAATTTGCTAGGAAAATGGAAAACAACTGCGTAAAGCATTTAGAAATTGAAGTACAGAATAACGTCACGAATTGCATTTGGCCATGGGTAAGTTGAGCGATATGAAAATATACATCAATAATAATAGTTACGGATAATGCTTGCAAAAAATTACAACAATAATAGTTTATATCAGAAAATGTCTCAAAAATACATAATTTTCTCAAATATGTAGGATATTTAATGGTGATCTATGCGGCAATAATATTTCTGTTATTTTATGTGTTAAACTTCAATGTGTTGATTTTTCGGTTCTGATTATGTTTTCAATGAATTTGATAATCCCGTATCAGTGATAATTATTTTATACTTATGATGCAAAAAAATTGTTTCATTTAGGAAAGAAACTTCATGAAAATAAGTTTGTTCTTTCCGTTTCCATGACTACCCACAGCCTAAGGAGGAACAAAATAACCGAATGCATTTTCCTTAAAGAGATAATTTCAGACAGTATAAATCAGGGGTGCTCGCGATCGACCAGTCGATTGCGAGTGCTTTCTGAGTAGATCTCGAGAAGAAAAAAATGTGCAATAAGTAGGTAACTAAACTACAAAAATTCATTACATAATAAAATAACACTCTGCTAGCGACAAAATGCGGCTTCATCAAAGGAACGCGCGGTTAAAGACAAGTCGCGTTTTTGAAGCCGTGCAACAACGGATAGCTGATCTTCGTAAAGAGGCAGACAGGAAGATATGCAGCAGCCAATTCGATGCAGTACCAGCGTCCGCATCCGAAGCCGCCTCAATGTCCACCTCCGCCCCAAGGAAGTCGGAAGCGCCTAGCGATGGCTCTCCAAGAGCAAAAGACGCCGCACGGACCAGCCGGAGAAGAAACCCGTGGCGCCCCCCTAGCCTCCTGAGACGCCAACAGCAAACCGTTTCGCGGATCTGGAAGACACCCTGGAATGAAAGCGAATCTTCAAGGTGAAGGAGGTGTGCCACATGAAGGTAATCGTAAAGCCACCACGAAGAAAGGCAACAGTGAGCCAGTGCCACAGATGCCAAAGCTTCCACCATGGAGCTTCCACCATGGACAGAGCAAATACCACGCAAACCCCCGCTGCCTCAAGTGTGGAATGGATCACCACTCCACCTTGTGCACAAGGAAGAAGGGAGAGCCCGCCGAGTGTGCGAATTGCGCTGGCCCCCACCCTGCGAGGTACAGAGGATGCCCTGCGTATCCTAAACTGGAGCGCCCACAGCAACGCCTTGTCGCACCAAGACCGGCACCCAAAGAGGCTGCGACAAGACCGGATTCACTATCCCAGCCATCAAGTTGCTACGCCAGCGTCGCTTTAATTAAACCAGCAGAAGCAACGAAGCAAACAACACCTGCCGCACCTCCAACCAAGCCAGATGCACAGAACAAGCCAGGAGCATCTAAAAAGGAACCTAAGGCAGATCCCATGACCCCAATTTTGGAGTTCCTCTCCGAAATTAACATGGAAAAGCTATCCGAAGTGCATAAGAAAGTAGCGGATGCACTTACCAGAACGCCATTAGAAATGATGACGGCTCTAATGGGTTGCCTGCCCGACGTGCTTGGATTATTCAAACCGTTATAGTTATGGTTTCACAATTAATCATCTTTCTTTACAGATAGCATTTTGGAATGCAAACTGCATCAGGGAGAAGAAACTGGAGCTACAGGAATTCGCTGGGAGGCTGGATCTGGACTTCATCATGGCCTAGCTATAACAGCAGGACATCGAAGAGCCCGACTGAATTTTGTCTTTTTCGATGCGATCGGTGTTCTTCATTGTACAGATCTCGAAATGAGAGATATGTCCAGTGTAACTATTTACCTACCCATGGTTTCGGTGGAGGTTCAAAAATGGTGTGCCGAGGAATTTCTTAGAATACCCGCACTGATCTGGTCATCGTAAGTAATAGAACCCTGAATGCTCAGAGGTACGTTACAGAGATTTTAGAAGAAAAAGTTGTACCACTTACGGCAAAATTGGGTGGAAATGTTTGTTTATGCATGATAACGATAAACCTCACAAGATCACGAAATGACTTCAATTGAGTCGCCTGCATGAAGTGTACTTCTCAATCTCATCGAACATGTCTGGTACTTCCTCAATAGAATATTAAGAAGCAAGCAAAACTAGCCAGCTACTGCGAATGAACTTCGGAACATACTGATCGAAATTTGGAACTAAATGGATCAAAATGCTATAAGGTCATTGACTTCAAGTATGAAATGTAGATGTGATGAAGTGACTCTACTACGGGTGGAAAACTCAAATACACTCATATATTTCAAGAATCATTTTTACTTTAACATTTTCGATAATTTTTGCAGGTGCTAGAGTGGCCAACAGCGGACCACCTTTTTTTAGACGGTCGCATTACGGAGCGTGCCATAATGACCAGTCACGTTATTTTCTGATAATATTTTTGTATACCTTTTAATGTAATAAATACGTAGCAAAAATTTTGAATTGTTCATTCAAGTCCTTCTACGAAAAATAAATTGTAGAAAAAAAGTCATTGAGAAAAGTAAACCTCCCCATATGAAATAGCCAGATTGTCCTACAAATTGAGTGGTACGTTTTCCCAGTCCTAAGCTCGGAAATTGTACCGCAGAACCCACAATTGAAAATGATTACTAACAATCTGAATATTTGAGCGTAGCTTCATTTTCACGAGACGCCCAACTTTTTTTCCTCTACGAAAAATCACTATAATCGGAGCTAATACAGTATGCAGGCGTCAAAATTGTTAAATGGGTGAATGTTCAAATTTTATAACTAACAGCTACTTTTTAATCAAATCTTGAAACAATTGACAAATTCAAAACAATAATTGTCCTACAAAAATGATGGTTCTATTAAAGTGTCCCCCACTCCCAATATGTACCAAAAACTAGGTCTAAAATTATTACTAACCGGCTGATTTTTTTACTGTTGCTTGGTAAATATATCCGTTATGAAATGGCCACATTGTCCTACAAATTGAGTGGTATGTTTTTACTGTCCTACGTTCAGAAACGACCAAAAGATTCCTGCTTAGTTATGAAATTTTTAAACTGCCCATTTTTGAAAGAATTCTATTGTTTCAGGAAGTCACTTTCGAACATTTTCTTAGCAAATTGAAATATCTATAACTTTTGTATTCATCTTTATTGCGTTGAACTGTAGTAAACAATTACTAATTGTATACTTGAAAATATAATAAAAATTATTACAATCAATAATGAAAGTTATTTTGAAATAACTATTGAAAATAAATGGATGAAAAGAAGAAAAAGGCAATATCATTCGATTTTCAATTCACTTCAACTTTTGTTAATGATTTTGTGAATTACATCATAAATACATGTTTGTTTTAAATGCTTTTATTTCTATTGAAATTTTGTTCTTGAAATAAATTCTTTTAATTTAATTTTTGCTTTCTGAATTTGTCTTTACTCCGATAGATTTTCTTTATGTCTATTAAAATATCTTAATTAAATAGGTATTTTCAAATAAACTATATGAACAACCGTTAGTCCAGTCAACACAATCTATGTGATCTTTCCAGTTCTTTTGGTCATAAGAAATAAATATGAAAATATTAAAAGAAGAGAAAAATTCTCTATTGAAAATAGCTTGTATGTATTTCAATAGTTGTGCCTTTTCAGCCCGCGAAGGTGCCTATAGCACTGTCGCACTCAAATAGAAAGGAGCACGAAAAAAAACGAAAAAAAATTTTCAGATAGCTCTTCTGCAACTGCTACGAAATGTATTTACGGAATTAAGCACATCCACTGAAATTTTTAAAATTATAGAACAATATGTATGTAGGATTTATTCATTAGAAACAAAAAGTGTCATTAATAAAGGGCGATATGAATTATTTGAAAAAGTTATAAATGCAATAATGAAAGTGAACGAATTTTAAAAAGAATATTATAGGATATAATCCCTCAAGTTTGCCACCAACAAAAGAAGAGCTTTTACAGCAAGTAAAAAGAACTCTGTAGATTAACAGTGTATGGTGTAATGCACACATGCAAAGTCGCACAGAAAAAACGCCAGAAAATTATGGGTGGACAGTAATTGATGGCAAGTTCAAAGTCCTTCATTTGTTTAATTGTTGTTCCTTTAACGTGTTCTATGTCCGCCTTTTGGCCAATGACACACCGGGGAATTCTGACACCTCACAACCCGAGAATTTTGCCGAACCCCTCTCGTGTCGAGTGAAGGGATCTTTAATGTCCAACACATCTCTATTAGACAGGACCGACGGATTTACATCTCCTCCGAAAGATGGATACTCAAGCGATTCCCAGAATCCAAAAAATCGCACCGACTTTGTGGGGATTGAACCCAGGTAACTCTACGCAGGAGACGAGCATCGAAGTCCTTCATTTGAAAATATATCTTCAGATTTACAAGGTAATTTATAAATATTATTATTGTTTATTGATTATTATTATGCAATTTAATAATTATTTTATTACTGAGTCCGATAATATAGACGGAAATGATAGTACCCAAGAAGATGGAGATAAAGAAAATAAAATTAGTAGCGAAGAAGAGACATCGAATGAACCTGATGGAGATTAATTTAATATTCGTATATGTATATATTTTTGTGTTGTATTCATTGAAAAAAGTTATTCGAATTTGAAAAAGATCTTTTTCATTTATTAAACAGTATTCGTGCTATACCTATTCTTGTCGGACTAGCGATAAATACCTATTTTTTGGTAGGACACTGTTTTATTTGGGTAAGAAATACGCTAACCTATCATATATATTTATGTCCTACAGTTAGTAATGAAAAACGTATTATCGTTAAATCGGCAATTTTCGAGGACAATGTGACCATTTCATAAAGGAAATATTTACTAAGCAACAGTAAAAAAATCAGCCGGTTAGGTATAATTTTTTTAGACCTAGTTGTTGATACATGTTGGGAGTAGGGGACACTCTTATAGAACCATAATTTTTGTAGGACAATTATTGTTTTGAATTCGTTATAAAATTGTTTCAAGATTTAATTGAAGAAGCAGCTGTAAGTAATAAAATTTTAACCCGATTAACACATTTGACGCTTGCGCACTTTATTAGTTCCCACTATCAAGAATTTTCGTAGAGAAAAAAGTTGGGCGTCTCGTCACAATGAAGCTTACAAATATTCAGAATGTTAGTAATCATTTAGGCCCTGGCCCATAGACTATTAGAATTATAATCCCTCAAAAAACAAACGTTGATGCATTAACTGTAACTTTTGATTACATCAACAAAAATGGGAATTTAGAAAATTCAGTTATTGACCGCATGTTGGAGAGCATGAAAATGCATTGAGGTGAATTGAATGTTCAGTTATTAGAATATTTTCCAAATGACAATAACGATTCATCGAAAAGATGGGTTCTCAATGTTCGATGACAATGTTGTTGCAGCTATCGAGTTCCGAAGAGACTCATAATCAACTCATTAAACTATCGAGTGATAAAATTTACAACTGGAATTTTTATCTAAAGATTTCTCGTTTGTGGTGGCTTTGAAAACTAAATATAGAAATCGTCTATTATCGTGATACTTGTAGTTTGTATGTTTCGAGATTTTACTGCAACAGACCGACTGATGCGTCCCCAAGGTTGAAAAACAACAAACAAGAACTGTCATCGCGTTAGGATCACAGAGGCATTGAAACAAAACTGGACCACAAAGTGGGCGAGCCCATATAAATTATGCATTTTTGATGTAATTTTGACATATGCATTGAGTAATGAGCTTATTACTCGATGCATCTGTCATGATTACTCACGGGTAACTTTAATTGAAGTTATTACTAACCAAAAATATTCGTATAAAGCATGGATTACTGGTAGGTTGTAGATAAAAATTCAAAACACAAATTTAACCCTTCTTAGAGCCAAGGGAATTGATCCAAAAAAAACCCTCAACTATATTCTCATTTGTCATATATTAAGCTCCCCAGTAAGATTTTCGTCAAAAATGACGTAGCCAAAACACAGTGGTTCAGTAACCCGCAGCAATAATTGAAACCAAATCGCTCTTGATGCTGAACATTCTCTTTCCGATGCGGATTGACATCGAAAAAATGTTAATTTTCTCGATTGAATAATCTGTCACTGTTCACCCTCATTTTATCAGTATATTTGACATACTGGTAGAATACGAGATTTTCTCTGGGCTTGTCCTCATATTATCGGCAAAATTCTAGCCTTCGGCCATAATTCCTTGAATGCAAAAACTGAGATTTCCTCATCTTATAAGGAAGAAACTTATTGTTTCTGAAGATTCGCGAAAACTTAGATTTTGGTATCGCAAGGTCTATTTCAAATAGTCTACATGAAATTGAGGGATTCGCACTAACAGCTTCCAAAACTTCCAGTGTAACTTATCTAACCTAACCTAACATACCAGAAATTTAATAACAATTAATCATTCAGTATTACCTGTGGTCTGGCGGCTAAGTGTACATGCCAAAATTCGCTCTCCCCTGGAACTTTGGCAGTGCATGTTAACTTGTCTGAGGATGCACCCAAAAAGTATCCTCTTACTACATTACGTAGAGCCCATTTTCCAGAACCATCTTCTGCTACACTTATTTGAAATTTGCTTCCTGGGTCTTTATCTTCACCTTCACACGTGACATTTCCAAAAGAATCTACCGCTAGGTACTTATCGAGGTGAGATCTCAAGTAAATCATACCTAGAACAATGGAAAATCATAATTATAACTGAATACTTTTCGAGAATTGTTGACATATAAAGTACATTGTTTTCGGAATGATTGATGGTTTCCTCTGAATCTCTCCGAAGAAATTATTTCATGTTCTCGATCTAATAGTTGACAATCAAAGAAATGTGAATATTCACGAAGTGGGTTGACTTAAAAATGAATCTTTATTAATTATTATTTGAATACATCGAACATTTGTGATATACATAGATTAGTCTGATCTTGCATCAAAGTTATCTTTAAAACGTGATTTGAAAACTTCAACTGATTCTAAGTAATTGAGTTTTCTATCCATTGAGACAATGTTTAGAACTTTCAATATATTATATATATTATCAATACTAGGAAACGAGTTGTCATTTCGGATGCAGTTGAAAGCAACTGTTAAATCTTATTTAGTTTTAATGAATGAAGTTTGATTTTCTTTATATATAATATCGAAAGAACGACCAATCTGACCTATGTAAAAGTTATTGCAGTCTGGACAAGATAGCTCCTGATTTATTCAAATTTTCGATAGCATTTTTAGAGTTAAATAACAGTGATGACAATTTATTTCGAGGTCTGAATGGAATTTTAGATTTTAATTTGGAAAGATTATTTGCGAAACTTTCATTTATCTGTTCAAATTATGATGAAGCCATGAATTTTTCGGGCTTGCTGGTACTTATAAATAGATACATTTTACTGATAGGTATTTGGTACTGTTTTCGTTTCACTAATTTGTCAATTAAGTCACGATCCAAGTCGTTGTTTTGAGCTATAGTATTAAGGATTTCAATTTCTTTCGCAAGATTTTCTCATGATGAAGATAACCAAATTTAACCTAACCAAAATGCTCTGTGGATCATTGAATTGTATGCCGAAATCTGATGTGGATTTAAGTGGTTGGAATTCTTGTGATATCTCAACTAGTTGAGTTCTTACGATTTGAAGTTAATTTCGACATTTGAGTGGGAAATTGAGAGTTCTAAAAATGATGTTTGATAGTTTTCCTCTTTTTCGGATTTAAGTTTTATTTTCAGAGGGATACTGTTTATGAATTTGAAAAAATGACGAAACTGTCTAGGTTTAACAAGTATATCATTGACCATATCGAAAATGAATTTTAAGAAGTGAATTAGAATTTAGAACTTTGTTTTCTAGGCTAGATATGAATCCATTAGAAGGGGGCTCACTAGTGATACCATTACAAGACTACTAGGTTGCCAATATATCTTTTAATTAAATTGAAGTTAATTAAGCTATATTCATAATCCCAAATAATTAAAAATTTAATTTGAACTTCTGAAATGTAACGAATGAATCCATACTGTACATTTTTATAACATAGCACTGTAGACACTTGATTATCATACCTTTTGAGTATAAAAGTTTGGTTCGTATAATCGAATTTGCGGTAGTATCGTGAAGTTGTTGTTTCTACATGTTTTAGTTGGTTAACACTGACAGGAAGTTTTGTAAATTTTAGCATAAACCAGGATTTTTTCCATTTTTCCAATTAAAATTGAGATTCATAATCAAAAGTATTGCAACGTCCAGAAACATTTTTACATCCATTCTGAATTTGAATATTCATCACCGAAGCTAAACAATTTCTGAAGTTTTACTTCATTTCTGTCTGTATAATGAATCCTTGACATAGCCCTAGAGAAAAAATCTGAATCTGGTCAAGTCACAGTTTCGTAATTCCCATCCGGTTATCTTCAAAAGACTGGTTTGAAAGTTGTGAATCATTTTTTGTCTGTTGTGGGGGGCGTACTGTCAGGATGGAAATATACTAACCCTTCTTTGAGCCAAGGGAATTTATCCAAAAAACCCCCGACTATATTCTCATTTGTCATATCTTATTAAGCTCCCCATTAAGATTTTAGTCAAAAATGAACCGAATCGCACTTGATGTTGAACATTCACTTGCAGATGCGGATTGACATGTGACCAGTAATGTTAATTTTCGCGATTGAATAATCTGTCACTGTCACCCTCACTTTATCCGTACACTTGGCATACTGGTACAATACGAGATTTTCTCTCCACTTGTCCTGATATCATCGCCAAATTCTAGCCTTCGGCCATAATGTCTTGAATGATGAAACTGAGATTTCCTTACCTTTTAAGAAAGAAACTTATTGTTTCTGAGGATTCGCGAAAACTTAGCTTTTCCTATCGCACGGTCTACTTCAAATAGTCTACATGAAATTGAGGGATTCTCACTAATAGCTCCAAAAACTTCCAGTGTAACTTCTTCATAATTTTTATTGTAAATCTTTTCTCGGAATGCTTTGAAAGTGCCAGTATTTATGAGATTTTTCATCTTGTTAGGTTGGAATTTATTTTTTTTAAGGATTTGCGAAACCTTAGATTTTAGTTTCGTTTCAAAATAATTTTCTGAGGCTGCATAAGAATCATAACCATTCTGAACATAGCATTCCAAGTCGAATTTTTCAAAGTTCAAAACCATTTTTCAATCAAATGATGATGTAAATCAATGTGAATTGAATAACGGATTAGTAATTTTGATATTTTTTGTTTTGAGAATAGGATTCAAAACATTTGGGATGTTTTGTGTAGATTCGCTGTAGCATACTAAATGAAACCTCGGAATGTTCAAAGAAATGTTCTGGAAAAACATTCATGAGGAAATTTGTTAGCCATGTTCAATATATTTGGAAAGAGAAAAAAATACCCTCCATATTTTATCACATCATTTACATTAAGAAATACATAAGTTTATATTTCAAATCGAAAACAATTCAACAAGAAAAAAATTGAATTCGTTCCTGAAGTCTACTGAAAAAATGCCCGCAGAATGTCGAAATGATAGCAACAGAGATATTGGCACGACATCCCGGAAAATCGAGAAATTTGGAATAACTCGAAAACAAAGGAAGATACTTTGGATCTATTCTCACCAATGAATTCTCCTCGACAATCGACAATCGAGAGGGAGATGGGTGGTCATATTTTCCAATTTTCAGTGTTTAATATCGAAGATGGGACGCCAGTATTGAAATTGACTATGAAGGGAACCAAGTATGAACAAATTTTAGCTTCGAGTAATAAAAGGATTCTCATGGTTGAATAAACGTTTGGTCTAGATGATGAAACGACGCGGATATTTTTCCACACCTGGAAAGCATTTTTGTAGAACTTGTTATCAAGTAATCAAGTATCAAAGAGAAATATTGCTTAATTTCACATGGAATAACGAAAGAAACTTGATTAATTCTGAAACTACGTTGGATGAACGATTCAATATATTTTTAATCAATATCAAAATGGAGGCCGTGGGAAGGTAGCCAAAAATTGTTATTTTTTCATTGTATCACCAAAGCATGAATAAACAACTTTTTTTGCTGGATAAATATGGTCAACCGATGAATAATCGAATGGATATTAGAATTTTATTTTTCTGGGCTTATTTCATGGACCTATCCAATGTACACACAACCAAATTTATATGGAATCACTCGGTTTTTCACATTATTGATTGTTTTCAACCATGGATCTTTGACTACTTGTGAAGGATGAAATTTTTTGTCGTGAAAAAACAGGATAGTATGATAAGAAATGTAGAATTATCACCACATGTTCGGGATATTGTACTCAGTCGTCACTGAGATTGGAAACTTCGAATTTCGAAATTGAAAAAAGCCTATAATTATAATTGAAAATGCCTCGTTGAGGAAGGGATGACACAGAGGGATATAGCGGTCACAATAGGGGTATCATCAAATAGGCCTAGAAAAAGTCGTAGGAAGATCACTCCTGAAGAACAAGACCACTTTCTGTGCCAAATTGCAAGAAGAGACCCTAGTGCGTCGCAAACCATACTCCAAAGGCAATTTCTGGAAGCAGCAGGAATCAGTGTATCAGTCACAACGATACGTCAAAGATTTCGTTTAAGGGGTTCATACAGCAGAAGGCCCTTAAGAGTTTCAGAGCTAACCAGACAACAAAAATTAACAGACTTAATTGAAATATTGAGAATTAGCGAAATGTTCTTTTTACGGAAGAGACCTGAATTGGTGTTCGATCAGATGACCGCTGGATTCGGGTTTTAAGGGGTTGTGGAACACAAGCTAAACTCCGAGCAGCAAGACAAACTCCGAAATACCAAGGGGGCAGTCCTATTAAACATTTATGTGATAGTCTCAAAAGGCAAATTAGATTGCACCCTGATAATCCAAGAAACCCACAAAAGATCATCCAAGCCGCCACAGAAGAGTGGCAGAATATCACCCTAGTGGAGGTCCAAAACCTAATCCGAAGTATGCCTAGACGGATTCAGGCTTATATCAGGGTAAGAGTAGGTGATGAGAAAACAATATTCAATTATTTTACTACATGCGGAAACAGTCTCTTATTTTCTTTCATTTGTTTCGTTCTTAAGATAAACCTTGATATATTTCTGTTCCAAGTGAAATATCTCAAAAAGGATTAATTCTAACAATCCTACGAAATTTCTAATATTCCTGAGGTAATATTCAAAATATCAAGTGATTCCACATGAATTTGATTATGTGTAAGTTTGAACCCGTTCCATCGTAGGGAATCATTCCACCACGCGAACTTTGCTTCATGGGGTCTTTAGGCCCAAATGATTTCGAGCCTGTGTTCAGAAGGTCCATCTGACTGTACTAACTAGTCAGATAAATCATCTGATGGCGATAATCCAATCTTATCTGGTGTTTTCCTTTTCCTTGTTTTGTCGATATAGAGACTGGAATAACCATCGTTTCATTCTCCAAATCCCACCATAAGCATAGTGGGCTATTCAGAAGAATTCCGATTTTATGAAGGTGGTGACGTAGATGGCAGTATATTGAAAGAAGACCAACAATTCTTGTTACTTACTACTCCATAAGCGCAGATTCGAATTAAGTTTCTTAGAAGGTCTTATTCTCAGTTTTTCAAATTTCTGTATTCTGGCATTGATTGCCAAGTATGCAGTTTATTTTCCTCAACCATTTATTCACTCATCCTGGTGAACAGAGCAGTTTCTGCCTTGATTTTTGCTAATGTATTTTTCAGAAGTTATGCTGTGAATCCCAGCTTTCCTACCTGGCTCAACCTCAACATACCTTTCCTTTCAGAGGGAGCCTATATTTCACACCTTTCGACCCGAATCATGAAATGGGACTAACTTCGATTTTTTTGCCCATTCGAAAATACTCATGCCTCATCCGAAACTTTTCGGCATTTGGTTATTGAATAATCACATTATGCTCAGGCGTTTTCAGAAATAAAAAGAGAAATATTTTGCTCAATTGATTCAAGAAAAACATAATGGGGTTCTATATTAGGACAACTTTCTCTATTAGCAAAGTTTGAGCATTCTTCTTAACATGTTTGTTCATATTATAAGTAATAATTGTCACTATTTTATTCAAAATCGTTTCACGCGGCTATGCGTAGTAGTCTTATGTCTTACATAGATTCCTTGGATATCCTCATACTGTTCATTAAGATATGAAAGAAAGAATATAGTACACTTTGTTTAGGCTTAGATTACGGTACTTTTAAATTCAGTTTGAATGACCATGAGGTTGCTATTGAAAAATCTATGCAGGTTAAATATTTGGGGGTCATCTTGGATCCTTACGTTCGTTGGGATCACCATATGTCAGCTTTGACTAAAAAACTAAGACGACTCTTACAGCTATTTAGAATATGCGAGGGCTTTTGAGAGATTTGTCCCAGCTCAGATCTTTGTATTATTCATTGATACAGTCCATCTTGTTCTATGGGATTTTGGTTTGGGGAGGTGTGGATAAAGTGCATCTGAAGAAATTGGAGGTAATCCAAGAACGATTCATAAAAATTATATTTAGTAAAAGTTATATATATCCTTCTGATGAGTTCTATGCTGAGTCAAATATATGGATATGAGGCAATTATATTGTTTCAATATGCTATGCCATTTTTCAAATATAGAAGCTCTCAGAATCTTATTGCCCATAGTCACGAAACAAGATATTCTGGCCTAAGACATAGAGTACCACGAGCGCTGAAATCGGTTGGTCAAAGATTTTTACAGTTCTTGGCTCCCCGAACGTTTAATACATTGCCTAGAGAGCTGCGGCAGGTTAACATCTTACCCTTATTTAAAAATAAATTGAAACACTTGATGCTTATGCATCCTAGAACCTACTTCTCTGATGCGGTGGAATTGAGAAATGTTAGCGACTATTTTGTGTCACCTTGTTGTTAATAGCTTTCATAGTATTGTTTAATTTTTGTGTTTTCAAACCAATGTACAAGGATTTCCTTCAATGAGTTGTGAAACTGAAATTGATTATGGTAATTCAGGTATAGTTTCAAAGCTTGTTTCACCACTTTATTTTGATTATAAAATTGTTTTTGAGCCGGACACCACGGTATATTGTAAAGCCAAGTAGAACGATTCATCAAAATAAAAGTTATGAGTTATAAGTTAAGTTCAACATGTTATCCCTTCGATCTTAGCAGGTTTTTAAACTAATTTGTTGATCAAGTTGAATATGAGTAATAAAAAAACATTCCGATGAGGAAAATGATTTCAATATAATCTAACCATGATTACCCATGGCCGAATGGGAGAGGAAAAGTGAAACGTATTTTCTTGAGTTATTTGAAGAGGTAAATATCGACAATGCTACAGTTTCTAAAAGTCTCAGCGAGAGAAAAAAAATTAAATGATAAATTACGGGGCGTTTCATCTAAAAAGAGGTAAGTTGTGAAAATATCTCAGGAACTATGAATCCTGAAAGAAAACTGAGTAAGCAACTGGATTCTACGTAAAATTTTCCATAAGTAGCCGTTTCAACTTCTCTATCACAATACCCGAAATACAGAAATTTCAAAACCACACCGTATCACAGAAACTAGGGCAGCTAGACCAATGATGTCGGTTGCATTTTTGTTCATTCAAAAAATGGTACGGTGTCGCGAAAACTTCATCGCTCTTTCTCTGTTCATAACAAACAAACCCCATAAAACCTACGAAAATGGGAAGCCTACACATAAAATATGTTTTTCAAGTATAAAAGTTATTAAATCAATTGTTAATCCGACAATACATATTAAAATTGAAGCAAGAGAAGAGTTTATTCGGTGTGGTTCCAAAGTAACCTGAATCTTAAAAGAACGTTACACATAATGGAAGTGATATTATAAAATTTATTGGGACGGGTTCAGTAATGGTTCAAAAAAGGCTGCCCATTCGAGTTGGGCATGAGGATGCATCAGCTGTGACGGTGTTGGGACATGTCCAACTTATGCCAAACACGCAATCTGTACGATAAATTTCTGCACCTTCCATTGTTATCCAATCTAATGTTTTTCAGTATTTTTATAAGTACAAAATTAAATTGATTAATTAATTAAATGATGATGATTAGGATCGAAGAGTTTTATGAAATTATGGCCGAGCGTATCAATAATAATCCACATTTATGTCGAATGCACTTTTTCACTTCATGGAGATATAAAGTTTCATCTATTTTGAGAAAACCACACTCACTATCCAGAAAAGCTAAATGTTTGGGTATGAATTTTTGGAGACCATTTGATTGGACTTCTAGTAATTTCAAAAGGTGAAATTTATTTCGATGAGCTGAAAATGTGTTTGAAATATTGACAACAGAGGAACTAGAAAACGGTACCCTACCACTTGAACAACCATTGCATTTCCAACAAGATCGAGCTCCTCCACACCACGCCGCACCAATAGCTCAATTTGCAATAGCCTGGTTGTTGCATTTAAAGAGGTCCTATGGAGTTGCCTGCGCGATCTCCTGACCTGAATTCTCTAGAGTATGTTTTGTGGGAAAATATCAAATCCAAAATTCTTGTGACAGAATTTGGTTGATCTACACCAGGCAATTGTAGGTGAGTGTCGTCGAATAACTCCAAAATATGTTGAATCAAGTAGGAAACGGTTTCCAGTCAAGATTGAGTTATTGTATGGAAGTAAATGGGGGACAATTGGAACATTCGATTTAAAATCATTGAATTTAATTTTTTTCATTGTAAGTATGATGAAACGATGAAATATTCTCAAGATCGTTGTGAAAAGGGATTTCAAAAGACCTTACAACAGAACCTGCTTTTCCTATTCGAAAACTCGAGGTAAGTAAATTTACTGGTTGATGCACACATGCGCTAACCATCCTCGAAAAGTTTGATTTGTTTTCCTTTCTTTCAATAATCTTAAAAATAGCGAAATCAACATGATTTTTTTTCAGATAAGATTCTTCAAAATTGGTTTTCTTATACATCGTTTTGAAGAAGCTTCGAAGAGCTTTCAAATGAGGTATCGCTCAACCCCTTTGCCCGATTCAATACTGAGGAGTTGAAGCGCCCCCTTGTAAGGGTTTGCTGGCTAAAACCTCAAATATATGTCGAAAAATGTCATCTAAACAAAAATTTTCAAAGGGTTACGGCTAATTTCTCCAATCACCAAGAAATGAGAAATATACAGCGTGGCTCGTTTGAGATGCGACATACTGTATGAACTATTTGGTTCAAAATGGAATGACGAATAGTAAACAATGATAATTCAGGTCACTTTGAAATTGACCTGCATAAACATGTAACGTGGTAAAATCACGTCACAACAATTTGAGTTAAAACACCTGATTCCAGTCAACCAACTATCTGTGTCACGCCACTGGTTAACAGTCTGATGCGCATATTCAGATAATCGAATGGTTCTGCGTTCCTTTCTTTGCAGACCTTCAAGCGAATTAGTTGAACTTGAAAATCCTCCTAAATTACAGTTAAAACAATTAAATTATATTGAAATTCATATCTTTATCTTGTAAACTGTGTAGTGACCTATGTCAAAATATAGGTTCTAGGTGAGGAGCCCTAGACACACATTCCTAGATGGAGACCCCTAGATAGAAAGTCCTAGGTGAGGAGCCCTAGATAGACATTCCTAGGTGGAAACCCCTAGATAGAAAGTCCTAGGAGAGGAGCCCTAGATAGACATTCCTAGGTGAGGAGCCCTAGATAGAAAGTCCTAAGTGAGGAGCTCTAGACAGACATTCCTAGGTGGGAAATTGAGGTTTTCCCCCAAAGGCAGCAGCTAGACCAAGAACCACCAAGATAAGTCTTATTGCCCGTATTAACATATAAAGAAGTATTTGTGACACTATGTATCATTATCATAATTTATGTAATTGATTAAATATCTAAGTAAAACTATTTTGACTTTTCTTCCAAGATTTCAGTGACGAATATTGAATTAGAGTCTCATTGCTCATTTTTCTCTGGGCTTAACCAGAGTATAAAAAAGTTCATTTTGTTACAAACACTTTTCTTGCGTGAAATATAAAATTGTCGGATTTAGTGCAGAAATTCTACCTGAATAATATAAATTTATATAAAGGTTATCGAACATAAAACCAATGATGTGTTGCGAATAGTTTAATAATCTTTTGGTCGATTTTCTTTGAATTTTTTTGGGATATTGAAGTAGGTATCAGGCTAATTTTTCCCAAATTAGTTCGAACTTATGACATGTTCTATCTTATTGATTCTGGAAATCAGTAGAGAATCTTAAGAATCGAAACAAATTTCACTTAAAGTCGGTGCTCTTTTAGAACCAAAAAGTCATCATTTTGTATTTCATTGCCAATAAAACTTATAAGTCAAGTTGATAGAAACTTTTCGTCTTATACCTGAATGATAAATCGCCCACAAGCATATTTCAAATTACTTTGGAAACACTCTGTAGAGTGTAGTGATTGCATGTCGTGTTTTCGTTCAACGACACTATTCCTGTTTTATAATTGAGATGGTATAACAAGGAAAGATTATTTCTGTGGTGACATTTGAGACATCTTTCACATAATAATGAAATGATGACATTAACGTGAATAGGTTACATTTATGTTGTTGGAAATCCAGTAGAATAGCAGCATGTCAGTAGTAAATGTTGAATGATATACTTTAAATGTCATAAGAGTGCAGCTTTGTTGTGAATTGCTGAGAATACTCACGAATTTAAGTTCAATATAAGTGAAATCTACAATTTTAACATTTGAAAATGTAAAGAGGTCAATATAGGTCAAGACCGTATGGAGTGTGATTCAGTCATTCGACATTAAGAATATTAGCAAAAACGAGCAGTCTATTCCGAGTTTTTACTTCCTCGTATGATGTAAATTGATTTTTTTTGTTTGCAGTCTGTCTGAATTTTTTACCTAAAAAAAAACAGTAATCTGAATTTACCGTTGAATATACAGGGTGTTTGAGAAAGACACGGCAATATTTGAGCAGGTGATTGCTGAAGTCATTTCGGGCTTATATAAACATAGGCCCGTAAATCCTTTGTTACCGATTTGCAGGGTGTTGTTAGTTAAGTTAAATACAAAGATGCAGTTGAAGTTTTCGTAAACAGCTTGAGCTATTGAGGTAAAATTTGGAGGGTGTCGAAAACTTTCAAAGACGCTTAATTTTCAATATCATATTTCGGACTCACCAGTGGCACAGGTATGGACACAACGCAGATTATTCTCGAAGGAAAAACTGGGATGCTACTGATAAATAAATTTTTTTTTTGAATTTTTCCATTATTTTTCATCAAAAAAGCCCGAAATCGCGGGGGTTTAAGTCTGGGAACCGTGCAGACGAAAATTGAGGTCAACCTCAACCAATCCAGCGATTTCCATACTCTTGAGTTATGCAGTAACGATCAAGCTGACTGGAGTGGGCAGGTGCGCTATCGTGCATAAACCACATCGTTTGTCTTATTGCCAGAGGTACAGCCTCCAAAAATTCTGGAAGCGTGTTTCAAAAATTGGCAGTACACTTCCCCCGTAATAGACCCCACACACTTCGTTCTTTTTCCTCGGTTTGTCGGTTCCTTGTTTATGGAGAATTAAGTCGATAGAGTACCGAGATAGTAAGATAGTAAAAACAGGGCGTATGAACAGCTTTTACCAAAATTGAGAGGAGTAGGTGAGGATGCACCAATTCAATCCATGAAGAATAAGAGTGATTCGATTAGAGGGTGTTTTAGAAAAGAGCTGCAAAAATCAGAAAATCAAAACGTTCAGGAATGGCAGAAGAAGTAAATAAACCAAATTTGTGATATTTCGATAATTTAATGTTTCTTGTGGATTAAGAAACTCCTCGTGAGAGCATCAGTAACCTGGACACTCATATTAAAAATATAGCAATTCGAAAACTTTTGTTGCTCATAATATGAAAATGATTCTAATTTCTCCTTAAGTCATTCCTGATGATACTCTTATGTCACCCCCATCGTTAAAAAAAAAAATGAAGAATCAGCATCAGTTATAGCAAGTACGTCTCGTAGTGCTCCTTCATCAAGTATTACATCTTAAATTCTAAACTTGAACGTGACAAAGCTGATGAGATTTGAGAAAAGGTTACGAAATCTCTAGACAACAAGGACGATAATTTCGACATAATAGATAAAAATTATGTCTACAAATTAAAAGAAATGCCTTTTTATGAGAGGAGTAACCGATTGCATTCATGCGGATATAATTTAACCAATCTCCTGGTTCCAGTCTTGGCTCCTTCAATAGATTAATATGAGAAAACTTGTTTGTTGAGTTACTTCTATTCATAACACATTCTACTCTATTTCAAGAAATTTAGTCAAAGCTGTTGAATGAATAACATGTAGTCTTTATAGATTTCATTACAACATCTAACTGTTACCTGTACAGCGTACCCCATTTTCAATATTTTAGTATGGAAGATATAAAAATACTGCAAATCGAGAAAAATGATCCCCATCTCTGTCCTCGATTTTTGAGGAAAAATAAATGGTGTAACAGATCGCAGCTATCTTTTTCTTTTCGATACCTCTTTTTCCTATATCCCGGTTGCTATCAAAGTTAGGTGCAAACTTTTTCGACATTTTTTGAGTAAAATGCAGGTATATTTTGGTTTCGTTGAATGGTTTTTGAATTATTAATATAGACTTGTGTTTTTTGAAATGTAAACGACGGGTGAATTTGAATGAAATAGGAAGACAGTGTTTTTCTCCCCAAATATACAGGGTGCTTCAACGAAAACTAAACAGAGGCTATATCTACCAAGATATTCGTTTCTGATCAAAACGCAAAAACAGGTCAATTTTAATTTCAACGGGGACAAAACTTGCCTGAAATATCAACCGCCTAAGCGGGTGTTGCAATCCTTGAACATTTTGAATAGGGAAAATGGGTCGAGTGATGACTCAAAATAAAGGTGGTATTTTTGTCTGCATCGCCTTGAACGAACTTTCGAATGAAAACTGTAAAATATACAGGGTGAGCAACTGTAAGATAGGGAAGACTATTTGCCTGAGACTATTCAAGTTTCAGTGAAGTAAAATGGAACAGATCCATGCTGATCAATGGCAGTCATCATCAAGTACCATCCTCATCCCGAATTTCAACCCCTAGAGCAGGGGTGACCACCCTTGAGAATTTGGAAGAGGGTAGATGGGTCGAGTGATACCTCGAAAGAAAGGTATTATATTTGTCTGCATCCCCGTGAATGAATATTCATTGATTGAAAACTGTTGAAGATACAGAGTGAGCTACTGAAAAATAGAGGAGACTATCTATCGCCCTGAACTATTCCAGTATTAGTGCAAAAAAATGGAACAGATTCATTCCAGATCAAAGGCTATCTTCATCCAACACACCATTCACATCTCAAATTTCAACCCCTAGAGCAGGGTACTTGATTAGCTAAGGGCGATAGATAGTCTTCTCTATTTTTCAGTGGCTCACTCTGTATCTTCTACAGTTTTCAATCAAAAACGAAAATTCGTTCACGGGGATGCAGACAAAGATAATACCTTTCCTTCGAGGTATCTCTCGACCCATCTACCCTCTTCCAAATTTTCAAGGGTGGTCACCCCTGCTCCAGGGGTTGAAATTTGAGATGAGGATGGTATTTGATGATGACTGCCATTGATTAGCATGGATCTGTTCCATTTTACTTCACTGAAACTTGAATAGTCTCAGAGAAATAATCTTCCCTATCTTTCAGTTGCTCACCCTGTATCTTTTACAGTTTTCAATTGAAATTGGAAATTCGTTCAAGGCGATGTAGACGAAGATACTACCTTCCTTTTGAGTAATCACCCAACCCATCTTCCCTATTCAAAATGTTCAAGGATTGCAAACCCCGCTTAGGGGGTTGATATTTCAGGCAAGTATTGTACCCCAAAAGAAGTCCCCCTTGAAACAAATATTGACCTGTTTTTGCTTTTAGATCAGAAATGAATATCTTGGTAGATATAGCCTCTGTTTAGTTTTCGTTGAAGCACCCTGTACATGCTTGACAAATTTCCTCGAAGATATAAATTTTTCCAAAAATGAAAATTCTTTGAACATCAGTGGTTCATTAACGCGCATAAAGAAAACCGAATGGCCTTTGCTGTTCAACATTCACTTAACCATGGAAATTGACATCGCACCAGTAATGTTCAATACTGCGATTGAATAACTCGTCACTGGTCACCCTCACTTCATCAGTCCAAATGGTATACTGAGGAATTCGGGATTTTCCTTTGACTTCTGCTACCATAGGCAAAATTCTAGTCGTCGCCCATAATCCCCTGGTTGTAGAAACTAAGGTTTCCCCATCTAATCAGGTTGAAAGTTATTATTTCTAAGGATTCTCGAAACTTTAGATATTGGTATCGCACTCTCTGCGTCAAGTCATCTCCATGAAATTGAGGGATACGCAGGAATAGCTCTCAGAACTTCCATTGTAACTTTTTCATTATCTTGTTTATTGTAACTTGTTTCTCTGACTGCTTATTAGCATTCAAGATTCTGCTTTAATTTTTGGAATATAGACTTGAGAGTTTGACTTCTGCCAGGAAAACGGAAAGAACAATTCCCTGAGCTGGATCAGAATCATAAGCAACCTGATTGTAGCCTTTTAACCTCTCAAGTTTTTCGAAGTTCTCAAAATTCACGAACACTTCAACCAAAAATTTTCAGCTAATTATTTGCGATTCAACAACGTCAATTGAGTAATGGATTACTTTTTAAATTTATTGTTGTGAGACAAGAATTGAAAACATTTGGGATATTTTTGTAAATTCGCACGAGCATACTAGATGGTAAGGCATGTTTACATATACAGGGTGCTTCAACGAAAACTGAACAGAGGCTATATCTACTAAGATATTAATTTCTGATCAAAACGCAAAAACAGGTCAATTTTTGTTTCAAGGGGGACATCCTTTGGGGTACAATACTTGCCTGAAATATCAACCCCCTAAGCGGGGGTTGCAATCCTTGAACATTTTGAATAGGGGAAATGGGCCGAGAGATGAATCAAAAGAAAGCGGGGTATCTTTGTCTGCATCGCCTTGAACGAATTTCCATTTTTAATTGAAAACTGTAAATGATACAGGGTGAACAACTGAAAGGAAAGGAAGACTATTTCCCTGAGACTATTCAAGTTTTAGTGAAGTAAAATGGAACAGATCCATGCTGATCAATGGCAGTCATCGTCAAGTATCATCCTGATCTCGAATTTCAACCCCTGGAGAAGGGGTGACAACCCATGAAAATTTGAAAGAAGGTAGATGGGTCGAGTGATAACTCGAAAGAAAGTATTATCTTTGTCTGCATTCCCGTGCGAGAATTTTCTTTTTTCATTGAAAACTGTAAAAGTTACAGAGTGAGCCACTGAAAAATAGAGAAGACAATCGCGCCAAGACTATTGGAATATAAGTGCGAAAAACTGGAATAGATTCATTTTAGATCAAAAGCTGTCATCTTCCGAAATCACCCTCATCTCGAATTTCAACCCCTAGAGCAGGGGTAATATTTCGATCCAGAGATACCTTTCAAGTAAAGGATTTCGTGAAAAGCTCAGGGCGATAGATAGTCTTCTCTATTTTTCAGTGGCTCACTCTGTATCTTCTACAGTTTTCAATCAAAAATGAAAATTCTTTCACGGGAATGCAGACAAAAATAATACCTTTCTTTCGAGTTATCACTCGACCCATCTACCCTCTTCCAAATTTTCAAGGGTTGTCACCCCTGCTCCAGGGGTTTGAATTCGAGATGAGGATGGCTGCCATTGATCAGCATGGATCTGTTCCGTTTTACCTCACTGAAACTTGAATAGTCTCAGGGAAATATTCTTCCCTATCTTTCAGTTGCTCACCCTGTATCTTTTACAGTTTTCAATTGAAATTGGAAATTCGTTCAAGGCGATGTAGACAAAGATACTACCTTCCATTTGAGTAATCACTAGATCTATTTAAAATGTTCAAGGATTGCAACCCCGCTTAGGAGGTTGATATTTCAGGCAAGTATTGTACCCCAATAGATGTCCCCGTGTTTGACCTGTTTTGCGATTTGATCAGAAATGGATATCTTGGTATATATATATATATATATATATATATATATATATATATATATATATATATATATATATATATATATATATATATATATATATATATATATATATATATATATATATATATATATATATATATATATATATATATATATATATATAAATTTTGTTCTTACAGGGCAATAGGGTATTAAGAGGAACTACAGTTAAATATCAATTTCATAATTTGCAGATTATATTTACGCGTTTCGGCGTTAGCCATTTTCAAAATATATCTCTACGAGATTGTTATCTAAAAATATAAAATACATAGAATTATTGTTTAATATATAGCCATACAAGACCAATAATTCACCTTCAACGGGTCGTTTAAACAATTATAAACAAACTAACCTCCCCTTCGAAGCAACCATTTCAACTAACTGTTCACCCGAATTTATCGGTATCAACATATAATGTTAATACAAATACACATTGAAATATTATTGATGCTCTAAATATTTGATTTTATTATTTTATTGAATTGCTATATATATTCATAAATCCATCAACATCCGTCCTGGAGTTGGTTCTTTCTGAATTTCTATCATATCATGAATACTTCGCTTCGAATCATTGAATTCAATATATATACAGTGCGACTTATCCTTAGCTTCAACCTGTGGTTTCAGATTAGTGAAAAAACTTTTTGTGTAATTATTTGGCTTGTGACCTACTCTTACGTTGCATTTCTCTAAGCATCTATCTATTTGTTGGGACAATCCGGGGTTGTAGTTAAGTCCGATGTATTGAAATTCGCCATTGTTCTTTGTTTTTTCTCCAAAGTATATTTAGTGTATTCTCTTCTTGATAAGTGGTTTATAATACGTTTTCGGGTATGCATTTTTATCTAACATGTTTTTAATATACTTCAAATTTTTTCTCTATATGTTGGATAAAAAGTTTTCATTGCTCTGTCAACTAGACGATTTATCATGCTCTTTTTATATCTGTTTGGTACGAAAGATTTATAATTCAGATATCGTCCTGGGGACGTTGGTTTTTGGTACCAATTTGTCAGAATGAACCCATTTTGCTCATGTGTTATTTGCATATCCGAAAAGTTTAGTGTTCTGTTTTTTTCAATTCCGTTTATGAACTGAATTTTATTGTGGTAAGAGTTGAACATTTCCGTCATTTCATCAATTTTATCTTTTGTTACGCATGTAATGCAATCACCCATGAAACGTTTGAAAAAAGTTACATTGAATTTAATTTTTTATAATATCTCGCTTTCTAGGTCCTCGAGAACCAAATTTGCTATAGCTGCTGATATTGATGATCCCATTGGTATTCCATAAATTTGGGAAAATACTTGCTTCTTGAATACAAAATAAGTCGATTGCATGCAGAACTTCGATGCTTCAATGAATGGAGTTTTTGGTGATTCGGTGAATTGAGATATTTATTCCCATCTTTTATGTACTATCCTTAGAGCATGATCAGTGGAAATATTTGTAAATAGAGAAACAAGATCCAACGACATCAAAATAAATTGTCTTGGAACACTTTGTTGACTAATGAAGGAGTGGAAATTTCAAGAGTCTTTGATATGGTAATCGGTTATACCTAGGACGTTATTTATTGTGTTGGATAGATATTTTGCCTCAATTTATTTTGATGCCGTTAGATCACTAATTTTTTTGGATATGCAAATAACACATGAGCGAAATGGGTCCATTCTAACAAATTGGTACCAAAAACCAACGTCCACAGGACGACATCTGAATTATAAATCTTCCGTACCAAACAGATATAAAAAGAACATGAAAAATGGTCTAGTTGACAAAGCAATGAAAACTTTCTTATCCAAAATATAGAGAAAAAAATTTGAAGTTCTCATCCAAAATGAACAATGGGGAATTTAAATACATCGGACTTAACTACAACCCCGGATTGTCCCAACAAATAGATAGATGCTTAGAGAAGTACAACATAAGAGTAGGTCACAAGCCAAATAATTACACAAAAGTTTTTCACTAATCTGAAACCACAGGTTGAAGCTAAGGATAATTCGCACTGTATATATAGAATCAACTTCCAAGAATGTGACTCCACACGTATTGGAAATACCAAACAGTAGTTGCATAGAAGAGTTTACGAACATGAATATTCAATACGATCAGATAAAAACCAAACAGCTTGAGCCAAACATAGTATAGAAAATCTTCACAATTTTGACTAAAAATATTGAGGTTCTTACTATTGAATTCAATGATTCGAAGCGAAATATTCTTGAAATGACATAATATGTTGATATGGATAAATTCGGGTGAAGAGTTGGTTGAAATGATTGCGTCTAAGGTGAGGTTAGTTTGTTTATAATTGTTTAAACGACCCGTTGAAGGTGAATTAGTGAATTATTTGTAGTTCCTCTTAACCCTATTACCTAGTAAGAACAAATTTTATCCATAACACAGGGTTAGTAAGTAAGGAATTTAGAGAAATCTTCCTTCAAATACTCTATCGAAATCATTTTGCTTGCTAATGGACTATTACATTTTCATACGAGTATGTACAGTTTTTTATGTAGGCAACTTTTCATTTCAGATTTTCTCTCCTTCAGTTCGTTCAAAACATTCAAGCGTGGAGCTTCGTTAAAATATTGAATGCAATTGAATTATTATTCAGACTTTCGTACCTTTTTCAAACCTTTTTTTCGAAACTATCAACTTCACTCATTAATGAATCCACAAAAGAAATGTTTTTTCTATAATATAGTGAAACAACTCATTCTTACTCTCGCCGTTGTTTGTTGGTTCTGGCTCCAGGGTCCATATCTGTTTCTTTTTCAAAGAAGTTCCATTTGCATTTATTTTGAATCCAAAAGTTTCTGCTGTTAAATAACGAAATTTGGAGTTTATCAAACCAATTGTCCAGCAACCTTTCATTTGGTTTTGCGCAATGATATCGCCACAGCCATTGAGCTCGCTTGTTTGATGCCCATTCATTCTTCAAAGTTATGATTTGAACTGAAACAAAAACAGAAAGTTAGTTATGTACTGGGTGCTTTCAAAAAGTAAACGAAACTAATTATTCTTCAAAAAATATCTGTTTATTTGTCAATATTGCGATTTTTACTGTT
Organism: Cryptolaemus montrouzieri; assembly: GCA_013387265.2. Taxonomy (NCBI): domain Eukaryota; kingdom Metazoa; phylum Arthropoda; class Insecta; order Coleoptera; family Coccinellidae; genus Cryptolaemus; species Cryptolaemus montrouzieri. The sequence goes on from JABFTP020000062.1 coordinate 43,433,554, forward strand.
TCCGTAACAGACCTACGACCATATTGTAGAAAATCATTATGTACTCTAATTTGAAATCGAAGAAAACAGCAAGAAAAAGCTAGTATGTGACAGGAAATAATTTGGACGTCTTTTCTGTAGAATTATTGGAGAGAGTTCTCTTTCCCTATAATATATGGCCGAATATGTACGAACTCCATTGAAAAAAGTTCGGCTCCAAAGATATAATTACAATATAAGCGTCTCTGCAGGTGAAATTGCGGTTAATAGTAGTTCACATCATTGTCATATGAAAATTGGAAATCAAAGTATTTCTAATACTTAAGTATTAAATTTGAATTGTATTTCTGTGAAGTAATGACGCATTTACGGCTTTAAGATTTTTGCTTATATTTTGACATATAGTATGGTATTATAATTCAACACGTTGACGTTTTTGACAATTCAGTCAGAAGAAGCAAAATCTTCATTATGGCTGTTATATTTGGAGTGGAAGGCCAATCAAGGCTTTGGTCCAGAGGAAGTAATGCTACTAGAGCAGCTAGAGCGAGTCGGTATTCAGACGAGAGTGAGTCACTGTTCACTGCAAGACTGATCAAAATAATTCGGCAGTTCCATGGTTTTCGAAGTTTATCAATTGGAATCAAGTGCTGCTTGACTAAATTAATATTTTAATGCTACTGTTGCCGACTCGTCGATCTATCAGGTATGCTTCGGTTTCAATGGTAAGTTCTGCATAGAATATGATCGCATATAGATAAGCTTGGGCTCAGTGATTTGCTGACCCCTGGCTTGCTCCAATAGATTCCTGGTTCTTCAAGAGTTTGTATACTTTCTGTGAGAGGGGCTTAGATCGACTACCAAGACCTTTTGGGAAGGATTGCTCGAAAATGCTGATTTCGGCTTGTTATTTTAGGCATATTTAGAATGTTGTGTGACAGTATATCGATCAACAGTATCCAGCTTCGTACAGCCTTGAGCAGGTCTATTGCTCTATTCTCAATTCTTGTGTACTTGATGGAATATTATATATATTCAGTGTTCATATTCAGTGTCACAATACTGTCAGTGAATTTCTTATTCTCGCCTACAAGTAATCTCCATTTTTTTCAACATCATGAACTTTTGTGAAGAGGAAATAGTGAATAAGGTTAGGTTAGAATATCCAGAAAGGAGACATCTTCGTGTAGAATCTTTTGAAGATTCGGGACGAAGTTTGAGTTTGTAAAAATCATCTCGAATGAAAACCGTTTTACATTTACATACATTTTACAAAATCAACTGCAACTTTGCTTGGTTGTGGTGGTAAATCCAGAAATAAGTGCACGGAAAGTTAAGACAGACTTACTTTTGAAAAAATCTTCAGTATCTAAGACATTTAAAGTGAATATATATCCTCCAAATCACATTCAACTTCACTAAGAACTAGTGAAGCAGGATTTTGAAAGAAGAATACGGTTTTGTCGATGGTGAAAACACGTCTTATTCACTGATAAATGCCGTTTGCGTTAAAATGGAATCGTAAATAGACAATATTTGCATTTCCACAGTAAAAAAAAATCCGCACATCCACATTTTCCCCTCGTAATTCGTCAAGAATTCAATGTGATGTATCAGGACAGGAAAATTGTTCGAGGAGGGTTTATTCATTGGCCTCCCAGATCTCCAGATCTCACGTCAATGAACTTCTTCCAGTAAGGAGCAGTCAAATTAGAAAATCGGACGTTTACAGAAATATTACTATCACAATTGAGGATATGAAACAAAGAATCGTTAAACATTCTGTAAAATAACTCTTATACTTCTGGGTAAAGTTCGTAGAAACTTTAGTTTAGTTTTACACTAAAATCAGTACCCCGCACAGTTAGTACTGATTTTAGTGTTCCAGTTAAATTTTCTCATTTTGAGATATATTGTACTTTGAACAATTCTAAATAACTTTCGTTTTGGGTCTTGGTCAAAAATGTGCCTCTGTTTCGAGTTTTCATTTTATATCTTGATAATGAAAACAGATATATAAAAACTCACAGAACTAAGAAGTTATCGCTAATGGAGTCGATAAATTGAATCAAACGAAAGTCAAATTGGCCTCTTGTAATATTCACTACCGATTTTCAATTGAATGGGACAGAAGACCATCGAGATATTAACAAAAAACAAATTTTTTCACGAAACTTTGACACCCAGCATCTCAGTAAGGAGATTAATAATTTGAGCATAGCATTCTACAGTTACAATATTTTCAATTGTTAATGAAACTCCCTGTATATATGAATATATGAAATTTATACCTGTGACTTCACAGTTTTATTAAATTATCACACGTATAATTTGAATATAAGTATTTCATGAGAACAGAAGCCCATCACATCATTATTTTAGAAACTGAATGAATGGTGCTTTACTTAAAACATTCACTCTATTGAACTCTCAACTAATTGCTGATCGAAGTTTCCATTCGGAAACCCTGCATATCAATAACTTTTAGAAAAAAATTTTACAAGAATAGTTCATGAATATAAATTGAAATATTCAATTATTTAAATATAAGTTCATAGATTTGTTCAGTGATACGTATATAGCTACGTATTAATGAGATCTTTAACGGATCGATTAATAGAGTTTTTATGAGTCCGAAGAGTAAATGGCTTGTTTGGACAACTTTCCACCAACTCTTGTAATACAATCAATATTTGCGTAATTGAAGGTTGATGTTCTTCTGCATCAACTTGTCGAACCAGAGCAGTTAATGTCATTGGTTCGTGTAATTTATAATATCATGCTTGAAGAGATCGATTCAATAAGGCTGTCATCATAGATAATATCAATCTCATAAAAAGACAATTTGCAGTGTGTAATTTCATACGTTGACGGTCAATCGAATGTTTCTTTTTGTAGTCTAACTAAAGGTAAATGTCACTTTTCAAAAATATAATCAAAATTCTTCATACTTCATATGGGAAAATGTTCTCCGTATTGAAAATTTGAATCATATTAAGTTCTTTTCAGAGGAACTAGTTCTCGGGATAAAGTACTCGTCCAACATTAACGTCAACGAGACCAATACCAAAAGAGAAAAGTTTAATTGAATGTCTTATCGCTGACTCAAGTACCATTTTTAGCTTGAATATCCTTCCACTTCAGATAACATTGAAAATACAACCGAGGCACGACATGAACGATTTTTGTTCAATTATTTATGAGGCGGAAAAATCTATATTGAATCAATTTATGTTGCTGTGATACAGTTATATGAGACAATGAGATTCTTCTTCGGACTATGTGAGGTGACCATTCATGATTTAACACGATGGAAGAAGAATAACACTATTTTCGCTTCATAATCAAGTTTTTCTCTAATATTTCTTCGTTTCTTCATAGAAGGGAACTTCTATTTGCTTTTTATGACTTTTCTGCAGGGCAAGAAAAATTAGCCCAGCCAGCCTCAGCGGTGAGTGCCGTGAGTTGAAAAAAAAATACAAATAACTGAATAATTCACTCAATAACTTCTAAATAAAAAGGACGCCACTAGTTCGATTGTTTACTCGGACTAGATAGTTATTACCAGCTATTAAAAAAAATTGAATAGAGGACGTAATGAATTTACCGGTCTTTATTTGACCCATATTTTCTTATAAAACGAGAAGAAACAAATGAAATTAAATATAAAACCAAGTAAAGAAAATTATGAATGCTCTACCCCAATACCTATACCGTAAAAAAAATAAAAATATATGCTTAACCCGTGATCACAACTCGGTCCACAATTTAATATTATAAAAGAATATGTTCCATTCACAAACGATGACTGGCGTTAATTATTTATGTTGAAAAAATATATAAGAAAGGGAAAATGTTTCGCCTACAAATGATGACTGGTGCTAACCACTTTATATTGAAAAAATGAATATCAAAAAAAAAGAGAAAACAAGAAAAAGGGGCTTATATGCCCCCACGGTTAGTATCCAAACAGCTAAGTTCCAACCCTGAAACAACAACGAGAGTACAGCCTCTCTAAATCAATCCTACCGCTACACGGTGACCTCAAACAAGGGTTCTGTCTCCCAAAAAGGGTTTGTTTGTGGACAAGGATTGGTTTGTGACCCTAACTATAAACAGATCGCCTAAATACTTTCATGTTTAGGGTAAAATACTCAGACTTGGGCGGAAGCGTAGCTTTTCCTTTTCTCTTCGTGGAAATATATCCCTTTGTTCACTTACCGGTTATTAACTTCATTCAACATACTACCGTGTTATAAACGTACGATATCCAGTTTTAATCCCACAAAGGAAATTCTCAAATCGTTAATACTAATTCCGCTGGATAATGCGGGGATCGCCAAAAGGAGAAAGGCCGTCCGAAGAACGAAAATCGTTTCCTATCGGAATCAGTCCGCTCTTTCGTCCCAACAAACCTCTGCGACCATAGACTAGTGGTTTTCTACACTTACTTTTGGGAAATCTTCCAACCCAATCTTTAATGCCTCTAATGCGACCTATCCACACCACTTCAACCCGTTTAGGTTGACGTTGAGAAGAATTACGAAGCTTGTACTTGGCTATATAACCTACGGCTGAGATCATCCGTGGTGGAGCACCGAACTACATCAAAATCATTGTAAATAAATTAGGTAACCAAACCTTGGTAGCTGCACGGTTAGTGCGCAAGCATGGTGGAACTGCTATGCCGAGGTACCTGGTTCGATACCGGGTTCAAGTTATGGATGTTGTCCTTGAACAAAAAAGTGATACTTGGTAAGAGTCGCCTGAAGAGGTATAAACTTCCGAAGGCCAGATAACTTGTAATCCTTGTGGTGGTAGTTAGCATTGCACGGTCTAGGAGAGTGGTTCAGAATCCACTATAAGAAGCAACTTCCTGTGTTAAAGCAGCAAAGGATAGATACCTGTGAAGATGGCCAATGCAGCCAAGCACATCGTAAAAAGAAACGAAGAAGAAGAAACCAGGTAACCTAACTTTTCGAACTAAGAATCTGACGACGAAAACAGAAATCTTTGTTTCTAAGAACAAGTAACGAGATATTTTCGATAGAAGACTTCCCCAGGTCGTTGATGCCGATCGCTAGCCGCGTAGACTGAGGAAGGATGGACAACAAAGGAAAGGAGAGAAAAATACAAGAAGAAAAGTAATTATTATAGGTTAGATAGTAAGTGACCTGTGGGATAGTGGACTTGAATATACCGTCAGCCAAGCCTCGTATACCCACGGTAAGAAGAACAAAAAGTATAAAGGAACTCCAGCACGTCCAACGACCAACAGCGATTTGCCAAAGAGTATGACTATCTCCAATACCCCAATTAGTGGATCTAAGGATGGTCAACGGGTAGCACCGGTTAAAATGTAAGTCAACGTTTTTAACCTAAGATGTTATACTAAGAAACACGTGCCTATACGCAAATTCCATCGTTATAGTATGTTTAGACTTGAAATCAATACCGAAAATTCAAGGCGTCAATCTGGAGGCGTGAAAAAAACATATTTCTAAATCGAAAGATAAGGCATTTCGCGATATATTTTAATACTCGCAAGGGTTTATAACTTACAAATACTTTCCGTTGACATAGCATTATGAAATTTTGCGAGAAGGAATGCAAATAGCATAGTTACAGAAAAGAATCCGATAACTGTAGATTTGTTGTTACATCTTCATCAACATTGTTCTGAGAACAATTAAAACCGTCTTCATTTGGTAAGGGAGTTGTATGATTACTATGGATCGGACACTCGTGAGCGTTAGCGTAACCAATTTAACAATCACTATAGATGGCCAGTGCGCTGGAAAAAAATAATTGCAAATAATAATAATAATAGAGATAGATCAGTATAACAATAAGGTTTTGTTTTGAGGCATGTTTGTACTCGTACTCTCTGTTTCTCAATCTTTCCAGGGTCTTTGACTGTGTCTCCGACGGGGTTCGAGTTAGCAAGCTAGAGAGGTATGAGTTCGATTTCAGTAGAGGTATGATTTTCATTTTGTCCAATAGAAATCAGACTATGGGTGTGTGTTGATGGTGTCTGGTCGAATATGGAGTTGGTTACAATTGATGTACCACAGAGTTCTGTCCTGGGCCCTGTCCTCTTTTTAATATGTATCAATGTCTGCTGAATACGGAGGAGTAATCGAAGACGGCTCAGTCGAGGTCCATGGACTGGTCACATGCAAATGGGCCAAGCATGAATAGAAATAAGACTGTGGATGTAGTTTTCAAAATGTGTAGGCCTGAGCCAACTATTGTCGAATTTCTGGGTGTTTATTTAGACTCTAGACTGACTTGGTCGGTCATTGTTAATTATCTTGCGAATAAACTTAGAGGGAACATTTTTGATATTAGGAATCTTACGTTGTGTTATTCTCGCGGAGTACTTGGAGAAGCTTATTTTATTTTTGTGAATCGCTTTGAAGATATGGAATCCAGGTTTGGGGAAATTGTAGTAAAGTGGGAAGGCTTTTCGGATTACAGACACGCCAAATGGCTGGCTTAAATTGCATATTATTTCAAGGTTCTTGTGAAGCTTTGAGAATACTCCTTGTCTCTTAAGTCTGGAATGTCTTTTTAATGTATATGAGAACATCGACGGGCTGAGCTACAATAATGAGTTTCATGCATGAAATACAAGGTTCTAGGATGACTTATATTTTCCATATTATAGACTGAGCAGGTCAACGAGGGGTCCCGAATTTTCAAAATGTTCAATAAATTGAAAAAAAGTAACGCAGTTACCCTACATGAAGTTTAATTCTTAAATAAAAAGACTATTAAAATTCAAAGAGTTTTATAGCGTTAAAGAATGATTGTCCTATATTCTCTTATCTGTTATGTAATTGAGCAGTTTTAATTTATTTTAGTGTACAAATTTATTTTATATTCATTATTACTGCCTTTATTTAGTGAGACATATGTCAATATATAGAAGTATAAAGCAAGAATAAAGGATTTCTACTGAAAACATATTTACAAAAATTAATGCATTCTCTATTTTTTCAAGAATTCGTAAAGATATCAAGGTGAGATTGTTATTAAATACTTCGGTCATCAATACTTGGTAGTTGTGAAAAATCAAACTCTTCAGCCAACGCAAGCTCAAGTCGAGGACATTCATGCTGCCTTTTACTGCATATTTTGACACTCGTAAGGGTATGTAAACCTAATATGGAACATCCCATTGACCTAAAAATATGAAATTCATCGAGAACGATATTTTTTCAACACACATACAATAAAAAATATGAAAACTGAAACTTTGTAGTTGAAACATGAAAAAAAAAATTTTTTTCCTCAATTAATTTATTCGTCTTTAATGATATTGTTGACGAGTTCATTTTATGGAAATTTGTTTCAATATGAATGAAATGGAACACTTCTGATTTCCATTGTTCATTTTTGATACACACGAGAGGTTTTGACAGTTACGTCATTTTCATGTGTCTAGAATTAACAGTTAACAGTCTTGAATGTTAAGTAGTCTATTTGACTATCGACAGTGGTATGCCCATTTAAGATGGGCATGATTTATAGCTTCAAGGAGTTAATATCTAGTGCTGTGAAGTAGAGATTGAGTTGGAGTGTAATGCTTAGCCATTTTTACTATTGCAGTTCTGTGTATTAAATTTCTGCTACGAAGGCATATCAATCCTTGATTCCGAAACTGCGAAACCATTGTTTGCGCTATTATTTCAATGTAGAATATCGTGATCATGTGACGTCGCATTTTAATAATCGTTGGATTCTGAAGTGTGAGAACTTGTTTCTTTGGCGATATGCTCTTGCAGTGTTTAGAATACTGAGATCTACTAAGCCCCACTTCTTATTTGAATTAATTGGGAAAAGAAATCAGTGTTATAGTGTCAACATCCAACCCAGCTTTGAATATTTGGTTGCTACAATCCTAAATTCTTACTTCGATCTACTTGTGAATAATGATTCTGAGGAAACCTTAATTGATAAGCAAATGATTAGGGAAACAGTCTAGAAGAATGTTATCATTTTTTTTCCAATTTTACTCATTTATTTCCTTGGTATTGGTAGTTGATCCAGTGTAGTGCAGAATGTATCATTTTATGCTATCTGATTTTATATTTATATTATTTAGAAATGGTTATTTATTTATTTCTTTTCCTTAATTATTATATGTGATTTGCTTTATTTTCATTTTCGTTTATTGTATTTTTAGGTTAGAGTCGCAGAACACTTCTAGTTGAATCTCTCGCCTTTTGTATTGCCACAAATGTTAATGTGAGATGCAATGAAGTACGCTTCTTATAAAAATCACCCTAAGGTGTTTTGCACTCCCTCTAAGGGGAATATTCACTGATCCCAGATATCTTCGATATCAAAAGGATTCAGCTCTGATGTGACCCTTTCCAGGTTATCAGGTCATGGTGGCGTAGTCCGTTGTTGTGTTTTCCATATACTTCCTGACGGTTGTAGCTGATGCCAACAGTAACGCTTTCTGCATGGGTTTGTACAGATGTTCGTTTGTAAGTTCTTCGGTATAATTCCAGTTGTTTGAACAGATTCCATTCTTCACTGTTTTCTTTTGCGTTCTTCCAGGTCTCTATACTTCGCATGGCATGTTTCAGCTCCAAATTGTTGTTGGAAATGGCCACGTCTATCAAAGTTCCGCCCTAGAAAATTCATTTATAAGTATGTAAGGTCTTTTGTGCGCGACTTGTTGATCGGTGAGAACTGTGCGGTTCCAGTTCAGTTTACATTTTTCATTTTCAAGAATTGGCTCTGGGTGTAATCGTTGTATGGGACCTCATGCGTGAGCTTATGCTTTTATGCCAATTCTTGGTGTACGATTTTGGCCATTGCGTCGTTCTCTCCTTATATTCTGTCGCCGCAAACATCTTACATCCTCCTGTTATGTGTTGTATCGTTTCCGAAATCTGACATCCGTATCTGCATGTGTCTGTCGGTACAAATGCGTCTTTGGCGATGAATTTTAGATAGTTTCTGGTTGGAATAACTTGGTCTTGTATCGGCAAAAGAAACTCTTCCGTCTCAGGAAACATCTTTCCGGAGGTCGGCTAGTAGTTCGACGCAAATTTGTCGTCATGTGCCCTGCCGGCCTCGTTGGGATGTCTCCTGTGTAGCGGTTTTTCCTTCCTCATTTGTAGTTTTTCATCGTCGGTTCTGTGGCGAGTCCTATGTTGTTGTTCGTTTAAATGTAAGGAAGTTGAGTCGTCTACTTCGCAGATAGTTTTATGGAGAATTGAAGTATTCGCTTTTTGTTGGAAATAGTTTCGCAAGTTAGAAATCTGCTGATCCAACTGCTTCGTGATATCAGCTAGTCCTCTGCCCCCTTGATTTCTCGGCAATGTAGTTTTTTCGAAAACGCTGCTTGGGTGGTGTTTCTGTGCCTTCTTCAGCACCGTTCTCATCTTTCGTTGTAGATTATCGATATCGATGTTTCTCCAGGCATTTATTCCAAAGGAATAATTCAGGATTGAGCATGCGTAAGTGTTGATTGCCTTAAGCATTTTCTTGCTGTTGCCTAACTCTCTCAATGTATTCGTTCGTCAAGTTTTCTTTATTCTTCCGTGATATATTCGTACTGCTTGTTTCATGCCCAAATAATTGTAGGTCTCCCTTAGATCATTGCGGCAATATTTTGTTCCTCTCCTATCTCATCTGCGGTTCCCTGTACTTTTCCTCTAATTGTACTGGGGGTGCCACATTTGTCCAGTCCCAAATGCATTCCTATGTCATCGGAGAACTCTTCTACAATTTTCAGAATTTGCTTTGATTGGTTCTTGGTGGGATCCATCCATTTTAAGTCGTCCATGCATGAAAGGTGGTTCACTCTCACCATTTCTGCGTTGTTCTTCACGCTGAATCCGTATCTTGTCGAGTTCAAACAGTGCGACAGTGGATTCATAGCAATACAGCACCATAGTGGACTCAAGTTGTCTCCTTGCAACATTCCTCTTTTTGTAGGGATAGTTGTTGTTTCCAAATTGACAGTGGCCGCGTTAAGCAGTAGTAATGACATCCGAGTATTCTAAAAATGACACTAGATTATGCTCTATTTTACACATCCTTAGGATTTTTATCAGCCACTCATGCGGTACGGAATCATAAGCTTTCTGTCAGTCTACTTAAGTCGTGAAGAAATTTCGCTTGTTCGAATAAGCTTGGTTGCTGAGAACTGAATCTGTAATAAGTTATTTGCATCCCATGGAATTCTTTGTACAATCTCTCTGTTGTGCGATAATGTTGTAGGTATAGAGCATTATAAACGTGGTTGTTTTGAAATTCAATCAAGAACCCAAAAATTGAATATACAGGGCATGCCATTTGAAATAGGCAAGCTAATGCCGCTATCGAAAAATTACGTCAGCCAAGAAGCCACCATCGATTCAGGCGTACAAAATTTTCAGATATTTCATATCTATAATTTTCCCCATCTCGATTAGTGCAGTTCTCAGTGGAACACATTGTAATAATGTTAACGATACCAGTGAAAAATTCAAATCAGTAAGGGAAAAAAAATATAGGCATCAGAGACCTACTACTAGAAGATTTAGAGAGGGAGATCATTTTTTTGACATAAATTCTACACATTTCCATACTACGCTCTTCAATAACCTTTTGTGGTGTATTATTTATAATTTATTGCCGATAATTTGCATAAAATTTAAACATATTCGATAAAGCTTGAAAACTTCGCCATAAGGCACCTAGCATGGCTCTTTGCTCATTATTATTAGTCTGACACTATTCCTTTCTTTCTCGCACACACTGGTATACACACCTCGCATGCAGGGCGGATTCATGGTACGTTAAATTATCCATATATGCTGGTTTCAAGTTGATAAATTGATAAAATTGGTATGTCTATAAATAACCTTAACTGTTAAACTATTTTACTTCGACGTTAAATAATGTTTTCTTTAAACCAATCCAAAGATCCGTTATCTATTCCATGATATCCCAAATGTCACTGATTATAACTTATATTCCAGTAATACCAAGTAACACCAATTCGGACGACGTTTGCCATAAGGTATCGTTTATGAATTCGTTTCAACATAATTGATTCATCACGTCAATTACTGCAAATTCATTCCGATTTTTATGATTATAAACTGGAATAACAGTAATTTAGCTAGCGTCTATTTTAATTCAATCTTATGCTACGCTTTAAACAATTGAATAATACGGTTTCATCTTGTAGCTTATGTCTGGAATGCAGTTGATTTAAAAACGGTTAATTGTGCATTTCCAATTAAAATTTAAAGTTCATCTTTTCTCTCATATTATAGAAGGAATAAATGAAAGGAATTTGTGGAAATTCATTTTGAAGTTTTTTCTACTGCTGCAATATTATCGTTCTATTTAACTTCCATCCAAGAAAACTAAATTTATGTAAAATTATGAAAATAAACTGTACGTTATGTGGATATGTATTCAAACAAAAAGAGGCTGCTGAATATCGGATATTAAAAGTACACGGTAAACATGTAGCGATTATCACCAACTTTTGGATTAAGAGCTTTAGGATTAGGAATTACCTTCTAAAAATACTTAAGGGTTGTACTACATTGTGCCAAGAAATTACCACACAAAATGGAAAATTGAAAGTCATTCAGAAAAAGTTCAGATATGTTGAAGAATTATTTTTCCAGTAATCAACCAGCACTAATGCTTGAGGATAATCGAAATAAAAATGGTACACATGGAAACTGAAATACTGTAAAATCGTGTTAATTTGAACGGCTCAATAATGTGAACACATAATCTTTTGCAATAGCGCTCTGTCCTGTGAACAATTGGTACCTTTATGTGAATAGGAATTAACTTGTCCAGACCTACAGACGGGGATGAAAGGAGATCTATCACTCTATCAAATACACATGTACTCATTTTGTGTTTGTTGGAGTTCAAAGACAGATGCTCAGTGTTTGGGAATAGATTTCGTTGATGAAATAATGGCTATAACAACAAAAAAGTTTTGGACATCTTATGAGCAATCTTTTATCACAGAAAAACTCAGAAAGGTTGTCAGAGTCACCATTTTATCCAATCCACTGTATGTTCCATCAGAAATAAACAAAGAAAATTTTGTCGGAGTTTGAAACCTAGTAAGAGCAAGAAATTTAATCTGAGAAAATCTAAATATCCTTTGATGGAAAATAAACTCTGCACACGGTTCGTGAAACAAAGAGAATGAAACTTTCCTGTTCAAAAGCAAAGCTTTACATTTGCATGAGAACCTGATCTTACCTTACGAAAAATTCAAGACAAGCGATGTATGATTGAAATGTTTCAAAATTCGATATGGAATAGGATTTTTGAGAATCGGAGGTGAAAAATTGTCCTCTCAATCTGAATCAGATCGTCCATTCGTAGAAGTACTGTCCAATATTATTACTGCGATCAATTCAACTGAACAACAAATATACGACGCGGATGAGGCTGAATTATACTGGAAACTTCTTACGGTGAATTTGGTTTACTTTGTAAAGAATATCACAAAAATCGGTGAAAAATATTTAATTAACAAACGTGATAGCTATTTCGATATTGCTTTCATCATCATATGTTTGCAAATTGTGAACTAAAACTAGGATACAGGTGTATATTTTGTCTTGAATATAGAAAAACAGGAATGAATCATATATATATATATATATATATATATATATATATATATATATATATATATATATATATATATATATATATATATATATATAGAGAGAGAGAGAGAGAGAGAGAGAGAGAGACAAGTTTCTACTATTGGAATATGGATAGGTATTCAAGCCACAGGTGGCTGTGGCTAGATACGGACTTGAAACGATGACAATAACGAAGCATAGCGCCAATCGCCTAAGGACTACTCAAAGAGCCATAGAGCGTGCAATGCTGGGAATATCCTTAAAAGACCGAGTAAGGAACGACTAAATCAGGCGAAGAACACGAGTCTCAGACATTATAAAAAGAATAGCCGAGTTGAAATGGAGATGGGTAGGTCACGTTGCAAAGCAGAACAGAGAGAAATGGACCCTGAGGGTTATTCAATGGAGTCCTAGAGAGACCAAGCGAAGTAGAGGCAGGCCGCAAGGACGTTGGATCGACGATATAAAAGATCAAGTCGGAGGACAGTGGTTTAGAATAGCACAGGACAGATATGAATGGAAGCGACACGGAGAGGCTTATGTTCAGAAGTGGACGGAAGAAGGCTAACAAAGAAGAAGAAGGTATTCAAAGGTACATTCATAATTACTTGAAAATCCCAAATATTGGGGAATAACATATGCCTGCGTTATCGTTAAGAAGGGTAACATTGTTTCTATTGTGTTTAGCTCTGAAAATTTAAAGAGATTCTAGGTAATTGAGTTAATTGCTTTTAGGGCGATGAATAATGTTAAGATTATCTATACTAGAGAAGCGGTGGTTGCTATCTAGACAATACTTTGTGATGGTGGACTCACTTTTGTTTTCACAAAAGAGTAATGTTCTTTATATCAAATGCGAGAAAATCTTCCCGTCTGGCCTATTTATACACCGTTAGAATCAGGGCAACACAGTCCGTATACTCCTGAATTGTCTAATTTGTGATTTTTGTCTTTGGAATTTAGAAACAATTGTGATAATTTACATGAGAGTTTGAAGGCACAAATTGAAATTGGACCTAAATGAGTTAAGGGAGAGAATTTTCGAATATCGGTATTTGGTTTAACATGGGGGTATATACTTGTAGGCCAACTGTGTTCGTTTTTTATGAACTATTTTGTCTACTATGGTAGGGGGATAACCGTTAAAAATGGCGATAGATTTTATGATGTGAATTTCTTTCTTAAGATTTTCAATAGAAAGTGGCAAACAAAATGCTTTATGAATCATTGAGTTAAAAACGACTAGTTCATGTTGCAAGAGGTGAGAAGAGTCATGAGGAATGCAAATATCTATGAAAGTCGGTCTTCGAAATATATCAAATACAAAAGAGTTATTTTTTCGGGAAATGATCAAGTCTATTTCTAACTTGAGATTGACTTTCGGGTGGATATTGTTGATGGAATTCAGAAAAAGATCAAGTTGTCTTGATGTACCAGTGAAGCACGCTAGTACATTATCAACATAACGATACAAGTAATTATGAATGTACCATTGAATACCTATCTATATTCCAATAGTAGAAACTTGTTGTTTTCTCTCTTCATAATTTATACCTGTTTTTCTAATACTTAAGACGAAGTGTACAACTGTATCTTAGTTTTAACTCACAATTTGTAAACGCCTGATAATGATAGAAATATCGAAATAGCTATCACGGATGTTAATTAAATATTTTCCAACTATTTTTGTGAAATTCTTTACGAAGTTAACCAAAATCAGCGTAAGAAGTTTCAGTATAATTCAGAACTCGTCGGGGTTGAACCCTTATATATATATATATATATATATATATATATATATATATATATATATATATATATATATATATATAATTTATATTTATATAAGGAGTTTAATCCTGGGGATATCCTTATATATCTGTTCATGCAATCAATGCGATTTCTTGAAAAAATATAAACCCACCACCCAATAAGTAATACCACTGCCAGGCAATGATTATAATCAAAACATATCCTGGAGAAATAATTATATATAATTTTTTACAGCCCGTTGCAAAGAATTGTATTTATTTTGTATCTTATGTGTGTCGGGTATAGCAATATCAGTTATATATGTTATTCGATTCTGTTTATCCGTAAGAATGATATCTGGCCTTTTGTGATTTACATTCCTGTTGCAAAGAATTGTTTTATCAAAATAAAGTTTATATTTGTCGTTTTCACAAATAATCTCAGTTTCATATTTGTAACATTTTTTGCCCTTGGGAATGAGGTCATGATTTATTCCTGAATTAAAATGAATAATATAAGCGATGGAATTATGTCTTTCTTAATAATCTGTTGAGGCAAGGATTGGGCAAGATGATAATATATGAAAAACTATTCCTGAAGAACAAAAATATCTACGACAAGAATCTATGTTTTGCTTGATGATGTGTGTTCTATAATTTCTTGTGAAAACAACCTGATCTTGGTTCGCAATTGCCAAGCTTTCTGTTTCAGCGAACAATTCTCCAGATCCTAACCATCTATTTGATGCGATTTCATCCATTTAATCATTTTTTTATTCTTTATATTGATAAATATATCAATATATAGTATGAATATATCAAATGACTTTTTTAGGGCCCATACAAGTGGCGGGATCTGTTGAACGACACCGGTAGCATGTTGCTACATCCTTCAGGAGTGTCTGAGAATTTTTTCCCCAGTATCGGTTTATTAGTTCTCGAGACAGACATGTTTGCGTGAACGTGTGTTTGGTACCCAGGTACAAGCTTCGCGATGGATGAGCAATTTTAACACCGTGCGGCGATTGAATTTTGTTATAAACTTAAAAAAACGTTCACGGAAGAAAGAAATTATCGATTTGGCTTAAGGAGAAGGTGTGTGTCGCGTACAACAGTTTACACGTGGTTAGAAGACGACGAGAGAAGCGGCCGGCCGTCTACAGCTGTTACGACGAAAACGAGGCCCGTGCGCTCGCGCTACTGAACCAGGATTGCCACATGTCTCTCAGAATGTTAGCAGACGAACTGAACATGAGTAAGGATAGCGTAGCTTTGATTCTGAAAGAAAAAATGAACCGCAGGAAGGTCTGTTCTTGATTTGTTCCGCATTTCCTCACACACGAGCAGAAACAGACTAGCGTCGAATGTTGTCAAGATTTTATCGAGACTTGCGAGACCAGTCCAGACTTTGTCATTGGTGATGAGACTTGGTGTTTTCAATACGATCTTTCAACGAAGCGGCAGTCGTCTGCTTAGCTCAGTCCGGGCCGCGCGATGCCTCAAAAAGTGCGTCAACAACCATCACTGGTGAAGACGATGCTCATCGCTTTCTTCGACTCCAAAGCTCTGATCCACCAAGAATTTGTGCTCCCAGGCGTCCTAGTGAATGCTGTGTATTACGTAGAAGTGTTGAAACGTCTGGAGCGCCGGATTAATCACGTCAGGCCCGAATACAAGGATCCGGAATCGTGGAGTTTGTTGGATGACAATGCGCCTGCATTCGTCGAACATTGTGAAGCGTTTTCTCGCCGAAAATAAGATTCCACGTATCAAATACGTCCCATACTTGCCAGATCTGGCTCCAGCAGACTTTTTCCTATTTCCCAAGCTAAAAATGCACATGAAAGGACGATTTTTTGAGGATGTACTGAGCATTCCAGCGGCTTGCACCGAGCGTCTCAGAGCGATAACTTCAGAGGAGTTCCAGAGAGCCTTCGAATTACTACTCGGGGAGCGCTCAAAGGAGTGTATATCTAGGGGAGGGGACTATGTTGGAAGTTAATTAGAATAAATTTCGTTAGAAGTAATTTTCGATTTTTTATATCTAAAGTTCGGGAACTTTTCCGACATACTGTGTATATAACTTTATATACACTTATATATATATATATATATATATATATATATATATATATATATATATATATATATATATATATATATATATATATTTTTTTTTTTCGAAAAATATTTCTTTCAATGCTCTCACATGTGTTTGGCGTTGATTCCAATTCATCATACACATGTGAGTCATGTGGAGCATTGAAATATTTTTCGAAAAATATGAGTTTCGAAAATATTTCTATGCTCTTATGTCTTTGGCGTTGATTCCAATTCATCATAAAACACATATTTACTATTCAAACAGTACGAACTTTCTCCAATTGAATAAGTAAACAATAAAGGATAAAATCAAATTATAGATGCAAATTACCCTTTAGGCATGAGAATTGAATTAGCAAGAATTTAAATAATGATTCAAGAGATCAAATTTCCCTGCGAGCTTGAAGAAATCATCTTAGATCAGCGGAATTAATTTTTACCAATTGTTATCAACTGAATGAGTGAAATTGGTACATAATTATTTCATTTAGAACAGGTAATTGAAGAATAACTGCTTTCAGTTTTTGAGAGGATCAAAATTTATTCTCTATGGATAAAATTAAGGAAGTTGAATATACAGGCTGTCGCATATCAAGTGGTCTACCAATTTGAACAAAAATAGATTTTTGCTGCTGCACTATAGCCATTTTGGGATTTTATTCAGGGAACAATATTCAACCTTCCGTAGAAACTTAAATATCCTTCCCTGAAGAAGTTGGTTTTCCGATCCACCGCTCATAAACATCGTCAACCAGGGCCACACAGTATTGGTACGTTGCTGTTGGATGTATGAAAAGGAGCAATAAACTGCAGTTTCGGTCTCGATAGACCTCGTTAGTATTGTACATCCATTAACATCACCAGGCCAGACTGCCACCTACTCATTTCAATCCGTTGAAGCTCATAAAGACATGTTTCGCATGTTATGGTTGGTGAGATATGAGGTACCTCCAGTTAACAGGCAGGCAATTATGAAGAGTGTTCTTATTATTCATTTGACAACCGAAATATACCAAATAATCTCCTCTTCTCCCTATAGTACATTGGCTATCTATTGAAGCTAGAAGATATGCATCATACGCTGAAAGTGGGCAAATTTCGATGTATTTGTACGACAGCAATGTGAAATATTGCAAATCGAGAAAATTGAATCCCTCTCTCGATCTTATTTTCAGGGACTAGTTTAGTGGTGCCAAAATTTTGCTGATATATCTTTCCGTTCTGAACTCCTTCAAAATTTCTTGAATTTTGGGAAAATCGTCCTTTGCGGGTATCTCGATCATCATCAAAGTTACATAAAACATGTTTGATATTCCATAGGCACTTTTTTGAGTAAAATACAGTGCTGTACAAAATTTTTTTTAGCTCAGCGGTTTTCGAGTTATAATGCAAACGTGCTTTCTTTTCTAAATACGAACCATAGGAAGATTTACCTCTGATGAATACAGTAAATTTTTTCACCTGAGACTCTGGTTGTTTTAAGATGCAGAATAGAAATAATAACTATGAAAATTATGTTCGATATGATGGAACGTTATATTCTTAGTGGGTATGATTCAGCGCACCAACGGCCGAAACTTATTTCAATCGGTTGTCTGAAAGGCATCAGCCAAATAAATCTATTATTTGAAGAATGGAAGAGAATAGTATCAATAGTGGCTAATTCACAAAACCAAAAAATAAAAAATATCATGTAAGTTATAGAGAGGAAGCAATGATCGAAGTGATAGGTGCTGTAACGGCCAAACCTTCGATTTCGAGTAGACAAATAGAAGCAGAAACAGTAATTCGAGACGTCGGGCGCTCGGTATTATGAAAGAAAACCAGTTCAAACCCTACAAAATGCGAGTCTCCGAATTTTTGAATGCCAGGGAATCCTCCTCGCTGAATAAATTTCTGCAATAGGTATAAATAAATTATCCAAGAACGGTCAGACTTTTATGGAGGAGTCATATGGACAGCTGAAGCCGCATTACTTGCGATGGGATATTTAATCGCTATTATGAACATTTATGGTCCGATGTGAATCCTCAACGCCATATTGATGTGCAGCATCAAGGAAGATATGGTTTCAATGTGTGGTGTGCACTGAAAGATAGTCGCGTTTTGGCGTTTAAAATTTTTGATGAAAATTTGAATCGAGCACGTTATGAAGAAATCATCGACAATAATAACATTGAAGGATTTCTCCATCAACTTCCGTTAGCAGCAAATTTTTTTTCAACACGATGGTGGCCTTTCCCACCTAACAATGACCATAGCTGATCTGTTGAATTCGAATTTTGGACTAAATTGGATAGGGACTAAAGGTCATGTGAGATGGCCGCCTCGTTCCCCTGACTTGACGCCACTAGATTTTTTCTTTGGGGTCATGTTGAGGATTCACTATACAAGAACAGTAACAATTCAGAAGAGTTAAAACAGAATTTCAGGGAATACCTTGCTTCTGTCAGCAATATTCAGATTTACAATCCCTGCTATAGTGTTTCACGGCGATGTCATTTATGAAATGAAAACAATGGCAACACTCTCGAATATTTGCGTTAAAGTAGTTTCCTCTATTTGTATCATAAGGACTTTTTGTTTCTTTTAAAGATTTCCATATGTGTTCTTTGGTTTTCGTTTGAGAAAAGTTTAATGTCATAAGTATTGTTTTCCATAATATATTTTTTTACTCGCATAACTTTCTAATAATTCTAACAGAATACAGGGTGCTTCAACGAAAACTGAACAGAGGCTATATCTACCAAATAAATATCAACCCCCAAAGCGGGGATTGCAATCCTTGAACATTTTAAATAGGGAAGATGGGTCGAGTGATGACTCAAGAGAAAGGTGGTATCTTTAGTCTACATCGCCTTGAACGAATTTCCATTTTTAATTGAAAACTGTAAAAGATACAGGGTGAGCAACTGAAAGATAGGGAAGACTATTTCCCTGAGACTATTCAAGTTTCAGTGAAGTAAAATGGAACAGATCCATGCTGATCAATGGCAGTCATCATCAAGTACCATCCTCATCTCAAATTTCAACCTCTGGAGCAGGGGTGACCACCCTTGAAAATTCGGAAGAGGGTAGATGGGTCGAGTGATACCTCGAAGGAAAGGTATTATCTTTGTCTGCATCCCCGTGAACGAATTTTCATTTTTGATTGAAAACTGTAGAAGATACAGAGTGAGCTACTCTAACTCCTAAGGAATAATAATAATAGACTTATTGCGAGCAGTCATGAAGGCAATCGAAATCCTTTATTTGAAACGTATGACTGGATCGAAATATTACCCTTGCTCTTTCAAAGGAATGCAGACAAAGATAATACCTTTCTTTCGAGTCATCACTCGACCCATCTACCCTCTTCCAAATTTTCAAGGGTGGTCACCCCTGCTCCAGGGGTTGAAATTCGAGATGAGGATGGTACTTGATGATGACTGCCATTGATCAGCATGGATCTGTTCCATTTTACCTCACTGAAACTTGAATAGTCTCAAGGAAATAGTCTTCCCTATCTTTCAGTTGCTCACCCTGTATCTTTTACAGTTTTCAATTGAAAATAGATATTCGTTCAAGGCAATGTAGACAAAGATACCACCTTTCTTTTGAGTCATCACTCGACCCATCTTCCCTATTAAAAATGTTCAAGGATTGCAACCCCCGCTTAGGGGGTTGACATTTCTGGCAAGTTTTGTACCCAAAAAGATGTCCCCCTTGAAACAAAAATTGACCTGTTTTTGCGTTTTGGTCAGGAATGAATATCTTGGTAGATATAGCCCTGTTTAGTTTTCGTTGAAGCACCCTGTATTACCAAAGTAGCATGCATATGTTACGTAGATTCCCCGGGTCGGCAAGTTTCGAATTTCCGAAAAAGTTAATGTTTATCTGTAATTCGATTTAAGAAGAGTAGACGTGAATGTCGAACTCTAAGTCCACAGTTAATTATTATGGTCTAAATCGAATCAAACCAAAGAAATGACCATGATCTTGAAAATGATCTTTAAAATGTGTGGTTTTCAGTGATAGAACAATATGAATCGTTGGTGGGCTTGCACCTAATGAATGGAATTGAGGAAATTTCAGGTTTTTCTCTGAAAACAGGCATTGAATGCAATAATTGTTCACAAGTGTTATAAATTTTGAAAAGAAAAAATACTGCATCCATTAGGAGTAAAATTTCCTATGGCTCGTATTTAAAAAAAAACGTGTTTGCATTATAATATATAAAATATGTAGAATGTCAAACTCAATTTTATGTACCTTCGATGATGATCGAGATATCCGAGCGACGATTTTCAAAAAATTCGAGAAACAGAAAGAGATATCAGTAAAATTTTGGCACCACTTAACTAGTCCCTGTAAATAAGATCGATAGGGGGGCGTTCCTTTTTCTCTATCTGCAATATTTCACATAATTTACCCACCCTGTACATATCAACACTACACTATCCGATAAATTTTTCTTCAGAGAAAATAAGAAACGTGTTATTATTCATTTGACAATCGAAATATGTCAAATAATTCCTTCTTACCCCTTTCGTACATTGGAAATCTACTCAAGTTAGAACATATGCATCATACGCTGAAAGTACATAGCACTACATTATCTGATGAATTTTTCTTCAGCAACAGCAGAATAAAAAATAAAATAATTAAAAGGTGAAGTCGCGCTTCCGCAACCTAAGATAATAACAAGTTTTCAGTTAGGCTAGTGAAAATATGTGTTTTTCATCGATCAACAACTTCAGACTAATAAACAACCGTTGACGTTTCCTCCAGTTCTCAGGTTGAGATTTAAATTTTTGTGTTCTCTGTCAAACTCAATTTCTGAATAAAATCGAAAGTTGAACCATCAACATCTATTCGACTGATACCGAAATTAATTTTAATCGTGGTCATTTCACTTTCGAATAATTTATTTGATTCGATCAATTTAGATACGCATCTCGTTCAGACGGGAATCTTATGAATGTGTTGGTGAACTCGATATTCTTGTTGAATGTAAATAAGAATAAATAAAACCGCAGACGCCCTACTGCGTTCTTTGTTGGAAGAAAATAACGGTTTTAAATATAGATTGAGTCAAATGTTGATGTCAGAAATTCAGATATTCTGCTTATGTGACCATGAAAATTTTATAGAATGGATATAAAGAATGAGTAAGAAAGAAGGAGAAATCAAATATGATAATTTTAATTTTGATGATTGATGATTAAACATCTGTTGTAGACTCTCAGTATAAGTCAGCAGAAAATAAGAAAAATTATTTAGTTAACTCAGTGTTTCTACAATACAATAAAAACGAACCACGTTCAACAACACGGCTGTGAGTTTTTGAAACAGGTCGATTTTTGATTGGAAAGGGACATTTTAAGTTCCTGTTTCGTTCTCCCCTTCTCAATAAGCAAAATTGATCGTTTAATACCTTTTTGAAAGGATGTATTCATTCTTAATACAAGCACGAAATTATTCACATTCCAAAATAACACGTGAAGAAAAGAAGTAGACAATGGTTTGGAAAAATTCCAGGTTTTCATGAATCCGTTCAATTAAACATCCGATCAAAATGGATTTGGTTGAATCGGAAAAATTTTTGTTATTCATTTCAAACGTTTACCTATCCCCCCTCTATCCCTATCAACTACGACCGCGAACATTTCAACGTGACAACCATGACTAAAGCGGCGTTATCTCGTTCTGAGGCGTTCCATTTAGGACTTGAAGTGCAAGCGAGAGCGCGGAACGAGTCACAAATAGGCACAATCGGCCTCTGCGTTCGGCACCGTTCGACATCTGTCCATCTCGTACTTGAGTGAGCGATGCGTCCGCATGGACAGCTGCTATACAATAATACATTCGCATGTTTTCGTCAAGTATGAAGTGCAGTGAAATGTGAATGTTGCGTCAATTGTTTATAGCGACGATAATTACGGCGATAAAGGTAATGATTCTTTCGATATTGAATATATGTTCAGTGATAAATTATCGACAATTCACTCACTCGTCAAAACGCACGTTTAAGAACACAGAAATTCGAGTTTGATAACGGATAAATTGCATAGAAATAGGAAGGAAGGTAGGATATTAGTGGATAAACTTGCCCATAGAGAATCTTTGCGTTTCCATAGCAACGCAACATTCACAACAAAAAGCACGGTTTTAAAACTGTCAAGAACAACCTTTTTAGTAGTTGCACCTGTTGTAAAGTTTCTGCCGATATAAATCAAAATGTCTCGTTTTGGAAGCACCAGTGTAGCAGAAATAAATAGTTCTATACAGAATTCTATCCCCAAAAATACAAGAAAAAACGCACAGCTTGATTTGGAATCAATTCGGTATATTCTGCAAGAAACGAACATTCGATTTGGGTATACTGCATTCTATTGATATTGCAGAAATTTTTATGGATTGGGGTTTCAATATGAAACAAATGAATGGACAAGATTACAAAGAATACGTTGTCAAAACAACGTGAACACAACTGCGAAAATGATGCAGAATATGTTTTTCGAAAAATTCAACATGAGTTTCAACCCCTTTACCGATTCAGCATTTAGAAAGGCTCGTGAAGCTCGCAATTCTAAAAGGAAGATGCTACAAGGGGATGTGGAAAAGCGCAAAGAAAGTTCCGTGGCATTAACAAGAACTGAAATTGATAGCATGGCTCTGTACTGGGACGAAAATGCCCCGATAGATTTGTTGAAAAAAATTTTACATATTGCTTATGAATTAGCATGGCGTGGCGGTGAAGCAGCAATTTGCAAGGTACACTTTTATATAATAATATAACCCAGTATTCTCGAAAACTTGCCAAGGCGGCTCAAAAGAATGCTGCGATAGATATTGTCGAAAAGACCCGATCATACTACAAGTGATAGATTATTTCTGTCTCCCAATCAATTTTGGAAAAACAGTACTTCTAAGGGTTGGTACAAAAATATGCCTTAGGGAATAAATGAAATATCCAAATGGACAAAAATTTCAGCAGAGAAAGTTGGACTGGATACGAAAAATAAAAAGATTACAAATCATTCTCACAGATCCAGTGCTGTTTCGAACCTATCTCAGTCAGGTGTCAGTGAACAAGAATTGATCAAACTAACCGGACACTCTAAGGCAAGCTCTATTAAGCCCTACCTGCAACTGAACAATGAGCATCATTTGAATCTTGCTTCAAATCTTCGAAAAACTTCTGCGAATGCTGAATCTTCAATAATTCCTCAGACATCGTCCCATGTAGAATAGACCCGGAGTGAAAAAATTGTATATAGTAATTGCATTTTCAATAACTCCTCATACCAATAATAACTAAACATGTTTGTTTATGATTTTCTCGTTGAGTTTGTGTGCATTTCTCAATGAAGTTCATTTTGTACGTTTTGTCATTCGAGGAATTTTCTCAGCAAATACCACTTGAGCTCAGATTTGGCAAGATATTTTACTAAGCTCGTTTTCTCATACTTACTTTTCAGTGATTCAACTAGACCTGCTCGACAAAATCAGTCGAGCTACGCTCTCGTGATTTTGTCGCCCAATTATCGTTGAATTGCCTGGACGTAAGTTTTCGAAAACGAGCATAGAAAAATATCCGGCCAAATCTGAGCTTTTATGGTGTTACTTACGAATATTCGTTTTCATCATTAAAATAAATAGCATCAGTCCGCTAGTGCAGCGATTGTAGGTTATGCTATAATTGACAAAACAATAACAATAAGTTAACAGAAGTATTTCACGATGAGCAAAAAATCAATTACTTTACTATCCGATCGAAATAACTACCGAGCGTAGCTATGATTTTGAAATTTAAAACATTAATGTTATCGTCCTATTCTCAACAGAATAACAAAATTTGTAAGAAGTTAAATATCATACATGTTTGAAAGTTGTAAAACAATTGTTCAAAGCACATTCATACTTGTAAGAACTATGTACATTGTGAAAAAATGAATAAAACTGACATAATTGTATTTATGCGTACAAATAAATGTAACTTGATCAATTCAATTGTGATTGCCATTTACCCCCTTTTCTATATCCTTACAAAATATCTATCAAACAAATAAAATTAAAATTCTCTTTTGAAAAATGCAACCATTCCATCAGTATTTTCTTAGGATGTTGTCACGTTCAACTCTCGTCAGTAAACCGACTTTGCAGACAACCGATTTCTTTTATAATGAGAAAGGGGTTGTGTTACGTCTTTAGAAAGGTTATATGACCCCCAATATCAGTCTGCTTTTTGAAGAGTCATTAATTAAAAAGTAACACTGCTTGTACTTCTATGATTCTCATGAAAATTTATTATAGAATGAATCATTTCATTGAGTTTTCAGTCTTTTAATCGTAGTAAATTCCTATCGCAAATGTTCGAAGTGACCCCATCTACGTCTGTGCATTATCGAGATTCGAATGATAGCCCAAGATCCTGCAATCTAGCTGACCATACTATAGCGCCTCCCCTACCTATCCAACGACCCGAATATCTATTGTCCAGATAGTCCTGAAGAGCGGCAGCATATTAGGGCGGTGCTCCATAATATTGACACATACCATGATGTACAGGTAAATTTGAATATCTATGAGCAAGTATTATGACAAGACCAATCGAATTCTCAAGCATGTTCAAATAGGTTTCGCTGTTCAAGTTTATCTGTATAAATGAGGTTCCTACAATATGGTATCCCAAAATTACGGCCCAAACATTGACTTTTGAGGTATTTGAGTATGATTCCCCCATTTCAAATAGGGATAAAAATCACTCCTGACTTTACAGTTATGGTGATTCCTCTCGCCATGCAAAAAAAACTCGGTTCGTCAGCATTTTGAAGCGAATTCAGATGGTTATTGATTCGCTCACAGAAAAGTTCCCAGAATTAATCGACGATTGAAATAATTTTCATTTAAAATTTGAATTTGGGAGGCTTTTACTCGGTAAAATTCCATTATCAATAATAAAAACAAGTACTGTGTCTTAAGGAATTTTACTTAGTAATTGCGATATATGTTGGCAACATATAATTCATACGGAATTATTGTTTAGATTGCACCCTGTTGAGTTTGATATTTTAGAGTCTGAATCCAGATATGATGTCAAAATTTTAATTCATAAAAGTTTCAGCAACAACAGAAAAAGTTGAATTCACTTAAATTCAAAATTTCTCCACCCAAACCTTCAACTGATAAATTTTCAGACCATAAATTTTTGACAGATTCACATAATTTACATCCAAAACATAATAAAACACTAATTTTGAACAGTTAGGCACAGACTCCGAAATCATTCTCAAAAACTCCAAAGATAATATTTTAGCCAAACATAAAACAGCAAAAATCATCAAAGAAGACTTTTCGAAATTATCACCTCATTGCAATTCCGATTATAAAATAATAAAAACAATTCGTGAAAATAGTACCAAGAACGATTTAGTATTCACTAAAGCAGATAAAGGTAACACCGTCATCGCGATTAGTCAAACCGATTATATTTCTAAAACTGAAGAATTCTTAACAGCCGGAAACTATATAACATCAACTAAGGATCCCACCGCAAAATTTCAGAAAGTGGTTAAAAACATAATTTCGACAGCAGAATCATTAATTACAGACCACGAAAAATATAAATTCATTAACTCCAATCCACAATCCCCCGAATTATATTCGTTGATAAAACTTCATAAACCTAATTACCCTATTAGACCTGTTGTTTCTTATGTAACGGCACCTTCGTTCAAACTTTCAAAATTCCTCAACGACTTGCTAATAAAACATTGCAATTTTAAATCTAAATTTTCGGTCAAAAATTCATACGAACTTATTGCCAATATCAAAGATACCATTATACCACCTAATTCCAAACTCATTTCTTTCGATGTTAAGAATCTATTTCCCAACATTCCTCCGAAAGATACGTATTACTTAGTTGAAGAATTATTAGAAAAGAATCATGTCAATACTATCATTAAATCAGATATTCTTTCATTATTACAAATTTGTTCAGATCAAAATTATTTCCATTGCAATAACAAATATTATACTATTGAAGACGGCTTGATTATGGGCAATCCGTTAAGTCCTTTGTTAGCAGAAATATTCATGAATAACTTAGAGAAATTAATTCATAATCATCCACTCAGTAAATATTGTTTATACTGGTATCGCTATGTAGACGATATCATTATTTGCTTCACAGGAACAGATAGACAGTTGAAAATTTTCGAAAATCATATAAATTCATTACATCCAAAATTGCATTCACAACCGAAATAGAAAGCAATAATTGGATAAATTTCTTAGACGTAACAATTTCGAATGAAAATGGAAAACATGTTTTCGCAATTTACCATAAGCCGTTACATACAGATATTATAATACATAACTCGTTGTGTCATCCATATCAACATAAAATGTCAGCATTCAATAGTTTTATTCATAGATTGATTAACATCCCGTTATCACCAGAAAATTTCAACAAAGAACTAAATTTGATTGAACAAATAGCCAAAAATAATGGTTACAATCCCAGACTAATAAATAATATCTTAAATAAAAAACAAAGTAGAATCGCATTGAATGAAGTTTACCCTGTCGATAAATTGAAACAAAAATTCAACACCTTAACCTACGTTGGCATTACAAGTGAGAAACTGAAATCATTCTTAAGTAGCAATAATTTCAACATAGCTTTCCAAATTAATAATAATTTAGGCAAATATGAAAAAAATAATAAAACCAAACCAGGTAAAAACAATAAATCAGGTGTTTATAGATTGAATTGCAATGACTGTGATAATTTCTACATTGGTAGAACACATAGAAATTTTAACATTAGAATATCGGAACATAAACGCAGTTTTTCAAATAAAAAATCAGATTCAAATTACGCGAATCATCTCTTAGAAAATAATCATTCTTTCGACCCACAGTTCGAAATTATGCATACAGATAATAAATATTGGAAGGTAGATCTTTGGGAAACTTTAGAAATCAATAAATACAAACACTCAGGTAGACTCATCAATGAACAAGTCGATTTAAGCCCTTCACCTCTATTGAATCTCTTCGGGGAGCAATCTATTCCTTAATTTTATTGGATATACCTGGCATAAATAACCACTCAAGAAGAAGAAACCCAATAAGCTTTTAATTACTCAAGAACATTTATAGTTATATTCTCATTTATATTTTTTCTGTATATTCATTCGTCTGAAGAAGCTATGGTGTAGTGAAACGCGTTACGAATCCTTAAAACACAGTACTTGTATTTTAATTTTCATTTAGCTCGTGTACGAGTATATGGATGGAATTTTTACTTGTGAACAATCCTGAAAATACTTGTCAGGCACATTGCAGATATTTACGACAATTTCCTCGCAGATTCTGTATTCTCCATCATGGCAACTCATCCAAAATGGTTACATCAATTGCTTTGTCATTCATAACTCTGGTGGGATTCTGTTTTTTATTAATAAAGCATGCAGTTTCCATGACTTCACTCATTACATCAAGAACGTATTTGTGCCCCCCATTTCTTCTAGCGTTATTTTCGTTGAAATGCCGGTAATTGCCTTAGCGCAGATATTTTTGAAAAATAAACTCATAATTTTCATGCGAACACCATCTTCAACTAAAATCACTTGACTTCCAAATTATAAATTTGCTTGTAGGGTGATGCCTATAACTAGTGATGCTCAAAATTTATCACGGTTGCGGCTAGTAACTCAGTGTGGTTCGACAAAATAATAGATTCCCAATGTCCAAAAGCACCACGCAATTTAAATGAAGCTCAACCCTGTCTAGTTATCTGAAGTTGACCAAGGAAAAAAAATTGCGAAATTCCTAATTGCTTCCTACGAGCCAATTCTACCAGATCTGAAAAATTATATGAAAGAAAAGAATAGAAATATAACAGACTCGAATTTATTCAAACCGTCACAATCAAATCTGATTCGAAAGGCGTTCTGATTAGGAACATAAATAGCTAAGTACGCAGGTAAAAACAATGAATATCGGTTGAAATTACAAACACACTAACGCAATAACTTGGTTTGATGGTTTGATAAGTAAAATATTATTAATATTAATATAATTAATATATATTTATACAGGTTGCTTCAACGAAAACTAAACAGATGCTATATCTACCAAGATATTCATATCTGATCAAAACGCAATCCTTGAACATTTTGAATAGGGAAGATGGGTCGAGTGATGACGCAAAAGAAAGGTGGTATCTTTGTCTACATTGCCTTGAACGAATTTCCATTTTTAATTGAAAACTGTAAAAGATACAGGATGAGCAACTGAAAGATAGGGAAGAATATTTCCCTGAGACTATTCAAGTTTCAGTGAGGTAAAATGGAACAAATCCATGCTGATTAAGGCAGTCATCATCAAGTACCATCCTCATCTCGAATTTCAACCTCTGGAGCAGGGGTGACAACCCTTGAAAATTTAGAAGAGGGTAGATGGGTCGAGTGATAACTCGAAAGAAAGGTATTATCTTTCTCTGCATCCCCGTGAAAGAATTTTCATTTTTGATTGAAAACTGTAGGAGATACAGAGTGAGCCACTGAAAAATAGAGAAGACTATCGCCCCAAGACTATTGGAGTATCAGAGCGAAAAACTGGAATAGATTCATTTAGATCAAAGATGACAGCCTCTGATCTAGAATGAATCTGTTCCATTTTTCTGCACTAATACTTGAAAAGCTCAGGGCGATAGATAGTATCCTCTATTTTTCAGTAGCTCACTCTGTATCTGTATCTGTATCATCTCTGTATCACAATAACGATACACAAAACTGTGTTCTGAATATACAAGTTGAATGAAAAATCCACGAATTTGTGAGTAGTACAAAACCAATTCCAATCATTCCAAAACAAAGGTACTCTCATTCAACAGTTAAAATTCTAGAGGACCAAGTAGGCAAAACTCGATTCTTCGCAGCTGAACTAAAAAAAACTTGCAACTTCAGATTAAGTGTTTTTGTGGGTATATCACATTACGCGATCCAGCGAGAGCTCTTATTAAATTGTTTATAGGGGGCAGCACCTTTCGGGTCAATATCCTTAAGAATTATTTATTGTTTGATATATAGATGGTCAGAAAGTTGGTAATGCACAAAATATAGCATTTACATAACCGGATGAATATTAGTGTAACACTAAATCAACGTTATCAAAACTATGGAAAATACTACCAACGCAAGTCAAGTGTTTTAACGAATAACCATAAGTAACAGAACGTAGCAGATCTGGAAAGAAAGCATAGGAAGATTGAAAACAAATCAACACATGCTATCACAATGAAAATTCGTTTTTAGTTATTGATTCAAACGGAAAAATTCTTGCTTTTTCTTAAGAGCATGATATTGCACGTTCAATTTCACATTTGAGATCAGCAAAATTATTAACTCTTCGAAACAAAATCGACTTCATAGATCTTAATAATAAAAGACGTGTAGGGTTGCTCTATCGTCGATGAAGTAAAAAAAATGCAGTAAATTGAACTACCTTTCGAATATGTATCACACAACACCTTTCTCATATGGAATTTTAGGGGTGGTAGTTGAAAGAGGCAATGATGCGTAAACGTTAAAAAAAAAGAAAAATTCTTCTGAACTAACAGAATTCATTTTGATCAAGTGTTTTCCTTAAACAGAGATCGGATTGATAAAAACTTGGAATTTTGCGAAATAATTCGCGATTTCAATTCTCACGTGTTATTTTGAAACGTAAAAAATCACGAGGTCATATAGAGAATGGAGTCACTCTTTCAAAATGGTATCACACGATCCCATTTCCCTATTTAAAAAGTTGGGGTTGAAGCTACCAGGGGTTATGTTAGTTTTAGTACCTGGGGTAGGGGGTTGATAGGGGTAAAACAGATTTAATAAAGAATGAGAAATCGACTTGTTTCATTCGAATAATTAAATGAATCTGAAGATCTAAAATACCTCCAAACATACAAACTTTTTAATTTATAATATAAGAAGAATAGTGGAGAGCTTTCAACACCACTAAAAATTTTTGAAACTCAATGGATTTCACCGATCTTATCTATTTTTAAAAAAAGTTGTTTGATGTAAAACTTCAGTGCACGATGTTATTAAAATTAACTACTTCATAATTTACTTGTTTTGATTGATGAAATTTTGTTTGGAACCACTAGTCTAGTCAAAATAGACATTTGGCCTAGACAAAATTCGCATAGAGCTAAGAATTGGTAGAGATGTTAAATACACCGTTATAAATAAAATGTCAAAAGTCCCCTTTGATCCTACGTCTGCAAAAAATTGTATCCAAGGTCAAAGTGTGAAATTTAGGTTTTTCCATTTTTCTCAAAAATGGTCAGTTTTATCGTAAAAATAGGCCAGACAAAAGTTGTAGATCAAACAATTCTCTGCAAAAATGGCCTGACTACTTTTTTTCGTACGACTCACCGTTCAGACACAGAAATTTCTGAACATCAGATAAATAAAGTTGCAGTTGTTTTCTTTTGCATAATTCAGTAGTTCTAATCCCAATTGCTGGAAGTAATGAAGATAAAATTTTAATAGATATGTTTTCGCCAATTATTTCCTCAATCTCATCCTTTTACCTTTTAATTATCTAATCGTGTTCTAATTTACTTGAAGGCGTCTGTCTAATTAGAAATTAACATTCGTTAAAAGACGTATGATAAAAAATGCGAGTGTTGCTCACCTACCGGATCTGGTCACCGTTAGATTTGCTTATCGGAGTATAAGATTCACTCTTGTGAAATCAAGAAATAAAGTAAAATGATAGGTCAATACTTGCTACTTCACGTATGACCATGGATTAGTATTTCCTTCTCAGTTTTGTTAAGCGAACGTATTTAAGGAAATACAATCAATACGGATTATTGTAGAGCAGGAGTGCTCAAACTATGAGGATCTACCTCATAGTTGTTCAAAATTCCGAATTTATTGGTTGTTAAAAAACAAAGGAGTTACATATATTGTTAAACTTAACTAAGGAGTTACTTTGGATATTGAAGCGTGGCACTGCATGTCCTCAGCATACTTTTCATAAGATGGTACATAACCACTGAGTGCTAATCGCAAGCATGATGACATATGATCGTCAATTGAAGGGCGATTTGCCCTAGATTCGGATATTTATCTTCAGATATAAAACTACACGTATCCGATTCTGTAGCTTTGAGATGTTATCTGATATAATATGCACCAACTCATTTTCAACAGAACATGAGTTCATATTAAACTGACTTGCTATTTCAGTAGTAATTTCTCAATGTTTGAACATGAAGAAGGATAACTCATAAATGATGTTATATTTGCCAATTTCCTGCAATCATAAAAACGCATTTCGAATTGTCCCAAAATATTTGATAATTCAGCCTCATACGTATCATAATTCAATTGAGGAATCCTTGCTTTTCAATAATAGTTTTTCCTTTACCTTGAAGTTCCAAGCTAATGGTGTTTGAATGCATTGTGATGTCAGTCAAAAATGCCAAATCAGTCAGCCATTTTTCGTTTTTCAACATCTGAGTGTCATCACCTCTTTCGTCCAGATAAGCTGTTATTTCGGGCAATAATTCTTGAAACCTTTCTAGGTATTATCCGCGGCTCAACCACCTGACATCCGTCTGAACTAAAACAGTGTGTTCAGCTGACTCCTTATCTTTCAACTGCAACTTAAAGAGCCGCCGTTGCAAACTACGTGCACGGATGAAATTCACAATTTTCGTTGCAATGCCTATAATTTCCTCCGTGTTCAAAACTTTTGAACACAAAACTTGTTGATGTATAATGCAATGAAATGAAAAAACTGAAGAGAAATCTTCATTAGCTCGACATAACCGTTTTTGTTTCCAGTCATTGCTGGTGCTCCATCGGTTGTAATGCACACTAATTTATATACTGGTTTTTTACAAAATTGAAGAAAACGTCATATATATCTTCGCCACGGGTCTGCCCCTTCAGAGGAATGATTGAATACCATCCGGAAGAAAATACACAGCTGGGCAGTCTGTCATATCGGTGGATTCGTCAAATTGTAAAGAAAAGTATGTACATTTCATGATATCATGTTTTAGTATATCTGCCATGTCCCGACTGATTTCTGTTTTATTTTTAAAAACTCCAAATAAAGTCTCACCCGCTTCAATAAATGCTTCCTTCAGAACCCATCCATCTTCAAATGGTTTCTTGTGTTTCACCAATATATGAGATATTTTAAATGACGCGATCGTAGTAGCTTTTAATTTTTTGCTGGTCTTGTGAACTGGTTTGTTCTCTCTTCAAACAATATATCAAATCACGTACTTTTCGTTTTCCGAATTTACTTTGTGACGGAGAATCCTTTTCATAGTTTTCATGAATCGTTTTATGATGCCTCTCTAAGTTACAACGTTAGGTATTGCAACTGACGCACGACAAATAAGACAAATGCACTTATCCTTCACCATACAAAAGAAAAATTCTTTCCCCAATCGTTATTGAAATGATACCTCTCAGATTTCTTCCCTTCACTCATTTTGTACCATTTAATGATAAACTTTGTATCGACGTTGTATTGTAGTTACAATTCAGAATGACTCAATGACTTTTACTCTGACTTTAACATAATCTTTATTCAAGTACCAGTTTTACAACTTTTAACTTTACATCTCTTATTGATTGATATGGAAAATAGGACAATTTTTGGCTTCTAAGCCGTGATCTGAGGGATCTGAATGTAAAATAATTAAATTCAATTCATTTTGTCGTCCTAGTGATGACTGTCTTAACATATTTATTTTACAAGATTCTTAAAGCTAATCCGGGCCTCTCGAAGCACCATCCTGGGCCTCTTGTATTTTCTCGGTTCGCCTTCCTAGTAGTCTCCTAGGGTGTTCACCAATGAATTTGGATGGTCGTCAACTTCTTGGAATGCTTTCACCGCTGTCTCTCTGATGAAGTCCATCACACTCAGCATCTGACGATCTCGATGTATCTGGGAGTTTCGCACATACCAAGGGGCGTCCACGGTCATCCTCAATGCCTTGTTCTGCACGACTTGGAGCTTCCGGATATGACATGTCCCTATACTGTTGACGCATATGTCATCATGAGCCTGATGATGGTTTGTAGAGCTTCAGCTTGATCGCTGCGCTCAGGTTGCTCCACTGTACATCAAGGGGTACAGGAAGGCTTGGCTGCCTTCGCCTTGCTCGTGTAGTCTTCCACATGTTGACGCCATGTCAGCCGCCGGGCGAGTGTGACTCCCAATATCTGGCCTTGCTGAGCTACGGGATGGGTTGGTTGTTCATGGTGATCTGCTCCTCGGGGCTACGTCTTCTTCTGGACAGGTAGGTTAGATTAGATAGTGATCAGCCACTTGGTAACGACTCCAATTCCTGCAAGCGCAACATTTATATCGGTGTGAACGAATGTTTTCGCCGAACGCGCCGCCCGAAATTTCTAGAAAAACGGTCAGAATAAAAAACGCGGCCTTTCTTTGACAAGTACCGCGCGTTCCTTTGATAAAGCCGCCTTTTGCCACTAGCAGAGTGTTGTTTGATTGCGTAATAAATTTTTGTAGTTTAGTTACCTACTTATTAAATTTTTTTTCTCGAGATCTACTCAAACAGCACTTGCGATCGACCAGTCGATCGTGGGCGACCGTTTGAGCACCCCTGTTGTAGAGAATTGTTACTGACTAAAAGGCTAGCACGATGAAAATAGTAACATTTTCGACTCATATACATATACAGGGTGTCCGTGCTAAAGAGCCCATTGAAAGTATATGAGGAACGAGATTATCGATCAATTTCAAATTTTGGGATAAGAGTTAATGGATGTTGATCTACAATTTCCAATAGTTTCCAAAACGATGCTGCTTCCCATTATACCAGTCATCGACTTCAACTTTGCTATTTCAAATTGCATCTTGAACTTTTTGATTTTCCTTATCAAAAGGCATCCTTTTCAAACATCTTTTGTCAGAATTCGTCCTATCTAAAATTAACCACAATTGTCAACTCGAAATTGTCAAAAAAATGTTTTTTGTCAAATACGAGTACCAATTTTTCTTTAATAGAACCGTTTTTTGAATCAGTATTGATTGGTTTAGGTTTCCATATACCTAACATGGTTCGTTTTCATTTTATTTGCAATTTTATCAAAAACCTGCAGTGGAACATAGAAACAAACAGTTTAACATTAGGTTATATTTTTTTAATTTAAAATATTTAATTCATGGTCATTGTCAACAAAAAATAAATCCAACTTTCAGAACATTTAATGAAGAGTATTCGAATTTAGGACCGCTAACAAAAAACAATTTAGAAAATCCCAATCAAATTTTGTCACTGCAAATTGGTCGTAAATTCGGATAATTTTCATTAAATGTTCTGCAAGTTCGACTAAGTATTGACCATGAATTATGAATAAATTCATAAAATCCCCGTTTGAGTATTTATTTGCTATTTAATTTCACGAAAAAACTATACACAAACAGAATTATTGCTATTTTCAAATAACTTGAATTTTTTATTTCATTGCAGAACAACAGGGGAGAGGGGCATACCGGTTAGATTAGGTTAGGTTAGAAACAAATGAAAAACGTATTGTTTCTTCTTCTAGTGAAGTGAGCAATGAGACATATACTGTGACAAAAAAGTATCCGGAAATTTGAAATGAAATGCAAAGATCTTAATCTACTTCAATACTTATTGAATCTCCTTCATAATATGCTTCATTTGAAGCGATACACATGTGCCAACGTTGTATCAAATCATCGAAAAGTTTTTTGTAGGCGCTTTCAGGGATGGTCTTCAGCTCCTTCTGTGAATTTTCTTTTTTGACGTCTATGGAATCAAATCTGGATCCCCGGAGCGGCAATTTCAGTCTGTGGAAAAGAAAAAAGTCACACGGAGCTAGATCGGGCGAATAAGGCGGATGCTCGCTGGTATTTATCGACTGTTTGGTCTTGAAGTCGTTAATAACCGTGGCACGATGAGATCTTGCGTTATCATCATGCAAAATCCACGAATTGTTTTGCCACGAATCCGGCTGTTTACGGCATATTTCCACACAAACGTCTGAAAACGGTTAAATAGAGGTCCTTATTGACCATTGGACCACCACGAATATCGAAGAAAAGAATCATATCGTCTTGATTTTCGAACGACTTTGGCGGAGTTTTCGGTTCTGGCTCATTTTTTCCCACCCATTCTGATGATTATAGGCTCGTTAAAGTGTCGTATTCATAGACCCATGTCTAGTCACCAGTTATGATCCGTCCCATGAATGTGGGATCAGAATTCGCACGATCCAGCTTGTCTGCAGCTACCGGCATCCGTTGCTATTTTTGGAAAAATTCAGCTCTATCGGAACGGGCCGAGCGGCGACGCGCCGCATGTCTAATTAGTTCACCAAAATCAAACGAGCGGTTTCACGAGAGATGTTGAGCTCACGAACTATTTCTCTAACACTGGCATGACGATTTTCGAGCACCATTTCCTTGATTTTTTCGACGGTTGGAGAGGTCGAAGGTCGTTCGAAATTTGGCAAATCTTCGACGATCTCCCGACCGTCTTTAAAGGCTTTGTACCATTCGCACACTTGGGTTCTCGATAAAACAGAGTCTCCATAAGCCTTTGCCAGCATTCGCAACGATTCAGCACACGAAATTTCGTTCAAAACACCAAATTTGAGACAAACTCTATGTTCAATATTCTTTCCATTGTAAAATTTGCAGAGTACCACTGAGGTCGACTGGTTTCAACCGCTGTCGTAAGCAAACTAGTCGACAGATCGCGCTCATGTTTAGCATAGTAATTAAGGACAGACCTACAAACATCAAGAAACTCAAAACACTTACAAATACTCAACGCCGGCAATTTAAATTAGACTTCCGGATTCTTTTTGTCACAGTATTATATAAAAATTTTTCTTCTCATGTTCACTTTACAGAAATACCTGTAATTGTCGTATTTTAATAATGTTCTCAACCGATAAAACAAAAATACTGCGTTTTAGTAGAAGAAAACACCAAGCAACAGAACTACCCATAAACTTGGGAGTGTCCTAGAGGAAGTTGAACACTATGAAATTCTCGGGCTCACCTTTGACAGCAGACTCACCTTGGAAAAACATATCAAGGAACTGAAATCAAGCTGTATGAAACGAATGAACATAATAAAAACACTCTCACACTATAACTGGGGTGCCGAGGAAGGAGTCCTCCGCAAAGTATACCGATCGCTCATCAGATCCAAATTGGGTTATGGCAGTACCATCTACTCCACCGCTAGCAAGTCTCTATTAAAATCACTCAACACCGTTCAGAATACTGCTCTTCGTGTGTCTCGGAGCTTTTAGGTCAACACCAGCATCTAGCCTGTGAAGCCAATGAAATGTATGAACATTTAATACGCCTTCTTCATTTATACCCGAACAGTAAGTTGATTAGATATTTATTTGTGGAGAATGTTCGAGAAATAGAAGCAAAACGTTACAACTATATCATGATGTTAAAAATCAAGGACGATCCATATTCTTCAGTGTTCGATATTAGGTTTTTCAAGAATATAATCAGGATTCAATCCTCTCGATGAACGTCAAGATGTATTGGCAACAACCCTTCTCTAGAATCATAAGGAACCATCTACCAACTGGATTACAAAACATCTCTACGTTCACCTGATTTGTCACCTCTCGATCGGTTCTTTGAAGGGTAATAAAGAATATCGTTTATCAATCTCCTGCAATGATCTACGTAATTTATATTAGCAAGTGAATAACAATTCAAGCATTTTATATGAATGATATCAACTAGTCAATTCTATTGTTATTTTTCATCATGAAGAATCAAATCATCCAAAGCAATAGAACAATGGAAAAATTAACTCAAACCTATTGTAAAAAGCACCCTTCAACTAGGCATTAACTAATATAGGAAGATCAAACAAAGAGTTGTGTTTAACAAGCCGCCATTAAATTATTTATTGCATCGTTAATTTATCAGGTATCAAAACACGTCTAATCATAGATTAAATACGAAAAGATGGCGTTGAAAGCTCGATCAGCCATTAATCATTCGTTAAATAAAAGTTAGCGAATACTAACCTAATTATAGATATCTTATCGGTTACAGTGAGAGGTATGTATTCAATTATTTATTTATTCAACTGTATGAAAAACTCCTCTCATCATTAAAAGTATTGAATGAATTCCACATCTAAAGTACTTTCATCTTTCACTTCAATTGAAAGGTCTGACTCCGTTTTATGATCTATTTTCTTAATGGAACAAATACATTTTCATTGAATTACCATCACATAAATCAAAAAAATAACCAAATTAGAAGATCAATGTTATTTCTTCGTCATTCCAGTATCTATTGCAGTGAGTAATCCACTCTAGTGACTAGATTGTCAGTTTACTTTTTTCATTCCAGCTCTCTAATTTCAGCGCCGCTGAGATATTATAGATGAATAATCTAGTAGTGGATTAAACATTGTACACAATTAGAACATTTTATATTTCCCAATGAAGTTGAGTGGAGACCAACAGTCACTCACACTTTCTTTCTTTATATAAGTCGTTGCTGAATGTCACATCACATGAGAACATTAATCTACCCTGCAAAAAATTTGCGAAGAAATGTGAATTGTTCAAGAGTTCAAAGGAGAGTGAAAAATAAAATGTAAATTATCATCCTAAACGCATTTCTTTTTCTAAATCTTTCATCACAGTAACAGCAGTAATTGTTACTGATTCGAAAGCTTCTGAGTGACTGGACTAATGGCCACGATATGATCTAGTTTAGCATTCGTTGCATTACTGGACTGAAATTATGTGAACTGAGCGTCATGACTACAAGAATCAATAGTCATTAAAATATACGAGGAGAATCAAAAGAATGATGAAGAAAAGAAAGCTAAGAACATAGCCAATTGCAATTTTGAGTTAGTACGTAGCAGAATCATTCACAATCTAAAATTTGTTTTCATCATTGATTTTCAGAAAAATTCCACTTAATTGAAGCTTTTCCTTAAATTCCAACCCTAGAATTTATAGGGAAATAAATAAACAACACCCTGAAATTCAAATGTGCTGATTCGAATTCTAGATAATGATGGGCCATATTTTCTACCAATCAATTTAACATGTGTAAAAAAAATATTGTTTTAAACTGATTCCATGAAATTTACCATCAGTAGGTGTAATTTTTCAGCAAGATATAGTAAGGTAGTTTTGATTTCTTGACAATTTTTCAGGAAAAACACACCAGATCTGAATGAGCTATGTATTATTAGAAAGGTAATTCAATAACTTTGAGGATGTTGAGGTATCAATAATCCCCTCTCCCAGATAAGATGCTAAGGGCGTATTGAAGGATTTTGAGCAGAGGAAATGAGAATCGAAAAACAGAACAATTAATATAAGTGGAAAGCTTTCAATGGTGAATATAAAACTGTATGAAAAAATAGAAAGAGAGCGGAATGAAATTAGTTTAATGATTGATTAAATCAGCATCGCATTTATTAAATACCCGCTACTCGTGAGTGGGGAATTATTTGAGATCTAGAGATGGAAGGAAAACAAATTAAAAGCAGTAACACAATGAAAATTTATGGTAGCGAATGCAGGACAATGGCAAGATCACGAGAAGATTAGAAAGAATGAATAACATATCGAAGAAAGTGTAGATAATAGAAAATGACAGAATGTCAAGGCAAATTATGGAAGCTTAAGGTCAAAACAGTTAGAGAAGAGACTTAAACTAAGAAATATTGATATAACACAGAATTCATGACATATATGGTCATGTCCAAAATATGAATTAATTTTTATATAAGGCCTAACAGTTATTCAACAATCGTTCACAACTTTTTCAGTGAAAATCTAATTTGTTAACTTTCTTTACGAAAGTTTCATTTCTTTCAATTGAGTACTCCTAAAAATGAAGTCATCTACAATGTACTGACAATGTTGAGACACGCCTTCACTCTGAAATATTATTCTCAAAGTTTAAACTCGAAGGCGTGGGAAAAATCGAAAAGCTATAGTTAATTTCACAGGTCTTTCATCCTTGTTTATCTCATTTTATCGGAAAGATTCCTTCCATTGTGGCACATATTGAAGGAATATCACCCCCACAAGTGAATTTATCAACCATACATTCCTTGTTTGATTGTTTTTCCTTTAACATGCTCTTTTTCTGCCTTTCGGCTAATGACACGCTGGGGAATT
Organism: Cryptolaemus montrouzieri; assembly: GCA_013387265.2. Classification (NCBI taxonomy): domain Eukaryota; kingdom Metazoa; phylum Arthropoda; class Insecta; order Coleoptera; family Coccinellidae; genus Cryptolaemus; species Cryptolaemus montrouzieri. Next base: position 43,473,253 of record JABFTP020000062.1, read on the forward strand.
CTGTCACCTCACTAACCCGGGAATTTTGCCGAACCCCTCTCGTGTCGAGGGAAGGGATCTTCAATGTCCAACACATTTCTGTTAGACAGGACCGACAGCTTTACATCTCCTCCGAAAGATGGACACTCAAGCGATTCCCAGAATCCGAAAAATCGTACCGACTTTGTGGGGATTGAACCCAGGTAACTCTGCGTAGGAGACGAGCATCATATCCCATATGCCACCGAGCCGGCTATACATTCCTTGTTGTGAAGCAAGAGAGAATTCATATTGTCACAAAAAAACATGATACTCCAAAATTGAAGACAATTTAATTTGGGTATGAGATAATTATTTATGTTATCTCATAAATCTGGGAGCACGACAGTTCCACAAGTCGAGCAGAGCAGAAAATATGACACGATCACATTTCTTTAGCCCAGTATATTTGTTATGGATGGAACGAAAGACTGAATTTCTGGTAACCAAGAGGATACACTGAGAGCAAATCGGTTTTATAAATTTTTTACTTGATATTATTTCATTCATCACTAGTACAATTTCGATACTTTCTAGTAGAGCAAGATATTGATACAAGATGAAACTATATTGTTTGTGTTTGGTTCTTATAATTAGTAATCGGGAACTAAACATAAATGAAGATTTTGTGGAGCTTATAAGTCAACTACTTGTGGCTAGTACGAACGTTTATTACGGATCTAGTTACTATTCGTAAATGACTAAATTCTAATTACTAATATTCGGGATATTACCCGTTAATAATTGGTTATACGACACAAAAACCATTATAGCATCGTAAGTTTTCGGATATAGAATTGAAGAAGGGTAAAAGAGGATTCAACGAATATTTTTCTTGACAGTATTGATGATTTATTCATTTTATGGAAATTCATTTTTAAAGTAAAACGAAATGAGACACTTTTGTCACTTTTCCACAATTTATCACATAAATTGTGAAAAAGTGACAAAAGTGTCTCATTTCGTTTAACTTTTGAAAATTTTTCTATTCTCTCTCATTTCTCTTTCGCAATCGGAAGAAGTTGGTGGTGTGAGGGTGTTTTGTGTTTCAAATACGTAAACTTTGAAATGTATTTTAAAATGGGATATTTTGTTTGATTCGAACTTTGTTGTTTCTTCTGTAAGTGAAAAGAAATTTATATTCCTATTATGTTAATTATGTGTTAGGAAGTCATAGAATGAGCTTATATGACCATATTTAAAAGCATTTATTTTAAAGAATGAATTAACTTAAAAATTAGTTAATTTTATATTTCGAATATTTTCAAATATCCCTATACATGTACATGTGCATATGATCTAAAACTTGTTTTTCTTATTTGTGCCTTTGAAAGTATATGAGTTTTGAACATTCTTCTCGTATGCTGTATTGTGTTGAGGTCACTCAGATAATCGTATTTCCTTCTTTTTATGCAATATCTGTGTTCAATGTTTTTGGTACATCCCTACAATGAAACCATATGAACCTGATGTTTATTTATTTTCTATTACATACAACTTTTATTCATTACTGAAGAACAAAAATACTTACCTCACTGGACTACCTATTTAGTATTGATATAAAATAGTTTTATCAGCTATTTTTCATCCATTGAAGGCAAGTATGTAGCTGCAGCCAATTAGAAGATTGTATATTGGCAACAAATATATTAAACTTAAGAAGGGTTAGCGATATTCCTAAGTGACCTACGTTTATATCTTTCAGTTTACGAAATTTAACCAGTTATGATAGTTAATTTCTTAACTGACGCAACTTATTGATCATTAGAATTATAAGGCATTTCTAGCGGATACACAAAATCCATGCCTTGAAATTAGTTAATGTTTCGCAATGAAGGACAAAAACGAACAACGCGACAATTTAGTCCCGTTTTATATAATTCAGTTCTGTTGTTTTTTGGTTATGGAAAATTAATGTCTTTTTGGAAATTAAAACTAATTATATTGATTATTATTAAAATATACTATTAAATAATATATCACTTTTTGAGTTGGGGTTGTATTCAAATTAATTCATAAATTAATAATATTGATTGATATTCACGTGCAAAATTCGCACCATGCTCGTAATATTGTACGATCCCAGAGTGCAATGTTCGTCGCTGTAGAAGCTTTTGTCTATGATAAGAGTTGAAATATCAAGAATGCACGGAAGTGCTTCGAAATGCTAAATAAGTCTGCATTTACCGTTTTAAAGTGTGAACTGCTACTTATCTTTACTTGTATAGCAGATACGTACAGGGTGGGGCGCGGCTGACTCCCATTTTTCAAAGGGTTGGTGAAACCCTTGTACGAGATATTTACAGAAAAAATTTATTTCGACAGGAAGATATAATGTAGTTTGCTTCAGTTAAGTTTTAAAACTGATATCGTCCAAATGATGGCCGTGTCGGGCAACACACATGTTTAGCCTTTCATGGAAATTCCGCATGACTTCCACAAGAGTGACAGGGGTTATCTGCTTTATTTCTTCTTCAATGGCGGTTTTCAGCTCATTAATGGTGCTTGGACGATGCCCAAAAACCTCACCCTTGAGATAGCCCCACAGAAAAAGTCACAGGGGCTGGAATCAGGGGAGCGCGAGGGCCACTGAACTGTTTTTCGCAAGGAGACAACATCTCCTGAAGAATTGATCGTGGTCGACGGGCAGTGTATGCGTAGTAGCACCGTCTTGCTGGAACCAGAAGCTCTGTTGGTCGTAGGTTTCACACAATTCCTCGATTTTTGGGCGAAAAAAATTCTAAAACATGCCACAGTACCGTCAGAGTTCACGGTAACTATGACGCTAACCTCTTCAAAAAAGTAAGGCCCAATGATGCCTACTTTCGATACTGCACACCAAATCGTGACTTTTGGGAGGTGGAGAGTTATTTGGTGAAGCTCTCTGGGTTTTTTGTGCCCAGTAACGAAAATTTTGCTTATTCACGCACCCCGAAAGATAAAAATGAGCTTCGTCGCTCGTCCATGAGATCCCAGTGGGAGGCACATGTTGAAGGATTGCCTGACAACAGTCCACACGCCTTTCCCAATCCATCGGGACAATTCCTGTGCAATCATGATCTTGTATGGGTGTAACCCGAGATCAGTATGCAAAATTCGTCTCACTGTTCGAGCCGTAACCTGAAGAGCAGAAGCATGTTTGCATGCCGAACGCGATGGAGACTGCTCAATCGACGCCCTCACTCGAGCGATTTTTTCAGGGGTTCTGACGATGACAGGCGGGCCGAATCTCTTTACATTTAGTGTTAATCCTGTTGCTCGAAATTTTAGCATCCACGCCAAGATAGTTTTCTGGTCGGCAACACTCTGAGAAGAGTTCAAACGATACTTCATGCGGAAGGCACGCTGCGTCGCGATAACAGATTCACTTGTTTTGGTAAAGGTCTCAACAACAAACGCGCGCTGCTCACCCGACCAAGACATATTTAAGGCTGCAAAGTAAACGATTCGCCCTTCTAAACGAAACCAGCGCCACCACTCCAGCACCTCCCGTTCTTGTGGAGTGATTTTTTGAATAGTGGGAGTTAGCCCCACCCTGTATATTGGAACCTCAGAACTCATTTAATCATCAAATCTAACCTAACCTTACTAAGATCCTCATCAATAATACTACCAATCCAAAAAAGATGGGATCTCATCGAAACACGATGTTGATCGCGAAAATTAGTGACACCACATACAAAACCAAGTCAATTATTCTTTGGTGTCTATGGAAGCATCTAATCAACAACTGTTATCTAATCAGTTAGTTATCAACGTTCATAGTGACCGTCAAAGTATTTAATAATTTATTGAAATTAAGAATACTTCGTCATCTAAGCATAATAAACTATCTAAATAACAATATGCATTCTTCTATTATTAATGCATAAAGAACAAGGCTAACATAAAACAAATATCATTTCATATACCCAAAAACAATAAAAGTTGATAACATTGTCCACATCTACTAACAATATCTAAAATTGATTTTTATTGTTGAACGAGAAAAATACCAGAGGCTGTTCTTTTATCGGAAAAAAGATAACTTGAAAAACAGAGAAAAATATCTAATGAGTAAACTTACGATATAACTCCATCCTTTCGAGATGAAAACTCAATGTATGAGAGGTCAGTACAATAACATAACATTTAAACGAAACTGTATCGATTTAGCCATTACTATTTGTTCGTTAAGAATGATTAGAATTAGAATGGAATTTTCTTAGCATCTTTTCAATACCAACAAATAAATTAAACTAATAGATCCCTGTTACCGAGGATTCGACCTCTAGTTCATCATCGGACAGTATGAAAATAAGTGTGAAGTCCATGAAATTTATGACTTGGTCATTATTTGAAATTGGAAAAACCAAATAGTAGGTATATAGTTCCCAAACTATTGAAAGGGAGTTATTTGAATATATCGTAAATTTAGGATATACATAAATCAGTCGTTTATTCTTGGAAAAAAAATTGAAACAATTGAAACCATAGCTCACAACATTTTTGATCGTGACTTAATTGACAAAAAAACGGAAACAATTTAACATATAGCTATTAACCAAACACACACAACCAAATTTATATGGAATCACTCGGTATTTCACATTATTGATTGTTTTAACCATGGATCTTTCACTACTCGTGAAGAGTGAACTTTTTGTTGTAAAAAAACTTGATAGTATGATAAGAAATGTTGAATTATTACCACATGTTCGGGATATTGTTCCAGTCGTCACTGAGATTTGAAACTGTGAACTGAAAATTCAAAAAAACCAATAATCATAATTGAAAATACCTTACGTTGAATTGTCTGATATGCAGAGGGGTCGAATAATTGCTCTCGTTGAAGGAGGTGTGACACAAAGGGATATAGCGGTTACAATTGGGGTACTAGAGGGGGTGATTTCAAAAACCTACGCCCGATATGTGGAGCTAAAATCTCTGCACAATAGCCCTAGAAGAAGTCGTAGGAAGATCACTTTCGAAGAATAAGACCGCTTTTTGTGCCAAACTGCAATAAGAGACCCTAGTGCGTCGCACCCCATACTCCAAAGGCAATTTCTGGAAGCAACATCAGTGTATGAGTCGAAACGAACAACATATTAACAGACTTAATTGGTATATCGAGCAACAAAATTGGAATAATGAAAATTGGCGAAAAGTTCTTTTTTCGGGTTTTAAGAGGTCGTCAAAGACAAGCTAGACTCCGAGCAGCAACACAAATTCCGAAATACCAAGGGGGCAGTTTGATGCTTTGGGGTGGCATTATTCTGGAAGGCAAAACAGATTTGATTTCGTTTCCTGCGAGTGTAACGGCTAGAAATTACGTGGACCTAGTGGTGGAGCCCATAGTAAGAGTCTGGCGAGGTGCCCCCGGTGAGAATTTCACTTTTATGCAAGATAATGCTCCTCCGCATACCAGCAACCTCGCGCGAAATTATCTTGAAACAGAGGGAATCACTATTCTGGACTGGCCAGCTCGCTCTCCAGACCAAAATCCTATTGAACATTTATGGGATAATCCCAAAAGCACTATTATATTGCACCAGGATAATTCAAGAACCCTACAACAGATCATACAAGCCGCCAAAGGAGAGTGACAGAATATCACCGAAGAGGACCCCAGAGGTCGAAAACCTAATCCAAAGCATGCCTAGACAGATTCAGGCTTGTATCAGGGGAAGAGGTTAAAAAAGCTACTGAGGTCGAGAAAAAAGCACCTACTCTGTGAGAACACAATTTTCAATTTTTTTACTACATGCGGAAAGTCTCTTATTTTCTTTTATTTGTTTCTTTCTCAAAATAAAACTCAATTTATTTCTTTCTTCAATTGGAATATCTCAAAATGGATCAATTTTAACAATTCACCGAAATTTCCAAAATCCCTGAGGTTATATTCAAAATATCGGGTGATTCTATATAAATTTGGTTGTGTGTGTATGGTTTCTCAGAAACATGTCTACTACGAGAAAAGAGGTAAAATATTTATTTTAACAGATGATGCTAAGTTCGTAGAGGAACTATTCCAAGAAACACATCGATTCTTTAAAAAAATTACCCAACCGTTTGATACATATTATATCCCACCAAAAACATTCTGTAAAAAACTAGCCGAGTCTCGATGGAGCTGCTTGTTTATCTCTAAAAAGTAATGAAATCTAGACAAAGTCGTGCAAATCTAAGGTTCCTTACTACGATTTCTTTATTATTATAGTTATTGTTGTGTGACCGTTCACTGGAATGGGAAATTAAATTAATTAAGTCTAATTTGAAAAAAAAACGGACTGTTACTGCACCTTTGAATGTATTACGATTCGGCACATGTTTTGGAAACACCCTCTATACCTTGAAGCCTCTAAGTGCATTGAATTCTGCTGAAAAAGCCTCTATACTTACAACGAGCTAGAAATAATAGATATTGAATTCTAAGAAACAACCAAAAATCGCAAAATTCCAATTGAAAAATTCATATCTTCCTTTGGGTTGATTTCAGGTGGCAATTAATTTTCAACAACAAAAAAAATAGAAACATACATTATGCCATTTGAAATAACAAAGATGGTGTCAACTTCCGGTATAACCGGCCACAGCATATCTTTGGAGCTTTCTCCAATCGGTCATTCCTTTCTACATATACATTTAATGTTCCATCTCGCGTGGACACCCGATATATATGTGATCTTTATGGCTGAATGTCAACACTTAGCTCCTATTACTTGTCAAAATTGTTATACCACAGCTCAAACAAAAAAGCCGATTCCGGCGAGAGTTCTCAGACTAAAACGTTTACACGGAGATATAAGACATATAAGAAAGTAAGGTTAAGAAATACGGAAACTTCAATGCAAAAAGCTGCATTTGAGATAAATCGGAGGAGGAGAATCTTACGTGATTTCCAAGAAGCGATGACAAATCTACGCGTCTATACCTTTCATTTAAAAAGAAATATCGAAATCCATCGGACAGAATTAACTAGACTAACAAAACAAATTCTTTTAGTTATATAGATAACCGAAAAACAAACCGTTAGATGTTGAGATTTCTACCCCTTTGCGACTGTAACGCCCACTTATTTAACGCCTTATGACGGACAGATTTACCTCCACCTTCCATAATTTTTATTGTGAAATATTTTTCAATCCTTTCATATCATGATATTCGCGCATGGCAAATGCTGCTATTCTGTTAAAATATAACATTCTTATAAATCGAATTTTACAGAATAAAACTGAAGAACTGATGACAGTTATATTGAAATACCCGATCAATTATTATCTATGCTCATTCCTGTGACACCATAGTTTGGTGTTTACCATAATCACTGAGGAAGGAAAATAAAATTTATTATTTCAGAATCAAGATTGAGTCCGGAAAAGGAAGAAATATATCAGGATACTGAATGTTCAGTTGTTTTTTTCAAATTCTCTATTAATTTCTTTTCATGATATATAATTTCGCATTGAGAAAAATATTGAATACGTTTACATAAGAAAATAATTCAACCTTGTCATAACATCAAACCGAACCTTACAAAAATGGTTTACGCCACTGAAAACATCTACAGGTAGTCTTTGTTTCGGAACCATAGCCTGATTATTACCAAAGATATCAACACCTCGACGAATTCCCACATATTTCTTTTTAACTCAAAAACTGTGTCCCAGAGCAGGTTATTATTCAGTAATCTCATTTTCTCGAAAAGATATCCCGAGAACGTTTCGTTTATTTTTTCTATATCTTAAGGTTATTGCGATGGACTAAGCAAAAAATAAATTTGGTCGAGGTACTTGTACACAATGCTGGAAGTAACTTTGTTTTACACTGTGTTGAAAAGATACAACTTTAATTATAAATATTTCAAGATACAATATACTATTGCTGGTGGTAATATTTTTCATGCTATTAATTTCATTGCTTGAACGGATATATGAGCAACTATGGGAAAAGAATATCCATCAAAACGACATTTTCCACACAAATTAGTACTCAACCAACCGTATAACGTTCATCCACCTACGTGACGGAAAAGAAATTATGTTATTCTAACTTTCGCACGGTTATTGGTGAATAAAAAAGGAGAACTAAATAGAGCCGTTGGGATTACTTTCGAAGTACAAAACGTTACTTACAAAGCAAATAGTTTATTCACATTCTTTAGACTTTTCGAGTTCATTGTTATTTCCACTATGAATCATTCATTATTGCCTCGGTTTGGACAATGAACAAACTTATTGTTCATTGATAACAACAGAATCATTCTTATAATCGGTGTTCCAGGAATTGTATGAATTATATTCTCTTTTTTCATACACTGAGAATTAGATCATCAATATATTCTACAATTTCATTCATTTAATCCTTTACCATTAGAAGCTACGAAACAAAAAATAATAAATAAATAACTTCATTGGGATGTATGCATTAAGAGAATGAATTAGAATTAATGAAAATATGCTCCATAGGACAGAGTATATTCGTTCCAACGATCTATAACGGTGAAAATGGCTAAATTAGTTGAGCTTATGAGATTTTCATCATTGCAAACCTCTGCCTGTCACGTGAAATAGATATCGGAATAAGTGGTTATCTGTTGAAAGACAATTTCAGAAAATAAGGTGGATGGCGATTTTATATGCCAAATCTTTCTATTTATAGTTATTTATAAAAGCACATTTACACTGAGTAAGCATTCGCACAATGCTTGTGCTGATCGAACAATCACCAAGCATAGTTCATGCTCATTCGTATTCACCTGGTTTTTCAGTGAATCATCAAAATGATTCGTGTTCGTTAAGCATCTTGTGTGAATACATGTCGACACTATGCTGGTTCATTAGAGTTGTTTGAAAAATGTGCGATTCATTCATCTTTGATATGGAAATAAGAAAACCCTACTTCAATTTTGTATGAATAGCAAAGTAAATTACTGATAAAGAGAATATACATTTCACCCAAGTCTTAGTTCAGCTATTCGACCAATGATATCAGGAGTAATTCTAAGAACGAAGACACTTCCAATTCAGATATTTGATTCGATACAAACCTTACACCCAAAGCAAGCTTCTTGATTTACTCAAAGAATCAGGTATTTTTGAACCCCACGTTGTACCCTTTGGCCCACTGATTGGCGAAAACTTCATTTATATGCATGATAATGCTCGGCCTCATGCAGCTAGAGTAGTTACAGAATCTCAGCAAAATGCCGAAATTGATATTTTAAGATGGTCAGCCAGAAGTCCCGACTTGAATCCCATAGAACATGTTTGGGACAACATGGGGTGGCAAATTCAGCAACGTAGTTGGAGAACACTCCAACAACTAGAAAATCTGCTTCCTGAAAGTTGGAACTCAGCGACTCAAGAGTACATCCAAAATTTGTTTGAGGAGCTTCCGAGATATACTGGCAGTAATTAGGAAACACACGATTTTGAAAATGATTAGTAACGTAATGAAGTTGATTGGTCTCTTCGCGAATGTTTGAAGATGGTAGAATTTTTAATTTTTCATTAACTCGAAAATTGTTGATATTTTCCATCATAAACTCATCTCTTTTGAATGATATCTTCTTATTTTACACTTCTGAAAGTTACCAAGCGACTCTTGAATGATCAACCTAAAAGTTTATGTAGTATTGTCGAAAAAGTAGGGTGATGCGACAATATTTATGAGGAGTGTACTTTAAGAGAATGACAAAAAATCGATATTTTGAAAACTCTGACTAGACCTAATGCCTTACAATGATTGTTACTAGAAAATGATAACCAACAAAAACCATTCAAACCCAAAAAACTGATCGCCACTATTACAACAGTATAAAAAGCAATTTCCTATGAGATTCTTTGAAGAATTGAGCTGCCTGTAATGATAATTTAAAACAAAAAGAACAACAAATTTGAGGCTGAACTGATTGATTTGAGAATCTTGTATTTACCTTTTAGAATTCTCAAGAAATATAATATTTTTTTTTAATATTTAATAATATTCTTTATATATGTATGTGTATTCATATTCAAAATTTATATCCATATATATCTCTGGTTCCGACACATTTGCCAAATTTCGTATAACTTAGCGGCTAATTGGAAAACTTTCAATCATGTTTGAATTTCTCTTCGTGTGCACTAGGTTAGTCATAATGCGGTGACAGAACATAGCAACAATGACATCTGAAAAGTTGTAAAATTGGATAGACGTAAAGTTAGTGGAAGATTAAATATTGTTTCAAAGTTTCCTCTTATGGTTCGAATGAGCCTCATTCACACCCCTCGCATTTTTCTTGAACAACTTCAATGCCGACGACGATGAAAATACACACTCATTTCTATTTCAAGCAACGTTTATAATGTGTTGATTCGTGAATATCTGTTTGCACGTATACCGTCTCTAGAGGTTAACGACATTCATTTCAAGGTCATTAACAAAGAATCAATGGCACCATACTGACCTGCAGAGTGTAACTAGATATATACTGGACAACAAGTTGACAATATTCATTGCCAAGCCGAGTAAAGCGTACTTGCCAACGTTAGCCAATTTTGATTAATTCAATTTTCGTAAGTTTATACAGGTGTTACAGAGTATTCAATTTGTTCCGTGCTGACTTTATTGGTATAACAGGAACGGGGTCAATGGAATTATTAAACTATGAGGTGTAACGATATATTTATTGCGTAAATATATTGTTCAAACTGAATTTTCGAATAGTTCCGTACATTGATTCATGCAGACAAATTTCAGAAGGAAACATTTATGGCAGAACAAGCACCTTTGGGTCAGTATTCGCAAGTAAGAAATAGAGTAGTATGGATATGGACAGTAAAAAAAATTTGAGAAACACTATGAACCATTCTTATCATAGGGCACTTTGATGAAGTGGACGGATATTTGAAGACCAACTTGATAGCTTATTTTTCACAAAAAGCAAAAGTACTGAAGTCATCTAGCCCATCATCCTCATCATCTAAAAGATACGTCATGACGTCGAAGTCATTCTTCTTTGTTCTCTGCGGCACGCTTAATTTCTCCAAAAGATCCACTGTTCATAGTAATCTCAATGTCTTGGAAATTTTGTTTTTTAGGTCGTTTCCTTGTTTTCTTCCCATCTATTTCTTTCTCGAATACACTCCCCACAAAAATTGTCGCATCACCCTACTTTTACGACAATACTATATAAACTTTCAGATTGGTCATTCAAGAGTCGCTTGGTAACTTTCAGAAGTGTAGAATAAGAAGATATAATTCAAAAGAGATGAGTTTATGATGAAAAATATCAACAATTTTCGAGTTAATGAAAAATTAAAAAATTCTACCATCTTCAAACATTCGCGAAGAGACCAATCAACTAGCATCGAATGGTTACTAATCATTTTCAAAATCGGATGTTTCCTCCCTGGGCTCAAATTACTGCCAGTATACGTCTGGGAAGCCCCTCAAATAAATTTTGGATGTACTTTTGAGTCACTGAATTCTAAATTTCAGGAAGCAGATTTTCTACTTATTGGAGTGTTCTACAAGGTATCCTACGTTGCTGAATTTGACACCCCATGTTGTCCCAAACAAGTTCTATGGGATTCAAGTCAGGACTTCTGGCTGGCCATCTTAAAATATCAATCTCGGCATTTTGCAGAAATTCTGTAACTACTCTAGCTGCATGAGGCCGAGCCTTATCATGCATATAAATGAAGTTTTCGCCAATCAATGGGCCAAAGGGTACAACATGGGGTTGAAGGATATCTTCGATGTATCTGGCCGCTGTCATTCTTCCATTATTCACTAAGACCAACTCGACCATGGAAAGAAATGCCTCCCTTCACCATTACTGCGCCTCCTACGAAGTTTTCGGTTTGCCGGATATTGCATTGCTGATACCGTTTCCCAGATCGACTGTATACAGGCATGCGTCTATCATTTGATACTAGATAGAACCTGGACTCGTCGGAAAAGAGAAAATTCGATCATTCTGGAATACCCCAATTTGCATGTTCCCTCGCACACTGAAGTCTTGCAACTCGATGCTCTCAGGTGAGACGCGGGCAGGTAAAAGCCACCCTTGATCTGATATCGTCTTCTCTGAGCGTGTTCATAACAGTTTGCAATGAAATATGCACATTTCTAGAAAGTGCACGTTCATTTTGTAGCATTCTAGCCGTACAGTGCCGAGCTCTTAGTGCAGTTAAACGAAGCCAACGATCATCAACCGGTGTTATCTGATTTCTTCCCTGTCCGGTCCTTCTTCCATATTCCCCTGTTTCGTGGTACCGATCAATTGCTCTTGAACTAGTGCTTTGGTTAACATTCAACAAGTTAGCCACGTAACGTTGGCTTCGCCCCTCCTCTAGAAGTGTTACAATTCTTACCTCTTCTTGATCACTCAAATAGCATCCAAGACGTTCAGCAGCCATTACAATAAATTCAAATATTCGAGAATCAACAAGAAACACAGAAAACTTGCATTAATTTAGCGTGAAAACTGAAGAGAAATTGAATGAATACTGATAGTCAAATAAACTCATTCTTGTTTCAGACGTGTGTGAGATCATATGGAAACAAATGTCACTACATAGATAACATTTTTTCCCCTCATATGTCCAAAAACATATGTTGACAACGAAACTGCGATCGAGGTGCTTAATCGATTGTGGAATTCAGAATACTAGGTGATGCGACAATTTTTGTGGTGTGTGTATATTTGTTAGAAAAACATTGTGCCTCAAAAGATGTTCTATTTTTATTATATTCATCATATTTTTCAATAGTTGTAAATGTCTCTTCTTTTCAGTACACTTCGTCATTGTCATATTTCTCCATATCCACTTATCCACTGCTTCCAACTTCTCATTCTCAGATTTCAGTTTCCCTGCCATAAGTTAACACGCTTCACAGAATTGTTTAAATAATCTTTTTCTGTTAACCATATTTAGACTCAGGTTTGTCAGCTTTTTCTATGTATCTGATATTCACTTCACTACTCACACTAGTTATCGTGCTTCCAAGGAAGCAGAATTCCGGGGCTTGTAGTTTTTTGCATGTCCATCAAGATCTTTAAAATCGTCAGACTTAAGTGGACACAGGAAGGAATGAAGAATAACGACGATTTTCGAATCATGACCATATTTTCAGAAAGGCTTCAGAATTTAAAAATATTATTCGAAACAAGAATACACGTATACACGGTGACTATTTCTAGCATAAGCTGCGAGTAAAATGTGCAATAATTCTTTTGTTCTGGTTAGGTTTTGGATATCGCCATAAGTAGTGAAAATACGGAAAACGTTTTGAATGATGGTAGATTTTAGAAAGCCTTATCGAACACCTTGGATATTTTCAAAATTGAAACTGATGAATGATCAAATTAAAACTTTCATGAAAAAATGAACGAATTGATAATTGAAAAATTTTATATTTTTTGGATATCGCCAAAACTAGTGAAAATAGGTACAGGTAACCCTGATACCGATACAAAGGTTTCTGTAAGAGCTTCCTTAGTAGCGCAAGAAAATATAAAATGAGCAATTTATAGAAATATTTGAATACAAACAACAGCCTATATACTATCAGCAAATATTCTAAAATACTCATTTTTAAAGAACCTATCGCAAAACACACTTTGTGTAGATTTCGAAGGAAGCTCGAATTTGGAACATTTCGAACAATATTCAGGTAAGGTATAGGAAAAGTTGGAAAAACATTCTTGGGGCACTTTTTTGAGTAGAAGGCAGGGAGGTATTTCGCGTGAAATGGTTTTCGAATTATATTTTTTTCAAATGTAAACCAACTGCGAATTCGAAGAAAATAGGAAGAGTATTTTTCCTTTCCTCAAATATATATAACCTGCCTGACAAATTTTCAAATTTCCAGAAATGAAAATACTCTGGACATTCTGTGGTTTTTTTTTAATGACACAAAACATTCTATGCTCAAAACAACTTACCCACTTACTATACGAACAAACGAAAGGTATTTCTTGCTCATGACTAAAGAAATATCAAAAATAATTAGTACCAAAAAACAAATTAAACCTATCATAAAGACTTAAAGTATGTTCATTATTCAAAATGCAAGAATTATATAGTCCAGAAACACTTCTGCATGTATTTTGCATTTGAATATTGGTCACTGAAACTTAACAATTTCTGGATATTTGTTTCAATATAATAAATCGTTGACATAGCTCCAGAGAAAAAATCTAAAGTGGTTAAACCTAGTAAACAAGGTGGCTATCTCACTGGTCCTCTTGTTCTCATGCAATTACGACTGAGGGACTGGTTTGAAAGTACGGAGACATTTCTTGAAGGATAATGGTTTATACGATACATTTCATTGTGAAACTTTGACTGATAAGTTTTCAAATACACACATACAGCCTCTCGGCCCGAGCATCTGAGAACTCAGACCTGCCGGCCACCCGACCTGTTTGCTCATAATATCAGATTTCTTTAAAAATGTGTATAAACACCTCAAAAAATTTAGGGAACACTTACCAATATCTGTAAAATATGAATTTGATGATTCGAATTTATAGAAATCTTTCGGTTTTTGTTAGGATGTATTGTATATAATGTATTCTCAAGAAAACAAAATAATATTTGACTTCTCCAAAGCACCTATTATAAAAAAAAAATTAAAATTTGAAAATGACGAAATTTGGTAAGACACAAAAAAAATCCTGAACTAATATTTTCGAAACGATATGGAAGCACTTATATTTTTCAGTAACCAGAAGGTCCCCTCTGTTATTAATGACACTTTGGCATCGTCGCGGCATGTCAAATATTAAATTGTCTATTACATTTTGGCCTAAGTCTTTCCAAGCCCCCTGAACTGCTAATCGAAGCTCCTGTTCATGATGGAAGACGTTTTGACGCAGGAGATTTCTTTTTAGGGTGTCCCATACATGCTCGATGGTATTCAGATCTGGGGAGCAGGATGGCCACGGTAGAAGATCGATATCATTCTCTTCAAGAACGTTCAAGACATGCAAGGGGCATTATCTTGTTGGAAGAGTGGATTTTGACCCATTGTTTGGAGATACGGTACCACTACAAGTAAAACTCTCTCATTTGCGCAAGAATTTCCCGTGAGGGTGTTCTATATGAAAACGAGGTCAGTTCTTCCACCAAGGCGTATACCTCCCCAAAACATCACTGATCCGCCCCCCAGTCTAACAACTTCTCGAGCATGCTGGAGACGGTTTTGCTTTCCAGATTCCCTCCATATTCGAATTCTTCTCGAATCGGAATAATAACTAAATCTAGATTCATCACTGAAGAGAACTGTGGCCCACCACTCTTGATACCAGTTTACGTGTTCTTGGCACCAAGCTAAACGAGCAGCGCGATTTCCATGGTTCAGTTGTTGAACTCTTAAAGGATGTCTGGAATGGGGTTGACCTTCGTGCAGCCGATTTCTCACAGTTTGGTCGGAAATTTGTACATTATGAACTCTTGATAGCTCTTGAGCTAATTGAGATGCTGTGGTAGTACGATCTCTTCTGGCTTGTAAAACCAAAAATCGGTCTTGGGCGACTGTAGTAATCCTGATACGACCTGTATGGCGTTCTTCTTCTACCTGTTTCATTGAAACGCGACTATAAACGGTTTATGACACTTGGGCTACTTCCCAGAACCCTGGATACTTCCCGTTGTGAGCTCCCAGCTTGGAGCATGCCAACGGCTCGTAACATCTCTTCTCTAGTCAAATGTCGTATTTCCATGGTCGAATCACAATACTTGAATCTTTTATTTGTGCTTACAACAGAAACAAATTGCCAACTAACTGATTTCGAACACTGAACACATAAAATGATTATAAAGCAGCGTCGCATCTGCTGCATTTTTAGTTTTTTATAAGAAAAAACTGAAATCTTTTGCGGCACTACATAATTTGGTGAGAAATTGATGCAGGTGTTCATTTCTTTAAAAAAAATCATCCATATCGATCGTTCTGGATACGATATATCGATATTCAGAAGTGTTCCCTAGACTTTTTTGAGGTGTTTATTTTCCAATAGACTTTGGGGTTGTTGAGTGCCAAAATTTGTTCAGCCTGATATGGCTGATGGAGTTTGGTAATTTTGCTCAAAGTTAAGCATAGCAATTTAATGTTTCGAACATTATTATTACATTGAAACATAAGGTAGTTTAAAGTTCCTATTTCTTCACATGGGCAAAAAGGGTTATCTTTCAATTTCATTCTGTGAAGATATTTCGGAAAGAGAGCGTGACCACTTCTTATTCTAGAGATAGTACGAATAAAATCTCGTCTAAAATTCCTAATGGGATCAGACTTTTCTACTTCATCGAAGATGTTATCGAACCAGTACGAAAGTGGCGGGCAGGGTTGAATTGATTTATAGGTTCTTATTTATTATATCATAATAAACTTTCAAAAGGAAGATTTTCGCCAAAAATGACGTAACTCAAAACACGGTGGGTCATTAACGATCAGTAAACATTAAGACCGAATCACTCTTTGTGTTGAGTATTTACTTCCCAATGGGGATTGTCATCGGATCACTAAACGTCATTACTGCGATTGATTATTCCCCAATCCTAGTATATATGGTAAATTGGTAGTAACTTACGATTTTCTATTGCCTTTTCCTGATACTATCAGCATAATTCTAACCGTCACTCATAATCCCTTGTTGTAGAAACTCAGATTTAGTCATCTTATAAGGTTGAAACTTATTTTCTAGAGGACTCGCGAAATCTCAGATTTCTGCATCGCACACTCTGCTCTAATTACTTACATGAAATTCCATTGAAACTTCTTCATTATTTTGGTTATTATAACTTTTTCTCTGAGCACTTAGAAGAAACCAGTGTTAATGACATTCTGTTACAATCTTTGGAATCTTTCTGAAGCTGCATCAGAATCATGCCTATTCTGAACACAGCATTCATGTCGAAGTTTTTTTTCAAAATTCAACCAAATAGTTTTCAGTTAATCATTTTTGAATCAACAATCTGAATTGAATAAGGAAGTAATTTTGACATTTATAGTTGTGAGCAGGGAAGTGGAAACATTTGGGATGTTTAGAGTGAATTCGCACCAGCATACTAGATGAAACCACAGTATGTTCAGAGAATGCTCATTTCTGGGAATTCACATTTTTGAGGAAACTTGTTAGGCATTTTATTATCGGGGTTAAGTACAACCCCCTGATTTTGAATAGGAATGAGGGGTGTTGCGATAACTCATTTTGAAGATCTTATTGCGTACTTCTTCTTCTTCTTGTACCATGTGCACTGCACGTTGGCGAACGCTCGTTCATTTCCTATCATGTCTTGGTCAGATTGCCCTCTTCAGGCCGTCGGAATAATGTTGCTGCGTCCGAAATGTTGCACCAGTTTCTGATGTTTCTGAGCCAGGAGTGTTGTTATCGACCTGGACCCCTTTTCCCTCGATTTTACCTTCCAATATTAATTTGGGAATCTGGTATTTATCCTCCCTTAGCACTTGACCCAAATACGATATTTTTCCCTGCTTCACGATGTCTAAGAGTTGTCTGTCGATTTCTGCTCTTCGTAAAACTTTTTCATTGGTAACAGTAAAGGGTATCCTGAGCAGGCTCCGATTTGTCCACATTTCGAAGGCTTCTATTCGGTTTAAAGTCCTAGTTTTAAGTGACCAAGTCCCAGCACCGTACATCGTAATAGGCCAAACATAGCACCGAATCACTCGAATTCGGGTGTTCAAAGACATATCTTTGTGAAGAAGGAGGTTCCTTAGTTTGTTAAAGGTTATTTTTGCTCGGCCAATTCTACACTTCACCTCCTCATCGCAGTCCCATCTATCATTAAGAGTAACGCTCAGATATATAAACTTTGTTATTCGCTCTATGACTTGTCCATTGATATTGAGAGGTGAACAATTTTGATTATTTCTACAGACCATCATTATTTTTGTTTTGGCAGTGTTTATCTTCAACCCTAGCTGTTCTCCATGCTGGTTAATTCTATTCAATAAAAGCTGAAGATCTTTCAAGTTGCTGGTGAAAATAACGGAATCATCTGCATACCGGATTTTTCGTTTTCTAGTACCCTCTGTAATATTTTCTGATTTTATGTTGAATAGTATAGGTGACAGAATACATCCCTGCTTAACCCCCTTCAAAATGTCGAAGATTTCTGTTGTTGTGTCTTAATGCGAATCTCAGCTGACTGGTGCCAATACAGTTGTCCAGTAATTGTGATATCTTTCTCATCTATATTTATTTCCTGTGAAATTTCTATCATCGATTCATGCTTGACGTTATCACATGCTCTCTCATAGTCTATGAAACACACAAATGCATCTAGTATTTGGTCAAAGCACTTTTGTACTAGCAATGTCATCGAAAACAAGACTTCTCTGATACCGAGTCCTTTAATGAATCCAAACTGTGTCACCACTCATGTTTTCACACTTTTTGTAGATTCTTGAGTGAATTATTCGTAGAAATGCTTTAAGTGCTCATAATACTTATGAGTCTATAATCTTTACAGTGTTTTGGATTGGCTTTTTTCGGAATGGTGATGAATGTGGATTTCAACCAGTCTATCGGAACCTGCCCTGCATCATATATAACATTAAAAAGATATGTGAGCTGTATGACATCAATTTGCTTCAAGACCTCTGCATGCACGTCATTGTGTCCTGGACTATCTGACCCTAATTTTTCGCTCCAAAATTTTCATCGTTAACGAAATGGCAGCTGAAAAAGTGGAAGACTTACTTTTGTAATTTGTTTATAAAGTACTGAAAATAGGCACCATTCAATTCCATGCAGTAAAATAAGTTTTGCTCAAATCGTTCACGTACATTACTCATCATTTCTGGTTCAATCTGACGGCATTCATTAACGATCCGAATTCGCAAATCATCCAGTGACTCAGGTTGGGTAGCGTAAATCGTAGATTTCAGGTGATCCCAGGGAAAAAAGGCCAGTGGCGCCAGATCATGTGATCTGCATGGTCACTCAATATGTCCCCTTCTTTCAATCCAGGCCTGAGGAAAATTTTCATCTAAAAACTGACGCACAGGTTGAACGAAATGAGGTGGTGCGCCATCTTGTTGTAGAATGATCGTTTCTTGGTCTTCTTCATTCTCCAATACTGGCACGAGGGCTGGAACTTTTGGCGGTGCTGAGTATGCTCTTCTCGAAATAATTTTGGATATTCATCTGACCAGTACCGACAGTTATGCCTGTTTACAGTGCCGTTAAGGTACAATGAACACTCATCCGAAAAACAGATATTGAACATGTTTGGACTATTGTTAATGTTTCGCTGACCAATTCACAGAATATGAGTCCGCGATCAAAGTCATCCTCATTCAGTTCCTGAACCAATCGTATCTTAAAAGGATAAAACTTACGTTTTATTAAAATTCTCATGATTGTTGTGCGTGAAACACCAGACACATTTGACAATTTCCTAGTACTAAAGGTCGGATCCATCGGTACGTGACCTAAGATAGTCACTTCCCTCGCTTCGTCTCTTTCATACACCCTGTTTTTGTTGCCGACTGAACCAGTAGCGTCAAATTTAGCAACTAGTTGCACAACGTGAACAGCGGATACATTATTTTTAGGATGTCGTACGTTAAATAAAACCGCTGTGAATCGAGTCGTTATTTCTAAAAATTCCTGAAAATATATATATGTATATATATATATATATATATATATATATATATATATATATATATATATATATATATATATATATATATATATATATATATATATATATATATATATATTTATATTTCATTCATTCATTCTAAGATGAATGAAAATTTTCACTTCAAATTACCAACAATTCTTGTTGAAATATCAAATTCTAATGAACGAAGTGACAAGTACATTAATTTTAGGTACCTGTCAGGTGAGCGAGCCAGTTCAGCTACTTGATTTGAATATTTCAAAGCATTCTCTGTTAGTTCTTGCAAAATCATCAAAATTCAATATATTCCCAAATTATTTCGGAACTATAAGAGATGGGTATAGTACATGCTGATACAATTCCATCTGAAATTTGGCGCTTCATCTGATGGCGATATAAAAATTGGCACGTGCAATTTGAAAAAATTGAGTTATTGCTGTTGGAAAAAGGCCAAATTGAGAAAATCATACAAAACAACGCAATGAACATTTGACATGTGTAGATTGCTTAAAAAATTTCTTGATCCTTCTTCTATCCACCCAAGCTAAAATTGTGTCTGTAGTGTAAAAGATCTACGAGCTACAATTTTTTTAAATGTTTCGAGTTTATAACAAAAATAATTAAATCTATCAAAAGTTTTGACAGATAAGTGCTAACAACTTAGGCATTTTATGCCTTGCTCAAATGTCGGTTCTAGATGTATAATAAAAAAGGTAGATTGCCGTTTGAAATAACGAAGTGATGACCCACTTCCGGTATAACCGGAAATGGTATCACTTCGAAAATATTTCACTCAACTGAAAATCGCTAGTTATGGTCGCGTATAAAATTTCAGCTGGATATTGTAATTGAAACTTAAAAGGTTTTAACGGACGTTCCGGGTGGATATCCTGTATATATATATATATATATATATATATATATATATATATATATATATATATATATATATATATATGAATTAGAGAGAAAAAATACTCTTCCTATTTTATTCAAATTCACCTTTGGTTTACATTTGGAAAAACACAAGTTTATATTATGATTTGCAAACTATTCAACGGAAAAGAAAATTTGAAAACGTCCCAGTATTCCCCTAGAATGTGAAAATAGTCTCACTTATCTCGCTTTTAATAGCAATTGGGATATTCACACATGCCGACATAGCGAAAAATCGAGAAATCCGGAATAAGACAAAAAAAAAGCAGTCATCTATCTAAACCAAAGAATCTTCCTCGAACAGAGAGGACGGAGATGGTTATTTTTTTTATATTTGCAATATTTCATTCAGTATTATCCAAAATATCTTGAGTTTGTAGTACCAAAAGCGATACTTGAAACTGAACTGAATTTGTCGTTCGTCCAAGGCAATAGGCGTGAAACACTGTGTTAAACATGTGACAGTTATTCGAAATGAAAATAAATATTCTACAAAGTCATCGATTAGTGTCATTTTTCAATAGAACTTATACTTTAACCTGAGTTGACGTGTTCCAATAAATTTGGCCAACCCTTTAGGAGTATAAGTAGCTATTTGAAATTTACTTACTTTAAATCATTAGCATTAATCAAGTTCAGAACTACTTAGACATATCATTAAATGAAAAAAAATCACTTTATACAAACGAAAAAATAACCGCACTGAACCAAATAACACCAAAAATTAAGAAGCCCATCTGTAATAATTTCAAAGTGAAATAATATATATGATATATGACATTTATTCATAAGTTTATTATACTTAAAATCATTATAGAATCGGTTCAAGTTAACCGAGCATACAATACACTAATGTTAAATTCATCTAATAAATAATGCAAAAACCATTGGACTGTATCTATTCCTTTTGACTAATCCATAAAAAATATACTAAGAAAGCAAAAACGATTTTTAACCGTAGCATGATTTTAAATAGCGGTAAAAGCTGCTTCCGTCAAATGTGCTGAAATAAATTGAAGATCATCCCATTCATTTAAATTCTAATTTTATTCAAAGAAGTGAAATCCGATGCAGATTATCATATACTTAGAAGTGGCGATGAATGTTTATTATCCTCAAGATCGCCTACATTCATCCTAACAGTTTATCAACCGTTGACTAATTTTTCATATCAGTTTTTATTAATATCCAACTTCGTATAAGGTGTTTTCGATATTCGCTCAATATGTTTCGAAAATACTTGAATTTTAATTACTAACGGAATGAGGAAAAGTTGGGGGTATTAGAAATAATAAGAATGTTATCGTATAGTGTGGTCCAACTGTTTTCTGTGTCTTTTATCGTTTTTCTAGAAAAACCAAAACCCGTGCGAGTAGGACTCGCGCACCGAAAGTTCCGTAGAAGTTTGGTGATTCACGAAAGACTCTACATTGAAAAATTATAATTAGACTTCACCTAGAGGAATCGAATCGAATCGAGGCCCAGAAACAAGGTACTTCTATCCATTCTGGATAAACGCTATAATGTTTGAAAGCATAGATCGATTCACTAGAAATTTCGTACGGAGAATGATGACATGACTAAAGTTGACGAACTGATAGTGGGTGAAAATCAAGTTTCAGAGCCGAAGCCTGTGAATTTTCAATTGAATGGCAAAAAATTCTCAATATCGTTCAATATGCTACTTCATCTCCGGGATGTAGCACCTTTATCGGCTGAAAGTGGTAGGGATGCATTTATTCCCTCTGCAGAACACGTCATACTCAAGTCCAGGGGTGCTCAAGCTTGAACTGCTGGCGTTCTACCTCAATATTTTCAGACTACTTACGATAGACTCTGAGAGACTGCAAGTATGTGTGATGCAGGGTTGTCTTACATACACGATACACCCTACCTAGGTAGGTAGGTTAGGTTAGGTTAGGTTAGATTTCTGACAAACCAGTCAGATACAGCCTCCAAATCTGCCTGAAGGGACAATGCATCAGTGCTGCCATTGATACTTTTAAGGTCATCAGCATAGAGTAGGAAGTCAGAATGCTCAACGATAGAACCAATTTCTTTAATGAAAAGTGAAAACAAAAGTGGGCCCAAATGGCTGCCCTGTGGAACACCAGAAGTTACAGAAGAAATTGATGATTCAAAACTTTTTATTTTGACAAATTTTGTCCTATGCCTGTAGTAACTTTTAACCCAATTCAAAAGTTGTCCCACAAAACCAGCCGACTCCACTTTAATGTCTAAAACGGCATGACAAATTCGATCAAAAGCCTTGATAAGATCGGTAAAGGCAGCATCAACCTGATGCCCCTCACTTAACTGATCAAGTAAGAACTGAACAAATAGAACATAATTCGTAACTGTCGATCTGCCCCTAATAAAGCCATGTTGTTGGTCAATGAGGATTTGCTTCACTTCAAAAGAAATCTTATCAAGGATGATACTCTCAAAGATCTTTGGAAATGTACTCAAAATGCTGATCGGCCTATAATTGCGTACATCCACCTTACTTCCCGACCTGTGTATGGGAGTTACAAAACTCGACTTCCAGATTTTTGGAACATCGACTACCAGGAGATCTCCAACCTCTTGATCAACGGCGGCAGGTTGCTAATCTTTCCCTTTCATTCAGATACTTCCATGGCAAATGTTCTGAAGACCTTAAGGGCTTGATTCCCGAAAGAATCCAGTTCCAAATAAAAACCATGTTTGAGGACAAATCCCATCAGCGGACTTTTCAACGAGCAACTTCAAGTACCTCTCTGTATGAAAATTCTTTTTATTTACAGGTCTATCGGGCTGTGGAACTCGCTTCCATTGAACATCTTTCCTATACCTTACAATTTGGCCTCTTTAAGAAGCGGACGAAGAAAATTTCTTTTTCTCAGTTTGTCACTTTTACCATTTATATTTGGTTCTTGATTTTTATTTCATTTCGATATTATGAATTCTTGATTTGTAACATTAAAACTTGAAAAATTCTTAGTTTTTTTTTCCATGAATTCCAAAGAGACACAATAATTCCTTTTAGGGAAATATTTCAATAGCCCTACATTCTTGTGCATAGTGTATAATGCGCAACAGAGAGATATTTTACAGTCAGTCGCACAACCAAGTCTAGAACTTAGGAGAAGTCGATGAAAACTTTACATCACTATCTTTTTAAAACTTTGAAGAAATAAGTGTCTCCTATAGGTATGGACAATAGCCGAAAACCATTGCGGCTATTTAATAGTTGACCATTAAAATATGAATACTGAACAATACAAGCTCTATACCGATCAATAAGGTAGTGCACGTTTCAAGAAATAACATTAGAACGACTGTTATTAGTTGAAGATTAACTAATCTGCGATCCTTCAGTCGCGAAGGCATTTTAATGAACAGTTTGCAATCTCCTATATAAAAGTAAACTCGAAGATGATAAGAATTGAGCGTAACCTATTTCTGTAAACGTGTTTAAGAGAGAATAATGATAAAACTGAAAATAACTTTTCTTACTCATATTCTGTTCATTCAACTCTAGATACAGATGGAAAAATGTTTGATGTCTTCATTCGATAACAA
This sequence comes from Cryptolaemus montrouzieri, assembly GCA_013387265.2. Classification (NCBI taxonomy): domain Eukaryota; kingdom Metazoa; phylum Arthropoda; class Insecta; order Coleoptera; family Coccinellidae; genus Cryptolaemus; species Cryptolaemus montrouzieri. Next base: position 43,497,405 of record JABFTP020000062.1, read on the forward strand.
TAATATAACACAATATTTCTATTTCATCTCATCTACTATGTATGTAAAGCAATCGCTATTGAGTTGATTCGAGATAATTAGCAAAATTCATAATGTCAGCATTTGTCGATAAATCAATGAGTCGATGAACTGAAGGCAGCATTGTGAAATAAATCCAAGATTGAATTGAAAGCTGAACAACAAACGAGTCTTGTAGATTCTCTTTTTCCAACAACTGTTCTCAGCGAAAAGTAAAATCAAGCAGTAGAAAAATCGAATGATCTCTTAAAAGTTTAAGTTGAAATATTCCTGAAATTCTCCACATGATTATATTGTGTTTGGATGGTAAGTCACTTTTTTCTGTAAAATGATCTCTTTTTTGAATCTGGTAGGATATCTTTCTTCTTGTCTTACTACTGTTTTTTCCGCAGTCAAACAACAGAAAAACCTAATGATCTTTGAATAAATTCAAGTGAAACTTTTCCTGGAATTCTTCAATGACGTGTATTAGATCAATTTTGTTGGCAAGTCATTTTTACTTATAGAAGCGCGTCCATTATTCTTTTATCCGGTAATATTGTTTGTTGAGTGTTCAATTTTCGTTATGAGTAGACATTAGGAGATGCTTTTCTCACGAAACCAAGCTAATTTCTAACGAAACCACAGGTGCTACTGGTCTCATCGACCACCCGGAGATTACTCGTGATCTTCAACCTCTAGCTCAAAGGCGGAAATGATCTATCTGAAGAACTGAGAGGTTACAATTTGACGAGTGAACATACACAAATTATCTTGGGGCTCCACACTGGTGTTATGACAGACATCCCTTCCACCCAAGAGTAAAGAATAAAAACAAACCGAAGAGACTGAATCTATTTGTCATAGATTCTGCGATGCAGGGTGATTATCAACATTTGACATTTCCAGACAGAGTCAGTATTCTGGTTATGGCGAATTATTCGGAAACATTTGGAATAAGTAATTTATCTTTAAAATACAAGAAATAATTCACAAGTATGCATAAAACACGAACAGACCAATGCCGAAATTGTGCCTTCATTTTCTCTTGAATTATTCAATCGAAATATGCACAATTAATGATCAAATTGTACAAAAGCTTCGAATGTTATAACTCAACTCTTATGATAAAAAATAAATGGAAATTATGAATAATTATAGGAAAAACGCGAACAATATTATTGAGAAATAAGGTATTTGGCGGTATAATCATCACTGAACACATTTTTGTATAATTCATATTATTATTATAGTCATTTAGTACCAAAATTCGGAATAGAAGATATTAATTTTTGTAAAATCGAAAATTTTCACCAATTTTTTACATAACGATGCAAGAAAAACGAACAATATCATCCAGAAATTATGTTTCCCTTAGCACAAAAAATTTCTTCACTAATATTACATTCGGAAATGTCTGTTCGTGAAATGCTACGTTTTTCAAAAGATTCAAACATTATGATTGGTGATTTGGTACCTGAAAGATTACCATTATGGAAATTTTGGAAAAGACGGGAAATAATCGGTTTTCTAACAAATGTTAGTCTTGAAATCGCAATTGAAACTATGCCACACTTTCATTTATTATTGTTCAGGAAATCGATTGGTGGAAGGAAGAACATAATTTCCCTTCTTCATCAATGCCAAATTTTCAACAGAGGTTATTCGGATCAAATTTAATTATATTTTCATAAGTCTTTAGCAGTTCGAAAATTAGAAAATCAAATAAAATGGTTCATGCCCATTTTTGAAATAACTTATAAATTATATATTTACAAAGACGAAGTTGGATCTGCTCTTTGTGAAAGGAAGTTTACGATGAATGTAATTTTATGTTTTGCATGTTAGGACATTGAGGGCACCATAAATTAACTGTCAGTACTAAATATGAACCTCTGTGATTTATTAATATAAATCCATAATTTCAGTTTTATGAGTGCTGTGTTTTAGCAGCAACAAACTGTCAAAGTTGACAAGTTAGTTGAAAAATGGAATTAAACCAATTATATTTATTTTCGCGCAATAATTTTTTATAGTTATCTCAATAAGAATATCTCGTCGAGTTGGTTTCAGTTTTCGGCGATGAAGCACTACACTAGATAGTTTCACGTTAGATGGAGAATTTAAACTTAAAAGGGTTCATCTCAGCAGGTGATCAAAAACAGTGGTCACTGAAGAAAATGTGGATGCTGTGCGTAAGATTATCCAAGAATATCGATATGCAACATATCCGCATCATTGCGGATTTCAAATAATAATATAAAAATTTTGCATGAAGAATTGCGCGTGAAACAATTATTTCCAGATAGGATACCGCATCCGTTGACCAAAGAATAGAAAGCTGCAAGAGTAAATTGGTCTCACAAACTCTGGACCTTTTAACTTTGGAAAATCTAAAAGCGTTCACAACAATGCAGTGGTGATGAAGACATTGAATATTTCGAACAAATTATGTGAAACTTTGGCCGATAGTAATTTATATGCTCAAATAATTTCGTTTTAGCATAATAGAATAAATTATTTGTTCCATGTTTTTATTAATACTTCTCCAACAATTAACAGAAGAAACTGAAACGTTTTTACTATTTGACGTATATTTTGATGAACATTCGACTATGAATGAAAAGTTCATACTATTATGAACTTTCAAAATATTATTTTGAGACTCTTCAATTGAGCAAGTACTTTTAATAACAGTTAGCAACCGTCATTTCACTCTGCCATAACGCAACTGTTTTGTGCATAAAAAATTGCACTATTTATAGAAATTTCACATAATTTGTGATTATTCGTGTACTGAGGAAGAAATAGTATTATTATACATAAAAAGTAATTACTTTTCTGTAAAATGGTAAATAATGATGGAAAAAATTTATATCTTATGTAGACCGAGGAATTACCTGTTTTGAGTCTCCAAATTGTGGAAAAACAGCTTTTGAATAAAAATATATTTCAGTATGGAAAAAAGGAGTAATGTATGCTTAACAATTGAATATCCTGTGCGAAAAAATTATAAACTTATGTAACTAAACTCAATGCTTCATGTATACACAACCAAATTTATATGGAATCACCCGGTTTTTTGAATAATACCTCAGGAATTTTGGAATTTTCGAAGGATTGTTAGAATTGATACTTTTCGAGATATTTCAATCGACAAATGAAACAAATTAAGGTTTATTTTGAGAAAGAAACAAATAAATGAAAATACCAGACTTTCCGCATGTAGTAAAAAAATTGAAAATTGTTTTCTCAAGGAGTAGGTGTTTTTTCTCGACCTCAGTAACTTGTATTTCCTCGTCTTGCCCTGATACAAGCCTGAATTCGTCTAGGCATGCTTTGGATTAGGTTTTTGACCTCCTCTGGGGTGATATTCTGCCACTCTTCTGTCGTGGCTGGGACGAGCTGTTGTGGGGTTCTTGGATTATCCTGGAGAGCTCCAATTTTCCTTTTGAGATTATCCCATAAATATTCAATAGGATTTAGGTCTGAAGAGCAAGCTGGCCAGTCAAAATAGCGATTTCCACTGTTTCAAGATAATGTCGCTCAAGGTTGCTGTTGTGCGGAGGAACATTATCTTTCATAAAAGTGAAATTCTCACCGTGGGCACCTCGCCAAAGTCTCACTATGGGCTCCACCACTAGGTCCACGTAATTTATAACCGTAACACTCAGGAAACGAAATCAAATCTGTTTTGCCTCCCAGCATAATGCCACCCCAAAACATCACATTCCCCCTTGATATTTCGGAATTTGTCTTGCTGCTCGGAGTCAAGCTTGTCTTCCACGACCCCTCAAAACCCGAATCCGGCGGTCATCTGATCGAACACCAATTCTGCTCTCATCCGACAAAAGAACATTTCGCCAATTCTTAATTTTCCAGTTTTGTTACTCGATGCAGCAACTAAGTCTGTTAATTTTTTGTTGGTTAGCTCTGGAACTCTTAAGGGCTTTCTGCTGTATAAACCCCTTGAACGAAGTCTTTGACGTATCGTTTCGATTGATACACTGATGCCTATTGCTTCCAAAAATTGCATTTGGGGTGTGGGGTGCGACGCACTAGGGTCTCTTCTTGCAATTCGGCACAAAAAGCGGTTTTGTTCTTCAGAAGTGATCTTCCTACGACTTCTTCTAGGCCTTTTTTGCAGAGATTGTAGCTCCACGAATGGGGCGTAGGTTTTTGAAATCACCCCCTGTGATACCCCCATTGTGGCCGCTATATCCCTCTGTGTGACCCCTTCTTCAACGAGGGCAATTATTCGAACCCTTTGCACTTCTGACAATTCAACGTAAGGTATTTTCCATTATGCTTATAGGCTTTTTTAAATTTTGAAAATTCACAGTTTCAAATCTCAGTGACGACTGAGTACAATATCCCGAACATGTGGTGATGATTTAACATTTCTTGTTATATTATCCAGTTTTTTTGCAACAAAAAACTTCATTCTTCACAAGTAGTCAAATATCCATGGCTAAAAACAATCATTAATGTGAAATACCGACTGATTTCATATAAATTTGGTTGTGTTTATAAGAATGCAATAACAGTTGCAGGTAACTGGTTTACACGAAAATGAGTAAAACTATCTTTTACAATAAATTTCACTTCGTTGTATGAAAAAAAAATATTTTGTGCATAAAAATACATTTGATTGTGCAAGCGAAATTCAATCCATGTTTTCGGGAATATTGCACAACAACAACGTGTTGAAAAATTTGAATATTTTTTAGTGCATGAAAACAATTTATTATGTGCAGAAATATTGCCACACAGATGTGATGTACTGCTTTTTCAGACAAGAGGTACGTACTTTTTCATGTAAACAATAATTTCACCTTGTGAAAAAAAATCCGTAGCACTGCACTGAAAAAGTGCATACTAATGGTGTTTGAAAAGTGTAACAAAACGCGTTTCGTTGTGCATAAAAATTCTATTGAACGGTCGTTTTCTTTATGTAGAGAACTTGAACGACTATGTGCGGAAAAGCTGCTTATTTAAAAAAAAAGATGCAGTCAGTTTTTGATGAAACTAACAATGGTTTGAGCAAAGAAAATTACTACTTTGTGCGAATAAATTCAAGATTTGTGTAAAAAATCACAGGTGTGTCTGAAAAATCTACACAAATTATTGACCAATATTGCACAATTTCCGATACACAATTCTCTTCATTTTTATGCATAAATTTTCGATTAGAATCGAGTTATGTGCGCATTTCGTTCAACGATTTTCGAGTTATAATGCAAAGTCGCGTTTTCTTCATGACGAGCCAAAGGAACGTCCAATATCGTTGAATAGTTTTTTTTCCTTTCCAAAAATATTACACATGGAAAATTGTATAACTATTTCCCAATCAAAGTAATTACACAGAATTATTGAAATAGCTCAAGAATTTTCTGTGCTCTCATTATAAGATTTCGAAAATTAATTTTGCAATGAGATTCAGATATATAATCTGATGTTTTATCATGAAGTAACAACTTTTGCTTGAATATAGTATGGCTTGTAATAACAAAGCGACCATGCAGTACGAACATTTCGAAAAGTAACATGCAATCGTTATTTTGAAACAAAAACTAACACAAGATATTCTATTATATGGAATTGAATTCAATGGAAATGATCAATTTCTGTATATCAAGTAACAACTTCTGTATGAATATATTATCGCTTGTAATAACAAAGCGACCATGTAGTACGAACATTTTAAAAAGTAACATGCAATCGTTGATTTGAAACAAAAACTAACAAGATATTCTATTTTATGGAATTGAATTCAATGGAAATCAATTTAGGTATTTAAATGCATTGCCATTATATTTTATGCATAATTCATAGCGCTTGAGGAGCCTTCCACACTTACTCAAAATTTGGATAAGGTAACCGAAGCAAGATAATGTCTGAAATTTTGTTTCGATGCTTCGATATTTTGACAAGCTCTTCTTTATGATAGATCCTTGATATATCCCTATAGGAAAAAGTCCAGTGGTAACAGATCCGGGGAACGGGTCGGCCATTTTGGATGACCCCCTAGTTCCAATCCAATTATTGCCAAAATGTAAGTCGAGTAAATCAGCAACGGTCACAAATTGATGAGGAGGAGCTCCATGCTGTTGAAAATAGATATTTCTTCTTTTGCAAGAGTTCCTCAAAATATCCTTCGATAATAATGTTATTTACATTTCCATGATATAATTCACCACGAAGGTTTTCATAAAAAATCTCATGCTTATATAATATGCGATCAACTTTCAATGCACACCATGCATTGCACCCATATCGGCCTTGACGTTGAAGGTAAGGTGGGTTTGCATTTATGACGGTTCAATATCCCATCACTACTGATGTGAACTTCACCACCCCAAATTATTTTTCGGAAAAACTGTCGATTTTTCTTCAGATTTTTGCAGAAAGCAGTTGCAAAAATCGAGTCGAAGTTGGAAATCTTCTGGATGCAAGAACTGTAATATTCTTATTTCATAAGGTTTGCATCAATTTTTCTTCTGAACACTGGTGTTCTACTCTTAGATACCCTGTTTCCATTTAAATTTGCCTGCTCGAAATAGATGGGTTGGTAGTTACACTATTAATCAATATCAATTGTTGCATCTTCTCCGCCAACTACTTCATATTAATTTTTCCTTGGAACGTTTTGTTTCATGGCCAATTATGTTTTCCCTGAATTAATCGAAAACACTTTGTGAAGTTGCCGGCTTTTAGTAAAACAATCCTGCAGCATCCGCATCATAATTATTTTGAATATACCATTCAATCATATTGAACTTTTCGAAATTTTCGTACTTCGCTTTATTATTACAAACGATACTGTATTCACACAAAAGATAGATAGCTAGATAGATAGATAGATAGTTTATTCATTCAAACTTGTATATATAAAAGTATATAACAAATTATGCCAAAGGCGTAGAACATGTCAAATAAAAAGGACAATCACGTTATAGATAGTTTAGACTTATAATCAACAGAAAAATCTCAATTTACAGGTACAAAATAAATAGATGTATAAAGGTAAGACTATAAACAAGAATAACGTGGACAGCGATTCAAACATTGTATACATGAGTTTTAATTTTAGTGAAATAGTTGTAACTTGATGAAAAACATTAAATAATTCATCTGAATTGTCATTGCAACATTAATTTTTGAACCATCATTATGAGATCACAAAATATACTTATGATATTACAATCATTCCTGTGAATTTTGTAAATGGACGTAGAGTTTTAGATAAAATTTTAGAAAAGTTTTACTATCTTCGGTTTTTGAGAGCACATGTGATTATTTTTTGAAGATGAAAAACTCTATTCTTCAAAGTTGCGTATGGTTCACATTTAAAAAGAAAGCCAGCCAAAAACTATTAGAAAAAAAAAAGTCCGCCGTAGTTCGACTCAACGTGAAAAAGTTCCTGCAGAATGTCAAAACCATTTATACATAACTTCAAAAACAACCGGGATAGTGGCACTCAACTGATTCCGAAAAGTTTTCGAAATCTCCAAATAACACGAAAACCAAAAGTCTGATTAAGGCAATAAATTTCTCACACAAAAAGAACACAGGGTAGAAGGGGGTCATTTTCCGCTATTCACAAGAATTCACATAGCGCAGAACTAAAACGTCTAAATCTGGCAACCTGTACTCGATTTTCAAAACAAACGCATCGTGATATCTCGTTGAAAATGAAATTCCAAGATGGTTGACGTGGTGAAAAAAGATATAGAGTGTGTCATTTGAAATATCAAAATTTTGGTCACTGTTATGAGTTAAAATAGGAAGACTGTCATCTTCAAATGAGTCGGACCACAATTCAAACAATTTTATTCAATTCGCTTTATAAACACAATAACTTTAAATTACCGAGCCGCACCCGGTATATATATATATATATATATATATATATATATATATATATATATATATATATATATATATATATATATATAAATATAACAACACTGTGTATTTTAGAAACACCATTTGATTGATTTTAGAGACTTCTGCATCTACAAGGGCGTAAATGTCTATTTTTTGTCGCAACAAAACAGGTTTCCTGTCTCGATGCACCGCAAACTAGCCAGACAGGAAATAAAAACAGATTAGCATATAAACAATAGTAACATGACATATTCCAGCGTTCGCGGTGTTTTATTTCTTATTCTTCGGGTAGGGAATGGTTTACGAGCACGTGTTTTGAAATATAAATGCCACATTCTTGATACTCATATGCACCAAAAATAATTATCTCTGTTCTTACAAGAGTTATTTCATACATGTGTAATTTTTTGCTTTATTTTATATACAAAGTTATCGATGATCGTATAACTATATAAAATGTTTTTCCTGAAAATGATGAGATGGGAAAAATGAATAAATGAGTTGGAAAACATGTCAAATGACTGTTTAAGAAAATATAATAAAAGAACCACGAAATCGTTCTAATTTCGAAAATGTATACTAACATCGAAGACAAAAGTGGGAACACATTTTTTGAACATTTATGCAACAGTAGCAGCTAGGTATTAAACAATATTACTTTTTTCAGGCACAGAGATGTTTGTTCGTCATGATGTAAGCCCTCAAGAAACAATTACCTGAAGTGTTTTCAAAAATAACATACAAAATCTGCGTGTCGGCTACAATTATTTTGTCAATATTTGACAAAAAAACGAAGGTTCTGCATCAATAAAACATGTTTTACTTTCATTTCATTTTTTCATTTGGCATGCGCGTTCATTCATCAGAATTGTTTGAATGATTCATTTTTCGGAAGACAGGGCGTAAAATCCAAATGACAGATCATAATGTTAATCCCATTTTTGTTGATAAATACAAAATTGTACTGAATGAACTTGCATACCTGTTCAAAAATCAATACCGAACTCCTTTGAGATGGGGTAGATCCAGGAAGTAACACAGTCTAGCCGGTGGAGCACAATGTCGAGCGCGATCGAAAGAATCACTAAAAACCGCAACTATACCAAATGTGAATTCTTTCCCATGAAAGGAAACCAACTTCCGTTATATTTGCAATTGCAGGAGAATAGTACGCACGATCTTCGATATCTTCGGTTTCGTCTCGGTTGGCTATGGAATCCAGCTACTTCACGGTATACAATACGCGAATGTAATGTTGTCGACTGTTTCGCTATGCCGGTTGAATGTGGCTTTTATAGTAGGGTGGGGAGTGCGCGAAGCGAAGAGACCCGTTCACAGCACTAAATTCGGATGTGGGGGATGACAGGGTGAATTTGGAACGATTATTCATTAGATGTAAAATAAAATTCATTTGGACTTTCACAACTTAATCTTATCACATTAATTACAAGAATTATTACAAAGTAGAGTATATTGTTTTTATTCATTCTCATTAGACTACCGGTCTTAACGCTCTGCTTGATAAAGTGATAATTATTTTCACTGAAATGATTGGTCGAAATTCGAGAAAAATTCAAGGTTCTTGCTTTACATGCCTTTATGGGAAACGGTATATGTTTGGAATACTGAGCATCTTACTTTGTGATACATTTTGATTTGGTGAATCTCTACACTCTTCCATTGTATTTTATCTCTGTAGTACTCCGTACGCCTGATCTACCTAAATTGACTTTTTTTTAACAAAACGGGACATAAGTTAGCAGGTGAACAATGAAAATAAACACGACTCTTCAATTTTTCTTTCAGAAAAAGTGTAATTTAATACAATTAGTATATACAATACTCATATTAATTTTTTCTCATTACAAGTTGAAAAAAGAATCAATTACCAGCTCACCAGCTTCATTAAAGCAATGTTCCTCCAAAAGTATTTATTGAATTACATTAGGGATTCATGACTTGTCTTGAAAATCAAACTGCTTGACTTGACTTGAAATCATGTCAAGTTTTTGTTTTCAGAATTTGAATCAGTCAAGCTCTTTTTTCACAAAAGCTTGAAAATTCAAGCTTAACAAAACTTGACAGCTTGAATCATAACATAATTGCAATAGAACATTGAACTTCCTCTTATAGTTAATAAGAGCGAGAATAAAGGTTTGAATAATATTGAATATTTTATCGGAAAGGAAACACAAATACAGAATAAGAGTGAAAGTGAAATGTATATTTTCAAATAAAATACAGCTTTAGCATCACAAATGCAATATAAAATAAATTATCTATAAAACAACGTAAATGAACATATGTGAAAATAAAAACAACTGCATTAAATTTCTGTGAAAATAAAGGAAATACCTACATTGAAACTTTAGTCAAAAGGAAGAAGAAAGAATGAGAGCGAAACTATATTCCCACTTCATCAGATAGTTAATAGTTCGCTGTTTATGAACCAAGATGTTTTTGTAGATATTTATATATTTTTTTATAGGTACATTTATTATTTTCTTTTATCTACGAGTTTCGGGGAAGTCCCTGGATCCCCTGTATCTCGGTTCTCGCTGAATATCGACAAAAGTAGTAAACCTTCATCGATAGATTATTATACTTACACTTCTGTCCGCTAGGTTATGATACTATATAAATTTCTTTCAGTTATCTATATATTTTTACAAGGCATACCGAGTTTTTATCGAATGATACGAAAAAGGTCTGACACTTCTTTTGACTCTATTTTATATTACATATAAATCTTTTGTAGGTTGTAGGTAACATCAGCAAATTGTTGAGTGTTGGTGGAGTTCTTCCATTTTTCCTTTAAGTTAACCAAATTTCCTCTAGAAGCATTTTCAATCATTTGGGTTGCAAGCCTTTGAGTTTTCAAGTGCTAGAATCTCAAGTCGAGCCAATCTTTTCGAAAAATTTTCAAGCTGCTTGAACTTAATCATATATATGCAACATATTTTTTGAATTGTATTTATATTTGTCAGAGAAGCAATATATATATATATATATATATATATATATATATATATATATATATATATATATATATATATATATATATATATATATATATATAGGATATCCACCGGACCGTCCGTTAAAAACTTTTTGAGTTCCAATTACAATATCAAGCGGAAATTTCATACGTGGCCATAACTAGCGATTTCCAATTGAAGTGAAATATTTTCGAAGTGATACAATTTCCGGTTATACCAGAAGTGGGTCATCACTTTGTTATTTCAAATGGCAATCTACATCTAGAACCGACATTAAGCAAGACATAAAATACCCAAGTTGTTGGCACTTATCTGTCAAAACTTTTGACAGATTTAATTATTCTTGTTATAAACTCGATTTTTGAGGAACATTTAAAAAAATTCTACCTCGTAGATCATTAGCACAACAGACACAATTTTTGATTGGGTGGATAGAAGAAGGATCAAGGAATTTTTTAAGCAGTCTACACATGTCAAATATTCATTGCGTTGTTTTGTATAATTTTTTCAATTTGGCCTTTTTCAAACAGCCATTACTCAATTTTTTCAAATGACACGTGCCAATTTTTATATCGCCAACAGATGAAGCGTCAAATTTCAGATGGAATTGTATCAGCATGTACTATACCCATCTCTTATAGTTCCGAAATAATTTGGGAATATATTGAATTTTGATGATTTTGCAAGAACTAACAGAGAATGCTTTGAAATATTTGAATCAAGGAGCTGAACTGGCTACGTTCGCCTAAAATTAATGTGCTTGTCACTTCGTTCATTCGAATTTGATATTTCAACAAGAATTGTTGGTAATTTGAAATGAAAAGTTTTTAAAAACACCAGATTGATAATAAAATGGCTGATTATTTAAACGAGGATATGTTGAATCTCTTTTTAATTCATGGCGAATGTCAAAAAGTGGTGGAAAGAACTTGCAGGCAATTCAATAACCAATTTCCCAATTTGGCGCCTATGAGTAAAACAGAATTTCGAAGGAATAGAAGCAATTTTCTTCAATTCGGAGAAACAAAATACATAGAAACTAGAAGAAAACCAATTCTCGGGGACGACGACAATCAAATTAATACGCTAGCGTATTTTCGTGCCAATCCACATGCGTCCATTAAGTCAGCATCAATGGATATTGGAATGAGTTATACTTCCATTCAAAGGATCTTTAAGAAACATAACATGCACCCGTATTCTTTTATCAGACTACAAAAATTTAAACCAACTGACCTTCCCAAGCGGCTAAATTTCTGTGAAAATTTATTAATTCGGCTTCAAGAAGATGAGACAATTCTGCAAAAAATTATATAGTCTGATGAAGCCAAGTTCAATGAAAGTGGAATAACCAACAGGAGAAATCGACATTTTTGGGCCACAGAAAATCCACATTTCATTGAAGTTATTGATTTCCAGAATAAATTCAGCGTTAAGGTTTTTGCAATTTTAATGAATGATTTGTGGGCTTATCACATTTATGAGGAAAATCTTACTGGACAAAGATACCTGGAAATTTTTTGAAAGGAACATTAGCAAATTTTTTAGATGGATTACCCCTCAACATTCTGAGGGATTGCTATTACCAAATGGATGGTGCACCAGCACATAAAACACGAGCTGTAGATCGGCAGCTAACAGAAATGTTCGAAGATAGATGATGGGGTAAACAACGACCAAATTTATGGCCTCCGCGTTCTCCAGACCTGACGCCCCTTAATTTTTATTTATGGGGCAAAATCAAGAGTGAAGTGTATCTTATTCCTGTAAGAAGTAAATAAGAGTTACTAGAGCGCATTCATAATGCTTTTCGTAATATTGATCCTGAGGAAACTAGGAGGGCAACTCACCGTGTTCGTTTACGAGCTGTCAAGTGTTTCGAGTAAAATGGGGCCCATATTGAACATTTATTCAGATCGTAAATTAGTTTCTCCCATGATGTGTTTTATTATTCATTCGTATTAATGTAATTATCTTCGATGATTGGTTTTCGCTCAGTTCCTACAATTTTTATTCATCCGAATTATAGAAAATTGCTTCTAATGCTTCGAAATTTTATTTTACTCATAGACTGTAAATTTGGAAATTGGTTATTGAATTGCCTGTAATTTCTACCCACTACTTTTTGACATTCTAAAATGAATTAAAAAAAGATCAAATATATTTTCGTTTGAATAACCAGTGGTTTTATTCCAAATGTGTTGTATTTTTTGGATATTTTCAATCTGAAATAACGACAATTCTTGTTGAAATATCAAATTCGAATGAACGAAGTGACAAGTACATTAATTTTAGGCACCTGTTAAGTGAGAGTAGCCAGTTCAGCTACTTGATTCAAATATTTCAAAGCATTCTCTGTTAGTTCTTGCAAAATCATCAAAATTCAATATATTCCCAAATTATTTAGGAACTATAAGAGATGGGTATAGTACATACTTATACGATTCCATCTGAAATTTGACGCTTCATCTGATAGCGATATGAAAATTGGCACGTGCAATTTGAAAAAATTGAGTTATTGCTGTTTGAAAAAGTCCAAATTGAAAAACTCATACAAAACAACGCAATGAACATTTGACATGTGTGGATTGCTTAAAAAAATTCCTTGATCCTTCTTCTACCCACCCAAGCAGAAATTGTGTCTGTAGTGCAAAAGATCCACGAGCTACAATTTTTTTAAATGTTCCTCAAAAATCGAGTTTATAACAAAAATAATTAAATCTGTCAAAAGTGCCAACAACTTGGGTATTTTATGCCTTGCTCAAATGTCGGTTCTAGATGTATAATAAAAAAGGTAGATTGCCATTTGAAAGAACAAAGTGATGACCCGGTATAACCGGAAATGGTATCACTTCGAAAATATTTCACTCCAATTGGAAATCGCTAGTTATGGCCGCGTATAAAATTTCAGCTTGATATTGTAATCGGAACTTAAAGTTTTCAACGGACGGTCCCGGTGGGTATCCCTGTATATATGATTTGATATGTTACGGGTTTGATGTGTTACGGGTTTTATTCCGTGGTTCAACCAAATTTATATGGAATCACTCGGCATTTCACATTATTGATCATTTTCAAACATGGATCTTGGACTACTTATAGAGGTGAAAGTTTTTTGTCGTAAAAAAAAATTGATATATGATAAGAAATGTTGAATTATCATCACATGTTCGGGATATTGTACTCAGTCGTCACTGATATTTGAAACTGTGAATTTCAAAATTCAAGAAAGCCTATAACCATTATTGAAAATGCCCTAAGTTGGATTGTCCGATGTGCAGAGGGGTGGAATAATTGTTCTCGTTGAAGAAGGGGTGACACAAGAGGATAAAACAGCCACAATGGGGGTATCATGGGGGTGATTTCAAAAACCTACGCCCCATTCGTGGAGCTACAATCTCTGCAAAATAGGCCTAGAATGAGTAATAGGAAGATCACTTCTGAACAACAAGACCACTTTTTGTGCCAAATTACAAGAAAAGACTCTGGTGCGTCGCACCCCATACTCCTAAGGCAATTACTGGACGCAACAGGCATCGCTGTATCAGTCGAAACGATACGTCAAAGACTTTGTCCAAGGTGTTTATACAGCAGAAGGCTCTTGAGAGTTCTAGAGCTAACCAGACAACAAAAAATTAACAGACTCAATTGATGTATCGAGCACCAAAATGAGAATGTTGAGAACGGGCGAAATGTTCTGTTTTCGGATGAGACCAGAATTGGTGTTCGATCAAATGACAGCCGGATTCGGGTTTTAAGGGGTCCTGGAAGACAAGCTAGACTCCGAGCAACAAGACAAATTCCGAAATACCAAGGGTACAGTGTGATGTTTTGGGGTGGCATTATGCTGGGAGGCAAAACAGATTTGATTTTGATTCCTGCTAGTTTGAAGGCTAGAAATTACGTGGTCTTAGTGCTGGAGCGCATAGTGAGTCTCTGGCGAGGTGCCCACGGTGAGAGTTTCACTTTTATGCGAGATAATGCATCTCCGCATACTAGCAACCTCTTGCGACATTACCTTGAAATTGAGGAAATCGCTATTTTGAACTGGCCAGCCTGCTCTCCAGATCTAAATCCTATTGACCATTTATGGGATGATCTCAAAAGGAAAATGAGATCGCGCCAGGATAATCCAAGAACATCACAACAGCTCATCCAAGCCGCCACAGAAGAGTCGCAGAATATCACCCCAGAGGAGGACGAATACCTAATCCAAAGCATGCCTAGACGGATTCAGGCTTGTATCAGGGCAAGAGGAGGTAAAACAGGCTACTGCTGTCGAGAAAAAACGCCTACTCCGTGAGAAAACAATTTTCAATGTTTTACTACAGGCGGAAAGAGTCTCTCATTTTCTTTTATTTATTTTTTTCTTAAAATAAACCTCAATGTATTTCTTTTTCAAATTGAAATATTTCAAAAAGAATCAATACTAACAATCGTTCGAAATATTCAAAATATCGGATGATTACATATAAATTTGGTTGTGTGTGAATACCAGGTGAGGCAACTGAAATTGATTTTATTTTCCGTCAACCCCCTAAGCAGGGGTGCACAAAATTCCATTTTTTAATAAGGAAGATAGGTCGAGTGATACCTGATTGGAAAGCTGTTTTGATTCTCAACACAAATCTGTAATCTGGTTCGTCAAAAGTCGAGTTACTTTCAGTGATTGCAAAATCTATCGATTTCGAATGAACATTCAGCGAAAAACTGTTGTATTATGGGAAAAAATATCTTTAAGAGGTGGTGCTTCCACTACACCCATTCAGACACCCCTCATATCTTCGAATTGATCAGTTAGTCTGAGTTATAGCTCATTGGATAGGTATTTAGAATTATCTGTTTACAGTTAACGAACTTTCAAATACGATAACATTTCAATGAGGATATAGGGTGGATCATGGAGAAATTCATACACAGTATAAGAGCCTCTTCACAAAGAAGCGATGATCGCTCCGTGTAATCGGTTGAATCGCAGAAAATGTTCCTCATCGGTGGACTGATGGAACGCAGGCATTTGAAGACAACACTAGAGTTATGGCCGCACGCGTCACGACCGCATACGCAACCGATCGTCGTATGTGAAAAGCCTTTAACAGCATGGTATCCAAGGTTGAAATGAAACGAACTCGAGTTAAGTTCTCGTTACAGAAAAATATTCATCCGAAATCACTCAGGTGTAATGCAGATTTCTCAACAACAAATGCGGAAGTTTTTTTTTCAGGTTGCTTGTATCTGATGAATAAAATTCGAATTAGTTTGTTTATCTAGCTGTTCTTCATACTCTCGTGTTGCATCCATACCAGTATAATTGTTTAGCTGAAAGAGTAGAAATTATTGAAATAAATTTCAGCAATAATACTTGTGCAAATATGGCAGCTGCTATTTTCAATGAACGCCATGACGACAAACATGTAAGTAGCAAGTACATTTTGGAGTTGGTTGAAAAATTTGAAGAAACTAGCTATGTTCAGAATAGAAAAAGAGAGCATGTCTAAATACCCATCCGAAATGAGGAAATGGAAACTGCTTTGCTTGATCAAGTAGTGATTGAACCCACTCTGAGTACAAGAAAATTGGAAACTGAAATTGGAATGAGTTGAAGAACTATTGGACAAGTTTTCAAACAATACAAATTCCATCCGTATAAAATGAAGATGGTCCAGGACTTGAACGATTATGACTTTGACCGCAGAGTGCAATTCTGTGAAAAAATTAATGAGCGAATCGCGAACAATCCCCACTATCCCTACAATATTTGCTTCTCGGATGAATGTACTTTTTTTTTGGGTAGCAATGTAAATCGTCATAACTGTTCTGGTCGGACTCTAATCCCAGAATTCTTCGTGGAGTACATATCCAATATCCTGAAAAATTTAATGTTTTGGTTGGCATCTATGGAAATCGTCTAATTGGGCCTTTTTTCTTACCAGGAAATCTGACGGGAGAAATGTATCTCCAACTACTTGAAGAGCTAATCAATCCGGCCATAACTGAATTTTGGAAAATTATCCTAGCTATTCAGAAGAGGATGTTGTGTTTCAGCAGGATAGTGCCCCCCCGCATTTTGCACTTTTTGTTCGACAATATCTAGAAGAGGCCCTACAGCATGGCCTTCACGTTCTTCCGACTTGACACCATTGGTTTTTTTTATGGGGCCCTTCAAAGAGTGAAATTTATTGAACTGATCCAACAGTTTTGGTGGATTTACGACAACGAATTGTAGTCGAGTGTAATCCTATAACCCCCGAAATGCTACGTAATGTCCAGGAACGTTTCGAGCAAAATCTGTATTTGTGTTTGGAAGTTGGCGGCGAACACTTCGAACATTTGTTCGATTGATACCGAGTTGATCTATAAAATGTATCAGGTATAATAAATTCAATTGTTCTAAAATTTTTCAATTTTCAACTTCTCTCTACTCACCAACATGTAGGTAATTCTATGAATAAGCTCTATTATTTGGAAACCAAACAAACGTGTTCTGAATCTCCATCCAAAATCAGCAGACGTCGCAAACCCTTTATAGCTCTCTATTAATTCACCCTGTATCTTCAGCACTATGCAGATGGAGCAAAAAGTTTATCTACAATATTCTAGAAATTCTAAAACTCGTCTAATGAGTCATTACTCAAACTAACTAATCAATGCGAAGATTTAAGGGGTTGACACCCTCATCTGATGGGGTGTCTGAGGTGGTGTAGTGGAAGCACCACTGCTCAAAGATATTTTTTTCCCAAAATACAACAGTTTTTCGCTGAATGTTCATTCGAAATCGACAGATTTTGCAATCACTGTCTTTTGACGAAACAGCCTGTATCTTTTTTCGAATATGTCAAAACTCAAAAATTTATACACATTTGTGTTGAGAATCAAAATAGCTTTCCAATTAGGTATCACTTCCTTGTTCAAAAAATTGAGTTTTGTGCACCCCTGTTCAGGGTGTTGATGTGAAATAAAATCACCTGGTTGATCCTTTTTCGAAATATTTCAATTCAAAAAGAAATGAATTAAGGTTTATTTTGAGAAAGAAACAAATAAAAGAAAATAAGAGACTCTTTCCGCATGTAGTAAAAAAATTGAAATTTGTTTTCTCACGGAGTAGGTGTATTTTCTCGACCTCAATAGCTCGTATTACCTCTGGGGTGATATTCTGCCACTCTTATGGGGCGGCTTGGATAAGCTATTGTGGGGTTCTTGGATTATCCTGGCGCGATCTAATTTTCTTTTTGAGATTATCCCATATATGTTCAAAAGGATCTAGGTCTGGAGAGCAAGCTGGCCAGTCCAAAATAGCGATTCCCTTTGTTTCAAGATCATGTGGCGCGAGTTTACTGGTATGCGAAGGTGCATTATCTTGCATAAAAAAGAAATTCTCACCGTGGGCACCTCTCCAGAGTCTCGCTATGGGATCCAATACATGTTTCACAAGGATAATGTGTGTCAAGAAAACTTATCGAAATGTATTAATAATAACTTGCCTACAAAAATAGAAATTTGAAATATTGAAACTGTGCTTAAATTTTTTGGCGCAGTGTATTCATGATTCAGTACTTGTGTCCCGATACTATAGTAAAGTTTCAGTTACATAGAATAACGCTTTGATCATTCTGGCATCCAAAATTTTCATTATTTAAGTAGTTATCAATTATTCATACCCGATCTTAACTTTCTTTGTGTCATTATCACATGGGCGTCGCGAAGCGATCTAAATGAATCGGTTTTCTGTGTTGATGCGATCAAGCTAAGTGAGCGCAGAGCGAATTCAGTCTTGCATCGAGAGTGGTCCGCTCGCGGGCCGCTCCCGCAAACTACGCCGCTGTGGAGATCCCCCGCCTGCACTCTCCATTATACTTGCATTCATGACGTTCAGTCAAGCTTTTGTTTTGTTCAATAACAGATACTGACTTTAGGTATTCACTATGGATGATAATATTCAAAGAAATAGAAAACGAAATGAAAATTAAGGAGAGAACAGTACAGGAACCTTAGAAAAACTGAAGAATTTTAGAAAGATGACCGATATTTAGATTTTGGGTTAACCTTTATTAGTACAGTAAATGTAGAACTTCCTCAATTTGTTTTTGTGTTGCCAACCTCAAGTTTGCTTCCTAATAATCTGAAAGGTCATTCGGAAACAACTCACAGTAATTTACAATGAAAGTCGAGACACTTTTTTGTTAGAAAATTGCGAAAACTGACACATCAGTCCACGGCTTTGCTATCAAGAGCATCAGTTTCTACCATAGCATTATTCGCCTCTCACAAGGTAGCTCACCGTATCGCCAAATGTAAGAAACCACACACGATAGCTGAAAAACTAATTTTACCTGTTGCAGCTGATAGGATGTTTGTGATGCTTGAAGAATCAGAAATAAGAAATGTACCCCTTTCAAACAATATGATCAGACGCCGTATTCGTGACAAGATATTATTGAGAAAATTGTAGAAAATCTCTTAATTAACATTAAACTGAATAAGGCGATCAATAGTAATGATAATGCTCAA
This sequence comes from Cryptolaemus montrouzieri, assembly GCA_013387265.2. Lineage (NCBI taxonomy): Eukaryota > Metazoa > Arthropoda > Insecta > Coleoptera > Coccinellidae > Cryptolaemus > Cryptolaemus montrouzieri. The sequence goes on from JABFTP020000062.1 coordinate 43,516,799, forward strand.
CTGATATGTTACGTGCGATATATACAAGACGAGGACATCCTTCGAATAGTAACAAAACTTTGGAGTACGGTGCAAAGGGTTGGGATGTTGGAAAGCTGCTTGTCCACTTGAAGTGGAAAGAAAATTAGTCTAGCATTCATAATTACTTGAATCTCGTTTGCTTAGACTAACGCGAGCTTCTGGTCTAGAATGAGCTTTTGTGATGGCTGAAAGGAACGGTTTCGTTCTTTAGTTCAATCCACCAGAACATGAACCTGGACAAGAATGGTTAATGGGAATATTGAGATGAAATGAAGATATTTCTCTTCGCAAATCAGAAACTGCCTTAGCCGCTCATGCTCAGAATTTTAATCGGCCTCAAATCATAAAGTTTTCAGAAGTACGGAAATCTAGTAGAATCTGAGACGTTGGTCCACACCTAAACTAAACAAAGGCAGTGGCTTCTGCAGGCAGTAGCAAATGGACATAACCTAAGTGGCCAAGTTAGCCAAAAGAATGACTAACCTCTTTGATTTTGACTTCGACTCCAAACATCAAAAAGAGAGCCTAAAGCTCCTCCAGAGAAAAGGGGACGAAACATCACCAAAACCTTATTCGAAGTCGATAGTGAAGAAGAAAATTCGTCAAGCATCGCTCAAGATGACGAAGAGAATTACGCTAGCACATGTGGAAACGATCTTTTTTTCCATCTCAAGAGCTGGGGAAGACTGATTGCGATGTTCAAGTTGTTCGCATTGGGGCGACGCTTCTTACGCGGAGGAGTTCGTGAACGAACCAAGCGATTCATCAGCGAGCTTTGCCGATAATTCCATAACTTTTGTGTTATATGTCATTTAGTCCATATGTAGTATGCTATTTTGTAGCGAGCATAAAGACTAATTGGATTTTTGTTGTTCTTAGTTGAATCAAAATGACAAAATTACATTTTTTTAGTTTGTTTTTCTTTTGAATGTCTATCAGAATTTATATGCTCAGCCCGTACTCAGAAACATTATTTCTGAGTACGGGCTTAGCGAACCCCAGGTACCCTAGCTTAACCTGGCAGTAGGTATAAAATGCAAATTATTCAATGATGTACAATCTACGGAACAAACGGGTGAATCGACATTGTACCACCATAACCTCTTGTCGTGTTCAAGATTTAGGAAGAAGGTCTTGTTCGGAAAGTGAGTCACAGTCTCCTTCGGTTAGCGACGGAAGCAGCGTGATATCGAGTAGGGATACTGCAACACAAAACCAAATGGGAAACAAGATCACTACCACCCAACCAAGTCTTGATGTTTCAATGGGGCGCAAGCCATTATGCCTACGACCACGACAGCCGCACTCCCTAGGAAACGCATGAAGTGGACCGCGGAAATGAATTCCTCAATTATGCGTTCCTATTGCAAACTTGGTAAATGCTCAATAGAACAGGATACAGATTTAAGTTAAAAACAGATAGGAAATATCATACCATCTCCCACCTGCTGTATATAGATGACATCAAATTACATGCTTCGAACAAGAAGCAATTGGATGATCTGCTGAAAAATATCAGTAAGTTCTCGGCAGATATTCATATTAACTTCGGGATTGAAAATTGTAAGACTCTGAACACTCAAGGAGGAAAAGTCATAGATGGTGAAACACAACTTCCAAGTTGTGATATTATACACTGTATGGGGGATGGCGAAACGTACAAATATCTGGGTTACCAACAAGCCAGATTGCTAGACCAAAAAAGTCAAAGGAGAAGAGTCGTTCAGAGAACAGTCATCGTCTGAAGACTGTGCTGAAGTCAATTTTGAACTCGGGTAATCTAGTCAACGCAATTAACACCTTCGCCATTCCAGTGTTGCATCACTCATTTGGAATAATCAGATGGAATAAGACAGAACTGGATGATATTCAAAGGCAGACCCGAACGATGCTGACAAAGTACAACAATCACCATCCAAAACCGTCTGTGATGAGAACAACTTTGAAGCAGAAAGAAGGAGGATGCGGATTAATGGATGCTGTCAACTTATACACCGAACAGATTGAAAATCTCAGAGAGTTTTGCTCTGCAAAAGCTCTCACATCTGATGTCCATAGTGTGGTATAGTTGACTGATAAGGTATATATACCTCTAAATTTTTCTACCAGGGATGACCTTCTGAATCTACCGTTCCTATCAGATACTGAAAAAAAAAACATCAATGGTCAAGAAAGGAATTGTATGGGCGACATCACCATGAGATTTAATCAACCACAAATCGAAAAAAAATCTTCTAACAAATGGTTGTTGAAAGGAGAATTATTCGGAGAAACAGAAGGATTCCTTATGGCCATTCAAGACCAAGTCATCGCTACAAACAACTACAAAAAATTTATAATTATGGACGGCACATTACAAACAGATAAGTGCAGGAAATGCTGTCTAAGGTCGGAGACTATGCAGCATATTACGTCCGGCTGCGAATAACTGGCAGATACGTACTATCTTCACAGACATAATCAAGTGTGAAACTTTATCCATCAAAAACAAGCACACAAGTATGGACTTCTGAATGCCTCCCAGCCATATTACAAGTATCAACCGGCGCCCGTATTGGAAAATGACTCTAACAGATTATACTACGATGGGCCTGTTATCACTGACAGAATGGTGACGAATAATGGCCGGACATAGTGGTGTACGATAAGAGAGCCAGAACGGCAATGCTGGTGTATGTCGCCATATCGAATAATAACAACGTGCTGAACAAGTTCCAGGAAAAAAATGAGATCAATCAGATGTGGCACCTCGAGAAAATAGATATAGTTCCTGTCATCGTTTCTTCGACTGGGTTAATAACCAAAAGTTTGCATGGTAGCCTTTAGAAGTTAGAATTGTATAAAAATAACTACATAGAAACGCAAAAGGATGTAATTCTTAATACATGTAGGATAGTTAGAAAATTTATATCAAGTATATTGTAATCAAGCCTATTCCCTTTGATTGCTGAATCTGGGAAAGGTAAATTTAATCCAGCTAACAGCTGAGATAGTGCACGGTCCACGATAATAATAATAAAAGGTATTTATTTGTGAGCAATTTACATTGCTAACAGAATGACACTTGAGGCGAAGTCTAACAGAGCTTTTCCTACTTAACCTTAATATATAATATAATTATAGATAAAAATAAAAAAAACAAAAATGAAATACCATTGTTCTTTAAGAAAAATGCAAAAGCCATACAAGTTAACCGCGAAAAAATATAAAGGAAAAAAACAAAGTGAAAACAAAGACAATCCCAGGGCAGCAAGAACAAAAACGAGCAAAATCAATTGTGAAGAAAGAAGAAGAGATAAATTTATCAAACTAATCAAGCCGAATCTGTTCCGAATGGATTAAGTGTTGTTTCGTTTCAGGCGAGTACGCATTGAGATTGTTGAAAGGTTCTTCAAACTATTTGAAACCTAATTATTACTATTCACAGAGTTATATGTGAACGATCTCCTAAAAAAAGCCGAATGGAATCTAGACAGAGAAAGTGTAAGGAAATTTCTCAGATTAGTAGTACTGATATCACTTCCATATATTAATTTCTTACGAAAGTACGAAGGTTCACCCGAATGTAAAATGCGTTGTACCAATGTAGTAAGGTGAAATTGAAATAAGTGATGAATCTGCTGCCATTTCAATTCTTGAATTTTGGCAGAAACATGATCATATTTCCGCAAACGGCAGACGAATCGGCAGCATGCATTCTGAACACGATGCAGTCTATTTTGCGTTAGCTTGTCCAAACTAGGAAATACGACAACCAAAGCACTAATGTCTTAACTAGTTTTGAAATTAAGAACTCTAGGATTCATGTATAATGCATTTAAGGCAGCATAACAATGAAAAATTATTGATTTACAATATGAATGTGCTGTGATTGATTGATGAAAGGTTATGACTCAAAAACAAAACTGTTAGTCATTTTGTACGTATCTCCCCTACCACAATGATAAACTGTTAAATTTTGAATCTCGGTTTCTCACAAATATCGTGTCATCAGCACTGCAGCATTGAGGCTTCCGCCACCATTTACGGCGTCGTACTTGTACGAAACAGGCTTTTCTGCAGTTGTAGTAATAAAGAACAAGATCTCAAATGAATATAAACAAAGGAATGATAGTATTAATTTCCAAACTTGAGCTTCGTTTTGAGGAGTTATGCTCAGAAAGGCAAGCACATCCTCCTCATTAGTAGCCATTCATAAGAGTATAATAAATATCAATTATAAGTTTTATTCTTGTTTCGTTTAGGTTTTATTTTGTAATAAGAAATATATAAGTTATTTTGGCTTTTTCTAATGAGCTAGAACTACAACTTATATGGTTGGTAATTTGAATAGAGGGGCGGAGTGAGTCGCGAGAAAACTGAGCTTTACAGTAAAATATATTTGGGAAGTCCAGCATTATACTTATTTTTCCCTATCTGGTTTTGAGTAGAATTTTTATAATCTTTTATTTATTATTATAAATTTATAATCAGACATGGGCTGAACTAAATTCGAAGTCAAGTTACCTACCATATAGACACAATCGAAAGGGGTTCAGTTTGTCAAAAATCACTGTTATTTAATGAATACAAGCGGCTCATATAAACACCTCAAAAAAGTCTAGGATATTATCGATATATCGTATCCAGAACGATCAATATGGATTATTTTTTTTAGGAAATGAACACCTGCATCAATTTCTCACCAAATTATGTAGAGTGCCGCAAGAGATTTCAGTTTTTTTTTAAAAACTGAAAATGCAGCAGATGCGACGCTGCTTTATAATCATTTCATGTATTCAGTGTTTGAAATCAGTTAGTTGGCAATTCGTTTCTGTTGTAAGCACAAATAAAAGATTCAAGTTTTGTGTTCGACCATGGAAATACGACATTTGACTAGAGAAGAGATGTTACGAGCCATTGGCATGCTCCAAGCTGGGAGCTCACAACGGGAAGTATCCAAGGTTCTGGGAAGTAGCCCAAGTGACATAAACCGTTTATGGTCACGTTTCAATGAAACAGGTAGCGTAGAAGAACGCCATGCAGGTCGTTTCAGGATTACTATAGTCTCCCAAGACCGATTTTTGGTTTTACAAGCCAGTAGAGATCGTACTACCACAGCATCTCAATTAGCTCAAGAGCTATCACGAGTTCACAATGTACAAATTTCCGACCAAACTGTGAGAAATCGACTGCACGAAGGTCAACTCCCATCCAGACGTCCTTTGAGAGTTCCACAACTGACCCATGGAAATCGCGCTGCTCATTTAGCTTGGTGCCAAGAAGACGTAAACTGGAATCAAGAGAGGTGGGCAACAGTTCTCTTCAAAGATGAATCTAGATTTAGTTATTATCCGATTCGGGAAGAATTCGAATATGGAGGGAACCTGGAAAGCAAAACCGTCTCCAGCATGCTCGAGAAGTTGTTAGACAGGGAGGCGGATCAGTGATGTTTTGGGGAGTTATACGCCTTGGTGGAAGAACTGATCTCGTTTTCGTACAGAACAACCTAACGGGAAATTCTCACGCAAAAGAGATAGTTTCACCTGTAGTGGTACCGTATCTCCAAACAATGGGTCAAAATCCACTCTTCTAACAAGGTAATGCCCCTCCTCTTCGTGCAAGAGTTGTCTTGAACGTTCTTGAAGAGAATGATATCGATCTTCTACCGTGGCTGAATCCCATCGAGCATGTGTGGGACACCCTAAAAGAAATCTCCTGCGTCAAAACGTCTTCCATCATGAACAGGAGCTTCGATTAGCAGTTCAGGGGCCTTGGAATGACTAGGCCAAAATGTAATAGACAGTTTAATACAGAGCATGCCGCGACGATGCCAAAGTGTCATTGATATATGAGGTGGACCTTCTGGGTACTGAAAAATATAAGTGCTTCCTTCCATATCGTTTCGAAAATATTAGTTCAGGATTTTTAGTTGTGTTTTACCAAATTTCGTCATTTTCAAATTTCAATTTTTTTTTTTATAATAGGTGCTTTGGAACAAATATTATTTTGTTTTCTTGAGAATACATTATATACAATACATCCTAACAAAACCGAAAGATTTCTATAAATTCGAATCATCAAATTCATATTTTAAAAATATTGGTAAGTGTTCCCTAGACTTATTTGAGGTGTTTATTTTGAAGATCCAAGTACATGAATACAATAATTCCCAAGGTATAGAATAAAGAAACACCTGGCGCATAATACTCGGTGATATTTGAAGTACATTTCGAGTTATGACATAATTATTGAATTTGAAAAAATTGTATCACTCGGAAAAATCAAGGTATCGATAGGCACAATTTCCAAAAATAAAGATTTATTTATACATATTATTTTATTATATTATACCATATTATATTATATTATATTATATTATATTATATTATATTATACTATATTATATTATATTATATTATATTATATTATATTATATTATATTATATCATATTATATTATATCATATCGTATTATATTATATTATATTTAATCTTCTAAAGGGAGTTATTCTTTAATTAACAACATATGTATAAAAACTAACTTTTCTATGATTTTCTTTTAATATTGATTGATATCATTTTATATTTGGAAATGCAGAATATTTTATTGAATTCTCCGGAGTTAAATATCAGATTTACCTCATTTAGGTTTTGTGTTTTAATGAGTACTATTCTTGGTTCTGGAATAACGAAACCATCCAACATAAACTTAAAGATTTGATATTTATGAGTTTAATTGAGTCGGTTAAAATTAAATATTCATAGGTCGGTCATAAATTTAATATATACAGGGTCGATCCGGATGAACTGTACAGGTTGGGCAAATTTCGATGTATTTGTACGGCAGCTATGTGAAATATTGCAGATAGAAAAACTAAACCCTCCTCTCTCGATCTCATTTTCATGGACTAGTTTAGTGGTGCCAAAATTTTTCTGATATCTCTTTCCATTCTGGACATATTGAAAATTTCTCGAATTCTGTGAAAATCGTCCATCGCTGATATCTCGATCATCATCAAAATTACATAAAAATGAGTTTGACATTCTACAGGCACTTTTTTAGGTAGAATACGGTGATGTGTAAAAAAATTTCTCAGCTGGACGGTTTTCGAGTTTTGATGCAAACATGCTTTTTTTAAAATACAAACCATAGTAAATTTTACCTCTATTGGATCCAGCACTCATAGACAATTACTGCATTCAATACCTTCTTTCAGAGAAAAACCTGAAATTTCCACAACTCCATTCATTAGGTGCATGCCCCTCAACGATTCATATTGTTCTATCACTGAAAACCACAGACCTTTAATATACTTTTTAGTTAAATCTTAATATTTTGAGCCCAGGATTCCACAGTTGAAATATTTCCAATTGTTAATGAAACACCCTTTATATGATGCTTTTGTGAATAGCCGGACCAATGGTAGATATCGAGCAACTATCAGAGGGAAATCAAGCGTTGAAATTAATATGAGTACGAAGATGATAATTAGACAGTTTTATTCGGTAGATCAAATAAACTGAATTATTTTCTCGGCTGTGATTTTAATGTACATATGAATATGAACAAGTGCAATCATTAGATGGTTTAGATAAATTAAATAAGCTTGTGTTGTTAGTGAACTAATGGAAGTTTTAATAATAATTAAATGATATGCTAAAGCCTAATTGTGGTGATTATATTTATAAATTAATATATGAATATAATTTACCTAGTAATTGATGAATTAATGATTTTAACAGTTATCATTCGTTATCAATAGGATTGTGATGGCATCCAGGAAATGCATGCAATCTTATTAAGTAAGGACAAAGTGCTTATGAACCTTGGTTACATTATTAAGGATATTGATGATCTTTTTATTTTATGGAAATCCATTTACAACTGATTGCAATAAAAATATATTTTGCACTTCCACAGTTTATTCCCTGAGTTCATCAACCTATCAAACAATTATTCGAATGAAACACAAATATCTTTTTATTTTATTTTTAATTTTTGTTTTTTTTCCGTCAGGCAATGGCATGTTAGGGGATGAAAAAAATCGCTGTCAAATATGATCGGAAATAATCCTTACATATAGTGACATCTAGTCAAAAAATTTTACAAAGACATATCTTCACAATGAATATGTAACAAACAATAATATTAAAATAGAGACATTTAAAACTCTTAATTCAAAAACTCTTCTGTTGTGTAAAAAGGATTGTTCAGTAGGAATTTTCTAATCTCATTGGTAAATTCAATTTTTGGCAGGCTTTTCAGTCTGTCTAGAAGTTTATTGCGAGACTTCATTCCAAGATAATTCGCTCTCAGCTGAGTTCTCTTGATACGATGGTATGGCAAGGATATTTGATTTTTAGCCCTTGTGTTATATAGATGAAAGTCAGAATTGAGATGGAATTCATTATTGCTATTCTTACTGTAGACGTATTTGAGGCAGCTAAGTATATTAACAGTCACAATGGTAAGTATCTTTTGAGATATAAACAATTCACTACAACTCGCTCTGGAAACACCACAAATTATTCTTATAGCCTCTTTTTGTTTTAGCAGTATCCTACTGACCCCCGTGCAATGTCCCCACAATACAATCCCATAAGGAGCTATGATATGGAAATTTGCGCAGTATGCCAATGTACAGATATCCTGATTGGCTATTTCCTTTACTCGACGGATGAAAAAAAAACAAATCTGTAGACAACCTTTTCGATATGAAATCTATACAGCTTTTCCAGGAAAGAGCATCGTCGATAACAATGCATAACAGATTAATGGTATTATCGTCTCTGCCATTCACTTGGAACTTGATTCTTTGTGTTTCTTCTCGGTTCAGCCTCCATTCGCCGAGAACCACTCCTCTGCTGCTTCTAAGGCCTCGGCCACCTTTTAATCTAGCTCAGTGTTTATTGGAGCCATATTCAATAGGTTTGTATCATCGGCATAAAGACATACTTCTCGGCAAATTAAGTTCGATGACAAGTCATTTATATATATGGAAAATAGCACCAAGTTCCAAAATTGAGCCCTGCGGATCTCCATGTATAATTTCTTTTTCCCTTGAAACATTTCTATTCCATGATACAATTTGTGTTCTATCCTGTAGATAAGACCTTAAAATTCCCAGAGCTCTCCCACTTATACCATACCTATGCATTTTCTCCAGTAGAAACTCCCTGAGAATGCAATCGAATGCTTTACTCAGATCAAGAGCTTTTAGCTCAGCATGTTCGTATGAGTCGAAAGTGACTGTTATTGATTCCACTAGTTGAAGTTGATATCTTTTTTCTGAAGCCATGTTGTGAATTGCCTATTATGTTGTTACTTTCTAAAAAGCTTACAAGTCTCCTTTTGAGTATTTCTTCAAAAATTTCCAAGATTGAAGGAAGTATAGAAACGGGTCGGTAGTTGTTTCAATCATTTACATCATCCCTCTTATGGATAGGTATGACCTTGGCTAGTTTTAAGCTCCTAGAAAAAATTTCTTGTTTCAAGCACTGATTGAAGATTTTGCAAAATATCTCCGATAAAATTGAAAACACTCTTTTCAGTAGTATGGTATTTAAATGATAAATTTTGCAGTGTGTTTGCCTTTCAGATTTTTGACTATATTAGCTAGTTCCATTCTATCAGTTGGACACATAATCATGGAGAAGGCGAGAAATGGGATCTCCTTCATCTGTTTTTCTGTCATATCAATTGATTTTTCCTCAGACGGATTACATTGACTAAGGTATTTTTGAGCAACAGTCGAGAAAAAGAATATAGAAATCATCTGCAGAGATTGTACTTTCAGTATCATTAGTTGTCTTGCCCTTACCAGCTTTCTTATTTACAATTTTCCAAATAGCTTTCGATTTATCTAACGAAGATGCCATATATTGGGAATTTTCGTTTTTTCGCAGTAGCTTTGCCGAAGGTGACTTTTCAGAACTCTCAAATGCTCGCCAGAAGCAGTATCTTTACGTTCCCAGTATATAGTCTGTGCTGTATCTAACGCTTTTTTCAGCATTTCAGTAACAGCTCCTACGTTGTTCACCTTCCTGCAGTTAAAATTCTTTTTGATTCTTTATCTCGGAAATTATTCGATAAAGCAAACCTGAAAGACTTTATGGAAGTTATCATAGCTTTTTTCAGCGTTGTTATCTATTAAAATTTCCCAATGTATAGCTTTCAACTTATTTTCAAAATGTTTTATAGTATTCTCATTTATATCGAGCTTCTCGATAAATTCTTGTTTTGTTCCAGGAAGACAAGTTATTAGTTTAACCTCATGCACAGAGTGGTTCGATAGATGCAGATCGAAAGTTCTACTTAAGTAAGTAAGTATTACTATCAACATTCAAAAATATATTGTCTATGCATGTTTCGCTTTTATTAGATAATCTACTTGCCTCGCCAAAAATATTTGTGGATACAAACGATTCTTTACTAGCGAAAGGACCAAAATTTATTACAGAAAATAATAATAATAAAATCAAATAAAGAAATATTGGAGGTCCAGGCCGAACAAAATTTTAAAACACACGAAAACATCAACATCCCACTCAATCTCTGAAAATGTACGGAATAATTAAATTGCACAAAGAAAAAAATTCGATAGACCAGTAGTATCATAAAGCAATACCCTTCAGGTACGTTGACAGTACACAGGTTGTGAAATCATAAATTTATATATCTTACTAATTTCCATTCACTCCAATTTAAATTCTATCGATTTTGCGCTAAAACTTTCTAGGCTGATAATCACAGAAAATGTTGGATTGGTTCCATTTGATATAAAAAACATGCACCTAGATATTCCAAGAGAAAAATATTCTTCAAAAGTCACAGAAATATTTACCAAAACTTACATGCTGCCACATATTGGCGATGAATTCTGTAACCTTCTAAAAATATGCATCACTCAAAATTATTTCTAATTTCAATCTAAATTTTACCAATAAAACTTATGACTTCCCATGGGTTCACTCCTTAGCCACCTCCTAGCCAATATTTTTATAGATAACTCAGAAGAAAATTAATATTAATTAGCCACTCAACTGAAAAACATTCTGCTACCGATATGTAGATGATAGTTTGGTAGATTTTTGGAGTTTAAACGGACGAATTTACAGAAATTTTAAAGTTTTTGAATGAAGTCTAAGCTCACATCAGTTTCGCAGTAGAAATTGAACTCCCCTAATTTTTCGGACATAACTATAACAAAAGCGACTCACAATTTCATTTAAAACATTTGTTGAGAAGAAATTTTTACAGAATCAACTATTCCGATGGACTCTGTCAATCAGTCAAACCACAAACTGGCAGCTTTTAGGCTAGGTATCTAGCCTTGCAAGCCGAAATCAACACATCAAAAAATGTCTTCAAATAATAACATTTCTTCTCTTTTTATAGACAAAATAAGCCAACGTAAAGAAAACCAATAAGTTTCACAATTATTAGATTCAATAAAAGATACCCAAACTTCAACTAATCTGCCCCCCCCCTTCAACACCATAAGTAACTATTTTTGAAAATCTAACACAATTACCTTTTTCACTAGCGGTTCCAGTCCGAGCAAACTATTATTCAACGATGAACACCTGACAAACTCCAAAAATCAAGGGGTTTATAAAATCGTATGAAACGAGTGCCGAGTAACTTATGTTGGACCAAGAGGTAGGAGCTTCGAAACCAGATTCAAAGAACATATATCTTCTGACAAACTTCTGGACAAGAAATGCAGAGGAGAAGAAGGCTGCCGATCAAGCGAAGAGGATGATCCTTAGACGAATGGTCATCCAATTCAACGTGACAAATGCAATTACGGAACAAAATATGAGATTTCTAGGAGAGTAAGCTAAGCTCATTCAGCCATTCAGTAAACATCAAAAAAAGAGAAGAAATCCAACTAACAAAAGAGAAGACACGGATGAACACTGATTTCAGCGAGGAGAAAAACAAGGTACGGTGATCTACCACTCAAGTACATCAGAGAGACAGGAATAAAATTACATACAACGAGAGAGCTGAATATTTAGGCAGTCTGTCTGAATGCCAATTTTTGGCTAGCTTTTCAGTCTGTATTGAAGTTTATTGTAAAACTTCATTCCAAGATAATTGGCTCAAGCTGAGTTCTCTTAATACGATGGTATGGCAAGATTATTTGATTTTAAGCCCTTGTATTATATGGATGGAAGTCAGAATTGAGATGGAATTCATTATTGCTATTCTTACTGTAGACGTATTTGAGGCAGCTAAGTATATGAACAGACACAATGGTAAGTATCTTTTGAGATATAAGCAATTCTCTACAACTCGTCGCTCTGGAAATACCACAAATTATTCGTATAGCCTCTTTTTGTTTTAGCAGTATCCTACTGACCCCCGTGAAATGTCCCCACAATACAATTCTATAAGGAGCTTTGGTATGGAAATTTGCGCAGTATGCCAATGTACAGATATCCTGATTGGCTATTTCCTTTACTCGGCGGATGGAAAACAAATCTGTAGACAACCTTTTCGATATGAAATCTATACTTTTCAAGTAAGAGCATCGACGATAACAATGCCTAAAAGATTAATGGTATTAAATGCAACAAATGCAATTACGGAACAAATATGAGATTTCTAGAAGAGTAAGCTAAGCTCATTTAGCTATTCAATAGGAAATATGGGAAGACAGTAAGCACTAGCTTTCCATATGATATACAGTAAACATCAAAAAAAGAGAAGAAATCCAACTAACAAAAGAGAAGACACGGATGAACACTGATTTCAGCGAGGAGAAAAACAAGGTACGTTGATCTACCACTTAAGTATATCGAAGAGACAGGAATTAAATTACATATAACGAGAGAGCTGAATATTTAGGCAGTCTGCGAACTACCAAATGATTTTATGGCAGAATAAGACAGCAGAGCCATATTGAACAGCAACACGCCAATCATCGCAGCTGGGGACGTATATGTGAAGGATCTGGAATGGAACTGCAGAAAAACTAACAAAATTGGAAGAATACTGGAAAGACCTCTAAAGAGGAACAACATCACCGTAGTTGCGTCAAGGGAATCCACTCATATGCACGCAACCACAGTAACCATGAATAAACTGGACATTGTACTCATAAGGAAATCTCCCCCAACCCCCAATCGTCCAGAAATAATATACGCAGAACAAATTTGGAATACAGAGGACCGATTCGAGAAAAGAAAACTATAATCAGCACTCAACAAGATCAACAGGACAGAAAACACGCCCTATGTACATGAGCAACAAACAAATCACGAAGGGAATGGAAATTGACCTGCTGAACAAAATCATCACACCACTCACGAAAAGGACAATTGACCAGATGAAAGACCACGAAAATTACGAGATCAACCAAATGACTGAACTATAACCGAAGAGAACAGAAAAGAGGACAACCCTAGTACAATGAAGACGAAACTACGGGCCACCGCAGATGCACCACAACATAAAATAAGGAGGATAATCAATTAGTAGGACCCCAGGACAACCAAGTTGATAAAGAGGAACTAAGATGAAGAGGAAAAAACGGCGAAACCCTGACTCTCGAAAAAGTTGATGAATCACATACTTCTCAAATTTGTAAATTAGTCACTTGAAAATGATAAGATGCTTGAAACCAATCGTGTTTTGAAAGGGTTATACTGTAGAGAGTACAAAATATATTTTTATTTCATTTAGTTACATTAACTCATCTTACTTTATCAATATTCAATACGAACCAGTGTCTACATGTAATAGCATGATTGTTGCAATATCGGTATTAGAGAATTGAATAACATTATAAGCTCCAAAAATATCAAATATTAATATTGCAAATAAAATGAATAAACTTTTCAAGTGTGAGCTTTCCCATGACTACGACACTATACCTTACAAATTGGACACAACTGTATTATAAGTGATGGTAAAAGATCGGCATAGTCTGAAATCAGGAAAAATTCCTTTGTCAACCCATAGGCCATTCTACTATATAAGGTTTGTCTGAAAAGAATATATTTTTAAGTTTTTCTCGAAATCAAATGGTCGAACTTCATCAACTCCAGTTATTTAAAAGTCCAGTTATGTAGATTCGTGTGAAAGTAATCTTTGTGTTCTATTTTTCTTTAAAGATTTCATTAGAATTAATTTTTCGGTCAGTATCGTAATGATACATGGATAATAGAACTGAAATATTATAGTATGATAAAATTTCGTTCATAATATGACGTTATGAACAACAAATATATGCAAATTAACGTTTCGTTACCATCTAGTTGCAATAAATGTAGCTTCATGGCAAACCAAAAAGGCAATTTTAGGAAATTAAGGAATAATGAATTGTTTTCAAGATATGTTCATATTTCAAAAAACGACGTTTTCGAAAATCAACTGTTACATCTCGAAAGACAATTCTAGCAAAATGAAGTTCAACTCAATTTTCCTTAAAGAGTTGTATTATCACAGTGAAAAAATGGTCATGATTATAAATTTCAAGTGCCCGAAAATGTCTGGAAATATATTTTTTTTGTGACGTAAGGGTATTTACTGATACATACCAGGTATTAGCGACCAGACGATATTATCCCCCCTACGCCGTCCACCCGCTCCGCGCTCGGACGCTTCATTTAGATATTCAATTATATCGGATGTTCCGTGAAATACGCTCCAAGCTGTAGCTCCTACAATTGCTGACCCATGTCGATGAAACAAAAACCGAAATGCATTCTAACAATCTGAAACATTTTCATTAGTCTGTCAGTTCCGGAAACACCGATAGTTGACCCTTATATGAACTGTTTGAATAGTAACTCCATATTTTCAATTTTTCAATTATTCATTCAATTTCGAGTACCGTCTGCTGAAAACGTGTCACTTAAAAGGCTGTATTTTCCGAGTAAGAAAAAATTATCGAAAAATTCAGAAGAAAACTCTCATTTCTAATTCATTTATGAAGTTCGTTGAATGGGCGATGGTTTGAGTTTATTATAAGATAATTCTGTCCCAGAAAGTGCTTTGGTCATTATATCAGTTCGGATAACTCCCATTTCGTAAAAAGACTAAACTAAACGTAACTGAAGATTCTAGTAAATCGTATGGTAAGCTCTTAGGCGGAATATCATTGAAAATCACAAGCATTACAAATGGAACTCCATGACAGGTTAGGAACCTACCCCCACTATTTCTTGTTATTGTTTCGTTTCTTGTCTTTTTCGCGAAATCTAACCTAACCTAACCGCGAAGTATTGAAGACAGCAATTAAGTAAATACAGACATGATAGTGCTCGAGCACTTCGACTCTATCGGAAACAATTTCCAGATCGTGATGAACTAGAACCATGCAAGCTTACAATACTCGAAAGTGGAGACATGTGTTTCAATAAACCGAATATTTCGAAATGAAAAACTCAACTTATATCGAAAAATTTTTCATAAATATTGTTGAAAATGCCCTCCATGCTGTTGAACACACAATTGGTATCTCCACAAAACGGCACGTGTTGCATCCAGTACGGCATCTGCGTTTTGCATCATTTGCATCATTTGTTGACAGTCGGTCCTTATTCTTTCTCGATCCTTTAGGTAACTCCGGAGGTCAAATCTACGAAGCGACCTGTCGATTTGCACCTATCCATTGATCACTAAAATTATTGTACAGTCGGTTCACATACAAAGCTGCGTTGTGAGGACCAGCACCCACTTGTTGGAAGTACATTTTTTTTTCTTTCTTCTGGATGAAGATCACCGAGAAAATCTTGTAATGTTCGAATTAAACGTCCATTCTATTTATTCTGATTCTAGTTTTCTTCAATAAGAACTGGTTCTATCAAACGATTTGAATGTCTAAAATTATTTCTATTGAAATGATTATTGTTGTGAAAAGTACACTTATTTGTCCAAATGAGGGTTCTGAAGAAAGAATGATCTAAATGTACTCTAACGGTAAAAAATTCAGAAACCCGACGCGTCTAACTGTCATGATCTTCAAGAGCTTGAACTTTTTGTCTATATTTTCGTAAAATAGACTTGATGAACGTCACCGACTTCTCGGTTTGTGCAGAATATTTTCAAAAGAATGGTTCTGGGTTCGCTACACTTAACAAGATATTCAATTCCATTTGTTCATTAATCTTTCTTCTGAGAGTTTTCAGTTTCTTAAGTAAACCATATACTTGCATAAATTCTTTTCGAGACTGAAAAACTTGCAGCGCTCTTGTTCATCATGATCTGGAAATCGTCCTCGATAGAATCGAAATACTCGAGCAATATTTCTGTTAGATTGAAAATAAACTTGCATCCTGTCTGCATCCACTTCACTTTCGTTTTCCCGATCAATTCTGAGTGAAAATGACTCGGAACGAAGCACATAGTAATTGCGAGCGACATCCATTTTAATTCTATGAAGATTGCTCTGTGATTTTCAATGGTACAGAGTTCACTTCACTATGCATTACAATCTTCTAATATATTTTGAGTTTCACCCAAACTTTGATATAATATGAGTTATCCGAACTGAAATAATGATCAAAATAAAATAATGAACAAAACACAAATCGAAAAAAAAATTGAAATATACCATTTTCAGAAAATCCAAGTGAACGTCTACTTTCACTATTTTCAAAAATGACAGATTAATGAAAATGTTTCAGGCTTTTAGAACATAATTCAAGATGCAATTCGGTTTTTGTTTGAACGAACAACAATTGCTCGAGGCGTTTTCACGGAACTCGAAACACGCTAGGGATCAATGAAATGAGATGAGCTATCTTTTTATTGAAAATATTGATATCCGTAAAATATGGGTTAATGAGTTACAATAAAAATAAAACTCCGCCTGGGTTGTCGACAATGGGTGGATTGAGTAGCCCAAAGTCGACTTCACTGCCGGTCCCAAGCCCGGATATAGGAGGAGGGTTGAAGGGCAAGGTTAGCACCCTGCCATTCTATGAAAAAACTGAAATTGCTCCAAGAACTGTTACAACAGCCTCGGATGACGGATGGATTAACGATAACAACATGGCAAGAAAACGGTATACGCGATCATCAAAAAAGAAAAACGTCATGCGACTAGCATGCTGGAACACTACATCGTGGAACACAAAAGACCAGGAAGTAATATTGGAAATAGAGAAACACAAAATAGACGTATGTACAATTGCAGAGACAAAGAAAAAGGGCAAAGGCAGCATGAGATACCAAAACTACACACTATTCTACAGTGGAGTAGACAAGGACCTAAGAGCTCAAGCGGGTATTGGTATACTAATGCATAGGAAATTTGAAAACGCAGTCAAAGAGGTAAACTACATCAATCAAAATATACTTCACCTATCTATGAAGCTAGCGGAAAAAAAACCATGTTATCAGCATTTACACGCCAGATATAAGTAAACCAAAGAATGAAAGGGAAGAATTTTTCGAAACACTTCAAGACACACTAGACAGAATACCACAAACAGAAAAAATATTTACAATGGGAGATTTTAACTCGAGAATAGGGAATACTCCCCTCCCGGGAATTGGAAGAAGTTTAATGAAGCGGCGACAAACGAAAATGGAGACATACTCCTCGAGATATGTGCACATAATGAACTCCGAATAAATAACACGTACTTTGACCACAAAGAACAACACAAATACACATTCACCAACACAAGAGGACAAACATCTATGATTGACTTTGTGATCACCAATAGGGAAATTCACCCACGAGAAATACTTGACGTACGGACACTGACATCAGCGAATGTTGGAACACATCACGGAATGGTTATCTGCAAGTACCGCCTGTCATATAGAATAGAGAAAAAAACCGCCTAACTACATCACTACATTCAACATTGAATCTTTACAAAACGAAAGTACTAAGAATCTATACCAAACACGACTCGAGGAAAGATCAACCCTATAGTAGACACAGACAACATAAACGCCGCATGGAATAAAGTGAAAAACAACATAATTAACAGCGCAAAAGAAGCCATTGGGGAACGAAGAATCAATATAAACAGTCATAGAAAAGATAAACCATGGTTCACACAGGAAATCAAAGATTTAGCAAAAGAAAAGAAGAACGCATATATCAGATATGTCAATCACAGAACACCAGAAGAGTACCGAAGATATAAAACAGAAAGAAATAGAACAACGAACAAAATTAAAGAATTAAAAAAAATATATTGGGAAAGATTTACAAATGACATGGAACACGACTTACGAGGAGCACAGAAAAAGGTATGGAACATTTTGAGAAACAGGAAAAAACCAATCACCGAAGAACTGCAGATCAATGTAATAAAACCAGAAGAGTGGGTGAAATATTTCCAGAACTTATACCTGGGAGATAATGATAACGGTAACAATGAGGAACGAGAAATCGAACAACAAAACACACTCTACGAAGAAACAGAAAATGACATTATCAGCCTAGAAGAAGTACAACAAGTAATCCATAAATTAAAAATAGAAAATCACCCGGTCCGGACAACATAAATAACGAACTAATTAAATATGGGGGAGCAGAAATAACAAAAGAAATAACAAAACTATTCCAAAAAATTGAAAACAACAAGGAGATACCAGAAGAATGGAGAGAGAGCATAACAATACCCATATATAAAAAAGGCGTGAAGACAAACCCAGCAAATTATAGAGGCATCACACTCCTTAACTCTGCATCGAAACTAATCACTAAAATTCTATCGCAAAAGATATATGACAAAGTAGGTGTGTCTGAAGAACAACAGGGATTCCGACCAAATAGATCAACAACGGATGCAATTTTTATATTGCGGCAACTGGTGGAGAAGTCCATAGAGTTTGACAAACCGATGTTTATATGTTTTATAGATTTGGAGAAGGCATTCGACAGAATTCGAATGAACGAGGTGATCACTATCCTTAGAAATAAAAACTTAAGCAATAAATACATAAACATAATCAAAGAACTAAATAACTCTAATAAGACGAAAGTAAAAACTACACAGGGACTTACAAGCGAGATCAAAATTAACGCAGGCATTAGACAAGGTGACAGCATCAGCCCATGTCTATTTAATTTAATCATGGATGAAATAATAGCAGGTGTTGTCCAAATGAACCAAGGCTATAGGATGGGTAACAAAACTATGAGCATACTGTGCTACGCAGATGATGCTTTACTAATAGCCGAGAATGAGGACGACCTACAACGCCTACTACAAAAGTTCAAAGTAACAGCAGAAAAATATAACATGGTAATATCAACACAGAAAACCCAATCTATGGTAATAGCGAAAGATCCAATTAGATGCAAACTGGTAGTGAACGACCATATAACAGAGCAAGTTTCACACTTTAAATACCTAGGAGTAGAAGTATCGAGCGATAGGCAACTATTACAAGAAGCAAAACAGCAGACAATGAAAGCATCGAGAATATCTGGCTTCCTGAGAGATGTAATCTGGCGGAATAAGTACATAAGCACAGAAAGCAAAGTCCGAATCTATAAAACCTGTGTGAGACCCGTGATGACATATGCGGTTGAGACAAGAGCTGAGACAACAAAAACAAAACAACTAATGAGGACAACAGAGATGAGAACACTAAGAGCTATAAGAGGTATTACACGCAGAGATAGAATAAGGAATGAGGATACGCTAAGGTAGCTAGGTGTCCAGGATGTGGTGAGGTGGACAAGAGCACGTCGACGCCTATGGAGAGACCACGTAGACAGAATGGGCCCCGAACGTATGGCGAAGTGGGCAAAAACACAAAAACCCAGCACTAGAAGACCCATAGGAAGGCCGAAAAAGCGATGGCATGAGTGCTGGAGCTCCGGTTCGCAGCAGGGGCTGTAACAGAAAAACAGGACATCGTCCTATTTAAAGAAGAAGAAGAAGAAGAAGAGTTACAATAAATTCAAGTCAGCTACTGGAAAAGGTTGAAGGGTAGTATTCAGTACATAAATAATATTGATGTAAAAGTTTTATTAAATAAAGTCATACTCGATAGACATATCTTGGTTTGTCTGAATGTTTAACGCCCTTCTTATGGCGTTGCATGTTTCAGGGGCGACAGGCTTCCCCATTTCAAGATAAGATTTATCTGGCAGTCCAAGTTGGTTTAGGCTTGTAGAGGCTTCTTTCAAAATTTCCCTGCAGCTCTAATCACAACCGGGACTATATCAGCATATTCGGCATTTCAGCTTGCCTCCAGTTCATCCATTAATGATAGGTATATTATTCTTATATCTTCGCTGGATATTAATTGAAGCACGTACGGCGGTGTAAATTGTTTTATGTTCTTTTCTGCTTCATCCATTACGATCGATTTTATCTGGTTTGTTATGTTGCTTTTTACTGTTCGTTTGAAGTTTTCAATCTCAATAAATCTTTGCGTTATCCACAACTTCCTGTGACTAACTTTGGCTGCATTATTATGTTGTTCGGTATAATCTTTAGGAGCTAATATTGTATCGAAATGTGATCAATATTCTCATTACTCTCTCCATACATTTGGCAAGTGGTTGTTTTTATTTATGGATGTCTCATAATAGATTTCTTAGAGCTTTTTGTAAGTACTACATAATTCTGGATACCACACAGGATCCTTTCATTTTTAGTATCATGTTCTTTCTGTAGTGTTGCTCAGCAATCTGTGTTGCAATTAGCAGAGGGCTGAAGATTTTCTATCTAAGAAGACTTGATCTGTAGGAAGCACGTACGAATGGAATTGTTTTTGATGCAGGAATCCTTAATTAGTGATACTGCTTCCATCCTGATTTTTAAGTAAATAAAACAGTGATCTACTTGTATCAAGATTTGAATTCGGGAGGTTTTTACTTGATAAAATTCCATATTCAATAATAAAACAAGTAATGTGTTTTTGGAATTTTACTTAATAATTATTGGATATACCTGTCATAAATAACCACTTAAGAAGAATCAACCCAATAAGCTTTCAATTACTCAAGAACATTCATATTTATATTCTCATTCTTATTTTCTGTACATTCGTCTGAAGAAGCTACGGAGTAGTGAAACGCGTTACGAATCATAATTATTAAGTGGAATTCCATAAAACACATTACTTGTTTTTATTATTGATAATGGAATTTTATCAAGTAAAAGCCTCCCAAATTCAATTGTTAAAGAAAGCTGATACCGGTTTTTTGGTTTTGTGGTAATTCAAAATACTACTGATGTGCAGTTCATACTCAGAATTTATGGTTCTACTTAATGTACTTGAAGAATAGATTGAGTCCCAATTATATACGGTTGAGGAGAATAACAACAGTGGACCAGCAAGAAGAGCAATCGAGAAAGGTCAACGCATATGGATCAAAGAGGATATGAAGATCCAATACAACTGGAGGGACGTTGCCAACATATATTTGAAGGTAATCCATACGGAATTATTGTTTAGATTGCACCCTATTGAGTTTGATATTTTATATTCTGAATCCAGATACGATGTCAATATTTTAATTCATAAAAGTTTCAGCAACAACAGAAAAAGTTAAATTCTCTTAAATTCAAAACTTCTCCACCCAAACCTTCAACTGATAAATTTTCAGACCAAAAATTTTTTGACAGATTCACTAATTTAACTGATACCTATTATACACAACCACTAAAAGATCTATTAGAAAAAGGATTCAAACATAATTTACATCCAAAACATACTAAAACTAATTTTGAACAGTTAGGCATAGACTCCGAAATCATTCTCAAAAACTCCAAAGATAATATTTTAGCCAAACATCAAACAGCAAAAATCATCAAAGAAGACTTTTCGAAATTATCACCTCATTGCAATTCCGATTATAAAATAATATAAACAATTCGTGGAAATAGTACCAAGAACGATTTAGTATTCACTGAAGCAGATAAAGGTAACACCGTCATCGCGATTAGTAAAACCGATTATATTTCAAAAACTGAAGAATTTTTAACAACCGGAAACTATATAACATCAACTAAGGATCCTACCGCAAAATTTCAGAAAGAGGTTAAAAACATAATTTCGACAGCAAATTCATTAATTACAGACCACGAAAAATATAAATTCATTAACACCAATCCACAATCCCTTGAATTATATTCGTTAATAAAACTTCATAAACCTAATTACCCTATTAGATCTGTTGTTTTTTATGTAACGGCACCTTCTTTCAAACTTTCAAAATTGCTAATGAAACATTGCAATTTCAAATCTCAGTTTTCGGTCAAAAACTCATACGAACTAATTGCCAATATCAAAGATACCATTATACCACCTAATTCCAAACTCATTTCTTTCGATGTTAAGAATCTATTTCCCAACATTCCTCCGAAAGATACGTACAACTTAGTTGAAGAATTATCAGAAAAGAAGCATGTCAATACGATCATTAAATCAGATATTCTTTCATTATTACAAATTTGTTTAGATCAAAATTATTTCCATTTCAATAACAAATATTATACTATTGAAGACGGCTTCATTATGGGCAATCCGTTAAGTCCTTTGTTAGTATATTATATAATATTCATGAAAAATTTAGAGAAATTAATTCCTAATCAGCCACTCATTAAATATTGTTTATACTGGTATCGATATGTAGACGATATGATTATTTGCTTCACAGGAACAGATAAGCAGTTAAAAATTTTCGAAAATCATATAAATTCATTACATCCAAAAATTGGATTCACAACCGAAATAGAAAGCAATAATTCGATGAATTTCTTAGACGTAACAATTTCGAATAAAAATCGAAAACATGTTTTCGCAATTTACCATAAGCCGTCACATACAGATATTATAATACGTAACTCGTCGTGTCATCCGTATCAACATAAAATAGCAGCATTCAACAGTTTTATTCATAGATTGATTAACATCCCCAGAAAATTTCAACAAAGAATTCAATTTGATTAAACAAATAGCCAAAAATAATGGTTATAATCCCAAACAAATAAATAATATTTTGAATAAAAAGAAGTAGAATTCAATTGAATGAAGTTTACCCTCTCGATAAATTGAAACAAAAATTCAACACCTTAACCTACGTTGGCATTACAAGTGAGAAACTGAAATCATTCTTGAGTAGCAATAATTTCAACATAGCTTTCCAAACTAATAATAATTTAGGCAAATATATAAAAATAATAAAACCAAATCAGGTAAAAACGATAAATCAAGTGTTTATAGATTGCATTGCAATGACTGTGATAATTTCTACATTGGTAGAACACATAGAAATTTCGATATTAGAATATCGGAACATAAACGCTGTTTTTCAAATAGAAAAATCAGATTCAAATTACGCGAATCATCTCTTAGAAAATAATCACTCTTTCGATCCACAGTTTGAAATTTTGCATACAGATAATAAATATTGGAAGGTAGATCTTTGGGAAACTTTAGAAATCAATAAATACAAACACTCAGGTAGACTCAGCAATGAACAAGTCGATTTAAGCCCTTCGCCTCTATTGAATCTCTTCGGGAAGCAATCTATTCCTTAATTTTATTGGATATACCTCTCATAAATGACCACTTAAGAAGAATCAACCCAATAAGCTTTTCATTACTTAAGAACATTTATATTTATATTCTCATTTTATTTTCTGTACATTCATTCGTCTGAAGAAGCTACGGTGTAGTGAAACGCGTTACGAATCATAATTATTAAGTAAAATTCCAAAAAACACATTATTTGTTTTTATTATTGTATCAAGATCGTGCCCTCAGTACTTTGTGTTCAGAACACTCAGAATTCTATTTGCATCTTTCGATCATTTGATGTACTGTATGGGATTAGAGAAATTGCAAATAAGTTGGTAGTAATACTCATGACACTCGCTGAGTTTCTAGAATGGCTTCAATTCTTTGCATCACTTTTGGTTAGAGCTAGTTCTACGTATTAATTTCTTATGACCTAAGAATACTAGATACTTGTACGATTTGGTTTTGTCATTGCTATAATGCTTACCACTTGACTCATTTGGAGAAACTTTGCTGGTATATTACTTTCCTTTGACGATATTGTAGATTTCGCACATATCTCACCGAACTTTCAATTATGTAGTTGAGAAATTTTCAGCAAGATTTCACAGTGTGGCCGAATGTTGTCTAATATCATCCATGTAGATAAGGTGCTTCAGTTGTTTCTTGTTGTCCCTCATTTTGAAACCATTTTGAAGTGTAGTGTTGACAGATTAAACTTGTCTCCCAATTTCGCATAATCGCTCTGAACAGATATACAATTTGGTTGAAGATTTTGTATATCAGCACTCTATCAACCAAGAGTATGAGACTATAGAAGGCTTTCTTATAATCTATTTAAATAATGTATAAGCTCTGTTTCTCCTTCCTGGGATTTACAGCTACCACTATGTCGAATACTACTTGTTTTGGTCTTGTGAGATAATTTATTGTTATCCATTTGGTGGTATATACTTTTTCTGGAAATTATGCTTCTCAACAGTTTATAGATGATTAGTAAACACGTTAATAATCCATATTTTACTGTATTTCCCACAGGAGGTAAAACGTAGTTGTTTCCTTTAATAGAATATTCTGGGAATGGCACAAGATGGTTTAGTGCCTCGGAAAATAGTTCCGCAAGTTTTAGTTTGATCACAAATAGTTTCCCATACTGATAGTTTTGATAGGCGTCTGGTTTTGATGCTTTCTAGTAATGTGATTAACTCAGAGCCTTTTTAATTCCTATTACTGTAATTATTTGTGATAGTATTGGTGGAATTTCTTTCGCTCGATTTCTTCCAATGTTATCCAGTGATCAAAGAGAAACTGAATGGGGAACGTTGATAATGACGATTGGTTTTGAATTAGGCCGAGATCTCTACGGGGTGCATGAAATATTTTCAATGTAGTTTTTCTTGGTATTTCAAAATTAATCGCCTCAACAATTTTGCATCGGTTCAACGAAACGAGAATATTATAAATGAAGATATTGTACTGCACCTACCACTATATTCAACATTCAACATTCAACTAATCATATTTATTTTCTCTTCTTTTCCATTTTTCTATAATTTGACTTAGTGTCACTTCATTTCCCACATCCGCTAGGGATTATCCTTTTCACTGTACTCAGTGCTCGGGCGCTCTTATCCTTACGTTGGATTGTCCGATGTGTAGAGGGGGTCGAATAATTGCTCTCGTTGAAGAAGGGGTGACACAGAGGGATATAGCGGCCACAATGGGGGTATCACCGGGAGTGATTTCAAAAACCTACGCCCGATATGTGGAGCTAAAATCTCTTCAAAATAGGCCTAGAAGAAGTCGTAGGAATATCATTTCTGAAGAACAATACCACTTCTCGTGCCAAATTGCAAGAAAAGACCTTAGTGCGTCGCACCCCATACTCCAAATGCAATTTCTGGAAGCAGCAGGCATCAGTGTATCTGTTGAAACGATACGTCAAAGACTTCGTTCATGAGGTTTATATAGTAGAAGGCCCCTAAGATTTGCAGACCCAACCAGATAACTAAAAATTAACAGACTTAATTGGTGTATCGAGCACCAAAATTGGAATATTGAGAATTGGCGAAATGTTCTTTTTCCGATGTGACCAGAATTGTGTTCGATCAGATGATCGCCGGATTCGGATTTTAAGCGGTCGTGGTAGACAAGCTAGATTCCGAGTAGCAAGACAAATTCCGAAGTACCAAGGGGACAGTTTTTGATGTTTTGGGGTGGCATCATGCTGGGAGGCAAAACAGATTTGATTTCGTTTCCTGCGAGTGTAACGGCTAGAAATAATGTGGACGTAGTGCTGGAGCCCATAGTGAAACTCTTGCGAGATGCCCACGGTGAGAATTTCACTTTTATGCACGACAATGCTCCTCTGTATACTAGCAACCTCGCGGGTTATTATCTTGAAACAGAGGGAATCGCTGACCAGCTTGCTCTCTAGACCTAAATTCCATTGAAAGTTTATGGGATTATCTCAACAAGCAAATGAGATCGCGCCAGGATAATCCGAGAACCCCACAACAGCTCATTCCAACAGCCACAGAGGAGTGGCAGAATATCACCCCATAGAAGGTCGAAATCCTAATCCAAAGCATGCCTAGAAGAATTCAGGCTTGTATCAGGGCAAGAGGAGGTAATACAAGCTACTGAGGACGAGAAAAGAACACTTACTCTGTGAGAAAACAATTTTCAATTTGTTTACGACATGCGGAAAGAGTCTATTATTTTCTTTTATTTGTTTCTTTCTTGAAATAAACCTTAATTTATTTCTTTTTTCAATTGAAATATCTCAAAAAGAATCAATTTTCAAATTTTCCAAAATCCCTGTGGTAATATTCAAAATATCGAGTGATTCCATATAAATTTGGCTGTGTGTAATACAACTCGTTTGGACATTTTCAAATCGCTGGAAACACAGAGCACTGAAGCATACTCCTCCGGTACCACAAATAGATCTCGCTGTTTTTCAGATGTTACTCCATAGCAACACTTGTGTCCACACACCTGCTTTGCCATGTACTACCCAAACATCTTTTATGGAATTGGTCTTAAAGCGCCTACTGCAGCCTCCTCATTATTGCCGGCAAACGGCGCCACTCGATTTGAACAATCCTTGGTTTTGCCCTGGAAGCTTTTGAATCCTATACACTACTTCGTTAATGCGGTCCATGATGTTGTGTGGACCTTCCTATGATGTTTGCAATTTTGGACGAAAACTTCTTCGACGTTGTGAATTGAACAACCTGACGGAGTCTCCTGGTTGATAGCTGCTGTTGTTGGCTCGGACATCATAAGCTACCTTCATTCGGTCACTGGCTGCCTGTATTTTGTGGCGTACTTGTTCATGTATATCGTCTATTTTCCTTCGTAAGTTGCTTAGATCTTCTCCTGCTAAGTTTGTAGTTGGGGAAGTGCCAAACATCAAGTCACAGGCCAGCGCAATTCACGACCCCACACCTGACACCAAGTTGTGACGGAACTGGGGTACAAATTTATTATGATGGGCTATTTATTTAATAAACTGCACTTATTTAACATTTAACTAATTATATGTGTTTTCTCTTCTTTTCCATTTTTTTACCACTTGACTTAGTGTCAATTCATTCCCCACACCCACTAGAGATTACCTTTTTTAACTGTACTCTGTGCTCCGGCGCTCCTATTTTTATAGCATGTCGATGATCCTTCTCGAATGCTGACTACAGTATCAAAACTAGTTCCTTATTATAAAATTAACAACAAAAAGTTAAGGAGGATATTGTGAAAAAATAAATTTCATCCATTTAAGGAAAAGTTATTACAAAAATTACATCATGATGGGTCAGAAGAAGGATGAAGTTCAGTCGGAAAATAATGAATAACAATAATCCTAAGATAATTTTACTGTTAATATGTTCTAATCAAGTGACGTTCTACCTAAGTAGATTCATAATCGGCAAAACTCTCGCTACTGGGCTAATGGGAATCATTACTGGATGAATGAGGGTTACATAATCGGGCCACTATTTTCTAAATGAAAATGAAAGGTTAATGATCACTTAGAATTAATTCTTACGAACAAGTTATATCCTAAATTGATTTCAAATACTATTCGCTATCATCAAGATGCTGCTTTAAATGTAAAAGGTAACCTTTGTCCTGATTCATAGTAGAAAATTCGTTTGCGATACCAATCACTAGTAAGACGTTTGTATCTGCAGACTTCACTTGAATTCTGAGTCTATAGATTACCCGTAAATTTTAAATCACTTCAACATTTCTATGATGTAAGATAAGAATGGGAATAACTATTTATTCTTTCATGTATCCCAGTATAAGAATATTTTGCCTGTCTTAATTTCCTAAGATATTCTTATACTGGGATACATGAAAGAATAAATAGTTATTCCCATTCTTATCTTACACCATAGAAATCATGATGTGACAAACTGGTAATGAAAAAAGAAATTCCAATACTGATTACTGCAGAAAAAATCATTAACTGATTATACACCCATATCATGTTTAATTACCTCTTTCTATTGTGGGAACACTAGCAAATAAATCCGGCAAAGCATTTATTTCGATTACTCTGTCGCAGTTCTTTCATGAACGGTTGAATGCGTTAGTTGATGACAGTCTGGGAAGCATTTTCGGTTAAAACAAGCGGCTTCACTCTCGATGAATGAGAAACCTATTCTAATAGGCATCACCACTGAATAGAAATGAAACTTGTAGAAAAATGAACAATATAAATTTCGTTAAGCGGTAATTATATTCAGGTATTTAGAAAACGGTTATTTCAATAATTGCTTCTGAAAATCTATGAATACATTTATGCTCCCACTAGAATAATCATGCTCGTCACAAGAATATTTATCTGTCGGCCAGCTACATTTTTTAGGTCTATAGTTATGACTTCTCAATTCCTTCTGCTCCAGATGATATAGGCTTATTTACCAGAATATCCACGCAATGATATTTCGACTGGAATATCTGATGGGGGGTTGAGTCGGCATGGGATGTTTTGCTGATTTTTGCACTCAGTTGGTTGTTATCATCCGATGGTGAATCATTTTCGGGGTGTCTGTAATGAAATAATCATTTCGAAATGGATTTTCACTCAGAAAGTGATGATGTCACTGAAAATGGATTTTCACTCAGAAAGTGATGATGTCACTGAAAATGGATTTTCACTCAGAAAGTGATGATGTCACTGATAGGAAGTGTTAGGTTTCGGACCAACAGAGTGAAGATGAAACTGATTATTTTGCAACGGACGAAGATGAAGTTATGGAGAGTATAGATTTCAATGGATTTTTGAATTTGGGAGGCTTTTACTTGGTAAAATTCCATTATCAATAATAAAAAACAAGTACTGTGCTTTAAGGAATTTTACTTAATAATTGCGATTCGTAACTACACCGTAGCTTCTTCAGACGAATGATTATGCAGAAAAATGTAAATGAGAATATAACTATAAATGTTCTTGAGTAATTAAAAGCTTATTGGTCGCCTCCTCCTAAGTGGTTATTTATGACAGGTATATCCAATAAAATTAAGGAATAGATTGCTCCCCGAAAAGATTCAATAGAGGTGAAGGGCTTAAATCGACTTGTTCATTGATGAGTCTACCTGAGTGTATTTATTTATTTCTAAAGTTTCCCAAAGATCTACCTTCCAATATTTATTATCTGTATGCAAAATTTCAAACTGTGGGTCGAAAGAATGATTATTTTCTAAGAGATGATTCGCGTAATTTGAATCTGATTTTTTATTTGAAAAACTGCGTTTATGTTCCGATATTCTAATATTAAAATTTCTATGTGTTCTACCAATGTAGAAATTATCACAGTCATTGCAATTCAATCTATAAACACCTGATTTATTGTTCTTACCTGGTTTGGTTTATTATTTTTATATATTTGCCTAAATTATTATTAGTTTGAAAGCTATGTTGAAATTATTGCTACTTAAGAATGATTTCAGTTTCTCACCATAAGCCGTCACATACAGATATTATAATACATAACTCGTCGTGTCATCCATATCAATATAAAATGTCAGCATTCAATAGTTTTATTCATAGATTGATTAACATCCCGCTATCACCAGAAAATTTCAACAAAGAACTAAATTTGATTAAACAAATAGCCAAAAATAATGGTTACAATCCTAAACTAATAAATAATATTTCAAATAAAAAAAAAAGTAGAATCGCATTGAATGAAGTTTACCCTGTCGATAAATTGAAACAAACATTCAACACCTTAACCTACGTTGGCATTACAAGTGAGAAACTGAAATCATTCTTAAGTAGCAATAATTTCAACATAGCTTTCCAAACTAATAATAATTTAGGCAAATATATAAAAATAATAAAACCAAACCAGGTAAAAACAATAAATCAGGTGTTTATAGATTGAATTGCAATGACTGTGATAATTTCTACATTGGTAGAACACAAAGAAATTTTAATATTAGAATATCGGAACATAAACGCAGTTTTTCAAATAAAAAATCAGATTCAAATTACGCGAATCATCTCTTAGAAAATAATCATTCTTTCGACCCACAGTTTGAAATTTTGCATACAGATAATAAATATTGGAAGGTAGATCTTTGGGAAACTTTAGAAATAAATAAATACAAACACTCAGGTAGACTCATCAATGAACAAGTCGATTTAAGCCCTTCACCTCTATTGAATCTTTTCGGGGAGCAATCTATTCCTTAATTTTATTGGATATACCTGTCATAAATAACCACTTAGGAGGAGGCGACCAATAAGCTTTTAATTACTCAAGAACATTTATAGTTATATTCTCATTTACATTTTTCTGCATAATCATTCGTCTGAAGAAGCTACGGTGTAGTGAAACGCGTTACGAATCGCAATTATTAAGTAAAATTCCTTAAAGCACAGTACTTGTTTTTTATTATTTCAATGGATAGTCATCGACACATTTGATCACTTATCAAGACCCGTTCTAGAATATAATTGCGAATTCGATTTCCATCCTTCTATAGATTTCCAAGAGAGGAAATATTTTGTGGTATGTCCGAGTTTTTTATAACTTCGTTTATATTGTTATCGTTCTGGATGGAGCTGAATTATTCCACAAGTCAATTATGATTTCTTCGGTTTTTACCTTCAGACCAAATGAGACATTCGGTACCTAACAGTAGATTAGGAATTTTCATATCAATGGTGAAAGAAAATTGCATGAAACTGGTAGAATTTTTTTTCCAATTTCAATTTTAATTCAATTCAATTCATTCATCATACATTTTAAAGTACATAATAGAAAAAACATCATGATGTAAACCTAGGCTAACATATTTAGACTGTATGTCCGTCCATATCAGTATTGAAATGAATAACAGATTCCAAAGCATAGGAAAGTGACAATAGTCATCATAGTACAGCAAAATTCAATCTTCCAGTTCTAGAGGAATAATTCCATGAAATTTTGGCCCATAATAGGAAAAGTTCCGTTAAAGATGACTTCCGTGAAAAAGAGGAACAACTATCAACTCATTCAATCTATATCTCGTTGGGTACGCACCACCTCCAAAGAGTATCTTAAATTATAAAAAATGTAGAAAAGTCCTCTCAGTCTCTTTACCAAATAAGCAACATGTGAGTCCTATCTCAAATGCTGAACTATAAAAAGACCCAGGTATTTTACTGACCCAACAGGAGTGATTTCAGGACGAATACATCGAATACCACCGCAAGTAGGCAAATGAACGGTAATACTATTCACGTTAGGCTGACTCAAAGATGAAAGGGAAAAAGTGAGGAATTTTGTTTTATCTGTATTTTATGTCAGTTTACTCTCACATATCCAGGCATGCACGGTTTCAATGCCACTTTCTGCTGATCTGTAAAACTCTTTCTAGTCATTACCAGTGAATATCACAGCCGTATCATCTGCATAGGAAATTATAACACCATTTACTATGTTCAAATTTCTAAGTTGTAAATTAGAAAAAGAACCGGTTCAAGAACAGTTCCATGGGGAACGCCCTTATTGACAGGTTGTGGCTCACTCAAAATTCCCCCACACGAACCCCTCTCGTAAATAATTCTCGAAAATTGCCAATGCGCCTCCCCTGACACCAATATACTGAAGACGGTCCAGAAGGATTCCATGGTCTACCGTGTCAAAGGCTTTGGCTAAGTCTAAGTCTAAGTCTAAGAACACAGACAAACATTTCTTTCTGTCATTCAAAGCAAATATGACACTATGAATTGAATCCTTCACGGCGTTTTCAGTGGTGATTCGCTCCTTGAAATCGTTTTGTTTCGGGCTCAGTAAACCATATTTGGTCAGAAAACCTAACAAACGATTCTTTATGCTCTTTTCAAAAATTTTTATGAACGCATGATATGTGTGAGTCCTTCCACTCCAGTGGTACTTTACCAGTTTCGTATGCACAATTTATAATATGGGCTTCACGATGTTTCTTTAATGGTTTCCGGTGTTGGTTGGTGTTGTCTAGACCAGGAGATCTGTTGTTTTCGAGGGAACTCATCTATTCAATTAACCCGTTTTCGGAAACAGGGTCAAGATACAGAGAAATAAGGATTCTTGGAGGCTACAATTCCGTATTTTTTAAATTCTTGTGCCATATTCCTGCCTGCATTAGAAAAGAGCTCGTTGAAATTATTGGTCTTTTCTACCACATCTGTAACAACACGCCCCTTTTTACTAATTATTTCATTCGGCAAAGAATCTTTCGTTTTAGTATTATTATTCAATTGACCAGGCTTTTACATGATAGAAATCCATTTTCACAAATATAAGTAAACGATGATTTCTACTAAAATATATTATTGAATTTATTTCATTTATAGCAATCCATATTTTTTTGTGTCTTTTCCGCGCTTCTAATTTTATCACTATAATATGAATTCATAGCTCTTCGTAAAATTCTGTTTGAAATGTTCCTATATATGTTAAATTCAATCTTATTTTTACAGTGTTAATTTTTTCAAATTAAATTTCATTTTATCGCGATACTTTATAAATGACACGAGTCCACTTGTTATCCAAGGTTTTATTTTTTTCGGAATTATCTTTATATTGTCGAGTAAATGAAGCATTTTTCATATATTTACTCAGAAGGACACTGAATATTTTCACATGCCTTTTGGGGATCATGCATGTTCAGAACCTGTCGCCATGAGTCTTGTGCCAGGCCTACGTTAAGTCTTTCGTAGTCAATATGCGCCTTTTTAATGCTTTTAGGTAACTGTGTATTTTCCTGTTTTTTTTGCATCTGACTTAGAACAATGGTGTAAAATGATCTATAAGCGAATTTTGAAAAACTTCAGGGTGAACTGAAAATTTCTTTGCCCTCAGGTATACGAAGGTTTTCTGACAACAATGTGGTCAACTGTAGTTGGGGACGTGTCCGTTACCCTAGTTGGATCGTTTATGTGCGAGATGAAACCATACAAACCCATAGTGCATAGGTACCTTGTAGTATCAGCCGAGTCTATATCTGTCAGGTCAATATTATTATCCCCTAAAAATATCTCAATTTCCTCCTTTTTCAATATTGACAAGTAGCTATCCAGATCATTCGAATAAATACGTCTATCAATTCAGGTGAGTCTATAGGAGGCGGTGATGCCGTATTTTATTCTACTCTTTTGAAAAATCATCGGCAATAAATTAGTTTGAGACCAAACTATTACATCGTCCCAATTACACCGTCGTTTTGGTATGTTTGGATTTATTGTAAAAAATATTGAAATCATTCAAGTTAAAATTGTTCAAATCTTCTGAAGTCCAACATTCCGATAGAACTATAACATCCAAATTTCTTGAATCCATTGCATGCAAATATACCATTAACTCATCACCATTCTTTCTTAAACTACGTATATTAAAATGAATAATGTTGAGGTGTTTACCCTCCCCATCTTGTTCCAAATTATCCAACTTCACTTCCATAGTATTGAACAGCAATTCATTCTTAATTCGACCCCTTTCGATATCGATTTTAATTTTTTCGATTAATCTTTCGGCGATGCAATCTAGGTAGGAATCCAGTACTTGCACTACAACTTCTATGACGATTTCTCTGATTTCGTTTTTATTTCATGGGTAAATCCCATTTTTGATGCAGATATTCGTAACTGGTCACGAACGAATTCAAACAGCTTTTAACGCACAATAACAATTTTTGAGTTGTCAGTAATTTTATATAAAATTGACAATTATAGATAAAAACACATTTAGTTGTATCTGTATGGAGCGATCGCTAGACACGTCTATACGGTTCGCTCCATATTCTTCGAATTGGCTCCACCTTTGCGATTGACGAACAACTTGTACTATAGAAAGAGCCCCTTTACTTTCGCCAATCTATCAAATCAAAAAGAAAAATATTTGAGAAGATTTTTTAGGTTTTTGTCCAAATAATCCAGAGCTTCGAGGGTATACCTGGAACTTTCACATTTATTTTGGGAAAGAGTCCTATGACTTATCGCATATACCTGATACCAACAGTTTATTATTTTCTGAGAGAATTGTGGCTCATCTTGCCGAAACATGTTCGACAATCATTGGGAAACAATTCCCAACAACTGGTACACTTCTGCTGGCCTCTGCGAATTTTATTCGAGAAGACGGGTAAAATTTGGACAAACAGGGATCTGCGGATTATATTCATAAACATTATGGAATATATAGATATAGATAGTCGAATTACTCATCAGTAAACATACAGTTGGATTCTGTGAAAAAAGCATATCGCACTCGGAGGAAAGTTTCTTAACTTTCATAAAACCAGAGCTAGTAGGCTCTAAAGCGAAAACATGGGATCGGTAGTACAAATGACCAAGAAACGGAGCCATACACACCACTGAGTAAATCTTATGCTTGGTTCACCAAGGTTGGATTTCCTATGACTCATCAAATAATCCCGTATTCGAGAATATCGTGGCTAAAACCTAATAACAATTAATCCCGAACAGTTTCCCATATATCATTTCATGGATAAATATGAATCCACCACCAGGTAATTCGTACCATTGCTAGGTAATGTTTATATTCGAAACATATCCTGGACTGATTATATCCAGAAAAATATTATATGGTTGTCGGACCTTAGTCTAGTATACTATCACATATTAAGTGTGTGAAGTGAAAAGATTGAATAAAATACTGCTAAAATATAAACATAATATTTTCAGCAAATTATATTTCATCTATATATATGCATAAAAAAATATAAAATAAAGTGCTGAGCAGTATTAACTGAAAAGGAAACCTACGACTCTATTGTAGTGGTGACATATGTCTTTCCAAATATATAGTTGAGGCAAGTATTGAGCAAAATGATAATATATGAAGAACTGTTTCTGAAAAAGAGAAACTTTTACGGCAAGAATTTCGCTCGAAGATGTGTCATGTGTTTTCTATAAATTCTTCTGAAGACAACCTGAATCTTGAATCGAATATAAGCCTCGAACGAAAAATTTGTCTCGAACTTTTTATTAGAAATGGAATTCATGTGCTGAATTGTTGAGAATGTTACAGAATGCTCACGGTGAATCGACCTCATCAGAAGTATCTGTATATGAGTGGTATAGTGCATTCATCAACTGCCGAGATGTGGTGGATGATTTGACCCGCTCTGGTCGGCCAACATCTTCAACTGAAGTAAACATCGATAAAGTGAAGGATATGGTAATTGTAAATCATCATTTAAGTGTTAGAGAGATAGGTAATGAATTTTCTGTCTCACAAATCAATTCGTACCATTTCAAACTATTGGTTGGGATTGAAACGCGTTGTCGCTTGACTCGGCTAGTTCCAAAAGACCTGAATTTCCTTTAAGAATCGAATTGCATAAAGGTCGATGAAGAATTGCTAGAACAATTCAATTCCAAACACACATTCATATAAGGCATTGTAACTGATGATGAGACATGGGTTTATTAGTTTAACATGCAAACCAGCCAACAAGCTTCGGAATGACGCCTTATAACTGAACCCTTACCGAAAAAACCATGTCAAAGTCGATCAAAAACAAAGTTATGTCGACTATTCTTTGATTATCGTGGTGTTGTGTACTCGGGATACTTGCCAGAAGGTCAGACGGTAAATAAAGAATATCACCTGAGCGTTATGCGGCGTTAGAGAGAGCAAATTCGTCGAAAAAGGCCATATTTGTGGAACGAAAACATCTGGATTTTGCACCACGAAACTGCACTATCAAACAAAACTATCATTGTGAATTAACTCCTATTCTTGAATCGATAGAAGATATAAAAGGCAATTCGCGGCTAGAAGTGAAGTCGATTCCGGAAAATGCGTTTGAAAAAGGTTTTTATGATTATTCGTTGGCGTAAATTCATTATTGTGGAAGGGGCTTACTTTGGAGGAGATACAATAAATTTGGGTGAAAAATAAATATTGTGTGTTTCATTGACCGATTCCCGATACTTTTTGATTTGACATTGTATTTATATATATATATATATATATATATATATATATATATATATATATATATATATATATATATATATATATATATATATAAATATATAAGATATTCAGCCCAAATTTGGAATGCAACCTATTCTTTACAGCCTCCATCATTAGACGTCCTTAATTTCAACTAGAAACTACAAGGTGTTTTCTTTTCCGGTGCCATGTCTTCTTTTGCCCTTTCAAACATTTTGGCAGTACGCCACTGATCAGCGTACAATCAATTTTCGTCATCTTCGTTCAATTTAAAAACTTTTTTGACACGTGTAATTTTTTCGTACCTCCAACCGTTTTCGAGTGAAAAATTATTGAATTTGAATTATTACAATATATGTTATTCGCCAAATGGAAAAAAATAATAGAAATACTCGATAGGTATGCCCAAAATTTGATTTTTTTTTGATAGCTCGTCATCTGAGAGTCAACTTAGACTTATTCAATATAAAACTAAAAAAATAACAATTAAAAACTAAATAAATTGCTGGAAGTGTCCTCCACCTGCAAGAATACAGACCTCTGTACTTCTTCGCATATTATCACGCACTCTTTGAAATATGCCTGGGGTATGTCTTATCGTGTCACAAGAGGTTTTTATTCGATTTCTTAATTCTTCTACAGTGTTCACTGAAGTGGTATAAACTGAACTTCTGAGATATCCCCATGAGGAAAAGTCTAAGCAATTTGAGTCTGGGGACCTAGGGGGCCATGGTTCTAGCCCACCCCGACCTATACATCCTCGAGCAATAAAGGTAACTCCTCCTCAAGGAATTGCCGATAATTAATCGGGACCGTTTAGTCTGTTAGGCAAAAGAATATTCCAATCAAATAATTATTCCGACCCAGATATTTAGTGAGAATTGTTCTTGATGATGAGATTCTTCAATCAATTGGGGGTTTCCCTCAGCCCAATAATGATTATTGTGAAAATTTGTGATAGCAGTTCTCGAAAATTTAGCTTCGTCTGTGAACATTATTTCACTATCAAAATGAGAATTTTCTCTAATTTTATCAAAGAACCATCGGCAGAAATTCAGTCTTGAAGGAAAATCTCGAGGAAGTAGAGTTTCGACGCGTTGAATATGAAACGGGTACAATAAAAAGTCGAGGAGAATCCTCCAAACATGTGAAATATTCCAATTTTTCTTGTACTCACATAAGGATTCAAATCAATACAATTCAAAACTGCTTCCTCAATATCTGGAGTTCTCATAGTTTGAGTTGCATAAATGATTATTTGCAGTAAAAGTACCAGTTTTCCTCAACCTTTTGTGGATGTTTGAAAATGTTCGCCTGTCTGGTGTTACTCGATTTGGAAAGCGCACCTTATATAATCGTCTAGTTTCTGTTGTGCTTTCGTTAGCCAGACCGTACATGTAATGGATATCAGCCAATTCGGCGTTAGTAAAATTAGCCATTTTTTCTTACAGCAATAAATTCAAAAGTCTTAAACTAATCGTTAATTTAATGAACAATTCGAGCAGACACTGCTTCAACTTTAGCAACTGTCAAAATAAATATCTAAATGGAAAAAATCAAAGCCTACTAGACATTTTTTTAATTAGAAGTGCTTTCAATTCAGCGAAAGCATTCAATCTTTGAATAATTTTTTGCTCGAGAACGATTAGAAATACGACAAAATTACAGGTGTTAAATCTACATGCAATTTAAATGAAAAAGTTCATATAAACAGCAGAAAAAAACAATTTTTTCTTGAAATTTCAAACACCCTGTAGCTCCGTAATGAAGCTTTTGCAGACCCATGTTTATATGAACTTTTTTATTTAAATTGCATGTAGATTTCCCAAATCAAATTGTAACATACTATTATGTAACACCTTATATATATATATATATATATATATATATATATATATATATATATATATATATATATATATATATATATATATATATATATATAAATACATTGTCAAAAGAGTACCGTGAATCGGTCAATGAAACACACAATATTTATTTTTCATCCAAATTTATTGTATCGCCTCCAAAGTAAGCCCCTTTCACAATAATACATTTACGCCAACGAATGATCATCAAAACCTTTTCCAAACGCATTTTCCGGAATCGACTTCAGCTCTAGCCGCGAATTGTCTTTTATAACTTCTATCGATTCTAAACGGGTTATTCGAATTGGTTATTGGAGTTTCAGAAAAGGAAAAAAGTCGGCTGGAGCCATATCAGGTGAAAATGGTGGTTGTACGTTGGTATTTGTTGAGTTTTCGGTCCGAAATACATTCACAATGATAGCTCTGTTAGATGGTGCAGTTTTGTGGTGCAAAATCCAAAAGTTTTCGTTCCACAAATGTTGCCTCAAACGCCTCATAACGCTCACGTGATATTCTTTATTTACCGTCGAACCTTTTGGCAAGAATCCCGAGTACACAACACCACGATAATCACAGAAGAGTCGACATAACTTTGACTTTTTATCAACTTTGACATGGTTTTTTTGGTTTGGGTTCAGTTAGAAGGCGTCATTCCGAAGCTTGTAGACTGGTTTGCATGTCAAACTAATAAAACCCATAAAACCCATGTCTCATCATCAGTTACAATGCGTTATATGAATGTGTGTTTAGAATTGAATTGTTCTAGCAATTCTTCAGCGACCTTTACGCAATTCGATTCTTGAAGAAAATTCAGGTCTTTTGGAACTAGCCGAGTCAAGCGACAACGCGTTTCAATCCCAACCAATAGTTTGAAATAGTACAAATTGATTTGTGAGACAGAAAATTCATAACCTATCTCTCTAATACTTAAATGATGATTTACAATTACCATATCCTTCAGTTTATCGATGTTTACTTCAGTTGAAGATGTTGGCCGATCAGTGCGGGTCAAATCATCCACCACATCTCGGCAGCTGATGAATGCACTATACCACTCATATAAAGATACTTTTGATGAGGTCGATTCACCGTAAGCATTCTGTAACATCCTCAACGATTCAGCACATGAATTCCATTTGCAATAAAAAGTTTGAGACAAATTCTTTGTTTGATGTGTATATTCGATTCAAGATTCAGGTTGTCTTCAGAAGAATTTATAGAAAACACATGACACATCTTCGAGCAAAATTATTGCCGTAAAAGTTTCTCTTTTTCAGAAACAGTTCTTCATATATTATCATTTTGCTCAATACTTGCCTCAACTATATATTTGGAAAGAAATAATATGCCACCACTACAATAGAGTCGTAGGTGTTTTTTCAGTTGATACTGCTCAGCACTTTATTTCATATTTTCTTTATGCGTTTATGTAAATGAAATACAATTTCCTGAAAATGTTATGTTTATATTTTAGCAGTATTTTATTCAATCTTTTCACTTCACACACTAAATAAGTGATAGTATACTTGACTAAGGTTCGAACATCATATACTATTTTTCTGGATATAATCATTCCAGGATATGTTTTGAATATAAACTTTACCTAGCAATGGTATGAATTACCTGGTGGTGGATTCTATTTTTCCATGAAATTGTATTAATTGCACGAGCTGATATATGGGAAACTCTACGGGTTTAATTGTTATTAGGTTTTAGCCACAAAATTCTCGACTACGGGATTATTTGATGAATCATAGGAAATCCAACCTTGGTGAACTAAGCATAAGATTTTCTAAGTGGTGTGTATGGCTCCGTTTTTTGGTCATTTGTACTACCGATCCCATGTTTTCGCTTTAGAGTCTACTTGCTCTGGTTTTATGAAAGTTGAGGAACTTTCCTCCGAGTTCGATATGCTTTTTTTCACAGAATCCAGCTGTATGTTTACTGATGAGTAATTCGATTATCTATATCTATATATTTCATAATGTTTATGAATTTAATCCGCAGATCTCTGTTGGTACAAATTTTACCCGTCTTCCCGAATAAAATACGTAGAGGCCGGCAGAAGTGTACCGGTTGTTGGGAATTTTTTCCCAATGGTTGTCTAACATGTTTCGGCAAGATGAGCCACAATTCTCTCAGAAAATGATAAACTGCTGGTACCAGGTATATGCGATAAGACATAAGACTCTTTCCCAAAATAAATGTAAAAGTTCCAGGTATACCCTCGAAGCTCTGGATTATTTGGACAAAAACCAAGAAAAATCTTCTCAAATATTTTTCTTTTTGATTTGATAGATTGGCGAAAGTAAAGGGCCCTTTCTGCAGTACAAGTTGTTCGTCAATCGCAAAGGTGGAGCCAATAAGCATATGGAGCGAACCGTATAGACGTGTCTGGCGACCGCTCCATACAGATACAACTAAATGTGTTTTTATCAATAATTGCGAATATCTGCATAAAAAATGGGATTTACCCATGAAAATAAAAACGATATCAGAGAAATCGTCAAGGGAGTTGTAGCGCAAGTACTGGATTCCTACCAAGATCGCATCGCCGAAAGATGAATCGAAAAAATTAAAATCGATATCGAAAGGATCGAATTATGAATGAATCGCTGCTCAAGAATATGGAAGTGAAGTTGAATAATTTGGAACAAGATGGGGACGGTAAACACCTCAACATAATTCATTTTAATATACGTACTTTAAGAAAGAATGGTGATGAGTTGAGTATATCTGTATGCAATTGATTCAAGAAATTTGAATGTTATAGTTCTATCGGAATGTTGGATTTCAGAAGATTTGAAAAATTTTAACTTGAATGATTCCAATATTTATTACAATAAATTCAAACATAACCGAAACGACGGTGTAATTGTGATGATGTAATTGTTTTGTCTCAGACTAATTTATTTCGGATAATTTTTCAAAAGAGTGGAATAAAATACGGCATCACCGCCTCCTATGGACTCCCCTCAATTGATAGACGTATTTACTTGAATGATCTGGAAGGCTACTTGTCAATACTGAAAAAGCAGGAAATTGAGATATTTTTAGGGGATAATAATATTGACCTGACAGATATAGACTCGGCTGATACTATAAGGTACCTATGCACTATGGGTTTGTATGGTTTCATCTCGCACATAAACGATCCAACTAGGGTAACGGACACATCCTCTACTAGAGTTGACAACATTGTTTTCAGAAAACCTTCGTATACCAGAGTCCAAAGAATTTTTTTTTTTCAGTTCACCCAGGAGTTTTTCAAAATTCGCTTACAGATCATTTTACACCATTGTTGTCAGTCAGATGCAAAAAAAAAACAGGAAAATACACATTTACCTAAAAGCATTAAATAGGCGCA
The DNA here is from genome assembly GCA_013387265.2 of Cryptolaemus montrouzieri. Lineage (NCBI taxonomy): Eukaryota > Metazoa > Arthropoda > Insecta > Coleoptera > Coccinellidae > Cryptolaemus > Cryptolaemus montrouzieri. The sequence goes on from JABFTP020000062.1 coordinate 43,557,967, forward strand.
TATTGACTACGAAAGACTTAACGTAGTCCAGGCACAAGAATCATGGCGACAGGTTCTAAACATGCATGATCCCCAAAAGGCATGTGAAAATATTCAGTGTCCTTTTGAGTAAATATATGAAAAATGCTTCATTCACTCGACAATATAAAGAAAAATCCGAAAAAAATAAAACCTTGGATAACAAGCGGACTTGTGTCATCTATAAAGTATCGCGATAAAATGAAATTTAATTTGAAAAATTAACACTGTGAAAAATAAGATTTGATTCAACAAATACAGGAACATTTTAAACAGAAATTTAAGAAGAGCTAAGAATTTATATTATAGTGATAAAATTAGAAGCGAGGAAAAGACACAAAAAAATATGGATTGCTATAAATGAAATAAATTTAATAATATATTTTAGTAGAAATCATCGTTTACTTGTATTTGTGAGAATGAATTTCTATCATGTGAAAGTCTGGTCAATTGAATAATGAAACTAAAACGAAAGATCCTTTGCCGAATGAAATAATTAGTAAAGAGGGACGTGTTGATACAGATGTGGTAGAAAAGACTAATAATTTCAACGAGTTCTTTTCTAATGCAGGCAGGAATATGGCATAAAAAATTAAAAAATACGGAAGGGTAGAGCTTCCAAGCCTCCAAGAATCGGTAAATCTCTGTATCTTGACCCTGTTTCTGAAAACGAGTTAATTGAATTGATCTCAATCTCTCAATCATCTCTCAATCGAGAACAACAGATCTCCTGGTCCAGACAACATTAGCTCGGAAATCATTAAATAATCCATCTGAATATCGTGAAGCCCATATTATAAATTGTGCATACGAAACTGGTAAAGTACCACTGGAGTGGAAGACATCACACATAACATGCATTAATGAAAATAATGACAAAAAACTGATGACAAAGTATCGACCAATTTTTATTATAAATAATTTCGCGAAAATTTTTGAAAAGTGCATAAAGCTTAACTGCAAAGCTTTGGAGTGGCATTCTTCAGATATCTGGTCCAGAGTGATGTGTTCGGTCTTTCCTCTTTTGGAGAGCTGCAGCGCTGAGAGGTCTACGTCTGCTGCACATATCTCATGGTAGAAAGGTGAGTTTTTGGATTTGAAGTACTTTCTAAGACTTTCTTTCTGTTTCTCCTCAGCCATTTCCAGGTTCAGCAGTCCTCTGCCCCCCATGTGTCTTCCCATATAGAGTGTAGCAACCGAGGCACGTGGGTGATGTACACCGTAATTCGTCATCAATGTGCGAATCTCGGTACCTAACGCTTGTGGGTCCGTGACTGACTATCTAATCACTCCAAAGGAATATGCAATATTTGGTATAGCCTAAGTGTTAATGGCTGTGAAGAGAGCCTTTGATTTCAATCCTGATTTCAAAAGACGCCTGACTCTAGTGAACACCTTTTCTCTGTTATATTTCTTCATTTCTGATACCCTGATGTCAAGGGCCTGCTGCATACCCAGGTATAGGTTGTCGACTGATCAAGTGTGGGTACGACTGTGTTATTCATGAGAGCTACCCCCTCGGATCTCCCCTCAATCTTATCCTTCCTAACATTAATAACGGCACATTTTTCTAGCCCCATCTCCATTTGGATAGCACCGCAGAAAGATGCCACTGTTTCCAGTTGTCCCCGCATCTGATCCGCAGCAGCTGTATAAAGTTTCAGATCATCCATATACAATTGATGAGTAATGGATGTGTTTCTGTCTTTATTGATTACGTTCTTACTGTTATTCAACATACAGCTAAGCGGATTCAGCGCTAGGCAAAAACATTGAGGGCTTAACGTGTTTGATTTTTAGCTTCTCTGAGGCGGCCCCGATATTTCTTCTCAATTTCAGCGATCTTTTCCAGTTCCGCATGAAGTGTTCCAAAAGTGCGATAACCCGGAGGGATACCCCATACAGTTCGAGAACCCTGAGTAGCCATGAGTGAGGGACAGAGTCATACGCTTTTTCATAATCTATCTATGCTACTGATAGATTGCGCAGTTTTTTCCGTGCCTGTTTAGTAACAATATTATCAATCTCTAACAGTTCTTTACAGCCTCAAGCCCTTTTGCGACACCCATTCTGTTCCGGCGTGAGGATATGGTGTTTTTTAACATGCGTGTTGTTGGAGGAGGCGATTATACCAGTGAGGATCTTGTACACGGTAGGCAGACAGGTGATCGGCCGATATTTTTTAGGATCTGACGTAATTTCCCCCTTTGGTATCATATGAGTTACTCCCATCTTGAAAACATGGGGTATTATTGATGGATCAGTGAGAGCCTGTTGGAAAAGTGAAGCTAACCTGGGGTGGACAGAGTAAAAGTTTTTCACCAGTAGTTATGGAGCTTGTCTAGGCCTGGAGCAGCCCAGTTATTGGAATTCTCCTGTACCCTTTTGATGTCATCCGCAGTTATTTTTATTTCTCGCATTTCATACCTAGGTGTCCTTGCCTCAACTTCTTTGGTCCAATGAGCATTATCATCCAATTCACTCCAAAATTCGTGCATCTTTTTATATCTCGAGGGGTTTTTATCTACTGCAAGCGGTGACTTTTCTTCAAGGTTTCGGAAGAATTGCTTCTAATTCCTATAGTAGAGGTTGTTATCTCTGAAGCGTTTCGATCTTTCATTATACCGTCTAGTGCGGTTACCTAACGCCTTTATTTTTTGTTTCGGACCATCCAGTAGCGCTGACACCTTATCTCTTAAGCTTGGATCTTTAGCTGTAATCCTAGGTTCTGACGCAATCACCTTGACCTGCTTTTGGAGCTTAGAGGAGGGGTTATTTGAATGAAGGTAAATATGTAGTTTTCCCATTTTCTTTCTAGCATGTGTTATTGTATTTTCCAGGCGTATCTTTCGTGGAGGATCCGATCTAGTTCTGCAGGGTATTATGTGATTTACAGGGACACTCTGGCTCTCACACACCGTCGTGGCAGTCGCATACACCAAGTCTGTGACATCAGTAAGAGAACATTCATCCTTCATACGACGTTGGATGATTGAGTTGATATCCTCGGTCTGGTCTCCGGCGCCTGGCCTCCATACTGCAGGAGATGCTTCGCAAATATCCCATCAAGTTCCTGAATATCTGGGGAACTAAACACCTGTGACCTTCTGTTTGCTTTGGGGGAAGAGGGTTGTTTGTCTCTTGTGTTCTCGTGTATCATAGTAACCTCAAAGTTTACATTATAACTTTGTCTTATGACATGAAGCTCTGGCCTTGATATTTTATCATTATCTCGGATCCATTTAATTCTTTTTGGGAGCAAGTTCGTGTTTTTCGTTCTACGATCTGGTCTGATGTCATTCCACACACTCATCAATAACCGTCTATAGTTTCCTTTTGATTCATTAACCACTAAAGCGTTATCATCATGATACCATCGTACGCGCCTGTCTTGCCGATTAGTGCCGTCAGCGGCACGATAATTATTCAAAATATTGGTTGCATTCTCAAATTCTCGAATATGACGTTCATCAAATATATTTTATCAGAAACCTAAATTTTTCATTTGACAATTTCAAAAAATATATATATATATATATATATATATATATATATATATATATATATATATATATATATATATATATATATATATATATATATATATATATATATATATATATATATATATATCTTAAATCAATTAAGAGGCTGTAGGCAAAAACAAAACATTCATGCTTTTTTCCTTTTTCTAGTTTTTGCTATTCGCAAATTCATTTTTTTGGCTTCATTATTATTGAATATTAATTCTTATTAAATAATGAAATTTCTGGTGAAACCAAGAATAAACACAATACTTATGAAATGACCCTTTGATGAAAGTAAGTGACTATTGGACCATTTGGTCCCAAGGAACACTTCATTATTAGTAGTTGTGAAATTTGATACCAAGTCAATATAAAGCACTTCTAAGATAACTTGTTCGTTTATACAATAGATGGTTTCATTTTATTTTTCAAGAGCCAGGGAAATCTGAGTTTCCCGAATCTTTTATTGTGTAAAATGGGGTTGAATGTTCTTATTAGTTACTTATATTTTTCTGGTTCTGAGATTGTAAACATCTTCTCAGGTATGTAGTACAATACTTTATGTAAATAATTAGAAATAACTTTTATTTTTTTTGTTTTGCAGGTACTTTGCTGCTGTCCTTGTTTGGAGACAATGGGTTTTTATTGGATTAGAAAAACTGTAATTCGAATTCAATTTATTGTAGTGATGCATCTTTTCTTTTAAAGCGCTTCAAAAAGCTTGACATGCACTTGAAGATAGTAATTTTTCAATTTAGTAATCAGAATTACCATAACGTAGATATTGTTATAATACCGCCTGAAGTAGATGAACTAATGGATATAGAGGGTATAGATGAAAATAAATGCGATCCTTCCGATCTGCCCCTAGATGTACAAGGGTAAATTGAGTTACATAATGACAAATTTGAAAACAGAGACGATGAAGATAATATACCCCTTTCTGAATGGATAAAACTGAATAAAAACTTTGAATCTAATCCATCTGGAAATAAAAACTCCAAAAGTTCAACTAATCTGGATTGAGGATAGAATTGACCCAAGTATTGATGAACCTAGCAAAAATTTTAGTTAGAGAGTCTTGATATCGGATTTTCGTGTAATCAAGATAGTTCGACTTAAAGTTAGTCAATTTCACTAAATTCTCGATTCAAGCAGAAAGGTTTTGATGACAAAAATGCCTACATAAATTTTAGAAACCTCGTTGTGGCATTACTCATAGATCAGATAGTGAAAACAAACAAACATCAACCTTCTGTATAGCCCCAACTTACGGATTCAGGGGAAGATGATGATTCAAAATAAGGAAATTAGTAAGAAAATGCAGGACAAGGTATTGAGTCTGATTAATCCGATTCAGAATTCACAGGATCTTCTTCTCCTGTTGCGATATTGAAGGTTAACTAATTAATAAAAAAGACTGCTTAGCGGCGAGAAGATCCATTGATATGGTGAACAATGGTATCCATCCAAAATTCACAAAAAAATATTTTATTTTAGTTGTGACTTGTGTTCCAAGCGAACCAATTTCCTCAAAATCTGGCCAGACCATCTCTGGAAGAAGAAATCGATCGAAACTGCAAAATGTTCAGAAACTAATATTTTTGAATGCAAATAAGCAATTGTAGTGGAAGTGGAAATCCTACTCCTTGTTTATATCATCATCATCATCATCCTTTAGCCTGTTATGTCCACTACTGGACGTAGGCCTCCATTAAGCGAGTCCAATGTGTCCTATCTTGGGCTTCTCTCATCCAATGACCGGCGACTCTTTTGATGTCATCGCTCCAGCGAGTTTGAGCTCTTCCTATACTTCTTTCATCTCTTCTTGGTCGCCGGTTTAATATTTTTAGTGACCATCTTTCGTCTTTGAGCCGTGCAACATGTCCCGCCCATTTCCATTTTAAGGATGTAATTCGTTCTATGACGTCGTCAACTTTTATTCTTCATCTTATGTTTCTCACCCTATCTTGAAGTTTTATTCTCAGCATGGCCCTCTTCATTTTCCGTTGGGTTACATTCAATTTGTGAACAGTATTTCTGGTCACTGTGAGAGTTGCCGCTCCGTATGTCAGCATCTGTAGAACACATTCGTTAAATAGTTTCCTTTTCAGGCTAGTTGGTATGTCACTGCTGAATATGTCTCGAAGTTTTCCATATGCTGCCCGGCCCCACCCTATTCCCTAAGTACTTGAACTCGCTAACCTCTTCAATGACGTTGCTGTCTAGAGTGATTGTACCGCCTTCTGTAAATTATCCATGATGAGTACAATGTCGTCTGAAAACCTTAGGTTGTTCAATTTTGCCCCGACTATGTCAATTCCTTTGTTTTCCTTGTTGAGTTTTTCAAAATCGTATTCTAGCAGATCTAGTCGTAGATGTCAAAAAGTAAACGAGTGTATCTATAATCTATGCGACATTGTTGGAGGACTTCTAGGATGGCTACTATCTCGGTGGTGTCAAAAGCTAGTCAATTAGTTGAGTCAATGAAAATGAGCACCAAAGGTCTGTTTTACTCAAGTGTCTTCTCGATCAATAGTTTCAATGTTTGGAGATGATCGTTTATTCCATAACCTGATCGGAAGCCTGCCTGCTCGACTGGCTGGTAAAAGTTGAATTTACTCTCCACTCTTTTGCTAATGAACATAGTGAACAATTTATATAAATGCGACAGCAAGCTAATTGGCCTGTAGTTGACTATGTCCGTAGCATCACGTTTCTTATAAATCAGCGACATCGTTACATTATTCTAGTTTTCTGGGAGAGAAGCATTTTCTGAGCACAAGTTAAAAAGATCCTTGATTTTTCGTATTAGAGTTTCCCCTTCCATTCTTATTGACTCAATAGGCATTTGGTCGCCCCCCTGGAGCTTTGTTGTTCTTCATTTGCTTCATTGCTGATTTAATTTCGTCTATTGTGATTTGTGGTAGTTCTTCTGACCCTTGGTTCATGTTTGTTTATATAAATTGTAAATTTTAGATAATTTAATTTAATTTTTCTCTATAATCGTGTGAGGATTCTTTGTTATTCTTTATGTTGTTTGGTGCTTATGAGTAAAACAAATTATTAATGCCGTGCAAATAATTTTGATCTTTTCTAATCAATCAGTCCAGAAAAAAATTTAAAATTAGGAAAAATATCAGTATCCAAACTACCATACCATATTCAATTCCATACTTGTTTTAATGTATTTTGTTCATTACAGCCCTATAGTCAAATTACCAACTTGTAAGTACCCTAGTTGATATCGGTTTTATTTGTGTTAACATAATCACAATATTCCATTGCTTCATAATATCGAAAACTGCTGAAGGCCGTCAGACAGAAAGTATCCGATACAAAGATCTGATGCCGCATCGAATAGTATCAATATCTATCTGCAATCTGCAAAAAGTTTCAAGTGCCCATCCTTACTATATACCAAAAATGCAGGGCCCATGCAACCATATGTGCAAAGTGTGCAATGCATACGGGCGCCATCCTTTAGGGCCGCCAAAATTCAGGGTCCAAAAAAATATTTAAATAAAAGTTGAGAAATTAAATCGGATTAGGTATAAATACACACGAAATTTTATTAGTATATCATCCAGTTACTGCCGATTCCTATGTTTTTAGAACATGTCAGGCGACACTTTCTTGATTTTCCTGTTCAAACATGAATAACGCCTGGAGCGCTATAAGAGCGGTGAATCGCCACAGGCGTTTTTAAAACAGTTAGTTCACTGGACCGTGCAACAAGTGAATAAAAACATGTAATCCTATTAATTTTTACATATAAAGTTATTTTTATTTTGTCAAGTGTGGTGTTGTGTTGTGTAATATTTTGTTTACTACTTTTTTCTTTAGTTAAGTGCCGAATTGCTGACTGCAATTTCAACGGCTCGATTTTTTATAAAATGGCAAATGTTCCCTACTTTATACTTTCAACATTAACCCTTTATAGGATACTGGTTATAATTAATTTTTTCAGCCAAATATCTTTCTATTAATTGAAATGTCATGTACGAGTTTAAAAAAGTAACTGGTTTTATCCATAACTCGCTTAGTTTTTAGCTTTTTAAAAAACCATTTTGCAGGGTTTTGTGAGGGCCAATTAGTTTAATATCTTTTTTGCCTTCATTTTTGAAAGGATTTGAGCTGAAAGGGCTCGATCAAATTGCTTTTCACTCAAATATGCAAACTTTAATCGGCCATATCTTACTTAATAATAAACTGCCCTACATGGTGCTTATTATTGTGGTAAATTTAGAAGTTAATTCATAATTCCCATGAGTACTATATTTTGTTTTTTCAGGATAAAAGAAAGAGACCTTCAGGTGCGAAGTTTCGCGTGCAAAAGAAACTGAGATTACAAGAAAGGGGAAAAATGGTTGGATCTTTAAAGCATTTCTTGCAAAACAATCGAGATTCCACGGAGACTTTCGATGTTGGTGCGAATCTCAAGATTCTAAATACGTATTATCAATACCCGTGAGTGGACCATCTGAAATTTCAACAGTAACATTAGGTGCTGCAACAAGTGGCAGCAAAACAGCTTCTACTGATGCAGAGCCCGATGAAGCGATGACACCATCCTCGTCTACATCACTTGAACAATCCACTTCAGGTAATTCAGCTTGTGTAAAAAGTTCGGTAAGCTACCGAAATACCTGCTGCAAGTGACACTTTCGATGAAGGCTGTAATGAGGCTATAATCGATATACTTCCGTCCGACCCAGGTTTGTGGCCCGAAAGAAACACAAATGAGATGGCTAGAATATGATAGAAATCAGTTTTATCTTTCCTAGTAATAAAAATAAGAGAAAGTTTTCGTGCAAATACTTTAAAAGAAATCTAGCAAATGGAGAAAAAGTCAATAGAGCTTTGCTTATTTACTCTATTTCTAAAGATTCTGTATTTTGTTTTTGTTGTAAGTTGTTTTATAAATGTGGAACTCCTTACGCTTTTTGTGATACAAATGGAGTATCTCATTGGCAACATTTGTCTTTGCTAATTAAGAGAAACGGAAAAAATATTGGCGAGACGTGTTGGAAAGAATTATTGCGATGGTTAAGTATTCATCTACACAATGCTTGCCATTTCAAGGTTCTTCTCAATTGCTTTTCGAACATGATAATGGAAATTTTCTAAAAGCTGTTGAGATGATTGCCTCTTTTGATTCAGTGATGAGACAGCACGTTAGCCGAGTGTATAACTCCCAAAAAAATCTGTTGAAATTACTCATTCTTCAGGCGTGCAAATACAGAATAAAATAATTGAATTATTTTCGTCCAAAGTAGTATAATATTTTAGAAAAGGTTCGCAGTTCAAAATTTTTCTCAATAATATTATATTGTACACCAGACACTAGTCATACTGAGCAAATTAGTTTTGGTCTGAGGTATGTTGTCATTAACACCACTTTTTCTTATTGCGTTTAATCCAATACTGGACTCTACAGGAGAAGGGATATATACATTTGTGAAAGAAAATTTGAAAAAATTTATTTAGAATTAAAACACATTAGGAGATAAGGTTATGATAATGGAGCAAATATGAAGGGAAAACATGTTGGGCTTCAAAAACGCATTCTTGATGCGAAGCCGATAACCCTTTTTGTACCTTGTGCGGCTCATACATTGAACTTATCAGTAAATGACGCTTCTAAGGTGTCAGGTGCTACAATAAACTTTTTTTTAATCTTGTGCAAGAGTTATATAATTTTTTTTCGTCATACACAAAAAGATGGTATGTTTTGAGAAAAAATGTCCCCGGGTTAAGTTTAAAGCCTCTAAGTGAGACAAGATGGTCCAGCAGAATTGTCGCAATAAAGCCCCTTAAGGTTTATTGGTACAAGTGGCTGAAGATAATCCCTGTCACTTTGATGCAAGACATAAAGCGAGTTCCCTCTTAACGTCTGTACAAAATTTTCAATTTATTTGTGGAATTATTATTTGAAATGACGTTATATTTCATATAAATATTGTCGGCAAACAAATGCAAAATGCTACAATTAATATTAAAGTATGCCAAACCTACCAAAAAAATTAGTTGATCACTTTCAGCAATATAGACCTGACCAATCATTTCAAGAAATTCTTGTGCAAGCGAAAGAAGTAGCATCCTCTTTCAAAATTGAAGAAGACTTTCCACCATTTCCAACGGTTAGGAGGACATTTAAACCAAAACTGTTCGACTATGAACACCGAGATGAGATCCCTCATGATCCAAAAACCACCTTTAAAATTAGTTTTTGTTAAATTATAGATCAACCTATAAGCCCTCTAAAAAACCGATTTGACTTATTAAATGAGTATGATATAATTTTCGGATGTTTTAGCGACATATTCAAATTATGTAAGTGACAGCGATCTTTTAAAACATTGTTCTATTCTTGAAGAGCGACTGATGGATCAGGATAATAAGGATATAGACTTCAATGATCTGTTTAACGAAATTAAAGCGTTAAAGTTGTTTTCATTACCTGATGATACTGACCCCTTGAGTATTTTACAATATATATTTGAAAACAATTTAATCTCCACCTTAACAAACGTAAGCATTTCACTAATTCTTTTGACATTGCCTGTATCTGTAGCTTCTGGCGATCGATCTTTTTCAAAGTGAAAAATCATTAAAAATTATTTAAGATCGACAATGATTCAAGAAAGATTTTCTAGGCTAACAATGAAACAAGAAATTTTCGACGGTATGAATTTTAGCGATGTAATTAATGAATTTGCAAAAGCAAAATCTCGGAAAATATCGCTACTACAATAACTATCTTTTATTTTTTATTGCACCTAGACCTAGCTATCATTTTTGATTTTAAAACGAAGTTCCTAGGTATTTGTTATTAGAAATATATATATATATATATATATATATATATATATATATATATATATATATATATATATATATATATATATATATATATATATATATATATATATATATATAGACATTATGCAATATTTCTGTTATTTGTTCCTACAAAATGTGATTTTTAGTTTTAGGTTATTTTCTAGTATTTATAAACAACGAGTCTGTATCACATTACAAAAGTAAATGTTTTAAAATGGATGTGAACAAGAATTTATTTTGTTCTATTTGTTTCATTTTGATATGTTAGTCTACAAATAAATATGACTTCTAAAGTTTGTTTTTTGCTGTACTTCAAGCACCTAACTACCTACCTCCTACCTTCAAAAAAATAAAATAAAAAAACATGATCCAGAAGGGCTCAAGTGGCGCAACAATCCTTTTTTGCACACAAGCGCCAGTAGCCCTCACGGGAGCCCTGTAAAAATGGTTGAACTAGATATAATCGTGCAAGAGATATGGCGCTTTGAAATTTTAACATTTTCCAGAAATCAGCCTGTATCCTTGTCACAACGGCGGTGGACAAATTTGAATATAATTTTCGGACTCAGACAAACGCTTTCTTTATCCACTTTGACCATGTTCGTTAGCTCAGAACTCACCCTGTAGAATATTTCAGGATTATTTTCACAACCTCTTTAGAGAATGCAATTGTCTAGAAGCCAACGAAATGTAAATAAATAGTACATCATCACAGTATGAAAATGAACTACCATTAACTAGATAATTCTTCTCATCTCGTAGTACAATTGTCGGATGGTATAATTGAGGGGAATTAACTTCATTCGGTACAGAATAGCATCTTCTGGCAATATAATTCATGCAAATGCTGAATAGTCTGTAGAGTTGAAGAAAAACAGAGCATGTACAAGAACCGTATACCGAAGCAACTCAAGCGAAGGTAAATGGTCTGATAATTTCGAAGCCCACATCTTAAACACATAGGGAATGTGAAGTGAAAAATACTACTTTCTCATTTAATTGAAGTGTTTCTGGTAACTCATCACTCTACTTCTATGAAATACCGTTAATAATGAATAATGAAGTCATTTCGTAGAAAATTTTGTTGCATAATTCATAAGAGGGTGAATACGAATATCCTAAAAGTTCATGTCTTTCATCTATTGCTATCATCTTGAGAATATGTTATCTGAGCTTCTCAGTAGAAATTAGAAAATTATAAAGGAATGTCATAAATTAAGTCTATTTGAAGATAGTCAACTCATTGCAGAATATCATCATTTTTATACAGTGTCTTAGCGAGGGGGGAGACCGCGGAAGCAGGATTAAAGGAGCGCAAATAAAAACTGAGTTTCGAAATGGGAATAATTAACCATATTAGGGGAAAAATGAACCACTTTTCTCCAAAAGTATTTCCTCTATTATTTCTCTTGACCTCTCCATTTTCAAATGGCGTTATGAACAGGGTGTTACATAATAGTATGTCATAACTTGAGGAGGTGAATCTAAGTGTAATTTTAAGAAAAAAAGTTCATACAAACATAGATCCGCAAAAGCTTCATTACGGAGCTACAGGGTGTTTGAAATTTCCGGGAAAAATTGGTTTTTTCTTCAAAACTTCTGCAGTTTTTGAGATATTCAGCCCAAATTTGAAACGCAAGCTATTTTTTACAGCCTCCATCATTACACGTCCTAAATTTCAACTAGAATCTACAAGGTGTTTTCTTTTCCGGAGCCATGTCTTCTTTTACCCTTCAAACTTTTTTGCAGTACGCCACTGATCAGCGCTCAATCAATTTTCGTCATTTTCGTTCAATTTAGAAACTTTTTTTACACGTGTAATTATTTCGTATCTCCAACCGTTCTCGAGCAAAAAATTATTAAACAATTGTATGCATCCGCTGCATTGAGAGCACTTCTAATTAAAAAATGACTAGAAGGCTTTGATTTTTTCATTCATTTATTTTGACAGTTGCTGAGATTGAAGCAGTGTCTGGTCGAATTGTTTATTAAATAAACGATTAGTTTTGAGACTTTTGAAGTTATTGCTGTAAGAAAAAATGGCTAATTATACTAACGCCGAATCGGCTGATATCCATTACATGTACGGTCTGGCTGACGTAAACACAAAAGAAGCTAGGCGATTAATCAGGTGCGCTTTCCAAATCGAGTAACACCAGACAGGCGAACATTTTCAAATATCCACAGAAGGTTGAGGGAAACTGGTACTTTTACTGCAAATAATCATTTAAAAGATGCAACTCAAACTATGAGAACTCCAGATATTGAGGAAGCAGTTTTGAATTGTATTGATTTGAATCCTTATGTGTGCACAAGAAAAATTGGAAATCAGTTGAATATTTCACATGTTTGAAGGATTCTCCACGACTTTTTATTATACCCGTTTCATATTCAATGCGTCCAAACTCTACTTCCTCGAGATTTTCATTCAAGAATGAATTTCGGCCGATGGTTCTTAGATAAAATTAGAGGAAAAGCTCGTTTTGATAGTGAAATGATGTTCACAGATGAAGCTTACTTTTCGAGAACTGCTATCACAAATTTTGACAATAATCATTATTGGGAAGAACCTCATCCTCAAGAACGATTCTCATTGAATGTCTGGGTCGGAATAATCGAAAATTATTTGATTGGGCCATTTTTTTGCCAAACAGACTAAACGGTCCTGCTTATCGGCAATTTCTTGAGGAGGAGTTACCTTGAATTCTTGAATAATACATTCAGAAACCGATGGTTAGGTCGGAGTGGGACAGAACCAATGCCTCCTAGGTCCCCAGACTTGAATAGTTTAGACTTTTTCTTATGGGGATATCTCAAAAGTTTAGTTTGTCTAACCTAACCACTCCAGTGAACACTGTAGAAGAATTGAGAAATCGAATAATAACCTCGTGTGACACGATAAGAAATATCCCAGGAATATTTCAAAGGGTGCGTGATAATATGCGAAGAAGGACAGAGGCCTGTATTCTTGCAGGTAGAGAACACTTCAGCAATTTATTCAGTTTTTAATAGTCCTTTTTTTAGTTCGAAATTGAATAAGTATGAGTTGAGTCTCAGAAGACGAGCTATCAAAATAAAATCGAATTTTGGGCATACCTATTGAGTATTTCTATTATTTTTTCATTTAGCGAACAACATACAATTCAAATGATTCAAATTCAATTATTTTTCACTCGACAACGTTTGGAGATACGAAAAAATTACAAGTGTCAAAAAAGTTTCTGAATTGAACGAAGATGACGGAAATCGATTGTACGCTGATCAGTGGCGTACTGAAAAAAGTTTGAGCGGGCAAAAAGAGACAGGGTCTCGTAAAAGAGAACACCTTGTGAATTTCAGTTAAAATCTAGGACGTATAATGATGAAGGCAGTAAAAAATAGCTTGCATTCTGAATTTGGGCTGAATATCTCAAAAACTGCAGGAGTTTTGAAGAAAATAACAATTTTTTCCGGAAATTTCAACACCCTGTAGCTCCGGAACGAAGCTTTTGAGGACCTATGTTTATGAAATTTTTCTTTCTTAAAATTGCACTTAGATTCACCCCCTCAACTTGTGACATACTACTATGCAACACCCTGTATATTATAGGCTCTAATTGAAGAAATCTTTTATTGCGTCGGCCTCGCGGTGCAAAGGGCTGCGCGCCCTTCAGCCGAAAAGGAATTCAGAAACTATGGAAAATCCAATAATACACTGAACAAGGTTTTCTCATATAAATACATTAGAATTAATTCTCAACTTAAATATATTCCACTCTTCGGCGCACGAAAGGAATATGAATGAAATAAGCGATATTTCTGAAAAACTATATTATGTCATAAAATTAATTAATTAAAAAGTTGATCATCTTTGTCGTTTCTGATCATTCGTTTATATTCATCTTGGTAACATTAGTTGGCGATAAGCTGCTATCGCGGGGAGTCCCTGGTCAGAGACGGACTATAGCTATTCGCTGGAAAGCCAATCAAAGTACCTATCGCATGCAGATGTCGTTTCATGTTCCTTCAAAATATATAAAAGTTGGAATAATAGTGTTACATATTTTTGAAACGAAAACACATGTTTAATAAGTAGAAATTCGGTTTGGGTCTGATGAAAAATGACGGTACCTGTGCTTATTTATTAAGAATGAGTTAAGGAATATTTATCATTCTCACACTCACATTTTTATAGTGTTCTTCACAAAACAATACATAACTGAGAATAAAGTTTATTATTAGTTTTATATTTTCGATTTGTTGCGTTAGACTCTACTTTCTTTCTTGAAGTTATTTCATTCTGCGTATTATATTGTATTATACATACAACTTTTCTGAAATACTAAGGTAGGAGCAAAGTAGGTAGGTATAATGCATTATAGGCATCAAATTTTTATGGAATGATTCAATCCACTTCTTATATATTGGTATATAACCAAATTCCAGGAATTTCAGTGTAAGGAGTATTTCTATCGAGGATTTCGTCTCTATACATATTGTACGTTCGAGTTGAATTCAAATTACTACCAAGAAACTTCTTGGATGTTCGTTCTCTACTGTAATGGGATTCAACAAGCGGAAATAAAAAATAATGTGGTTTCTAATAACTTTCCTCACTTCATTTGGATTCTTATTGGGAAGAATTTCCTTTTCACGCCCATCACAGCTGACAATACCACCACTGTTTTTTGACAAAGCTGTTGTAACTAATTTCTATGAAATGAATGCTTTCCGCAGTTTACTGATGGAGAGGAAATTTTTTTTTTAAGAAAAGAAAATTAATGTAAAATATTAGTTTGTTCTTGATAGGAAATATTTCTTATACATTTATCCACACATATTCTTACACAGAGATTTCATTGATTTTGCTTCAAACAATTTTTTTTGATATATACAGTTTCCCCAGAAGGCCTTCACGCTTTCAAATGCTACTTTTTCAATTATCCACATTTCTTCTTGTTCTTTTGGTGTAGAGAAAAATTATAAAAAATTATATGTGAAATTATGTGAATTATTCTTAACCCATTAGTGCATACAATCCGATTTATCGGATTCATTAATTAGGCAACCAAACATGCACAACAATATAAACTCAAAATTATCAATATCAGCAATATCAAACTGAACGTGTCGTGTAATTGTTTTGGGACTTTTTGAAGTGACTGAGTGAACGAAAAGAGAGAAAATAAAGTTTGAACAGAGATGGATCCTGCCCTTCACAAAAAAGTGCGGAAGGGTAAGTATATTCTGATTTCTTTACTTTTCCTGTGTTTTCCAAAACCCTTGGATCCTCAATTTAGACATGTAAGAGTTGAAAGGATATATTTCTTGCAAATACTAGCCTTAGATATATATTCTTTCGAAAATATATGGGTTCAAACTTGAGATCTCATATATCGGATGCTATGCACAAGTCAGCTCTAAAGGTTCAAAATTTTCGGTACCAAGAAATGTTTTCATTTTCAGACTCTCTCTTGCTAAATTGTTGGATATCGTAGAAAATGATGATTTTTATGATAGAATTGATATATATGCTGTTCTACCTGAAGATACTGACTATGATTCAGATAGCAGTGATCAGCCTGATGGAAATTTGAACCACCTAGGACCAAAATTGTTGAGTGCTTAATGCGAATAATCTGTAAAAAATATAGAAAATGATTCGAATGAAAACGACCTTCCATCACAATCGCTTGAATTAGTTGCTAGTACTTCCACTAAATATGAATATGACTCGAGTGACGACGAACCGTTAGCAAAATACCTACGTACCGAAAATCAAAAAGGAAGATATAGCACTAAAAGATCTACAAGAAACGCTGAAATGAAGGAAAAAACACCCCGAGTTCGATGCGAATGTAGCTTGTTTCGGAAAGCAACCATCAGAAAAATCGAAACGGGCAACATCTGCCTAAGTTTTTTCAGCCTTTTCTTCAACAGTGAGCTACTATCACAAATTTTGAGACAAACAAATGCTTACTCAAGCCAAAAAAACAATCATTTGAATGTATCTATGGAGAAGTTGCTTGTGTTCATAGGTGGTCTTTTATTTTCAGGATATGCCAAATATCCTGAAAATAAAAAATCTCATATGATGACGTGCCTCAAATTTTACAGAAAAGCATGAGACTAAATCGCTTCCTTAGGCATTTTCACTTGAATGATAATTCAGAAAAAAGTGACAAGGTTAGAGAATTTGGAATCGGCGGCGATATTGTTCTTTCTCTAATAAATTCTGCCAGTGTTCATCGAATCATTGATATAAGTTCATTTTTGACAACTTCTTTTCTTCAATACAGTTATTTCAGCACTTAACATCGAATGAATACTGCGCAACTGGAACTATCCGTGACAATAGAGTTGGTAAATGTCCCCTTACAGAAAAATTTGTTATGCAAAACAGGAGAGGAGTACGTATGATTTTAGGACGGATAGTGAGAACACAGTGTGCCTTGTCAGATGGAAGGTTAACAAGGTAGTTACTTGTGCCACCAATTTATATGCCATTGCAGAAACAAAGTGTTCGAGATGGTCTAACGGAAGTAAAGGAAAAATATCTGTTTCTCTACCAAACATTTTTGTGAATTATAACCATAGCATGGGTGGCGTGGATAAAATGGATCAATTGGTTGCTAATTGTAGAACAAGAATGCGTCGAAAAAAAAGGTGGTATCGGTGACTAATTCCTGGTTATTGATGAAAAGAATTTGTCCAGGAGAAAAGGATTGTGCTTCTCTTCTGATTTTTAGGAGGAATATAGGTATGTCTTCTACAAACTCACGGTAAACTTTCAGCAAAAGGTAAGCTGACGAAAAATCCTTAGAACGATAGTCGTTACGATGGTCTCAATCACTGTCCAGAATACATTACTACGGGAAGACTATGCAGATTTTGCGGTGGGCAGAGCTAATTCATTTGCTCAAAATGTGGAGTTGAATTACATCCCAAATTGTTTTGTTTCAAAAATTTTCATACATTCTAAGTGACTTGTGCGCACAATCCGATTTATCGGATGACGCTTAATTTTTTTCATGTGAATATTATGGCTACTAAATACTAAGAAAATGCCAAGTAGGTTGAAGGAAGCTCTCATATATCCGTTGCACAAGAAGAGGAATACGACCAATTGCGAGAACTATAGAGCGATTGCCTTAATGGACACTATCCACAAGATTATGGTGATATCTATCAAAAAGAGACTGAACGAAATAATAGAACCAAAGCTAGGACAGTATCAGTGTGGGTTCCGAAAAAATAGTGGATCATGGATCAGATTTTTGTGTTGAAGCAAATTATAGATAATACTATTGATCAATTCATCGATTATAAACAGGCTTATGATAGTATAATGAGAAAATATATATATGAAGCAATGGATGATCTAGAAATGAAAGGCGAACTAATTAGGCTGGTGAGAATGACATTGACAGATACCACTTATAAAGTTAAGATGAGCGGACAATTGTCGGAATCATTCTGTGTTCATAAAGGCCTGAGACAGGGAGACCCCCTCTACTACACTTTTCAATATCGTGATGGATAAAATTATAAAAGAGAGCAGTATAGCTAGCAAAGGTACAATATTCAGTAAAAAAACACAAGCTTTAGCGTATGCAGACGACATAGTTTTTGTGACCAGAACAAGAGAACATTTAGTGAATGAATTCAGCAGGTTAGAAACCGCTGCAAGAAGAAAGGGTTTAATGATAAATGAAAATAAAATCAGGTAAATGATAGTAGGACAACAAGAAAATGAAAGGCACTCAAATCTGCAGATAATTAGTGAAGATAGGACATACTGCTTTGAAAAGGTAGAACAGTTCAACTATTTAGGTGTAACATTGACGAGAACAGGGGAGGAGAAAGTAGAAATACAGGAGAGGATAGCTGAAGGAACAAAATGCTTAGGGGGATTATACAGAGTGGTCAGGTACAAAAATATGTCGAAAAACGCGAAGAAGAAAATTTATCAGAAGATCATCAGGCCTGTGGTAACATACGGCTGCGAACTGTGAAAGTTGAATCAGAGGGAAAAATATACATTAGAAGTTTTCGAGAGAAGAAAACTCAGAAGAATATATGTTGGAGGAAACGTAGAAAATCGTTGGGAAAGGAGAACGAACGCCGAGCTTCAAGAATTGTATGGACAACCCTCAATAACAAATATGGCTAGAGCACAAAGAATGAGATGGCTTGGCCATGTTTTCCGACTGGGAGACGATAGAGCAACAAGACGAGTTTTGACAAGCGGAATAACGGGAAGAAGAGGCAGGAGAAGACCACGCACAGAGTGGATCAAGATGGTAGAGAAAGATATTGAAGAGCTAGGAGTGAAGAACTGGAAGGGAGCAGTTATGAATAAAATGAAATGGAGAAGAACGTGTAATGAAGCCATGGGCCTACTTGGCCTGTAGAGCTGTTTATATATCAATACTGAGAAAATAAAAAAAGAACTGAACTTTCATCATTTTTCAACCTTATGCACTAATGAGTTAATACGAATCTCATTAGAGCTACCTTCATCGTCACCGACTTGATAATTTGGATCTCTGATGCTGTCGTCAGAATCATAGGGAACTTCATTGGTTACACTCAGGGTCTTGCTTGTGAATGGAAGGTTTTGAACACAACAATTCGATGTTGAAGTGGGTTGCGGTTAGGGACTTTGAATTTCGGCTAAAGCCTTCGGAGTTTCTCTCATTTTGTTCTTGACCGCTGTAAAGAAAATAAAGTTTTCACAGACATCACACCTTGATCTAAATTCAACACAAATCTGCCTGTTGATGGACGTCCAATCATTAGTATTGAAATATCCGGTTCTATTAGGACTCTCTATCATGCGACTAAAGAACTAAAGAAGAAGGTAAATGTACGGACATTAATTTCTTACTATTATCAGGACTATTCTTTTAGCTTTACAACGAATATAGAAGTTCTGCTGTTTCGATACTGTTCTGCGTTCTGGACGGCATAGGGCGCTCACATAGGGCTCATATCTGCCAATTTCCATCTTTTTCAAAAATGATAATAAAGTGTTTTGTCTGATCATTTTTAACATTCATAGGAAATTGGCATCGGCAGTGTTCTTTAGGTCTTGTGTATACAGGGTGATTCAGGGGGAGGGGAAGATATTTTCGGTGGAGGTAGGCTACATTCCGTGTGTCAGAATGAAACATCCTTTAGACTTACGCGACTCCATTTCGCATATACAGGCTGTTCAGTGGGAACTGACAAAATTTTCCAGCCATATTAACTCTAAAACTGCTGGTCCAATTTGAATGCAAAAAATCTGTTCTCTTGTACAGGGCGGGACTGTATAGATTCGATTTTATAAATAGATGATAAAACAATACCCTGTATATCAGTTAAGCTAAATTCTGAATACATCATCAGAACAAAAATGGTAGCTCTTTCAATACGCTACCAGAGCATTCTTATCACATCTAAGGTATTTTATTATAAAGAGAATATTCATTTCGGAACAATGTAAGTTTCAGTCCAATTCTCTGAGACAGTTCTGAATACTAGGCGATTAACGTCTAAATTGATGTAAAAATAAATTGCTACAATGACAGTTGATGAAATATGTTAAATTTCAGTTGGAAACCTCAATAAAATGTACAGTGTGTTACATTTAATATTGGTAATCATATAACTTCGAACCCATTCAGAAAATGTTCTCGACGCCATTATGGCGACTTGTGAAATGGCAATTTGGAAAGTTTAATATGTTTCATGAAATTCGGTTCTTGCTCATAAATTGATATCTCTCACCGATCATTAAAAATTTTGTCGAATAAAGTTGGCAAAACGTAGAAAATAAGTTGACTACGGTGCGAAAGTACGTGCAGAGTATTATTTGATATACCAGATATTCCGTTGGAACCTCCCTCGAAAAATAGGTCACTCCTTTCTTTTCACATTTAATTCATAGCAGCGATCTTTCATGGATGACGATTACTATCGAATTTTCAGATCACAACAATCTAAATATTTATGTTTATTTTTATGTTAAGAAATTATTTGTCTTTCCATAATGTAGTAACCATAAACGTGTAATAACTTTCTTATTCAGGAACATAGAAATTGTTTTCAAATTCAGTGGTCACATAATAAATACGAAATGTCAGTTATTTATTCTTGTATTTCTGTTTTTCTCTGTGTTAATATCATTAGAACCCTCTTCTTATTTTCAATGAAATAAAACTAAAGTATTCAGATTTTTACTTTATTAACAAAACTATAATCGGTTTCACCACATTGTGGCTTCATCAGATAGATATATCTATCTATCATTGAAAATATGTATATCGATTTTCATCAAGTAACGGCCTCCTCAATAAACCCTCTTCTTATGTAATAAGCGTTTTACCATGTATTTTACGAGCTGATAGATTATGCCTTTTCTATTGTCGAATCAAGAATATGCAGATATGGTATTCGTTTATGGATTATACAACGGAAGTGGCAATGCAGCTAGATTAAAATACCGAAGGCGTTTTTCCCCTGAGCAGTAATACTTTTTCTCCAATTTTTCTGTTTCTACAAGAAAATGGAACTTTTCCAAGCAATATGACGCTAGAAAGAGCAAATATACAGCTTGCTAATGAAGTTCTCCGAGCTATTGAAAATTACTCGCAAAGGAGTACCAGAAAATCGCTCGTGATATGGGTTTGACCCAAACAACAACTTGGCGAGTTTTGAAGAATGAGAAATACCATCCATATCATTATCAAATAGTGCAGGAACTTCAAGAAAATGACTACAACCTCCGTCTGACTTTTTACCGTTGGATCGTTGGACATCAGCCATATGTGTATAGAATATTATTTAGTGATAAGGCCACTTTTACTAAAGCGGTGTATTCAATTGGCGCAATTCACATGCATAGGCACAGGAAGATCCTAGACTAACACGCCAAAACCATTTTCAACATAGATTTTCGGTGAATATTTGGTTGGAAATGGTGAATGGTTTTTTGGTTGGTCCTCACTTCTTCGAAGGTAGACTAAAGGGCGACATTTATCTAGAATTCCTCCAGAATATGCTTCCAAATTTCCTGAGTGGAATTGTAATACGAGGAATCTATTTCCCAAACGATGGGACTCCTCCTTACTTTACTAACAATAGAGTCAATTTTTCGAATAACACTTATCCTAAGAGGCGAATTGGTCGAGGTGGACCGATAAGTTGGCCACCTCGATCACCGGAATTGAATCCGCTTGATTTTTCTTATAAAGCTATTCAAAAGATAATGTTCATCAAGTTAAAATACTGTCAAGAGAACATTTGATCCAAAGAATTACGGATAGTTGTGAAATTCAAAGAAATACTATGGATCTGATTCGAATGTCCAATAGTATCATTGTAAAAAGAGAATGCAAAGAGGAAACCATTTCGAGCACCTGATTTGAACAGACTACCGCTAAGTTTTCAATCTAATGTTCCAGGTATGTTTTATTCATTGTATAAAATTGCAATATTTGTTCCTTAATAAAAACTGTGCTAACTATCATTCACTCGAATTATCGTTATGTTCATGAATAACTCTAAAGTGTATTAAAAAATCAACTCTTCTTCACAAAACTCTCGAGGTGTGATAAGAATGTGTTTTATACGGTCTTAAACGATCTTTTGAGATTTCACACTGGATCACACTGGATATTTTGTCTGAGCGCTATACTGAATGTTGTTTTTCGAAGTTGTCTCTATGATCCAAAGAGTCAGAGGACAAATTGAACGAAATATCAAATTTTCTCCACACAATACTCAAGGTGTGATAAAAATGTGTTTTATGTTGTTTGGATCATCCATATTTCTGGTTTACAAATATCCATTAATTTTTTTATTCTAGTGATATAAAGGGTGTCATTTCTAACCTAACCTAACCGAAAAAAAAATTTTTTCAATCCGGTCCTGGTTTGGGATGAATTCAAAAATCTCGTATGGAAAACCTCATCAATTGAATTCAACGTTGAAATCTTCATCCAAATCGATCAAGTCGTTTAAAAATTATGAGGCAAGAAAAATCTACCATTTTCATGAAAAACACCCTGTATAGACCAAAGGAGAACACGACGATTGGAAAAATGTACGATTTCGACGGAGAGCGTTTCCTATTACCCCACAAAATATCTTCCTCTCCTCCTGAATCACCCTGTATATAATAATTCTATACAACACAAAAAAATACATAGCGAGTACTGTGTCATTGATTCAAAAAGCATCTAAATTGAATATTTCCGCACAGGTCTGTGACTTCGATCATATTGATACAGACAGGATATTAAATTGGTCCAAGAGTTGCTTTCCGAAGTTTGTGTGAAGTATTTTCAATCTATCTTTAAATGATTGTACTTCAAGGTACTTAGGGAATAAATAGGTTTAGTTGTCCTTAAATCCCTTTCACTTACTTCAATATTATTTAATGATGGGGGTTCCGATATATTGGTTGGGCGTATTCAATTATAGGTTTATGAATTGTTCCTATATTTTACTTCAGCTCTTGAAGTTAGCATTGTAGTGTTTTATAACACTGATGAACGAAACCACGCATATAACCACTGTTTGAGAATGATGGACCACCAAAAAGTTTCTTTTGGCCATCTCCAATAATCAAAAGAAAAAATTCTGAGATCGATTTTAGCTAATCCAGTATGACATGCTTGTATTTAAGCGTGAGACCATTTTCGACTAACTCTCAAAAAATGACCAATATGCAATTCAGTTGCATATACGTGTGAATAGAATGCGATAAGAAAAACGTAAGAATTTCAAACCAATGAAAAATGAAATTGGTTGAATTTTATTTATATGTAATAATATAACAACAAATCAAGTACTAAAACTTAGAAATCAATGAATGAAATTGACAGAAAAAGCTGCAAAAGAAGCAAATATGAATAAAATGAAGCGTTATCACCTTGACCAATGAAAAATCTTTGCAAAATTAACAGTTTTGGTAAAAATCTGGTTTTCAATTATAAGGGTCTGAATCATAAAATAAAACAGGCTAAAACTATAATTTCAAAATATGAGAACTATCAAGCGAATCAAATAACTGTAGATTACATAAAATACTCACTTCCAATTTATAGGGCATAAATTCACCACATAAGAAACATTAATGACTATACTGAAAACTTTATCTACAACCAAAGCTATGTTTCTGAATGGAATGGCGTATATATATATATATATATATATATATATATATATATATATATATATATATATATATAATTTATTTTATATATATATATATATATATATATAAATTTATTTATATATATATATATATATATATATATATATATATATATATATATATATATATATAAAATAAATTTATATGGAATCACCTGACATTTTGAATATTACCTCACGGATTTTTGGAAATTTCGAAGGATTGAGATACTTCAATTGAAAAAGGAATAAATTAAGGTTTATTTTGAGAAAGAAACAATTTAAAGAAAATAAGAGACTCCTTCCGCATGTAATGAAAAAATTGAAAATTGTTTTCTCACGGAGTAGGTGTTAGATTTCTCTCGAACTCAGTAGCTGGTAATAACTCCCATGCCCTGATATAAGCCTGAATCCGTCTAGGCATGCTTTGGATTAGCTTTTCGATATCCTCTTGGGTGATATTCTGCCACTCTTATGTGGCTGCTTGGATGAGCTGTTGTGGGGTTCTTGGATTATCCTGGCGCGATCTAATTTCATTTTTCAGATTATTCCATAAATGTTCAGTAGAATATAGGCTTGGAGAGCAAGCTGGCCAGTCCAAAGTAGCAATTTTCCTCTGTTTCAAGATAATGTCGAGTGAGGTTGCTGGTATGCGGAGGAGCATTATCTTGCATAAAAACGAGATAGATTCTCACAGTGGGTATAATACCACAGTGCCCCCTTGATTACAGGTTAGCTCTGGAACTCTTAAGGGGCTTCTGCTGTATAAACCCCTTGAACGAAGTCTTTGATGGATCGTTTCGACTGATACACCGATGCCTGTTCCTTCCAGAGATTGCCTATGGAGTATGGGGTGCGACGCACTAGAGTATCTCCTTGCAATTTGGCACAAAAAGTGGTATTCCTTCCTACGACTACTTCTAGGCCTATTTTGCAGAGATTGTAGCTCCACGTAACGAGCGAAGGTTTTTGATATCACCTCCTGTGATACCACCGTTGTGGCCGCTATATCCCTCTGTGTCATCCCTTCTTCAATGAGAGCAATTATTCGACCCCTCTCCCCATCGGAATATCCAACGTAAGGCATTATGATTATACCCTTTTTTAAATTTTGTTTCACAGTTTCAAATCTCAGTGACGACTGAGTACAATATCTCGGACATGTGGTGATAATTCAGCATTTCTTATCATACTATCCAGTTTTTCACAACAAAAACTTCATTCTTCACAAGTAGTCAAAGATCCATGGTCAAAAACAATCAATAATGTGAAATACCGAGTGATTCCATATATATATATATATATATATATATATATATATATATATATATATATATATATATATATATATATATATATATATATATATGGTTTCGTTCGGCCATCCCTATAATGAGTTTTTTTTCAAAGATAAATTTTTTGCCAATTCATAGTGACAAAATCCCGCTTAGATTGTAGTGTGAGTTCTTATCTACTCGTTTTTGTAATTTCGTACAGCTTTGGTAGATCCATTCGATCATGGCATATTATATCTTCCTATTTCTTATGTGTTCATTTGGTACGTGTTTGTTCGATAGCTCTGAAACTGTACATTGTTTCGAAAATATGTGAGGGGAAGATAGGTAGATCTTTAACCGTAGCATATTTCAAAATTCCTTCCAGATATAGAGGGTATTCCGTTTCAGAGATTTATATCGAAGTAATGATTTTTCAAATAGAATTCCCTATTTTAGGCATCATTTTCGTATTTCTCATACTGAAATAATGTGAGGTTTCCAAAAAATGTGTATATCTATACCTAACGGTTTTGAATTATTTGAAGGATTTTAACCTTTTTCAGTTTCTCTCTGTACTCCTTACTATTGTTGAAAACAATTTTATCGAGACACCAACACTTTCACAAGAAACACTGCTTTACTAAAAAGCAAAGCGGATGACAACAAAATTATGAATTTTTCACTGTAAAAATTTGGAAAAATTCAAATTACATTATTTATTCATTTCAAATAGTACATACTGTAAATGGTTGAATCTGAATAAAATTCAAATATCTATCGAATGGTGTATGAGTTCTTTATACCTTTTTTCAAAATAAAAGTATTTCTTGTTTACTTGCCCGAAATATTCATGTTCTTGAAAACACTCTTCAAACCGTTAAATCAAAATTATTCAAGCATTACTAAGAACGTCTAGAGTTTTTCTAATAATGTTTCAGATCCTATGCTGCAATTACCCCGCAATCGTGTTTTATTTTCATAGAATTTCATAAAACAATACCAGCCATAAACTACTTAAAATCTGAATATCTATTACGCTTTACTGCTTTTAATAATCTTTGAATATAGTTCCTCAAAGCCCCATATTTCCTGGCTATATATATATATATATATATATATATATATATATATATATATATATATATATATATATATATATATATATATATATATATATATCAGTTTTTATCAGTTTTTGTCTTATAGAGATATGTCAAATTGTAGGTATTTCAGTTCAATTCAACGAATTGAACGGTGACACCTGTAGCTTATGATACTCTATCATTTAGGAGTCGATGGGTATAATAAGATTCTTGGTCTCTTTTTCTCGTCGCATGAAATCGTACACTCGGAAAATAATTTCCCTCGCTTGGCTATAAACAAATACTGATACAGAAAAAATGGAAGTTATGACTGTAATATATATTTGGAAAGTCTGAAATCCCCAAAAGATTTTTTTAATCATTCTGTATATCAAAACGAAAACTACGTTCTTGTGTATCGCTTCATCAAGAATGCTTTCTTTATTAGACCTTTTAGACAATAATAGTGATTATGCAATGTTCAACCAATTTATGGATGAAACTATAAAGCTAAAATTTCATGCGAGTTACGGCAAAATGACGAATTATGGATTATTATATCGGTAGGTCTATATCGGATTATAATTGAATGAGAATTAAAATATTCAATTTCCTTTGGAATTCCATACTTGTTTCATTTGAAGAGATAATACTTACATTTTCATCCAATACGAAACTTCAAAGTCTTGAAAAATACTATTTATTCGGTTATTTCAACACACAAGAAAAAATAAATATACACAGGAGATTCACAAAAGATACTTTCCGTAACACCGATAGCTAGGATCTGAATGCGGCACTGTGCCACCAGCGAGTTGAATTGGAGATGGACAACTTTTTCAGGTAAGGGTAGTATGGACCAAACTTGGTCTTTTTTCGCGCAAAGTGACACACGTGCCATGAGATATTGAACTATTTCTACAATATATTTGTCATTATGTGCTTGTGTAGTAGGATTGTCTCGATAGTAGATAAAGCAAAAGGCAGCAGTTATCCCTATGGCGGTTCTCGTTCTAAGTATGATGGTGTTTGCATTTGCAAAGCTATTTTACACTTTCTGAGAAGTTCTTAAAGTTAGTTACCTTGAGATTTACAGATTTTTCTCAACTTATCTGGGACTGACGTCTTATGCTACATAGCTTGAAAATTAAGATATGCTGAGAAGGAAAATCATTACTAAACGTAGAATTTCGCTGAATGTTTTCCGAATAATAGAGAAGAATTCAAAAATCCTTTGTTTCATTGAACGGAGGTGGCCTGAGGCCATTTCGAGAAGTTGAGATTATTGAGTATTTAAATTTTTTTAGGGGTCGACTCATCTATTTCTTCTAACAAAAATGGAGAATAGGGTGATGAATTGGTTGTGGCCGTCTATCTCCAACCAGATTTTGTTTCATCGGCCTAGTTTGTTAGGATTATTCCATTTTAGTTGCTTTTTATGCTGTTGCAGAATTGATGCAATAGTTGAGATGACCCGTTGCAATCGTTGGAATTTTAGATTCGAACAGCTTGCCTGGCCTGATTGTAGAAGTAATTGCTAGGGGGACCATATACACTGACTTCTATCAGGATTCCTATTAGTGTGGTTTGAATCTCCATTGCTGTCGCGTCTATGTTCACTAAATCAATTTGTGTAGCGCAATATTTTAGGGAGGAACTGTTATATGTCCGATCCAATCTGAAACATTCCGTTGCAAAAATTGAACATTTCGAGAAGCGACAACAGTGGAGATTGAAACATTTTGAGGAACTACGCTGAGGCAGTCGTAGATGGACCGGCAGAATAGAAAGATCACTGTAACAGAGGAATTCGTGACATCATGGTTCTGATAGAAGTATCATTTGCATATAATCTAAACGCATTTAAGGACCCAGCATCAAATCATAACCCTATTTTCTTTTTTCTAGTTAACCTACCAAATGAGGAACCCATTCAGAAGATAAGGCCAATTAGCTGGAATGCTATCACAGAACACGTCTATGAGAACAGCTATACGTCACTCAGTGGAAGCGTGCACAAGAACCAAACTTACGAGACGTCAAGAGGATAAAATTCCCTGATCACATCCGTTTAATGATAAGGAAGAGAAACATGACCAAACGACTGATTCCAGAGACATTGGTATCATTGACGAAAATATAACCGCATAGCGAAGGAAGTGAAGGCCGCCTTGGAGTACCACCTCAAATGCGTGCTTGGTCGCCAAGAAAGATAATTCGGAAGGTAATGACCATCACTGTAGAGAATGGCCAAATATCTGAGATACCTAAGCTACCCATACTCCGTGGAAGAAGCTAGTATTCACCCTTTCAGATAAAACGAATTCGTTCGTAGACAGCAAAAGAAGCCCACTCACAGGGAACTTTGCAAGAGCAAAGCTCGACCAAGTAGACAAAATTGAATCAGAAAATAGGGAACGATTAGTCGAAAACCGCAAGAGGATCATCCAACTAACCACCAAGGAAGAACTGAACAGTGTTATCACTCAAGCAGAAGTGGGAGAAGCTTTTGGACTAGGTGCGATTAGCAACATAGCCCCGGATGCTCCTTCAGCGATTCTAGAAAAGCTGGGTTCAATCACCTACGCGAGTCTGGGGTTTCACCTTATTGAGATAGGTTAGCTTGTTCTCTACAGAATTTTAGGTCCATAAGACTCTTCTCTATAATCGGAAAATTGCAGAGAGGACCATCCTACGATGCTTGATAGTTTAGTTAGTTAGCCAAGCGTTTAACAGGAAGTTTTCAGCCGGTATGGAACTGTTTGACAACGCAAAGGACCTGGCATGGAGATCTGTTATTCAAGGTGTTGAGGACCAACTTCCCTCCTTCTCTGGGGCGCATATTCCAGTCATACCTGAGAGAAAGATCCTTTTTTGTCCATTTGGGCGACACCTTTTCATCCAGTAAAGAGATGGAAGCCGGAAGACCCCAAGATTCTCTACTGGTGTCGTTGATGTTCAACATCTACTCCTCAGATATCTCGAAAACTGCAAACATGAGCTTAGCGCCTTATGGAGATTAGACGACCAAAATACGAAATCGAGCATCTCACTTCTGATAACCAGTACAGCCCAAGAACTAGAAGAATGGATCACCAATAAGCTTATCACGACCAATCCAGAGAATAGTTCGATACTATCTATCCCGTTGAAGACGAAGCTTCGAGGACTAGATCACGATGAATCGCCTACCGATCATATGGGCCCGGAAAGTGCAATACTTGGAAATCATGATAGACTGAAGGCTAGCATAGCGACAACATGTGGAAGAGTGTATGATCAAGGGGTAGGCAGCTCAAGCTTACCCGTACTCTCTGTTGAATAGACGAAGCAAGTTCAGAGCAACTAAGAAGCTGAAACACTACAAGGCAACCATCAATGATAACTTACACATCGTGACGAGCATAGTCGACTTCATCCGCTAATTAGCGGTGAAAGTATTCTATTAGTAGACAACCACCCAAATCCTCTGGTAAATGTCCTAGGAGACGAAGAAGACGATCCAAGAAAATGCAAGAGGCCCACGATGGTGCTTCGAAAAAACCAGGATTGATTAAACACTCTTTTGTACCTTCATATATTTTGAGACCGTCTTCACTAGGGCGACAGAAAAAAATCACTTATTTATTTTATATCCTTCAGATCATGTCTTGCCAACTTTTGTTCTTTTTTTCAAGTGAATCATTGAAATGTCAATTTTTAAGTTTGTAATCTGGTACTTGAATGAAAATTATGTCGTAGTCAAAGTCAATTTATGTATATTTTGTATATGTCTGATGAAGACGTAGTGTACTCAAAACGCGTTACAAATATGTATAGTATTAGTATGAATCGACTTTTGATTTATTTATCTTCATTTGAACCACATAAGTTTGAGAGAATTTTTTTCAGTATTTTTGCATACTACTGTGAAATTTTCTTCTGGATTAATTCAATTTTTTTTTCATTCTGAGGCATTGGGAAAGTTATCGTTTCAACGTGGCAATATATTCCCTCTTAATAGAGGTAATAAATGAATAATGAACGGTGAGAGAGTAAACTGCAAACGTAGAAGGTATTCTATTTCAGTATGCATACAGACTCTAGCATATGAAATAAAGGTTTCAGTAACTGTAAAGATTCTGAAAATCCATATTATACGATACTGTTGAAGATAAATAATGTTAAATAAAACACATGGCGGAGAGAACAGATTTATTAAGAAAACAGCGGTGAGTGATCGGATATCGGTGTATTCCCCTATGGTTCTGGTCTAATGCTAGGCCGTGTTCCTCGGTAATTAACTCCTTACGGCATGTTTTCTTCCGGTCTTGGCCGTACGCGTTCCGCCACTCCGGGCCAGCATTCTGAAGTGGAATAATTATGATTGTTAATTTTTCGAACACTCATTATGAAGAATAATAAATGTTGAAGATAATGAGAGGCTTCTGCGTGTCTACAATTTCCGAAACAATTTATCATTTTTTGTGGAGCTTTCAAGCATGTCGAATGGTAGTTTAATTCAATTATTACAAATTTTGAGGAGTATTATGTGCGATATTGTACGGAGAATTTTGGAATACTCTTTGAAAATACGAATCCGTTAGTGACTAACATATTTTGAATGCGCATTTATTAATACAATTATTGAAAATTGGGTATCTTCAAAATAATACCTTTTAGAGCTATGAAAATCACAACATCCACATTTTCCAGAGCTCTGGGATTAATAATTCGGAAGTATCAAATCATGGCCCAGATAGTATATCGGGCATCCACGATTTTATGTGACAGGTAATAACTTCGTTATTCCATAAAATGAAATTGCATCTCTAAACTCTCTCTTCCTCTGTAACGATTAATACATTGTCGTTTCAAAAGTGACAATTAGAGATCAAAAGGATGACAAGAGAAGAAAGGCAGAGAAAAAGTTAGGAAGAATTATTAAATCATACAGATTGGGCAAAAATATAGCAGAAGCTCGAGGAGAATATCTAAACGACAGATCAGGAGAACGTTATGAAAAAGTATTAAGGATTTTCGCAATATGTTAGAAGTAAGATAGTAAATCTAACAGAACATTGGAACATTGTTCTTAAAACTGCTTAAAAAATTTAAGAAAGTCAGTCGAATTAAAACAAAAAACAGTAAGACAGTAGAGAAAAGATCGAAAGATGGAGAGAGTACGTTTATGAGACCATGTCAATACAGAAAGCAGAAATTAAAGAGAAAAGAAGAGATATTCAAAGAGAGGATATAAGTGAAGAAAAAGTAAAAGAATCACTTAAAATCTTGAAACTCGGCAAACACGATGAAGGTACTCCGGAGAGAGATTACGGGCAATATTGTTTAGAAGGCCTTGGGAAAGCGATACAGTGCCAAATGACTGAAAGATTGGCATTATAATACCCATACTGAAGAAGTGGGCAATTGTGAGAACTATAGGGAAATCAGCCTTCTGAGTGATGTCAATGAATTATACGAAAGGATTCTGGGAAATAAATTGAGGAATGGGATTGAGACTACACTAAAAGGACAGCAACGTATCTGCAGACCTCGTAGAAGTGTACAGAACTACATGTTCATTACGAAGCAGCTGTTAGAGAAGCATCGGAGGAAGAATAAAAAATGTATATGGCGTTCATCGATTTGGGGTAACACAGTATGGTAAACCTTATGAATAAAAGGAGTGAGTAACCATTTGACTCAGGAAATCAAAATTTTATACTTTGAAAACAAAATTTATGGATTAACTGAGAACTTGGCGTCGAAAATATTTCCATTAAACAAAGGAGTTAAACAAGGAGGTGTTCTGAGTCCTTTATTATTTAAAGCTGTATTGGAGGAAATAAAAGGTATAAAAGCAAGAATTGAAAAAGTGCTCGTGGATTATTGCAGAATGAAAACTGCTGATATTTTATTGGGTACATTTGCAGATAAAGTGATGATCTGAGCAGCTAGTGAAAGTGACCTACAAACAAACCTAGATTTCTGGTAGGAAAAACTGAGATAAAGAATAATGATCACAAAATATGGAAAAACTAGAGTTTGTTAACAGGAAGTGAGCACACACTGATATATGTTGAACTAAAGGAAAAAAGTTTGGACCAAGTGAGAGAATTCAAGTACTTGAAGGTGATTATATGTACATGATGGAGACATGGGGGGGTTAGACTTAATGAAAGAATAAATTGTATTACTCCCTTTTTAATACGTTTGTTGGTAGAAGGGAGATAGAAAAGAATAGAATATAATAGAATCGAATAGAATAATTGAATTGAATTGAATTGAATATAACAGAATAGAATAGAATAGAATAGAATAGAATAGAATAAAATAGAAAGGAATAGAATAGAATAGAAAAGAAAAGAATAGAATAGAATAGAATATAATACAATAGAATAGAAGAGAATAGAATATAATAGAATAGAAAAGATTTCTTGCGTGCTTGCACTGGTTTCACAAAAAGGTTTGCACATGTCATAAGGTACAAATAATTCAACAGTGGAGTAAAAGAGTTCAAAAGCAAAAATTTCTTTAAGGTTTTCTTGAAATTATCGAATGAAAATGATCTTATAGTCACCAGCAACTTGTTAAGAAATATCTTATCATAATAGTTTTTAGTAAACCCATTCGATTCCAGGCGTAGAAAGTCTCCATGTATGTCACAGCCTCTCGTGGTAGGGTAATTATGATAATCTCTATTTAATGAATGGCTATTATCTCTTTTCCTCCCAATAAACATTGTAATATAGAGAAAAAAGTGTGTCTAACATCCTGTCGGTATTGTTTATTTGAAATCATTCGTATGACATTGCGTTGTAAACCAAAAATCCTACTAGCATGTGTTGAATGGCCCCAGCTTGTCAAAGCATAACATATGTGGTATTGAATAAGTGAAAAATAGGCAGAACGAATCACATTTCCCCGGAGCAACTTAATCAGGTTTCGAAGCAGAAAAATGCCTTAAAAAATCCGAGCCGCTAGGCCATCGACATGCTCTTCCCAGCTCAATTTAGAAACGAGTCTTACCCCAAGGAACTTTACGCTTGATGGACTAACAAAATCGAGTTTCCTGTGGGTAAATACGATCTAAGAGATCTTATCAATGTTGAAACTTAGTACGTTAGCACAAAACCAATCAAAGAGAGCGGTTTGAGTGGCATTCATTTTAGATAAAAGTTCTATCTCACTAGAGTCTTCCTCGATCACGCTGGTGTCATCCGCGAAGAACAGAAGATCTGCAGCACCCATAGATTCTACTAAGTCATTAATAAAAATAATGAATAAAGAGGGACCTAATACAGATCCTGCGGGACGCCGCTGACGACCTCACCCAGCTCGGATGCGACCCCATTAACCAACGTGTACTGTACTCTGTTAGTGAGGAAAGAATAAATTAGATCGGAACTGGCTGTACTAAAATTGTAGTGACCGAGTTTTTTGGTAGGAACGGATGCGCTCATTAGATCAAACGCCTTTCTCAGGTCATAGAAGTAACTACCCACAACGAACCCCTTCTCCATGCCGCGTACTATGTACTCAAGTAGCCTGTTTATTGCATCCATCACACGTAGAGTTAGACTTCCGAAAACCAAACTGATTCACAAAAAAGAGCCCTGATGATTCGAAATATTCAGTTATTTGAATCTTGAGACATGTTTCAAATATTTTGGAAAACACAGGAACGCAACTGGTCTGAAGTTATTCATATCGGTTGTTGGGTCCCTTTTGTGAATCGGAATGATCCTCGAAATCTTAAAGGATCTGTAAGCGGATATATAATGAAATTCAGAACAAGTTTGATCAAACCTATATTCAAGTTATAATGATCTGTGCTACTCTTATTTTTCATTTGATTAATAATATCTCTAACCTGAATATACGAAACGTGACTGAATGAGAATTGAGGTGCATCGGGAATGTGGAAGTCACCCAAATATTCCGAGAAGTCCTTACCGAAAGTTTGAATTTATTTCAAGAAAAAAAGAATTGATCGAATTAGTGTCAATTTCGGATTTGAATGACTTTTTATTTTCTCTATTCGCGTTGAGTATGTCCCAACAAGCCTTATTTTTGTTACCACTATTTACAATGTGCCGTTCGTAAGCCAGAGACTTTGCCTTGTGCAGATCATTCTCATATGAAATTTTATGATGGGTTAGTGCCATATTAATATTGTTATCGTTATGATAACTGCTCTCCATTTCACTATGAAGATGTAAACTCTTTTTTTTTCTAAGTTTACCATCAAACAAGCCGAAGCACCAGTTGGAGTTCAAGTTGGAAACTTTTATATTTTTACCGGAAAAGACACATCAGCAGCCCTGGCAAAGACGTCTAGAAACACGCGGAACTTGGTAGCAACATCCAGGTTTGGTAGATTTACGAAAACCCAATTCACCACGCTGATAAAATCAAAAAATTTTTTCTTCCCGGAAAGAAAAATAGGCCAACTCACCAGCTTAGTTTTATACTGAAATATTTGGTTTGAATCAACCACGATGTCCACTGCCTCATGATCCAACAAGCCGGAGTCAACCACACAGCTATTATAACCTCGAAAATTCTTGAAATTGATCAAACTATTGCCCAAGCATTTGGTAGCACGATAAGTGAAAAAACAAAATTACGAACAGACTAACAGCGATAGAAATGAAATACCTGGGAAGAGGCCCCTGCTCGTAATGCGCAGGGGTCGGATTAAAATGAGTTTATGAGACAAGATCTAGGGGCTGAGTCCATTGTGGAAAGTGTTGTAATGCATCACCTAAGATGGTTCGCCGTTCAAGTAAGAATGAATGTAAATCGACCGGATCGACGAATCTGGGAATCAAGAGTGTAGGATGATAGAAGAAGAGGACAACCGAAGAAGACATGGAATGACGAAGTCGAAAAAATACTGGATGGGCTACTTGGAAAAGGCTTAAGAAAAAAATTATAATAAGTGTGCTTTTTGTCATTCGAAAGACGTTGTTTCACAATTTCCCTAGTATTATTTGGCGTTGAACAAAACTACAGTTTTTCATCATCAACCCATGCATGATTTCAGAAATCTTTCCTCGTTAATGATCAATATTTGTTTCAGATACGAAGGAAAACTGTCAAAAGTCATTATAAAAACCAAATGGGAAAACAGAAATATCAATACTACTCGTCGTTGTTTTTTCGGCTGAATGAAGTACACTAGTTGTTAAAATATTACTGTTTTTTTAACATCTCTAGTGTTAAATTACCACGCAGTTTTCGAAGCAGTTACTGTAGTTGAGAAAAAACTGTTTTTTCCTGACTGAACCTTTTTCTTCACTATGATATCCAAGGTTTCAAATAAGACAACTCATTTTTGACTAGTAAAGTAGACTACACAAATGCTAGTGTTATTTTTGAAATAAGCAACCAAAATATACTGTGATAATTGATCACTAATGGCTGTAACTTAATGCAGATCCATTTCAAATGATAAATGAAAGAAAATTTGACCTACACTTATTTTATTTGCAACGATTTTCAACGGCACAAGGCTCTCATCAGATACACAAAAATTAAAACTAAACTATATTATATATGATCTACATCATTGGATTAAAAGTAAGTAAAACTACCTTAAGCATTTAACACATTTCTTATCTGAATGATTCAGAAGCAAACAATGTAAGTATCATTATTAGATTAGATTATTGTCGAAATCTACCTGTGCGTTCAATAATAAGTTGGAAAGTTTAAGTTAAAGATTCAAAATTTCGGTTGAAAATATGATTTTCTTCAATGAAATCGTTCGTAAGGTTAGAATTAGTTTTTATTGGCGAAACTACGATAATGTTAAATGACTCCAATATTGGAATTTCTGGAGGGTTCCACCTGGATCTGCCATTTATTGCAAAAGGTCCAATGACATCTCATTCCGAACCAATAATAATCTATCCAAACACATCAGAAATGGTGGAGGTGAAATAGATAAAGGAAAGAAATCTGGTGTATATGAACTCAGCTACAGAAATTTCAATATTACAGTCCATGAACATTATCGTAATTTCATCAATCACGAAAAATTTCATTACGCCAACCTTTCCATTGACGATAATCATAATTTAAAACGAAATTTTGAAATCTTACATTCATCTAATTAAACTCGTTATTAATTTTTGGCAATCCTTGGAAACAATAGATATAAACGTTCCAACAGATCATTATATGAATAGGTTGATTTTGACAATAATTCCCGTTTACTTAATATGTTTCCAGCTGAGTTATTTTATAATAGATCTGTGAACTGTCTAAGGTAGATTTACTCACTTTTGAATCAATTTTGTACCTTCGGTTTGCCATTTGTATCTGTCTGATGAAGGTTCTGTGTCAACGAAACGCGTTACAAATATACTAAATGTGTGAATCGAATATTATTTCATTTATCAATTGTGATGGTATTATTTTTGGAAAATTTTATGAAGTAGATATTTGTTGGCAGTGTAATTATACTCCCCACAAAAATTGTCGCATCACCCTACTTTTACAATAATACTATATAAACTTTTAGGTTGGTCATTCAACTAGGTAGCTTTCAGATGGGTAAAATTAGAAGATATCATTCAAAAGAGATGAGTTTATGATGGAAAATAACAATTTTCAAGTTAATGAAAAACTAAAAGATTCTACCATCTTCAAACATTCGCGAAGAGACCAATCAACTAGCATCGAATGGTTACGAATCATTTTCAAAATCGAGTGTTTCCTTTCCGTGCCCTAATTACTGCCAGTATACGTCTCGAAAGCCTCTCAAACAAATTTTGGATGTACTCTTGAGTCACTGAGTTCCAAATTTCAGAAAGCAGATTTTCTAAATGTTGGAGTGTGTGTGTTTGTTGGTTTTTCCTTTAACGTGCTCTATTTCTGCCTTTCGGCTGATGACACGCCGAGAAATTCTGTCACCTTACTAACATGGGAATTTTGCCGAATCCCTCTAGTGTCGAGGGAAGGGATCCTTAATGTCCAACACATCTCTGTTAGACAGGACCTACAGCTTTACATCACCTCCGAAAGATGGACACTCAAGCGATTCCCAGAATCTGAAAAATCGCACCGACTATGTGGGGATTGAACCCAGGTAACTCTGCGTAGGAGACGAGCATCATATCCCCTAAGCCACCGAGCTGGCTATTTAGTTAGAGTGTTCTACAAGGCATCCTACGATGCAGAATTCTGTAACTACTTTAGGTGCATGAGGCCGAGCATTATCATGCATTCAAACATTCGCGAAGAGACCAATCAACTAGCATCGAATGGTTACTAATCATTTTCAAAATCGAGTGTTTCCTCTCCCGGCCCCTGATTACTGCCAGTATACGTCTGGGAAGCCCCTCAAATAAATTTTGAATGTACTCTTGAGTCACTGAATTCTAAATTTCAGGAAGCAGATTTTCTATTTATTGGAGTGTTCTACAAGGTAGACACCCCATGTTGTCCCAAACAAGTTTTATGGGATTTAAGTCATGACTTCTGGCTGGCCATCTTAAAATATCAATTTCGGCATTTTGCAGAAATTCTGTAACTACTCTAGCTGCAGGAGGCCGAGCATTGTCATGCATATAAATGAAGTTTTCGCCAATCAATGGGCCAAAGGGTACAACATGGGGTTCAAGGATATCTGCGATGTATCTGACCGCTGTCATTCTACCATTATTCACTAGGACTAATTCAGTTCGACCATGGAAAGAAATGCGTCCCCTCACCATTACTGAGCCCCCTCCCAAGTTTTCGGTTTGCCGGATATTGCGTTGCTGATATCGTTCCCCAGGTCGTCTGTATACAGGCATGCGTCTATCATTTGATACTAGACAGAACCTGGAATCGTCGGAAAAGATAACATTCGACCATTCTGGAATACCTCAATTTGCATGTTCCCTCGCAAACTGAAGTCTTGCAACTTGATGCTCTCTGGTGAGACGCGGGCCGGTAGAAGCCACGCTTGCTCTGATGTCGTCTCCTCTGAGCCTGTTCCTAACAGTTTGCAATGAAATATGCACATTTCTGGAAACTGCAAGTTCTTTTTGTAGCATTCTGGCCGTAAAGTGCCGAACTCTTAGTGCAGTTAAACGAAGCCAACGATCATTAGCTGGTGTTGTTATCCGATGTCTTCCCTGTCCGGCCCTCCTTTCATATTCCCCTGTTTTGTGGTACCGATTTATTGCTTTTTAAATAGTGCATTGGTTAACGTTCAACAAGTTAGCCAAGTAACGTTTGCTTCGCCCCTCCTCTAGAAGTGTTACAATTCTTACCAATTTATGATCACTTAAATAGCATCCAGGACGTTCAGCAGCCATTACAATAAATTCAAAGATTCGAAAATCAACAAGAAACACAGAAAAATTGCATTAATTTAGCGTGAAAATTGAATGAATACTGATAGTAAAATTAACTCATTCTTGTTTCAGATGTGTTTGAGATCATATGGAAACAAATGTTACTACATAGATACGATTTTTTCCCCTCATATGTCCAAAAACATATGTTGACAAAGAAACTGCGATCGAGCTGCTTAATTGATTGT
Source organism: Cryptolaemus montrouzieri (assembly GCA_013387265.2). NCBI lineage: Eukaryota > Metazoa > Arthropoda > Insecta > Coleoptera > Coccinellidae > Cryptolaemus > Cryptolaemus montrouzieri. Next base: position 43,596,404 of record JABFTP020000062.1, read on the forward strand.
GGAATTCAGAATACCAGATGATGCGACAATTTTTGTGGTGTGTGTATTTGAAGTGGAACGTTATTCTATAAATTCAAATCCAAAATGCTTAGTTTATATTTTGCTAACGGGCACGTTGACCTTTTCTTCATTTTTTGGGCCGAAAAAGTTATAGGGAATAGCGCGCATCATCAAAAATCTCCAACAGACTGACTCGTTAATAAATGACTTTTTATTATGTGGAAGCGAAATTGAGAACAGGTGAGTTTCTTTAAGAATTGTTCCTCATCTTGCACCAATCAGAAATGAGGATACGGAAATAAATGTACGGACGTATGTTGGTAAAATTAGTAGAACGAATGAAATTCTGAATCTTAATGTAGACAAAATTATAAATTCGCGCAAAGATCAAAACTCACGACTCACAAGAACTACATCCTATGAACCCCAAGTGAAGACTAGAATTCATTGCTTCTATGAATATAATGTTGAATGATAATCTCAATATGGGTAACATATTTTGTTTCATAGCAACGGTATCATTAATCGTCGCAACTGTATATTTTATCCTATAAAATATCCTCTGGGTTCCGGAGACTAACTCCAAACGCTATGTGGAGTTTATATATGGAGAATTTTGTTATTCCTACCCTTACTACTAAATAAAATCATCAGATGATGATTTTGCTGAGTCTTCTTCTTCTTCTTTAGATAGAACGATGTCCTGTTTTTCTGTTACAGCCCCTGCTGCGAACCGGAGCTCCAGCACTCATGCCATCGCTTTTTCGGCCTTCCTATGGGTCTTCTAGTGTTTTTGTTTTTGTGTTTTTGCCCACTTCGCCATACGTTCGGGGCCCATTCTGTCTACGTGATCTCTCCATAGGCGTCGACGTGCTCTTGTCCACCTCACCACATCCTGGACACCTAGCTCCCTTAGCGTATCCTCATTCCTTATTCTATCTCTGCGTGTAATACCTCTTATAGCTCTTAGTGTTCTCATCTCTGTTGTCCTCATTAGTTGTTTTGTTTTTGTTGTCTCAGCTCTTGTCTCAACCGCATATGTCATCACGGGTCTCACACAGGTTTTATAGATTCGGACTTTGCTTTCTGTGCTTATGTACTTATTCCGCCAGATTATATCTCTCAGGAAGCCAGATGTTCTCGATGCTTTCATTGTCTGCTGTTTTGCTTCTTGTAATAGTTGCCTATCGCTCGATACTTCTACTCCTAGGAATTTAAAGTGTGAAACTTGCTCTATTATATGGTCGTTCACTACTAGTTTGCATCTAATTGGATCTTTCGCTATTACCATCGATTGGGTTTTCTGTGTTGATATTACCATGTTATATTTTTCTGCTGGTACTTTGAATTTTGCTGAGTAACTAGAAGAAATATCTGTCGCTGAATGATGTGGTGGCAGTGAGAAATAGCCATCCTATTCAATGCTGCTGTCGTTACCGAAATTTTTAATTATTAACACCGGCTCAATAATATAGCCACTACGTTTAGCCGACCTAACACCTCCAAATTGTTTGTTTGGTACTCTGACAGTTCTTCGTAATGTTAGTCATAAAGCACAGAATAAGACTTTCGTTGATTTGTGGTTAATGATTTCCACTTTCACTTATTTTCTCAGTTGGAAGTTTGATTTGATTTTTGATCAATTGATTAAGTGGAACCGAATTGTAAGAGTTCTTGTACAATTTCTCCACATTTGTGGATAGTTTTTCAAATTACGCCAACTTTGATAGATTTATTGCTAAAGATTCGGAAAATGATCAGTTATTTCAGATATGTGAAAAATTTAATAAAACAAAGTACACTTCCTTAATGAAAATAGCTTAAGAAACAATATAATGAACACCTGGTGTGTCATATAAAAAAAAATTTCATCTACACTGAGAAACCGTATGCGATCAATAGTTATTAGCTTCGACATAAAATCGTTGATGCCCATTCCTTTTTTAATGAAGCAAAACATTTTTTATCAATATACCATCATTTTGAAATTGTAATTGAATAATGTGGGTGGACAAATTTTTTAAATTTGAACTGACGAGGCCGTTACTCCATGAAAACTATTTTTGAATCCTAAACTTTTCGTTAAAGTTGGAAGAATTATTATTATCAGTATAGAATTTTGAAAATGTATTTCTCAAAAACATTGTTTAAGGTTGAATATTGACAGCAGAGATGATCAGTGTGTTTTTGGCATGAAAACATTTTTCAAACGGATATATTTAATAATAAGTGATAATAGGTTCTTAAAATTAGTGCTTAACGATTATACTTCGAATACAATATGATTGATACTAAAAATCTTTGATTTGAAGTTCATCGAAAATGCCTGGTTACAACTTTTCTTTTTCAAGTCAAGCAAATGTTTTCGAGAGATAGGTGAGATAATAAGTGGTGGGTTAGATTTCGATCTTGATTAACTAAAGGCAGATTTATTGCAATTTACTATCCAACAATCATTGATCCATTAGTGGCCACATCTTCTGGATTCAATGGTTATTTTTTTTTCGGCTGTCCCACGTAATGCCCCAAGTAATATTTAGATTTTTTTCTTCAGTAACAGAACATACTTTACACTTCTTTTACTGCTATCAACGAAAAGACGTTGATCATTTTGTTTAAATTTCTGTAAACTGTTTGTATGTGTAACTGTATGTTTCAATATAAATTTGTTGAATTTGACCAGTCCGAACAACTTAGTTCCGTTGATGAATCTTTGCTAAAATTTTGGTAAGCAAGGGTGTAAGCAATGCATTAGAAATAAATGAGATTTGGTTACGAAGTATGGTAACTGAACACCCCAAATAGGTATCTTATAAATTATGAGATTTACCAAGGCAAAAACCCTAATGATAATAGTGAAAAATGCGTCGCTACATTGGTACAAAAGATTAATTCCTTTCCCTTGCATCTATTTATAAGCATTGAACTTTTACATTAATTCCGTAACTGTGGATATTTTGGATCTGAAAACATTCGCAATAACACAATACCAATAACATACATTGCCTCAAAACAACAAATGCTTAAGATGCCCCTTGTGGCTCATAATTACAAATTGGATAACAAGAAAAAATAATAATTATTATATGGATGGAAAATTCGTGGCAGTTGCTTTTACAGCTTTTGGATCAAAATCAAAAGTGAAAGTAGAAAGATACGCTCAACAACTAAAAGAGAAAATAAGTGAAAATATCACCTCCAATTATAACAAATACACGGTTGTAGAATTTCAGTTAGAGGAAGAAAGTGGTGATGATCTATAATTACTTGGTCGATTTATATTTCGGTTCATAACTTGGGGTAGCTAATGAAAATTGGTTCAGACATTTGTCAACGTGATTTTACAAGCCACAATGTGCAGATAACTTTCAGTCTCTTGGTTTGACTGGATGGAAACGATTATTTGATTGAATCTTGCCAACTTCATAGATGTGTAAGAAATGCTTGTAGTAGCACCATAAGAACTCAACGCTCCGAATATAACGTCGGATTATGCATTCTTCGTTTCAGACCATTTACACTGTTTCAAAATGAAAAGTTTTTCATGTTTTACAATTTTTATTGCTAAATAAAACTTTAATTCAAACTTTAGCACTTTTATTCTTGTACGCCACTAACAACAAGCGAATTCATACGATCACGGTACTTCTCTCTCCTTTGCACGTGTAAAATAAGTTGAGAACATTTCTTCCATTTACATGCCGCATTAGAAAAAGTTCTTGTACATATGAAAGAAATCACAGAATTTGAAACAATTTAGGCGCTAAAGGGTTAAATATAATAATAAAAATCTCATAAAATTATATAAGAAGTAGATATTTGTTCGGTAGTGTAATCTTGAAAATGGCAATCATTCAATCACATTTGGTGACCTCTGTTAGGAGTAAGTGCCTTCCCAGTATCTACAATTATAAAATGTAATGAGTTAACGTTGCCATTTATATGGTAGTGTACCTAAGCTGAGAAAAAGATGTTATCGAAAGTTATACACCTTGCATTTCGTCATCAAAGTCTCAGAGTTGTTTCAACGCTGTAATGCCAATATAATTTGAATTGTGTATACAATGGCCTTTGTGTTGGATGTAATTCAAAGATTGTGTTGTGGACTCATTAAGGACACTAAAATCGTTTACATGTAGTGTTACCGTGTTCACTATGTTTTCTAACCACAGATCGCTCTAGGCTCCTCCGGCCAAACGTGTTACCGATTCACTATGCTTTCAAACCATAGATCGCCCAGTAGGTTCCTCCGACCAAACTAAGCACAGAAAGTACTATGTGTCTACCTGACCCGAGGGTTCCAATATCGGTGCATTTCTCAGATTCTCACTGTCTCTTCCTTCGCCGACCTCATCGAGGTCACATCCTCTCGAAAAACCGTCTGCAGTAGGCGTTGCCACGAGTTGACTCTACAGACAACTCACTCGTCCGCTATATTGCCAAACCACCGTTGTCTACCAGCGAACCACTTGTTTTATTTAATTTTACATTTACGTCTACAACGGGTGTTTGTGTGAAGCATCGACGGTTTTCTTCGTATGTGTGACCCCATCCTGGTAGCAGTAGAGACTCAAGGTTCCTCGAACAAATCCTTTAGTTTTCCGTTTTCGCCTGGGTCGGTCATTTGAACCCCTCATGTAGAATTTTCCCACTCAGTTCTCTATTATTCCAACTATTATAGCATAATTGGCGTTCTGTGAATTTTAATGAGAATCTTCTGGCGGAAAAACTTTATTTGGATAGTACTCGTGAATACCGATTGTACGTTGTACTCTGATGAACGGCACCACATGGTCATTATTCACATATTAAGAGAGTGTTAGGTTCATCTTGTACTATAATTCGAAAATCAGCAGATATGAAAATATAATTCCCTGATCTGAAAACCAAGATTGTGACCGACAGACTATAACAGTGGTGGTAAGGTAGAACTGGTCTCTCAGTTTCATACACTGTAGTTTGGATGTTATTTCCAAATTGATGTATATAAAATAACACCGATGTTGTAGACCCTGTAATATTGATAGGTAGGACCGAGGAATAATTTTCCCAATTATTGAAAGGTTATCCTTGATAAACGTAGATTTACCAAGGTCGTCATCTTCTTGAAGTTTTTGAATCCAAATGTAGTAAATATAGTGATCTTAAATACTTACTATTATTTTTATCAGCCAATGTTATTAAATGATCCAAATTTGCTTCACTCGTAAGTCTACTGCCTACTCTTGTTCCCAATTTCGATACTCTCTCATTTTCTTTTAGGCGTAATCCTTTTGGTAGCTGCCGTGAACAACCATTACCAAAATTGGACTTTGAATTTTCAAGTAGCATTCTTGTCATTGCGTTTCTTGTTTCCTTTGGTAGAGAGATTGATCCTAATTCTTCATTGGAAAGATTACGAAGGCAGATCTCTAGAAAAATATCTCTATTACGTTTAATGTGTAATTATTATTCCATTGAGATATTTCGAGAATATCCCTGTAGATGGAGCCTGAGGAAATAAAATTTGTCTTTCATTTCCGATATTGTTGGATCTGTTCATTTATATTAATTATACTTCGATCTCCGATATCTGATTTAGTATATTTGGCGAGCATAACATTTTTGGTTATCTTCACTTCGATAATATGTATGGAATTCTCGCTTAACACTTGGTGAAATATAATTAATAAATGATTGGTTTATCACTCGGCAAAGGTTTCACAAATATTTATTAAAAATACTCGACATATGTTTCGGGTTGTTAGCTCATTATCAAGAGTAATACAATACTAAATTCAAAATGGGGGATTTCACTTATGTATAACGGCATTCACAACAGGAGCTAAATTGAAGTCTATTCAGTCGTTGCAAATTGGCTGGTTTTTCCTATGAGCCGACGTAATTTCAATAATCTCCAAGATGTTTATCCTTTTTCCTTCATTACCTGGATGTATGAGTTCGATATTCTCGAAATCTATGAAATGATTTTTGTTGATGCAGTGGTACGAAAAACCCATAGAATTTTTATTTTGGAGAATAGATCTTTTATGTTTTTCATCTCTTCACGATGCATCTTCCGGTTTGGCCTATATAGAATGTCTCACATTCACTGCAGTGAATTTTATATACTCCGTTTTTTATCCAATAATTTTGTTTTATCTTTATTATTAACTAACAATGAACCCAAATTCTTTTTACTAGTGCTGATGGTGTTAATATATAGACATTCTTTATAGGCCAAACAGGAAGATGCATCGAGAAGAGAGTTGAAGAACATCAACAAAAATCATTTCATAGATTTCGAGAATATCGAACTCATGCATCCAGGTAATAAAGGAAAAAGGATGGACATCTTGGAGATTATTCAAATTACGTTCGCTCATAGGAAAAACCGGCTAATTTGCAACGACAGAATAGACTTCAATTTACCTCCTGTTGTGAATGCCGTTATACATAAGACAAACGCCTATTTTGAATTTAGTATTGTATTACTCTTGATAATGGGCTTACAACCCGAAACATAGGTCGAGTTTTTTCAATAAATATTTGTGAAACCTTTGCCAAGTGATAAATCCATCATTCATCTTTATTCAGAGTTTATATCAGAATGAAAGACGTATTATTTCGGATATACAATAATTTGATTTGATTTAGTAAAGTCGTTCGACCAGTGTTATGTCCTATTCCGTACTTTTGTTAATAGTATTCTTTACTTTTCATTGCATTTCATATATAGGATATAATTAACTTGATCCATGAAACATATGTATAAAGAGGATTCTAATGATCATTTCTCAAACTTGATGAGATTAGTTTTTACTAATTTCAGCTGAAATTCTTATGGCTAAGTCTTGATTACTACTAAATTTTTAGAAGATGAACAATTTGTTTTCTCTTGTTGTATGGCTCCTTCAAAGTTGCACTGTTTACTATGTACATACGAGGGTTCTTCAAGAAATACTCAGAAAATATAGCAAAATATAATTTGGGTAAATTATGTGTGGTAATTTCACATAATTCCCTCTAAGCATATACTCTTTCTTCAAGCCTCTCGTCAACTACTTTATGTGTTCTGAAAAGGAGATTTTCTGAATAAAGTAGTCTGTTTTGGTGATGAAAACTTGTTTGACGAAAACTGTTGGTCATTGAGCCATTTTTTCAGGTATGGAAATAATCTTGTAAGAGAGAAATAATATGAATAGGAACAATAGACTGTAGTTTCTTTCTCATTTGAACTCGTCGGTATTGCAAATCTATTCACACCCAGCTAGACTGAAACTAAACCCTGACCTTATTGCTCCTATTCATAACATCTGCCTAAATAGTATTTCGGTTATTGTGTTGTTGTTAGCGATGATAATGATGAGCGGAGAACTAGCTCCTTCAAGGCGAAATACTCAACAATCTAGAATTCAAATAATCAAGTAGGTAGCATGAACGAATCTATAACTTCAACAGTTCGTAGATCATTAAAAAGTTCATGAACCTAATTTTATGGATTCCAATTTATCAGACATCCATGTCCTTGTAGCTGGCAATGCGTTATAAACAAAAAAAAAACGGTATGCCCAAAAACTCTTTCAAAATTGAACTTTGCAGGGTACACGAATATTCTCTTCAATCCCTAGAAGACTACGTGATACAGGAAGTTTTTAGTTTTTAGCAAAATGAGTCAGAAACTAAGAATGTCAGAAATTAAGGATACTTTTTTAGATTCAATGGCTCAAGCAACGGAACAAGCAGGAAGAAAATTAGGAATTTTCTGATTCTGCTTAGTGTACCAGCATTCCTGTCAAACTCCAGAAGATTGCGTGAAGCAGTATGCGTTTAGCCGAATATTTGTGCAAAAAGAGTTTTGCAGTAATGTCAAAAATCAAGGAAGCTGTTTAAGAAGATTGTAATAGAAATAAAAGTTGGAAATTTTCTTAATTCTTATCATATTTAGTTATGAGGATTTTTGGTCAATATTTTAAATATCTTCACCATATTTAACGTGTAGAAGTCCACTTTTCTCGGGATTTTCCTTTTGAGAATAACCTTCTGCCCGTGAAACTTACAAAATCTTATCAAAACTTTATTATTCGATGGCGACATTTTGTTTGTGGAAGAAGCTGAATACTATCTGATGAATTTCATGCAAATTGTGTGAGGAAAATATAAGAGCATCCTACATTCAATCAATGTATATATAGGAATCATTCGTCATTATTTGATTGGAGCTTTGCTTTTATCGAAATGCGGAATTCACAAAACTTACTAAGAAAAATTGTACTAATTGTTGTCCTAGTGGAATTGCACCGCAAGCTCTCTAGATTCATTAATTGTAGGGGTGAATCACTCCCTCTAGTTACATCAGTGTACTTATTCGTCTCCATAATTTCCTGTCCGCTGTTTTTTTCTTCCATCTTGTGACTCCTGCCCTGGTAAGGTCCTCTTCAACTTCCTACAGCCATTTCGATCTTGGTGGGCCTTGTCCTTTCCTTGGTCCCGGGTCCCATTGCAGCATTGTAAATATTGTTACTCCTTCACCTGTCCTCCATACATGCCCTAACCATTTTACTCCCCGCTCTTTAATTTTTTCTACAGCATCTTCATTCTTCATGATTTGGTTGATTTCTTCGTTCGTATATATTCTACCGGGTGAGTCAATAAGGCGAGGAACTTCTATATCTCGGAAACTATTTGAGATAGAAGCAAACTTTTTTCTGATTATTGTTTTATAAGTATGTTTGCATTCTTTGAAATTATTTTCGTACATACAGGGTATTCCATTTTTGCTCCAAGGACAAACATCGACTTTTTTTAAATAGCACGCCCTGTATTTTCTATGATATTCTGATTACAATTTAGATGCTCCCTTTGACGATATCTGTTTTGTGCCCAAACAAATATCAGTAGATTTTAAATTAATTAAAATATCGATGATTTCGGAAATTTGGAAGTTTTTTCAAAAGTTCTCAAATGCTTCATTTCGCATAATTAACGCATGATATTTTTTTTCTTGAGGTAAAAGTGTTGTACCTTATTATCAAATGAAGAAAAAAAAAATTTTATACCGAGTGTTCCTAGTAACCCGGCGATAATGAAATTTTTCAAACATGAAAATACTTTTTTTCCAAATGTAATACCCTGTATCTTTCTCACGTGTTTGGTTCCTACTCGAATAAGCTTTACAACGATACCTTTTTTTCAAAAATCCGATGGAGATTTCCCAGAAAATTTCGAAATTAGTGTGAGGTTTAGGAATTTCTTGCAATAAACATGCTGTTGATGAAATGCAGACATTGAAATATGCAAATTTCAACAGAAAATTAGATTCTTTGCTGTTCAATGAAACATCAATGCTCTCAGCTCGAAATTTCTTCTCAAGAAAAGATTCATTTGCGATATTATCATTTGTGCTCAGAGCTAAGTCTTCACTTAATTGAAATTACTCAGTTCGAAATTATCTCAATAAATGTTCAAAAAGTCAAAATATCAAGAAGATCGAGAATTTGGAAGGTTTTTCAGAACTTCTCATAATCTTCATTCCGTATCATTTGAGTGTGACAATTATTCTCTGAAGAAAATATGTTCCTCATCATCGAAGTAAGAGATCAACTGTTTTTCTTCATACCCAGTGTTCTTGGTGATCCAACGAAAATAGAATTTTTCGAGATAAAAGAACTTTTTCCTAAATGTTACCCTGTTCTTTTCACTGAACTTGTATTACTTTTACAATTGCCCAAAATATTCCGGAATTATCATTAAGAAACGAAATTGAACAGCTTGTCGTGAATGAAACATCCACTGAAATGGATGCAAATCAAAATCATAAACACCAATTTAATTCTATTTCAATAAGTTTTCAAATCAAATCAGATGTTCGAAATGTCCCCCATTTTGACGAATAGATTCTCGAACACGTTTGTTAAATGATTCGGTCACTCTCTGGAGAACATTCGGCGTTATACTCCTAAATGCTTCTGTAATTCTCTCCATCATATTTTCCCTGGTTGTTGGAGGGTCTCGATAAACCCTCTCTTCAACATACCCCCACAAAAAAAATCCAATTTATTCAAGTCCGGAGACCTAGGAGGCCATCCTACAGGACCCCCACGGCCTATCCAATTGACCTCAAACCTATCATTTAAAAAATCGCGTACATTACCACTGTAGTGTGCTGGTGCCCCATCGTGTTGGAACCACATATTGTTTTTTATGTTTTGGGGAACATTAATAAGCAAATATTCTTGAAAAAAAAGGGTCCAATCACATAATCATCAATTTTACCACCCCAGACATTTAGAGACCAACGATGTTGGTAGTCAACAGTTCTCATGAAATGAGGATTTTGAGTATCATAATAATGAAAATTATGCCGGTTCACCAATCCATTCTTATGGAAGGTGGCCTCATCAGAGAAAAGTACCTCACTGAAAATATATGATGATATTCACTTCATTGAGTACACGCTTAGCTCTCTCATTCTTCTCATATCCAACTTGTACAGTTCTTTCAAACCTTTCCTTCAGTCTCTCGAATGCCTCTTTCCTAGGATGTCTAACTGTTTGGGTAACGTTGGGAATAAATATGTGACACCAAAAAACCATTCCTCTCACCTTCTCCCAAACAATAAATCATATTAATTAACTCTTCTTGTCTTTTTGTCTCATTCTAGTTGCTACTAAGAAGTAGTCTGAGTCTGCGCACGCTCCTCTAAAAGTTCTCTATTAGTGAGGTTTTTTTTCTCTGGTTTACAAGTATGTGGTCAATTTGTGTGTTGGATCTATTATCAGGTGATACCCACGTCATTTTGTGTTATTTCTTGTGCTTAAACATGGTGTTGCTTATCATCATACCCTCTCTTGCCGCCACGTCTCATAGCTTTTGTCCATTATCATTTTTTTCTTCATGTAAGATATGTCTACCCGCTATTCCCACTAGGTAATCTTCCTTTCCAATTTGAGCATTGAAATGTCCCAGCATTATGAAAACATCTCGATTTAGTATCTTTTCTATATCCTTTTCAATTTTTTCGTAAAAAAGTTGTTTATCCTCTTTGCATGTACTTTCAGTTGGTGCGTATACTCCAATCGTAGGTGTGCTATTCGTTTGATAATGGGTACAAATTCCATAATTTTTTCTCTCGTTTTGTCTATTACTACAAAAGCAACGCCAAGTTTGTTGTTGTTTGTTATCTCCGGAGTACTGTAGTATTAAGTTCCTCTTTTTTATTGTTCCTTGTACCTTCCATCGGATCTCTTGAATTGCTGTCACATCTAAATTATATCTTTTCAGCTCCTCACCTATTTCATTCAGTTTTCCGGGTTCTACCGTTGTTCTTACATTCCAGGTACCGATTCTGATTTGTTTTTTCTTTTCTATGTTTCTTCTTTTAACGTTTTTCTCCCTTAAATTTTTCGTTTTACCTCTTCTTGTTATTTCCTTGGTTTTCATTCCACTGCCCTCAGTCGTCGCCATGTTCGTCCCCAATTCATCCGTTATTGATTTGATTAGTTTTTTGGCTTTTCATCCCTATAGAATTCTGTCCACTTCACGTGGCTGGGTGATCTCATGCTCAAGCTTTTTCTCCGTGCTTTCTTTTACTTTTGTTTTCTTGGTCATTCTTCTCATTGACTGCCTTTTGCAATCGATTAATCCGGCCTACTTCATCATTTTGTTAGAGCTATAGAACCCTTCAAGGGTTATTAAGCTTAACTTTAATAAGTACAGCAATAAATTACATTTTATCCTATGGTAATAGTGACACTTTTTGAAATATATGTATACACAAGTGTATATCACTTCATCATTGATAATTAGTTTGTCATATTTAATCAGTGCTCGTTGACCTTTATCTCTTGCTTCCATCATAATCTTGAAGAGGTATTTTTGCTAGTGCAGTATCTCTTTTGAGTTGTCTTCTTTAATATAAATCTTCGTTTCTTTGAGATTAGCACTGGTCTATTTGTTTTTTCTGGTTTACCTAATCTGTTTACTTCGTTTATCTCTTTGTCTATATTGATTTCTATTCGCATGTCTAACATTACTTTCTTAATTTCTTCGATGAGTTCCCGTGGGCCTTCATTTATACTTTCCTCTAATCCCAATATTAATAATAATAATATTATGTTTTTCTTCCTGAGCTCTGTTTCTAATATTTCTATTATTTTTTTTGTTGCTCCGAGATCTTATCTTTAATTACACGGTTTTCATTTTTGATATCTTTTTTTTCATTTGAGAGCCTGCAGATTTCATTTTGCGGCCCATGCAGCTTTTCCTTCGTTCTGGTGTTTCTCTCCTCTGCAATATAATTATCACTCAATAGATCGTACAGGGATCATAGGTGTTCTAGGTTTCTAGAACTCAATTTTGAGTCCATCCTAGGATCACGGTTTAATTCAATATATAATTCGAATGAACTGATAAACAGAATAATAAATTGATCTGATGACATTTGAAATAATCCTGGTGGTTGCCAATACGAAAAATTGCAGAACCTAAAAGAATTTTCGTATAAGAGAAAAATAAAATTATTTCAATTCAGATTGTCATTGACGCTATGGAGTCAATGTATGGGGTTGATAAAGGGAGCATCACTTCAAAAAATTTAGTTCTCTGTAATTCTTTTAAATAGGTCAGAATACCAATCGAATCTAAATTGCACAAATAAGCTCCATTTTTCATTCCAGCCAAGCTTCTCGAAAATTAATTGAGGAAGAGAATAATAGGAGCTGAATATTTTTTTCGAAATTTCAATCTCTTTTTCCTCATAAATAAGGAAGAAAGAGAGGAAAACTACCTGAGAAAATCCCCTGTATAATGGCAAAATGGACGAACTACTCCAATATATTCTGTATGAAAAAAATAGTACCAGAGGAAGTCCAAGAGGAAGCTGAATATCATGGGCCGTAAAGCTGAGACAATGACATGCAAAATTATTGGTTAGGTAGAACTAGATCAGATAATTAACACTACAATCAAAATAGCAACGAAAATCTCTATCATTAATTTGTTATTGAAAAATGACATTTTATGTTAACAAAAATGACATACTTCCTGAATACTATTTCACATATGTTTCAGTCACTATAGTTTTTTCATAATTCATTGTTGAAAGGCACTCAATTTATAATTTTCTAAAAGAGAAATATGTCACAGTTATGATATAGTCGAATGACATAGACCATATCGTACCATTAGACTTACGGCGAACGGAACAACAAAATTCCTTTTTTCTTGCGACCTCTTGGTTTGTCTTAGTGAATTACTTGACCACAAAAAAATTGATGCATTTCCATTTTGTGATATCTCGCAAACCGTTTCACCAAAATAATTCCATTTTTTCTTGTTTTGAAGAACAAATAGTCGGAATCGTTTCCGATTCATTCAATCGACACGAAACTCAGGCGTACATTTGACAAGGCATAGACCGTCAATGTTTTCATTTCAAGATTTTAATGAAAAATAGCCGGAGATACAAAGCTGCAAACCATCAATTTCTGATGTTTTGAAATGGAACCACAGAGCCACTCAGCTTTTGATGTCATTCTCATGAATACACAAAGTCAGCTCCGTCAATAATAAACCAAGATTTCTTTAAAACGCAGATAACACCTGAAAAAATGCAAGGATTATGGTCTTCGTCGAAGATAATCAAAGCCAAACATATACTGCAAGATCTATGGGTTTACCACAAATCTCAGTGAAAAGAGCAGTTGAAACACACCATACAATAGACCAATGTTGACAGCCGACTCAGGGCGTTCTAAAGAGACCAGTCAGCAGGATGATCGCTTTATTCACCTGCAATCATTTAGGAATAGAGGGAAAACAGCAGGAGCTTCATGCGATCACCTTCGAAAAGTGAGAATGACTGCAGTCTACAAAGAAATGGTCATCTTTAGGATTTAAATCACGAAGGCTAGGAACAGCACCCAGACTTTTAGCGATTCGTAATATGGCTCGACTAGAGTTTGCTAGAAGGCATGAGAGCTGAAATGTGGAAGATTGGTCAAAAATTCTATTATCAGATGAGTCCAGGTTTTGTGTTTACTTAATGATGGCCGGGAAAGAATTTGAAGTGGAAACGGGGGAAAGTATATGGCGTAAATGTACACAGAAATAGTGAGTTTCTTCGAACGTAGATCAATACATAAATTAAATTAATATTCAAAAAGAATATGTCCTTCCTGTTGTGACCGTGATTAGTGAAGCATTTCAATTTATGCAGGACAATTCTCGTCTACATATTGCAGGGGTCGTTTGTCAGTTTCTTGATAACGCCGGAATAGAATAGATGTGACCATCTCAGAGTCCGGTTCTGAACCCAATTGAGCACCTTTGGGATGAACTTTGGAGTAAAGTTCGGGGGCGAGGAATGCAGGAAAACTTGCTAATGCCGAGTTAATGAGTAGAGTAGAATAATATACCCCAGAATACTATTGAAAATTTAATAGGGAGTAGACTGTTTTTGATGCTGACTGTTCGATCAAGACGGAAAAACGCAAGATATTAGTACGAATTTGGCATTGCTGTGTTGTTTTTAATTTTTTGTGGTTTTAGTGATGAAATTTCAAGGTTGTTGTATCTTAATTTTTTCGTATTTAGTTTTGTTGAGAGTTCGAAATTGTTGCATTTTTATTTTCCTTTACTTTATAGATTTGGAAATTAAGTAATCCTAATTTTCTGTGGTTTCGTTTCAATACTTCAAGAATGGATGGTTGAATTGGCAGCCAATTTTTTGAATGAAATATTGAAATAGAAAAAAATGGAGAGATAAAATATTTGTTTTTCTCTAGAATGGGAAGAATAAAATGATTGGCAAATTCTGTGAGCCAGCTGGAAGTTGGCTGAAGAAAAGGATTGGCGGTCTATGCCTCTTCTCATCTACTCCGTTGAGTTTCATGTCGAATGAATGAATGCGTAACAACCCCTAATGTTTGTTCCTCAACACAAGCAAAATTTGAATCAACTCACCATTTAATTGTTCGTCTGAAACTCAACCAATTCTTTATTTTTTCCATTTATGTTGCTAGTTTCATATAAATCATAATATCTTTATTTTTCTGACTTCAAAAAAAATTTTTTCACAACTATGCTGTTGTATTGGTGTATTGCAACAATAATCCCTTTGCGAGTATTGTTGACAAACCATATAAGTGTTTTAAAATTTTGTCTTCTTTCTCTCCTCCACTAAATGATTGTGCATCACTATAATTTGTAGAATGGCGATATTGCCGTTTTGATTCAGATGTAAAATCAGCAGAAAATACAGAAAGAAGGATCTAATAGAAATTGAGTAGAACGTGAAAATAGATGATGATACCTTGCTTAATGTTTTGTTCCTTTTCAGGATCTTCAACACTAATTCGCATATAGTTCTTCTTAGATTGATTTATCATCAATTTATCAATATTGCAGCATTGTTCCCGCCCTGAATTTTTTCGCTTAGCGAATTTGTCGAATCGTCTTATTTTCTCCTTTATGAATTCAGAGGTAACTATATTCCTTGTCTCAGCCTTACTCCATGCTTCATCATCAGGGTAATCAAGATTTTTGCAGCACTAAAAAATCAAAAGATAGAAATTTTTATGGATGTTAGATGGAAGTTAGAAATACGAGATGATCATTGAATTATTACCGAGTCAGAGTAGGTAATCCTAGTGATTCTGAAATGAGTACTTGGAGGAGTAATACATGCAAAAGTCTCAACAATCAATTTGAAATGGAAGAGTACAAGAACTTAACAAGGTTTTCGTATTCCATTAAACAATATAATTAGCTAATAAGCATACAGGGATATCCACCGGGACCGCCCGTTAAAAACTTTTTAAGTTCCAAATTACAATATCAAGCTGGAATTCTATACGCGGCCATAACTAGCGATTTCCAATTGAAGTGAAATATTTTCGAAGTGATACCATTTCCGGTTATACCGGAAGTGGGTCATCACTTTGTTATTTCAAATGGCAATCTAACTTTTTTATTATACATCTAGCACCGACATTTGAGCAAGGCATAAAATACCCAAGTTGTTGGCTCTTATCTGTCAAAACTTTCGACAGATTCAATTATTTTTGTTATAAACTCGATTTTTGAGGAACATTTAAAAAAATTGTAGCTCGTAGATCTTTTGCACTACAGACACAATTTTTGCTTGGGTGGATAGAAGAGGGATCAAGGAATTTTTTAAGCGATCTACACATGCCAAATGTTTATTGCGTTGTTTTGTATGATTTTTTTAATTTGGCATTTTTCGAACAGAAATAACTCAATTTTTTCAAATTGCACGTGCCAATTTTTATATCGCCATCAGATGAAGCGTCAAATTTCAGATGGAATTGTATAAGCATGTACTATACCCATCTCTTATAGTTCCGAAATAATTTGGGAATATATTGAATTTTGATGATTTTGCAAGAACTAATAGAGAATGCTTTGAAATATTTGAATCAAGTAGCTGAACTGGCTACGCTCACCTGACAGGTGCATAAAATTAATGTACTTGTCAGTTCGTTCATTCGAATTTAATATTTCAACAGAAGAATTGTCGTTATTTCTGATTGAAAATATCCAAAAAATACAACACATTTGGAATAGAATCACTGGTTATTCAAACGAAAATATATTTAATCTTTTTTTAATTCATTTTAGAATGTCAAAAAGTAGTGGGTAGAAATTGCAGGCAACTCCATAACCAATTTCCAAATTTACCGTCTATGAGTAAAATAAAATTTTGAAGCATTAGAAGCAATTTTCTACAATTCGGATGAATAAAATTGTAGGAACTAAGCGAAAACCAATCATCGAAGATAATTACATTAATACGAATAAATGATAGCAAACATCATAGGAGAAAACTAATTTACGATCTGAATAAATGTTCAATATGGGCCCCGTTTTGCTCGATACACTTGACAGCTCGTTTACGAACATGATGAGTTACCCTCCTAGTTTCCTCAGGATCAATATTAGGAAAAGCATTATGAATGCGCTCTAGTAACTCTTCTTCACTTCTTACAGGAATAAGATACACTGCACTCTTGTTTTTGCCCCATAAATAAAAATCAAGGGGCGCCAGGTCCGGAGAACGCGGAGGCCATAAAGTTTGTCCTTGATTACCCCATCATCTATCCTCGAACATTTCTGTCAGCTGCCGATCTACAGCTCGTATTTTATGTGCTGGTGCACCATCCATTTGGTAATAGCAATGTTAAGGGGTGATCCATCTAAAAAATTTGCTAATGTTCCTCTCAAAATTTCCAGGTATCTTTGTCCATTAAGATTTTCCTCATAAATGTGATAAGCCAACAAATCATTCATTAAAATTGCAAAAACGTTCAAACTGAATTTATTTTGGAAATCAATAACCTCAATGAAATGTGGATTTTCTGTGGCCCAAAAATGTCGATTTCTCCTGTTGGTTATTTCACTTTCATTGAACTTGGCTTCATCAGACCATATAATTTTTGCAGAATTGTCTCATCTTCCTGAAGCCGAATGAATAAATTTTCACAGAAATTTAGCCGCTTGGGAAGGTCAGTTGGTTTCAATTTTTGTAGTCTAATAAAAGAATACGGGTGCATGTAATGTTTCTTAAGGATCCTTTGAATAGAAGTATAACTCAATCCAATATCCATTGATGCTGACTTAATGGACGCATGTGGATTTCCACGAAAATACGCTAGCGTATTAATTTGATTGTCGTCGTCCTCGAGAATTGGTTTTCTTTTAGTTTCTATGTATTTTGTTCCCCCAAATTGCAGAAAATTGCTTCTAATCCTCCGAAATTCTGTTTTACTCATAGGCGCCAAATTTGGAAATTGGTTATTGAATTACCTGCAAGTTCTATCCACCACTTTTTGACATTCGTCATGAATTAAAAAGGGATTAAACATATCCTCGTTTGAATAATCAGCCATTTTATTATCAATCTGGTGTTTTTCAAAAATTTTCACTTCAAATTACCTAAAATTCTTGATGAAATATCAAATTCTAATGAACGAAAAGACCAGTACATTAGCCAGATCAGTTACTTGATTCAAATATTTCAAAGCATTTCTCTGTTAGTTCTTGCAAAATCATCAAAATTCAATATTTTCCCAAATTATTTCGGATCTATAAGAAATGGGTATAGTGCGTGCTGATACAATTCCATCTGAAATTTGACGCTTCAGCTGATGGCGATATAAAAATTAGCACCTGCAATTTGAAAAATTGAGATATTGCTGTTTGAAAAAGGCCAAATTGAAAAAATCATACAAAACAACGCAATAAACATTTGACATGTGTAGACTGCTTAAAAAATTTCTGATACGTCTTCTATCCACCCAAGCAAAAATAGTGTCTGTTGTGCAAAAGATCTACGAGCTATAATTCTTCTAAATGTTCCTCAGAAATCGAGTTTATAACAAAAATAATTAAATCTGTCAAAAGTATTGACAGATAAGTGCCAACAACTTGGGTATTTTATGCCTTGCTCAAATGTCGGTTCTAGATGTATAATAAAAAAGGTAGATTGCCATTTGAAATAACAAAGTGATGACCCACTTCCGGTATAACCGGAAATGGTATCACTTCGAAAATATTTCACTTCAATTGGAAATTACTAGTTATGGCCGCGTATAAAATTTCAGCTTGATATTGTAATTGGAACTCAGAAAGTTTTTAACGGACGGTCCCTGTGGATATCTCTGTATATAGTAAAATTGAAAATCTTCAAAAAATGATTTTCTTGAAATACTATATGAATTCAGCCATAACTATTTGGTAGTTTAGCATGATTAAAAGAGGAATGGAATTTTTACTATAATTCTAACAACGAAAAATAAATTTATGGAGCTTTTTAACAGTACGCAGTTAAGTACAAAGGGCTGTTGGATTTATAAATGGCTCATTATTGAATATGGAGCAATTAGACACTATTTAAAAACT
Source organism: Cryptolaemus montrouzieri (assembly GCA_013387265.2). Classification (NCBI taxonomy): domain Eukaryota; kingdom Metazoa; phylum Arthropoda; class Insecta; order Coleoptera; family Coccinellidae; genus Cryptolaemus; species Cryptolaemus montrouzieri. The sequence goes on from JABFTP020000062.1 coordinate 43,615,304, forward strand.
TTTAAAAGAGAGTCAGTATTTAAGTTCGTCGAAAATTTGGGATTCATGTCGTTGAAAAGCAAGTTGAAAGTTTCAACTGACTTTAGGTAATTTAGTTTTCTACATTTTGATTAATTAGTAGCATTTACAAGTTATCAACACTTTAGAAAGGGTGACCATTTTAGATGCAGCGGTTAGCCAATGTGTTGTGTTTAGTTTTGATGAATGAAGTTTTATATTCTTTATATCTAATTCAGAAGGTACGGCCAATTTCGTCTATGTAGAAATTGTGAGAGTCTGGCCAAGAAAACTCCTGATTGATTTAATTTCTTGATAAGATCTTTAGCGTTGAATAGGAGTTATGACAATTCATTTTGTGATGGCCACAATAAGTCTTTGGTCGTATGTCATTCCCCAGCGCCATATTAATGACTAGCTTCAGAAAAGGTATGGCATAAATGTGTGAACCCTAAAACATAGCTGTGTTTTAGCTTAGAATAGTAAATTTATTGGGGGATTAATCTGCCCTTAACACGATTATCGAATGGTTTATTATCCCAGCAAACAAGGGGTATCACATGTTAAATTTGCATTTTAGGAAAACTCGGTTGGTACCAAAAATATAATGACATGGTCATCACGTTTCCCTGACTTGACGCGACTATACATATTTCTTTCGGGTTATATTGAAAACTTACTTTACTAGGGAATCAGTCACAATTTAGACGAGTAGAAAAGGAATTTCAGGGAATGCCTTGTTTCAGTAAGCAGTATTCTTATTTTCAATGCCTGCCGTACCATTTCTCAGTGATGTAATTGATGTATTGATAACAATGGCAACTTTTTTGAATACCCCTTAACATTCTGAGGGATTGCTATTACCAAATGGATGGTGCACCAGAACATAAAACACGAGCTGTAGATCGGCAGCTAACAGAAATGTTCGAGGATAGATGGTGGGGTAATCAAGGACTAAATTTATGGCCTCCGCGATCTCCGGACCTGGCGCCCCTTGATTTTCATTTATGGGGCGAAAACAAGAGAGAAATGTATCTTATTCCTGTAAGAAGTGAAGAAGAGTTACTAGAACGCATTCATAATGCTTTTCCTAATATAGATCCTGAGGAAACTAGGAGGGCAACTCATCATGTTCGTATACGAGCTGTCAAGTGTATCGAGCAAAATGGGGCCCATATTGAACATTTATTCAGATCGTAAATTAGTTTCCTTCTATGATGTTTGCTATCATTTATTCGTAATGATGTAATTATCTTCGATGATTGGTTTTCGCTTAGTTCCTACAATTTTTATTCATCCAAATTGTAGAAAATTACTTTTGATGCTTCGAAATTTTATTTTACTCAAAGACGGTAAATTTGGAAATTAGTTGAATTGCCTGCAATTTCTACCCCCTTCTTTTTGACATTCTGAAATGAATCTGATGGCGATATAAAAATTGGCACGTGCAATTTGAAAAAATTGAGTTATTGCTGTTTGAAAAAGGCCAAATTGAAAAAATCATACAAAACAACGCAATTGACATTTGACATGTGTAGATTGCTTAAAAAATTCCTTGATCCTTCTTCTATCCACCCAGGCAGAAATTGTGTCTGTAGTGCAAAAGATCTACGAGATACAATTTTTTTAAATGTTCCTCAAAAATTGAATTCATAACAAAAATAATTAAATCTGTCAAAAGTATTGACAGATAAGTGCCAACAACTTGGGTATTTTATGCCTTGCTCAAACGTCGGTTCTAGATGTATAATAAAAAGGTAGAATGATATTTGAAATAACAAAGTGATGACCCACTTTCGGTATAACCGGAAATGGTATCATATCACTTCGAAAATATTTCACTCCAATTGAAAATGACTAGTTATGGCCGCGTATAAAATTTCAGCTTGGTATTGTAATTGGAATTTAAAAAGTTTTTAACGGACGGTCCCGGTGGATAAGCCTGTATATAGACAAAAAAAATGAAAAAATTTGAGTTGTCTATAACTTGAAAACTGAACCTATTTAAAAAAGTCTGTTCACACCACTGTATTACCTGTAAAAAATTCTGTAAGAATCACTCTTCTTTACCTTGCGTCATGTTAACGGATAACCGAGATACAGGTGTTCTTGAGAAAGATTTTGAAAATCACCCTGTATCGCAAAAACGAAGGAGGCAATGAAAGTATTGTTGACTTCATGTATAATTTCATCAAGAAGTAGCACCTCTTCGTGGAAATTGCGTTCTCATATCTCTATTAGTTTAGAGGTTACCATTCAAGGGCAACGAGTTTGGGACACCTGTACACGATATCTCAAAATCTACATGACCGATTCGTCGAGATTTGAACCTCATGTTTCTTTTGATAATCGTGTCATTAGTCGAAAGGCAGAAATAGAGCAAGTTAGAAGAAAAACAAACATCTAAAACTTGACGTATAACTTCTTCAACAGGGTTTCGTAAGTTATACATTTTTTAAACTTCAAAAACGAAATTTCACTGGACACCCTTTCTCTATTGAAGCTATGAAGGTGAAAGACCCGTCGGTGGGGTTTGGTTTGCGATAGTGTAAGAATCGGAAAAAAATGTTAGACATATAACTCAGACAGACGTATCCAAGAAAAAACCTTCCTGTCTTCCTGTATAAAAAGATTAAAATCTCAGAGGTTATTCAGATTAAGTTCATATTGATTCTAAACAGATTCCATATTAGATTTTAGTTAATGTTATACTCAGATGATTTTACCCCAAAAATAAAAACAGTTGATGTTGTGGATATAGTGAATGCGCTCATTGAAATGACTAATAATTCTTGAAACCGTCCAGAAAGAATTCAATTTCACGGCCATTTTCCTCATCAGAAAATGTTGTCTTTGAAGTAAATAGGAAAATTTATTTCAGGAATTTGCAAAACGTTTTGCTATAAAGTTTATTGTTGGGCTGAAAAGTCCCTAGGATAACACATAGATGGCATTACCAGGATTAAATCCATATGATTTTCTGTGAGTACTAACCTTAAAAATATATGTCTCTGAATCTCCTAGCTACCGAAAAGTTGCTTTGTGAGATATAGCATTTTGAGTGATACAACTTTGATCTTTTGCAAAAATTGAAAATTTTCATTATTTCATTTCAATTTCTATGAGTACTGTGTTGATTTTGATCATTCTCAATTATAAATTAGTGCTAATGGATTACTGGAAAAATAATTCAAAAACATATCTAAACTTGTTTAGAATAAATTAGAATTTTCGATCTTGTGCTTTAATTTCTTGACGCATTGTAGAAGAAAAATACTATTGAAGTCAAGGCATGGCTTGATAAACATTCGGAATCTGTAACAGGAAAAACCATCCATTGAGAAGTGGTTAGCTAAGATTGAGATAATGCACGCAGTAGACGACCGAAAGCATTGAGAAAGCCCATAAAATAATTTTTAATGAACTTAAAATAGAGTTCATTGAGTTAACTGAGACTCTGAAGTTCTCAAAGGACTGCGTACCACAATACAAAAATATTTTTGCATCCGAAATCAGTGCAGACTGGGCGATGCGAGTCCTAACAATCGATCATAAACAACAACGTTGTGATAATTTAGAGCAGTGTCAATCAATACTCAACAGTAGTGCACGAGTTTTAGAGGATATATTACAATGGATGAAACCTGGATTCACCACAACACTCCAGAATCCAGTCGACAGTCAGCTGAAGGACTGGACGAGATAAACCATGGCCAAAGCGTTGGAAGAAGCGGTCGGCTTGCAAGGTTATGGCATTAGTATTCGCATCGATTACCTTAAAAGAAATATTCTTCATAATTTCTCACGAATAATAGGACTCTGTAAATATATAAACCATAAACTGTCAATATTTTAGATTTACGAAAATGGCCACGACATGACCCATAATAGCTAAGTTGCTCAACTATTCTTATTACGTATTTCTGTCTCAAAAAAACCCTCCCCACGCTCGAGCAACTGCCCCAGAAAAAGTATATTCTTCGTCAGCAGACGTATGGTATACTTTTCATTCTGGACATTCTGTCCGAGGTAGAGTTTAATGATTTGTTCACATATAGTCAGGGCTAGACTATCGACAGTGAGTAGTACATATCATTTATGGAACGTTTGAGAGATTGAATCACAAAAAAACAGATTCATTTGAAATAAAATTGAGGTAAAAAAATTCTTCAAAAACAAGCTTTTATTTGAATGCGCTAAAAAGAAAAAAATAAACTTCTGCACTAAAACTTCCTCTGTAAACTTATAATGTCATTTCAAATTTATCACATTTGACACAATTTATATGTTATAATATAAAAGCTTGTCGCGGGATGTAAGTACTCGTATTCACTTTCTCAGTTATAAAATTTTAATAGGCAGCAATTAACAATAAAAGTTTTAGTGTAAAAGTTTATTTTTTTTCTTTTTAGCGCATTTAAATAAAAGCTTGATTTCAAAGAATTTCCTTTGCCTTTATTTTATTTTATACTTTTTAGTTTTCACCTGATAAGTTCCTAAGTTGGCGAGCCCTTTCATTTGATACCCATATTGTAGGAACGAATGAAAAAAAAAATTTCCGCCATTCTTAGTGTTCCGCCATATTGGATTAAAAGTGACCTCACATTATTTTTTCAGTTATCCTTGGCAAGCCCCCATATTGTAGGAGTGCATTAAAAATAATTGGTCCACCATCTTGAGTACGCAGCCATTTTGGATTCATAATGACGTCACACAGCTAATCATGCATTGTCATCCAAACTCAACAAAATTTCAGCTCAATCGGTTGAGGACAAGTGTCTTAAAAATGAGTTGCAAGATTTCACCCGAACATACAAACATATGTGTACATACATGGCAAGTTAAACAAAAGCTTGTAAAAAAAAGTAGTTTCATCAAAACGCTGTAACATAAATCTATAAAAACGATGCCAAAGTTGTACATACCGTATTCTCCAATTTTTATTCATGGAACAATATTCACCTTTCCGTAGGATGTTAAATATCCTTCTCTGAAGTAGCTGGTTTCACGATCCGCCCTTCATAATCACCGTCAACCTGGGCCACACAGCAGCGGTACAGCTCGGTCGGATGTCATGAATAGGAGCAAAAGGCTGCAGTTTCTGTCTCATTTGGCCCCGTCAGTATTGCATACACATTCACAACATCAGGCCAGACTGCCACCTACTCATCTCAATTCGTTGGAGCGTAACGAAACATGTAAATGTGATTGTGCCCTCCACCAAACCGAGACAGAGGCCACCCACCATTGCCACCGGAAAACCATGATAACAAAGGGTAGATAAACAGAAAACTCGGAAAACCAGCTTCTTCAGGGAAGGATATTTAACATTCTACAAATGTCAAATGAGACCGAAATTGCAGTCTATTGCTCATATTCATGACATCCGATCGAAATGTACCGCTGCTGTATTGCCCTGGTTGACGGTGATTATGAAGGTTAGGTTAGTTCAGGTATGAATAAGGAGCGTTAGTCTTTAACAGATCGCTTCCTTGCTGACACGGTATGTAGCGTTGAGGTAAATAGTCGAACTAATATGACTTCTTAAAGTTTTCTGCTTATCTACCCTTTATTCTCATGGTGGCAGTGTGGCGTGATGTTGTGAATGTGTATGCAATACTGACGAGGTCAAATGAGACCGAAACTGCAGTCTTTTGCTCCTATTCATGACATCCGAAATGTACCACTGCTGTGTGGCCCTGGTTGACGATGATTATGAAGGGTGGATCGGAAAATCAGCTACTCCAGGGAAGGATATTTAACATTTTACGTAAGGTTGAATATTGCTCCGTGAATGAAAATTCGTCAATGTGTCTACACATATAGCGATAATTCCGTAATTTGTAATTTTCGATATTGTTCAGAAACAACTAGGTTGAATAAAGAAATAGTTTACTAAATAAATTTGTTTTACTGTTTGGCTACGGACATTTCAGCCCAACCGTTATAATATCTTGCGTGAAAGTACCTTGCCCACTTAGGAAGAAACCTATTTTTACCTTCAACTCTCTCTCTGTACGATCATTTCGACTAAAAATTTAACCATTTAAGCAATGCTACGAAATTTGAAATATGAAATATTTATATTTATTCAACATTTTTGTGGAAGAAATTTGAAGAGTTATTTTCAGATAAGTTTATCTATCTTCTATGACAATTTCATGAAAATCGGTGAGGAATGTTTGCTAACACTACATGTCCAAAGATGGTAGAGGTGGAAAAGATTCTACCATCTGATAGTCTCAAAGTGGAACCAGAATACTAGGAACCTTATGATAAATAAAATGCTGATAAAAAGCTAAAACTTAACTGACAAGGGGCCAAAAAAACCCTTCTTGCAGCTTAGAGAGATGGTACTCCCTTTGGGGTGAGGTGTATATTAAGGGGGTTTACGTATAAGTATACGTAAAAGTATTATGGATCAATAGTGTCTTTAGAATTTTAATCATGATCAAAATAATTACGAATCATTACCCACCGTAATCTATCAGAACTTCCTGATTACAAATTTACTTACCAATGTTCCGTCCCGACAGCTAATTAAATTTTTTTTGTATTCGTCATAGGGACCATGGCTTTCGCTTGAACATATTGGATACTTGTTTTTACCATTGAGTATGAGATTTGATTGTCTCTTCTCTATTTCATCCATACTATCCCTTCCTTTCTTCCGGTAGAACTGTAGAGAATGTGAAATTAAAATTAATTTTTTTTTATTCTTTGAACATCCGAAAATGGACGATATTTACTATTTTTCGACAAGATCTGCATGACTACGACACCATATAATTTGGTGCAGATTGTTGTACCAAGGGTTAGAAACAAACTAGATTGTTCACATCTGCGGAATGCGGGCAGTTGGTAACCGTAGTATTTTGTTTTAGAGCTGCTTCGCAACTGTCGAAGTGGGATAAAGAAGAATAATTTTGAAGCGGAATTCAAGAACTTCATTTATGTTTGAAAATATACTTCTAGATAATTCTGTTTGGCTTGACAGTATGCAATGTTCACGTCAAATATTTAGACATTATGTTGCCATATACACAATAACGTCCAAACTGCTTTTGCCTTTGAGATTCATGAATCATCTATTCCCTCTTTATGAAGAAGCTACAAATAACTTTGTAATAATTTGAAATTGTAGAGCTTGTTAAGCAAGCATTTTATAGAACAGGTTCATTCATATCAGTTTACAAAGCATACGAAACACGGGCTTCTGATCTATTAATGGAATACGTTTTATAGAAGCTGATTTTTGGCCTGCTTCAATAACTGCTAACGAAAAAAATTAAAGTAACACAGAAGATGATAGGATGATGATTAACGAAATCTAGCACTTGTTTGTTTATACACATCCAAATTTATATGGAATCACCCGATATATTGAATATTACCCCAGGGATTCTGGAAATTTTGAAATGAAACGAAATGAAATGAAATGAACTTTATTTTCCTTTTAGTGTATGAACATAGGCCCATAAAGTTTGTAAATAATATAATACCTTCTAATTCTATGACAAATAACTTAAATGAAAGCATATAAAGCGAACCTTGTGCATGGTTTAATCGAAATAAATTCAAAGAAATTTAAAATCACTTGGAGCCAAAAAATCCATAAGAAGAACAAAAGAAAATACAAACAGAAGAAAGTACAAAACTGTCTTACCCAATTTTTAAACCTTTTTTTAGCATACATAGCAAAGATACAGATTTAAGAAAAGCCTAGTGAGCCGATGCATTTTTGAGATCTATTAAATTTGAAACATAGGAGCGAGGTAGAGAAATAATCCAATTCTTCACCTTTATCTTTATCAAACTTGTGACACACTTCTAGACTCCAGAGGTAAATTATTAAAAGTTCTTGGATCTAAGTAATGAAATCATCTTTCTCCCACTGTTTTGAACATTCTTGGCAATTTATAACTAAGAATAGTATACCTGGTACCGTATCTGTTCGACACTGGAGCCTTCGAGGAATTGATAAGTCAGAAGTCTTTGACAGTAAAGTCGTCTTGAATCAAAAACTCGAGCTTCTGTATATAAACTGTCTGATGAATAATCGAGTCTTTTCCCTAGCATAATCTTCAGAAATCGTCTTTGTAGGATCTCCAAACTCATTAGATGAACATTTTCCACCCCGCCAGACACAAAGATCCCTTAGATTGACTGTACAAGTGCATAATATACAGGGATATCCACCGGGACAGTCCGTTAAAAGCTTTTTAAGTTCCAATTACAATATCAAGCTATTTTTTTGGATATTTTCAATCTATAATAACGGCAATTCTTGTTGCAATATCAAATTCGAAGTGACTAGTACATTAATTTTAGGCTCACCTGTCAGGTGAGCGTAGCCAGTTCAGCTACTTGATTCAAATATTTCAAAGCATTCTCTGTTAGTTCTTGCAAAATCATAAAAATTCAATATATTCCCAAATTATTTCGGAACTATAAGAGATGGGTGCAGTACATGCTGATACAATTCCATCTGAAATTTGACGCTTCATCTGATGGCGATATAAAAATTGGCACGTGCCATTTGAAAAAATTGAGTTATTGCTGTTTGAAAAAGGCCAAATTGAAAAAATCATATAAAACAACGCAATAAACATTTGACGTGTGTAGACTGCTTAAAAAATTCCTTGATCCTTCTCTATCCACCCAAGCAAAAATTGTGTCTGTAGTGCGAAAGATCTACGAGCTACAATTTTTTTAAATGTTCCTCAAAAATCGAGTTTATAACAAAAATAATTAAATCTGTCAAAAGTTTTGACAGATTTGTGCAAACAACTTGGGTATTTTATGCCTTGCGCAAATGTCGGTTCTAGATGTATAATAAAAAAGATAGATTGCCATTTGAAATAACAAAGTGATGACCCACTTCCGGTATAGCCGGAAATGGTATCACTTCAAAAATATCTCACTTCAATTGGAAATCGCTATTTATGTCCGCGTATAAAATTTCAGCTTGAGATTGTAATTGGAACTTAAAAAGTTTTTAACGGACGGTCCCGGTGGATATCCCTGTATTTTAATGATTTTTTATCTGTAGGAGGCATCTTCACCGCATGACGTTTAATTCCAAAAATAACTGGGTTATGGTCTGTAATATTGATGCGCCAAACAATAGGATACAGATTCTCCATTTCGAGGTTACCTTTCAAGAACAGATGGTCCAAACAAGATTTTTACTTCATCCTGTTCCCTGGTGTGAGTATTTATGTAAGAAGTATAGTCTTGTTCACATAATATATTCAAATAATCTTGCAAGATTGTTAGAATCGAAATATTCCAATTGAAAGAGAAATAAATTTAGGTTTATTTTAAAAAAGAAACAAATAAAAGAAAATAACCATGTAGTAAAAAGGTTGAAAATTGTTTCCCCACGGAATAGGTGTTTTTTTCTCAACCTCAGTAGCTTGTATTACCTCTTCTTGCCCCTATAGAAGCCAGAATACGTCTAGGCATGGTTTGGATTAGGTTTTCGTCCTCCTCTGGGGTGATATTCTGCCACCCTTCTGTGGCGGTTTTAATGAGCTATTGTGGGGTTCTTGGATTATCCTGGCGCGATCGAATTTTCCTTTTCAGAAAATCCCATAAATGTTCAATAGGAATTAGATCCGGAGAGCAAACTGGCCAGTCCAAAATAGCGATTCCCTCTGTTTCAAGATAATGTCGCTCGAGGTTGCAGATATGCGGAGGAGCATTATCTTGAATAAAACTGAAATTCTCACCGTGGGCACCTCACCAAAGTCTCACGTTGAGCTCCAGCACTAGGTCCACGTAATTTCTAGCCGTTACACTCACAGGAAACGAAATCAAATTTGTTTTGCCTCCCAACATAATACCACCCCAAAACATCACACAGCCCCCAGTATTTCGGAATGTGTCTTGCTGCTCGGAGTCAGCTTGTCTTCCACGACCCTTTAAAACCCGAATCCGGCGGTCATCAGATCAAACACCAATTCTGGTCTCATCCGAAAAAAAAACATATCGCCAATTCTCAATATTCCAATTTTGGTGCTCGATACATCAATTAAGTCAGTTAATTTTTGGTTGTCTGGTTAGCTCTGGAACTCCTAAGGGCCTTCTGCTGTATAAACCCGTTGAACGAAGTCCTTGACATATCGTTTCAACTCATACACTGATGCCTGTTGCTTCCAGAAATTGCCTTTGGAGTATGGGGTGTTCAAAAGTGATCTTCCTACGACTTCTTCTAGGCTTATTTTGCAGATATTGTAGCTCTACTTATCAGGCGTGGGTTTTTGAAATCACCCCCTGTGATACCCCTATTGTGGCCACTATATGCCTCTGTGGCGCTTCTTCAGCGAGAGCAATTATTCGACCCCTCTGCACATCGGACAATGTGGTGATAATTCATAATTTCTTATCATACGATCCAGTCAGTGAAAAATGCCAAATCAGTCAGCATTTTTCGTTTTTCAACATCTGAGTGTCATCACCTCTTTCGTCCAGAAAAGCTGTTATTTCGGCCAAAAATTCTTGAAACCTTCCTAGGACTTTTTCGCGACTCAACCACCTGACGTCCTTGTGAAGAACTAAATCAGTGTGTTCAGCTGACTCCCTATCCTCTAACTGCAACTTAAAAAGCCGCCGTTGCAAGCTACGTGTACGGATGGAATTAACAATTTCTGGTGCAATGCCTATGATTTCAGCCGTGTTTGAAACTTTTGAACACAAAGCTTGTTGATGTATAATGCAATGGAATGAAAAAATTGAAGGGAAATCTTCATTAGCTGAATACAATGCCACAAAACCGTTTTTGTTTCCAGTCATTGCTGGTGCTCCATTGGTTGTAATGCACACTAATTTACATATTTGTGCCTTGTAGTACTTTACAAAATTGAAGAAAACGTCATATATATCTTTGCCAAAGGTCTTCCCCTTTAGAGGAATTATTGTCAAAAATTCTTCATTAGCCATTATGTCATTGAATAATATCCGAATTAAAATACACAGGTGGGCAGTGTCTGTCATGTCTGTGGATTCGTCGAACTGCAAAGAAAATTATGTATATTTCATGATATCATGTTTAAGTCTATCTGTCATGTCCTGACTCATGACTTCAAGACGCCTTGTGACAGTCGGACGAGATAACTGAAGTTCTCTAATAGCAGACATGATTTCTGTTTTATTTTTAAAATCTCTAAATGAAGTCCCACCAGCTTCAGTAAATGCTTCACAACCGATCCATTTGCGAATGGTTTCTTGTGTTTCGCCAATATATGAGATATTTTGAATGACGCGATCGTAGTAGCTTTTAATTGTTTGGCTGGTCTTGTGAACATGGTTTTTCTTTTTCTCAAACAATAATTCACTCTGTGGCGGAAAATCTTTTTCGTAGTTTTATTGAACCGTTTTATGATGCCTCTCTAAGTTACCACGCTTAGATATTGACGCACGACAAATAAGACAAATGCACTTATCTTTCACCATTCAAAAAAAAATTCTTCCTCCCAATAGTTATTAAAATGATACTTTTCAGATATCTTCGCTGCATTCGTTTTGTATTAGGTGCGCAATCAAGTTCTCGTTGTTTGTCAATAGACTGTCTCCAGCAGTAAGTGCTGGTCGATACATATCAAGAACGTCTTGAATAAAGCTAAGACATATGGTAAACAAACCACTGTGACACATTAGTGATTTCGTTTTTGCGTCATATACTTTTAGTTGTGAGAAAATGTCTGATTTTGTGCCAAATAATCGTCATTTGCGGGAAGTGTTGATTTTCTTCTTTCATTCAGAGAAAACGCCGGCTGCAACTCATAGAGAGCTCCAAAAGTTTACGGAGATACTTGTCTAAGTGAAACAACGTGCCGGGATTGGTTCTGTCGCTTCAAAAACGGTTATTTCGATGTGGACGACCGTCCGCGTGAAGGAAGGCCAAAAATCTTCGAAGACGCTGAATTGGAGGCATTACTCGATGAGGATCCGTGCTAACCGCAAGAAGAGTTTGCTTCAGCCTTAAGAGTTAACCACCAGGCCAACTCAGGGCGATTGCATGTGTTGGGAATGATTCAAGAGCAAGGAACTTGGGTTCCTTATGATTTGAAGCCAACAGACGTTGAGCGTCGTATTTTCGCCTGTGAACAACTGCTCCAGCGGCAAAAAAGAAAGGGTTTTCTCCATAGCATCGTCACGGGTGATGAAAAATGGATTCAATACAATAATCCGAAGGAAAAAAATTTTGGGGACTGCCCGGTCATGCTTCTAAGTCATCGCCTTGGCCGACTATTCACGCTGCGAAAGTTATGTTGTGTATTTGGTGGGACCAATTCGGTGTTATTTGTTATGAGCAGTTGAAACCGAACGAAACCATCACTGGGGAAAGGTATCAAACTAAATTGATGCTTTTGAATAAAGCGCTGCGCGAAAAACGGCCACAATACGAGCAGAGACACGAAAAAGTAATTCAACGCTCGACCTCACGTTGCCAAACCCGTTAAAACCTACTTGGAAACGCTCAGATGGGAAGTCCTACCCCACCATCCATATTACCCAGATATTGCACCATCCGATTATTACTTGTTCCGTTTGATGGCACATGGTCTGGCTGATCAGCAGTTCCGCTCATATGAAGAGCTCGAAAAATGGCTTGAATCGTGGATAGCCTCAAAAGACGTACACTTCTACCGTCACGGTATTCGAGCTCTGCCAGAAAAATGGGCTAGCTAGCGATGGGCAATATTTTGAATGATTCATTTGTAATAATTTTTCACAATAAAGTTGTATTATCATAAAAAAACAGCGAGAACTTTATTGCGGACCTAATACTATTTAATAATAAACTTTGTATGGACGTAGTATTGCCTTCAAGTTACAATTCAGAATGACTCCAACATTTTTATCGGTATGAACGAAAGTCTCGAAAGTTCTAGTCAAACGCGCCGCCTGAAATTTCTAGAAAAGCGGCAAGAATGAAAAACGCGGCTTTTCTCTGACAAGTACCGCGCGTTTCATTGATAAAGCTGCATTTTGCTGCTAGCAGAGTGTTATTTTATTACGTAATAAATTTTTGTAGTTCAGTTATCTACTTATTAAAAAATTTTCTTCTCGAGATCTACTCAAAAAGCACCTGCGATCGACCGTTCGAGCACCTCTGATCAATACACTTGTATTCTTTCATAACGTGTTGTTTCACAAATTGACATTTTGATATAACACATGATGATAACACCCGCTCCGCGCTAGTTTCGCACCTTCGCTTTTGCGTTCTGCTATCACATAATACTACAGAACAGACCCTAGTAAGAAGGTCGAGTTACCAATCAAAACATTCAACACCCCCTCACGACCCCTCACCTACCTATCTAGTCCTCCCATAATAGATATAGATGGCACTAATTTAACCACATCAAGTGTCAAACTCTGTCGATCAAACTTCAATCGCCGCTGAATGAATTGTCAAATGTCTGTAAATGTCAAAGTTTTCAGCGGTTTGTGCTTCCAAATCATTTTCTTTTCAGTGTTCCGTTGCTGGTGTCTTGGACTCAAGTTTAGAAATTTTCTTGTATTTTATATTACGGTCCTTCAACCAGGATCCTTTAGAAAATTTATTTTATATTATTAGACAGCATGGTGTAGGGAACACAAACCCTTCTTGCCACCAGTTTATTGCTGCTTTAAAAACATAAATGGCTTAACATCGCCCATAATTAATAAAAATAGTAAAAGAGATGACTGTGAGAATTTGAATGTTTTGTCTTTTTTCTTGCAGACTAACTCGCAGAACATACTCACTGATTCTAAGGATTCAGAACATTCTGAAGAATATAATGAGATCTTTGGAAATGTACCAACTCCTATAACTGACAATTACGCTACCTATTATGTGGCAGGATACCTTTTGCGAAAAATTACAGTCCCAGAATGTCAGGTATGTTACTTTTTTGCAAAACGCCCTAACAACTGCACACCTTTATTACATTCAAGGAATTTTGTGATAATAAGTCTAAGTTATTGTATCCTTCAGTAAAAGTTTCTCAATTCTTAGAAGACATTCAGAATAAACTTATTTTTTCCTGAATAATCAGGGGCATCAGGAAAAGCTTGCTTTGAGATTCAAAGATATTTACAAATCTCATTTCTCTCAATTCGAGTTTAGTCAATTACATTCGCTGAAAGATAGATGAAATTTTTAAGAGGGCTACTAGTCTTCTAATTTTTAAATTTATTAAGGATAAAAAGAAGAAAACTGTTACTTATGGGACTGAAAGCAAATCCAAAAGGTTCAGAAACAAGTTAGACAGCAATATTTGATGGGTTCAACTATAAGTGTTTATTGTGATTTTAAAGAGCGGGTTATTTACACCCTAGTATGTGCGTGTTATTTATTTACCATCGATCTTATACAGTCGGAGGTACTAGATATGTTGTTTTGTCTGTTCTTTTATATCCTTTTATAATTTACAAACATGTTTTCTAGTCTGTGATATTATTTATTTACCTGCGTGCACCTTTTACACTCATGGGGAAAGAAATTGATATGTGACCAAATAATTGAATTGTTTGGGTCCTCTACACCCTACATTCCCTTTGTTATCTATAATTCATGTTTATTTTGTGATATACACATTGTTATTGTTCATTTAATTTTCTGAGTTCTCTTTACTCAGAGTATATATTGTTTTTTTTTGTTACAATGGGCTTTTTACACCCTGCTTACACTTAAGGTTCTGCGTGCGGAACCTTATTTATATATTTGGTTTATATTTCTACTATGAACCTATCAAATGAACCCATCAGGAATATAAATGCAACCCTTGTTTCCAAGATTAGTAATGAAATTGCCTATTTTTACCATATTCAACAATTTTCAGTGATCTCAAATTTATTTAAATAAAAATTTTTGGCACAGTTAATACTGCGTTTTTTTTCTATTTTAAGAAGCAGTATGGGGTAACTGCCATGAAGAAAGCAGTTTACCCCCAATGGAGGACCAATGGTAGCAATGGAGGAACAATATTATAGCTGACAAGAATATTTCAGAATTTCTTTTTATTTTGAATGTTAGAATGTACCTGTTTTCTGTGATATGTGATTTATATTTTTGATTTATATGTGCTAAGAATGTATTTTATTTTTGGAATTTTTTGTGTATTTATGGTTTAAGAGATTTTTGTTATTTTAAAATAAAAGTGTTATTGTGAAAAAATACTTATTATTTACTCAATTTTTGAACAGTCTAATTGAGGCAGAAATACTCTGCATCGATTAGACTAGTTCATATACCCCATTTCAGTCAAATTAAATTCGATCGTGGGAAATCTAGAATTCAAATAAGGCGCCTTTCGGTCTAGTTTCCCATAATGGCACGCGTAGCACTAGTTTCTATGCAGAGACGGCCATATTGTTTCCTATGTCGAAGCACTGAGTTTTTATTTCTCATTAGGGTCTGTTCTGTGCATAATACTACCGCAGCTGCGACAGTAACTTTGTCAATTATCTTTGTACGAAAATAACTGAAACGAAACGTCACGAGTGAGGATGGTCATATTTGTCGTGCAGGAATAACGCGCGTATCTCCCCCTCAAAACACAGTTTTGGAGCATGAGAGAGTTTGAAGCTGTCTCAAAAAAATTATATGACATCGAGTAATTTAATGTTCTGCCTTAGTAAGTTCAGTACGTATTCATTAACTATTCAAACCATATATATCGCAGATTTCGTGACCCATATTTAATGAAGTGTCCGAATCAGGTTCACAACGTTCCACAGTTGTATCTATTCTGTAGAATACGAGTAAATGGGTTGCCTTTTAAGTATTTGGGTACTTTACTTGAATGTATCAAATACTGCGAATATGAAAGATATAAAACTTTTTGACCGAAAACGGCGATGGATTTAGAAGCAACCAAGTATTATTTGATAGTTTAGTTAGTTGAGAAAAAATACATACGGCTGACACTTTCGAAAGGACTGATAAGGAAATATCTGAATACATATTTTTTAAAATAGAAAAAACAGTTATTGATTCACTATGAACTTTTTGTTGCGTATTAAAAACGATCAATCCTCGGGTACCATCAACGCAGCAAATGTATGTTAGCCTATGTTTCCTTGAGAAATGCACGAAAGGAATTTTCAAATAATTCAATTAGTGTACGATGAGAAAAGAGTTTTGTTTTTATTCGAAATTTTGGGTCAATGAATAATCATACGGATTTCTTACGAGCATATGTTTCAGTATGTATCAATTTTATTTCATAACAGCGATTTTCTTGACATGGAAAAAACAAAAACACTGAGCGAATACTCGAAGATGGGATCACAATACAAATATAAACTGTTGGATAATCGCTGTATAATTGTCCAAGTAAATTCGTTGAATATAATCCCGTTGTGAAAAACAAGTTGTTAAGTCGTTTCAGCCTGTATGAGATCACCTGACCAGCAGCCAATATGAAATAAGATTGCCGCTCTTAAAATAATTACTACCCCTAAATCTCTCTAGTCTGTACAACAATTATTTCAATATTTGACTTGAATCCAGAAAAAGCGTCTGGTTTCGTGAAAATTTTCATGAATAACTATAATTACAACGCTTCAAACATTTCAGACTCGATTACGCACTTCTTGATTCCTTAAAAATGTACCCTAGGAGTACTTTGGTTCAATGAAAACCCTTCCAAAGGGGTCTGCTTTTATTTGGCTATCTTTACATCCAACAGAAACTAAGGAAATTTTCAACTTGAATCAAGCACTTTATTAATTATGCGTCATGAGCCCTTGGACTATGAGAATCTGATTCTACTTACGTTAACTTTTTCATTGAATTCATTCATTTCCGGCTCATATTTCTTCAGTAATTCATTTTCGCCTTTATACTCTTCATCAGGTTGAAAATTTGTTTGTCTCAGTTTTTCGAACACGTTAATTTGATTTTTCATCAGTCTCGAATGATACACGTTCATCAATTCCGGATCAGTACTGAGAATATCTCTTACCATTTGTGTTCGTACTCGAAAGCTAGGGACGATTCTCTTCGGTTGAGAAACTTTCTCTAACTGCAATCGAGAGAGTAGTGAAGATTCCCGAAAAAGTACCTCAGATTGTTTTGAGGACGAAGGTACCCTAAATGGTTTTTTCTTGAAGCGTTTTAAAGGATCAATGGGTTCGCAGTTCTTGATCGCTGGTTCCATTTTAACCTTCAAATCGAATTCAATTAATTGAAATATTCTTGTGAGTTGCTGGGTTTGATCATTATGTACAAAAAATATATATTTTTTTTATACCTCAATAATGATAAATATACGAAATTTACTGCTATATGTGTAAACACATTGAAGAATTTTATTCAGGGAACAATATTGAACTTTCCGTAGAATGTATAAGATTAATCGAAAAACCAGTTACTTCAAAGATGTAGTATTGTTTTCCTACAATTCCATTTTCATTTCGATCGTTCCGTGAATTCGAACGTTAACATTTTTCACGGCTATAGAAAAAGAGAAACAATTCATCTTTTCATCATCTATTAATTCAGAAATTGTCGTTAGAAAATCCAAACTCAGGAAGTGGTATTATAGATTCAATTGAAGCTACTGAATATTTTTAGTTTAGAAAACCTTCACGCGTTTCACTACACAGAGGCTTCATCAGATAAGTAATACATTTAAAAGGATGCCTTATATATTACGTTGATAAAAGTAGGTTCTTCGGTTAATAGGAGGAAATTCAGATGGGGCTGCCTCTTTTAAGAATTGAAACAATTAAGCAATGTTGACGAATTTAATACTAATTGGCTATTCAGTAAATTTCCTCAATTTTTCTGTTAAATGCTTTCCAATGTTTCCTCTAGGTTCAGTTTCAGTTTATTAATTCGACCATGTAAAAAATCGAAACTATTATAAAAAATATGGTTTTCTTATAGTAAATGAACAGTCAGAATCAGATTTCTGCTTGTCAAAATTACGTTTGTGCTTTGATAACCTTATATTAAAATTTCTACCAATTTAAATCTTACGAGAGATTTGTGAAATTGTGATAAAATTCATATTCTCGATAGTTTTAGAAATTTCAATATTAGGTTATCACAGCACAAACATAATCTCGACAAAGAAATGTCCGATTTTTACTTTGGAAATCATCTACTGAAGCAAAATTTTGATATTTTACATAATGACAATGATAGATTCAAAGTGAAATTATGTGGTGAACTGGAATCCAATCAACAGAAAAATTCCGAAAACTCACATAATAGTCAAGTGCAAGGTGGCAGGCGGCCTCATCCCCGGTGTGATACCACCACATCCAGCTATTCCCGTGAATTGGTCACCTGTGTGACTAAGTTTCGGGATTTGGCAGATGGTCTGGTTTCCAGGGTTGGAAGGATTGGGAACGAAGCATGATGAGCTATTATGGGACAAAATTATACGGAGTTAAAATGATCCCCATTCAGTTTTCAACGCAACTATACTGACAAGAATAGAAGTGAATCAAATTTTTTATTTACTGAAAAGTCAATTGAAAATTGTTCTAATACAATCTTAGGTGAACAAAATATTAGAAAAGGTGGTATTAATTTTTCCATTCCGCCACCAAATTTTAATAATGCACCAATTGAAAATATGGGTTGTCTTCCCCAACAAACAACAAGTAATTTAGACGTGAATTTAGTTAAACTAATATCAAATGTTGTATGTGATACACTGAATAAAGTACAAAATAATGCTCTTATTGTTAAGGAGAGAAATGTTGTAAACTCAAATGTACAGGGTGTACCAAGTAACAATATAGACCAACTATCACGCAATTTACAGTCATGTCATATCTCAAATGAATTCCAGTCATTCTCACTGGGAGATATAAGTAAAATTATTCCTAATTTTGACGGCGAAGGTGACTTACAACCATTAGATTTTCTACAGTTTTTAGAGAGTAGTATTGAGATAAATAAAGTAAAATTTGACAGTCTGAAGATAATACTAAGTAGAGCGTTCAAAAATTCTGCTAAGATATGGTGGGATGCTTTTTCTCATTTGTTTCATGAATATAATGACTTTAAATTTGAGTTCATTGAACAATTTTGGAATTTGAAGAAACAAAGGAGAATCAAAGATCGTCTGGAATGTGATCAATATAAATCAGGACTATTTGTTGATCATTTCAATTTTGGGTCTCTATGACAAAACACATTCAACCTCCCTACACGACAGGTGAAATAATTGAAATGATAGCACCACATTTTCCCCTAGTGTAGCCTTTACACTTATGGAGTGTACATCCTTATCTCAGGCAATGTCTAGGTTAAGACAAGCGGATCATTATTTTAAGAATGAATCAAGCGCAAAAATTCATCACATTATGACCAAAGGAAATCATTTCAGAATCGATCATTCAACACATCGTCATCGCCGATGAAAAATAATCCCAATTTCGGGACGAAAACTTCTCTGATCGAGTAAAAATATTTCAAGCATTGAATGTGATGATTCTGAAATGAATCAGGAAACGAATAAGTTCCTCACATCCGCAAACAGATGTGGGGACAAAAAAGTGCCTGAACAAAAATATTGCAAATAATCCTTTAACTGATTTATTGAATGAAGAATGTGATTATGATCATGTGCTACCAGAATATCGTTGTCCACTTATTTCAATTAATTTATATGGATTTGTCTTTGCTGCACTTGTCGATAGCGGCAGTAAAATATGTGCAATCTCGTTGGATGTGTGGAATCGATTGAATACGATGAATCATATGATTCCGCATTTCCCTGTCACAGGTGTTAAAATAATAGGGGCATTTCGAACGAAATTTCAGAGAGTGTCTTTGCAAGCATTCCTGAAATTGAAAGTTCATGATTATGAATTACATTTTGAATTTCTGATTGTGCATAATTTAACATATCCTGTCATCATTGGCTCAGATTTTCTTCGTTTTTATAATGCGATTATTGATTTTCACAATACAGAGTGACTCTTAGAAATCAAGATATTTCAATCGATATTCCGGAAATTCAGTAGACCATAATTTTGCTGCACAAGAATCTATTCGAGTATGTGCAATCACCAATAAAGGTCCAGCTATTAAAACATTATTATCGAGTGATAAAAATTCCTTGATTGATTTTGAGAAAGCATTAAATGAAAGTGCTTTGTCAAACCACGAAAGAGAAAAATTTTGTCCGTTTTGGAAAAATACAGAAAGGTATTCTCATCAATACCAGGTCGGACCAGTGAATATCTTCACACTATCACTTTGAAAGACACTTCGAATTCTTTATCAAACCTTATCCTATACCCGTTGCGCACCGAGATGCTGTAGAGGAAGCGATTCAACAGATGCTGGAGTGGAAAGTTATTGAACGAGCAGCACCGAAATATATATCGCCTTTAATGACAACGCTGAAGAAGGATGGTAGTGTTAGAGTCTGTTTGGATGCACGTCATCTGAACAAGGTCATGGAAAGTGATTTTTAACTACCGAAGCCTATTCACGAAATAATAAAACTTTTCTCAGGTAGAAAAGTTATGAGTAGCCTTGATCTCACGCATGGCTATTGGCAATGTCCTATCAGAAAAGAGGATAGGAAGTATACTGGTTTTATGGTAGGGACAAAACTTATCAATTCTGCACTCTGCCATTTGGTCTCAAAATGCCACCGGTTCATTTACGAGATGCATGGATACTGTTTTAGGTCCTACATTTAAGGAGTTTGTAGTGGATTATGTTGATGATCTGCTGGTTATATCAAATAGTGTTGAAGAACACATCATACATTTGGAGATGGTTTTCAAAGACTTCTAGATGCAGGACTAACATTGAAGCTTGAAAAATGTAGCTTTTTCAGGACAGAGATAGCGTACTTGGGCTACCTACTGACTCAGGATGGTATTAAACCTGATGCTTCTCGCATACAAGCGATTGCAGATTATAAACGACCCTCCAATACTAAGGAACTGCAACGATTTCTTGGGTTGTGTCAGTATGACCGGATGTTTACTCCTCATTTTGCAGAACTTACGGCTCCACTTACAAAGCTTTTACAAAAGAAAACGCCTTGGCATTGAGAAACCATTCATGAAGGTGCATTCAACGGATTGAAATCCGAGTTGCAGAATGAAATGCTTTACGTCACCCAGACTATGAATTA
Source organism: Cryptolaemus montrouzieri (assembly GCA_013387265.2). Lineage (NCBI taxonomy): Eukaryota > Metazoa > Arthropoda > Insecta > Coleoptera > Coccinellidae > Cryptolaemus > Cryptolaemus montrouzieri. Next base: position 43,636,420 of record JABFTP020000062.1, read on the forward strand.
CCGTGGTGTGTCGCAACTGATGCGAGTGATGAGGTATTTCCGGAGTTCTTTTCCAAATAGTAAAAGAAAAAAATCAATAATAGCTTGTGCTTCCTGCAAACTGTTAGACAGAGAAAAGAATTATGGTGCATGTGAGAAAGAACTGCTTGCAGTTGTCTTTGCTTTTCAAAAGTGGAGAGTATATTTGCTTGGAAATCATTTCACTCTGCACACTGATTGCTCTGCCTTAAATATTTAAATACCTGTCGTCTCCTGTCTCCAAGAATTACACGATGGGCCTTAGCTCTGCAAGAATTTTCATTTGGCGTCATTCATGTACCCGGACATGAAAATCTGTATGCAGATGCACTGTCAAGACATGGAAAACCGTTTACCGACTCCAAAAGATAAGTGTTTTGAAGTTCTGAGCCTACAGCTCTCGAAAGAGTTTCAACAAAATATTTTGGATAAAATGCAGACGTTTCAAGATAATGACAGAAAGATTCAAGAAATCCGAACGGCCCTGAATAACAACACTGAGAAAGCCGTTCAGCAATTTGTTTGTACACAAAGGAATTTTGTTCAAAAGAGGTTCGCATCAAAATGAATTCTTAATGGTTATTCCGAATGAACTCATTTCCACCTTCATAAATGAGTACCATATATCGCTGGGCCATGTGGGTATACACAAGACATGGCTGTATATACGTGGTGAAGTATGGTGGAATAACATGCACCGAAAAATAAAGAAAGTCGTAAAAGCTTGTGACATCTGCCAAGAGCAAAAGGTGTCTATTTTGCAATCTCCTCCTCAGGAAATGTCGTATCTGAAGGGAAGCATGATGTAATTGCTATGGATATATATGGACCTCTGATTCGTAGTCGTGGTGGTGCACAATACCTTCTTGTTATTATTAATCTCTACACAAAATTTGTCGTACTATATCCTCTGAAAAGAGCAACTTCAGTTTCTATGCTGAATCGAATTACGAAAGATTATCTTCCCAAGTATGGTCCTTTTTTGCGTGTTCTTCATGATAGAGGAACACAATTTACCTCCAAAATTTGGAAGAAAACGATTGAAAATCGAAATATGCGGCTAGTATACACTTCTGTACGTCATCCCTCAGCCAATCCAGCAGAACGCGTGATGCGGGAACTGGGCCGACTTTTTCGTACTTATTGTTCTGAACAGCACTCAAAATGGGCATACCAAGTTCCACATCTGGTTGATATCTTGAACGGTATAACCCATGAGTCGACTGGATTTTCACCGAATGAACTTCAACTAGGAACTAACAAACTTCGACTTCTTCCGGACCGGTTTAGAGGATCTGGTAGCGAAATTGAAGACATCTCTTGCGAAGAGAAATTGATTCTGGCTGATGCGACATTACAGAGTAGAGCTGCTCGAAGAACATTCCGAAATCCTGGAGGAAAGTTCGTGAAATTCAAAATGGTGAACTGGTGCTGTTAAAGGCTAACAATACTTCTTCATCGATCAAACTTGAAATAAAAAATTCCTTTTGTTATTCGAAGGTCCTTTCCGAGTAGAGAAACAAATTCATGATCATACTTACCTTCTGGTCGATCCTCATTCAGGCAAAGAGCGTGGAACATTTCATGCATCACATTTAAAGTCTTATATAACAGCACAGAATGAAACCACTGCTACCTAATTTTTCGTAGATTAGGACATCAGTGCTAGGGGGAAGATGTGCTGAAACCCTAAAACAATCCAGGATACCAACTATCAGAAATATCAACATCGGTGATGTGTGCCCTAGATCTCGGAGGTCACTTTCTCTTCCATGCTTAATTATTTTTTGTAGAAAAAGAGCAAACTCTTGATAGAGTTCTGCAATGTCAGAGGACAGGGCACAACAACATGAATGTCGATGCAGTCCACCAGCATCTGCAAAACATAAAATCCCATGTGCTGGCCCTAACCGAAACCCAAATAAGTCAAACAATCGACACAACGTATTCACGTTTTAATAGGTATGAGTTACATACGAAATTTAGGTTTAAAGGGGCCCCTGTGTTTGCTTGGTTTGAAATCTGTATACAGGATAAAACACTGTTCCTATGTTGTCTGTATCGCTCGCCGAACGATTTTCACTTCCCTAGACTGTTTAAGTATCTAGGTGATGAGGTGAATAGGATTCAGACACATCATCCGGCAGTTGAGGTCATTGCACTGGGTGACTTCAACGTTCACAACACCAACTGGCTCCACCACTCCAATAGAACAGATGAAGCGGGAGACAGGCTGAAACTTCCGCAATTAGCCATAATCTAACGCAGATAGTAGACGAACCAACAAGAATACCTGATCACCTAACCGACTTCCCGAACACCTTGAACCTTTTTTTTGATTTCAGATCCAGATGATTTTGGAGTGGAGGTCTCAGCACCGCTAGGCAATTCAGACCACAACCTTATATCTGCTACTGGAACTATTGTGCTGCCGCTAAACCAAGAACCCAAACTACCCAGACACATTTGGCACTATATCAATGATAACTGGGTTGAGCTGCGTGAATTATTTTCGTGCTTCCCATTTCCATGTTTGCCTTTCAGATCCTGACATCAATCTGTGCACTGGAGCTGTTACAGAAATCATGCATGCGGGAATGGATCTCTGCATCCCTTATTCCATGAAAAGAACAACAGCACAAAAGCCATGGTTCAACAAAATCTGCGAAAGAGCCTCTGCAGCCAAGAACAGAGCTTACAAGTCATGGAAGATAGATCCAACAGAGGAAACAAGAAAACCTTCGTACGAATACCTAACAACTGCAAGAGCAAAGGTCAATTTCAACGAAGGGGTAATTGATAAACTCCTTAAACATGCATGCGGGACTAGACAGTTCTGGTTATGGCGAAAACTGTCAGTGCCAATTTCTACAAATCTGCGTTTCTGCTTCTTGTAAGAGAACACGGAAGTATAGCATCCTCTCTGAAAGAGAAAGCCGATCTCTTTGCTCTCTTGGCCCCAACAAAAACTCTGTGCTACATTCATCTCACGCAATACTACTGAACATTCCACCTACAAATTCTTCCATGGCAGAAATCAAGTTCAGAGCCCGATCTATGAAACGGGCTCTCGAGCAGCTGAACTGCATGAAGGCAGTTGGTCTAGACGAAATACCGCCAATCGTCCTAAGAAAGTGTTCTCCCAAACTGGCACCCAATCTTGACCATCTGTTTCAGATTTTTTATGAAAGCCAGACTTTTCCGAGCAGCTGGATAACAGTGAGAATTCAACAGATCCCAAAAAAGGAAGAAGTCCTTATCCAAAACTACTGCTCTGTTGCACTTCTTCCCATTATGTCCAAAGTGATGGAGAGAGTCATAAACGATGAACTAATGAAATATCTTGAGTTGCAGGGAACTATTAACTAACGTCAGTATGGTTTTCGCAGGCAAAGATCGACAGGAGTTCTGCTCGCCTATGTCATTCATGTTTGTACATCAACGATGGAACAGCATGAGGAATCTATAGCAATAGCCCTCGACATCTCTAAAGCCTTCGATAGGGTTTGACATTCAGCTATGTTGAATGAACTTGCTGCATATGGGCTTCCGAAAAATTTCTGGGTTGGAAGTACCTTTTTTACAAATAGATCAATACAAGTTGTGGTCGACGGTATAACATATGATTGCTTCCAATTGCAAGCAGGCGTACCTCAGGGATCCATTCTTTCGCCAACCTTGTTTCTGTTACAGATAAATCATCTTCTGTTATTTACAGAGAACCAGATCTTCGGTTTTGCAGATGATTGTACCCTGGTTTCGTCTTTAAGTAGTCTGTGGCCGATTACAGCTGCGAAATCCCAGCGTCAGAGATGTCAACAAATTAATAACTCAAACTCTGACTTACAGATTATATCTGAACGGGGTCAGTTGAACCAGGTGAGCTTCAACGCGAGCAAGATGTAAGCAACTACGTTTTCAAAAAAGGTCCCCGCTGGAGAACCTCTTCTAACGATGCAAGGCAAACAAATTGCATTCGATGCAGCTTCTCAGAATAACGGTCAACTCCGGGTTTTGCTGGCATGAAAATGTATCAGCAATAGCTAAGTCGGCATCAGTTAAACTTAGTTTTCTTCTCTGAGCCAAGCGATACTTCACGTCATCTCATCTGTTGTTTCTATATAAGGCGCAGATTCGACCTTCTCTGGCACCCCAAACATTTGTTGCACGTTGGTAGTGTGCAAAAACTGGCTGTGCGCCTCATCGACCACCCGGAGATCACCCGCGATTGCCAACCTCTGGATCTTCAGAAGTTGTTGTTCTTTCTCTGTTTTACAGATTCTTCCACGGAATATGCTCCAAGGAGCTCAAATACCTTGTTCCGGGAAAACTCATGTTTTGCCGCAACACTAGGCTGGCAAGGAGTTCTCATCATATGGCGGTACATTTAAAAACCATTCGAACCTTTCTTTGAAAGAATTCCTTTTTTTCACAGGACCAGTAAGATGTGGAACTCGCTTCCGTCCAATATCTTCCCAACATCCCACAATTTGGCCCTCTTCAAGAAGCGAGAAAACAGACACCTCAATTCTTCCCAGGTGCTCATTCATGTGGTTCGCCTATTCCTGGAAAACACGCATGAAGAAATTAGTCGTTAATTCGTCACCATTACTTAATCTCTTCATACCTTAGAAGAATCAGCTGTGTTCGGATTTTCTTACTATTAACCTAAGAACCTGCTTTTACCAATGCAATATATAAATCACATTATCCTTTTAGATGTACTACTTATATGATAAATTTACAGTGCAATGAAAAGTTTCATGACTTTCTGCACATAGAGAAAATATGAAAAATCTTCTTTTCTTTACTAAATGAACTATCAAGGGAAAATAGAGGAAAACACAATCCTCTACTCCATCTTTCAGATCTTCGTACTACCTACCTGAGAAGCAAATCATGAAATTGTGCAGAAATTTAATACGTTAGATCCATGATAATGGAAATGACTGACTTTTGTGCTGTTCAAAGGAAAGTTATGTGGGTATTTCGGAATACTTTAGCATCAATAATAAAAATCTTCTAGGGTCAAAAATGAAATTTATCATTAAAATATCCTAATCTCTGACCAACAGAACGCCGAAATGCCGATTTAGATTAAATGAATAGAACAAGAACAATGAGATTCGTCTATCAGTAAGATTTTACCGGCAGGACTTATAGGATGGCCTTATAGCTAAAATCAAAACGTAAATATCTAGACGAAATTTTCCGATACAAAGCGATGACATTTTTAAGACCCAAAATCAAGACTCAAGAACGTGCTCCATTTATAGAGAGTACACACAACCAAATTTATATGGAATCACTCGTTATTTCTCATTATTGATTGCTTTTAACCATGTATCTTCGAGTACTTGTGAAGAATTACATTTTTTGTTGAAGATGGGGTGACACAATGGGATAAAGCGGCTACAAAATTAAAAAGCCTATAATCATAATTGAAAATGCCTTACGTTGGATTGTCCGATGTGCAGAGGGGTCGAATAATCGCTTCTGTTGAAGATGGGGTGACACAATGGGATAAAGCGGCTACAATGGGGTATCACAGGGGGTGATTTCAAAAACCTACGCCCGGAACGTGGAGCTACGATCTCTGCAAAATAGGCCAAGAAGAAGTCGTTGAAAGACCACTTCTGAAGAACAAGACCGCTTTTCGTGCCAAATTGCAAGAAGAGGCCCTGGTGCGTCGCACCCCATACTCCAAAGGCAATTTCTGGGAGCAACAGGCATCAGTGTATGAGTTGAAACGATATGTCAAAGCTAACCAGACAACCAAAAATTAACTGACCTAATTGATGTATCGAGCACCAAAATTGGAATATTAAGAATTAGTGATATGTTTTTCTTCGGATGAGACCAGACTTGGTGTTTGATCTGATGACCGCCGGACTCGGGTTTTAAATTGTCGTGAAAGACAAGCTAGACTTCGAGCAGCAAGACAAATTCCGAAATACTGGGGGCTGTGTGATGTTTTGGGGAGGCATTATGCTGGGAGGCAAAACAAATTTGATTTCGTTTCCTGTGAGTGTAACGGCTAGAAATTACGTGGACCTAGTGCTGGAGCTCAACGTGAGACTTTGGTGAGGTACCCACGGTGAGAATCTCAGTTTTATTCAAGATAATGCTCCTCCGCGTATCTGCAACCTCGCGCGACATTATCTCGAAACAGAGGGAATCGCTATTTTGGACTGGCCAGCTTGATCTTCAGACCTAAATTCTATTGAACATTTATGGGATAATCTCGAAGGGAAAATAGGATCGCGAAAGGATAATCCAAGAATACACAACAGCTCATCCAAGCCGCCACAGAAGAGTGGCAGAGGAGGTCGAAAACCAAAACTAAAGCATGCCTAGACGGATTCAGTCTGGTATCAGGGCAAGAGGAGGTAATACAAGATACTGAGGTCGAGAAAAAACATATTTTCTGTGAGAAAACAATTTTGAATATTTTTTTACTACATGCGGAAAGAGTCTCCTATCTTCTCTTATCTGTTTCTTTCTTAATATAAACCTCAATTTATTTCTTTCTTCAATTGCAATATCTCAAAAAGGATCAATTCTTACAATCCTTCGGAATTTTCAAAATCCTTGGGGTATTTTTCGAAATATCGGGTGATTCCATTAAAATTTTGTTGTGTGTACATTCGAAGTATATTAACGTTCACCATTGAGAATGCCACCGTAACAGAATTGGTTTGAACTAAAAATATTCATTAGCTTTCATTGAACCAACAATAACACAAATATAACCACGAAAAATGTTAACGTTCAGTGATGATTCGAATTCACGGATCGAACGAAAAAAGAGGAAAATTGTGGAACATCGATATCTTTGGAAAGATCATCGAATTCTCTTTTCATGAATAGTGTCTTTATGAACATCTAATATCATACAGACAGTACAAATACAACGTGAGTTTGTATTTCAACAGGAATTTGACAATGCCGAAAATCAAATTAAATGGTAAAGTTTACCTCCTCCTACCTCCATACAATGATACCTAGGATTCTCGAATTCTCTTCTAACGTTTTGAAGAACTTCTGGTGTCAAAAGTGTGCATTCGGTAACGATTCTTCTCCGCAGCTATTGCAAATGTTCAGATTGCGTAACATAAACTCTCGATTTAAGATGACCCTATCAAGAGAAACTAATGGGGTCAAATCGGGTGACCTGGCTGGCCACTCAATTAATCCTCTTCTAACAATTTACCAACCTGGTAAATTTGCATCCAAATATCATTGCACACTAACATCAAAGAGTGCAGGACTACAATCTTGCTGGATTTGTATCACATTCTCTGAAAGAATTAATCTTTTTCGAGAATTTCTGTGAGTCTGGGATTTATTAATTCTTCCAACAACTGCAAATAAGTGTCTCCATTGAGAATACCTTCGATGAAGAAAGGTTCTTCAATAAAGTTTTCATAAATCCAGCCAAATATTCCATTTCTGAGTCGTTTGTTTATGCCTGTGTGAACCAATGGGGATTTAGGGTATCTCAATATCGACAATTATGCCTTTTCACTTCACCATTGAGAGTAATGATACTCTAGTCAGAAAAACATGTATTGTATGATATGAATATGAGGATTTTTGTTCATATTTTCACTAAAAATTTCACAAATTCAAGCACAATATGAGGGTGAAATTTGTTATGTTTCACCATCCTGTAGAGTGTAGACTGCTGAAGCTGACATCCCAGAAACTGATAATTTTCTGATGGAAGAAGTGTTTTCCTTTTGTAGGTGGCCAAAACTGCTTCGTTCCGTATAGGCCTATGTTGAACTTTATGTTTTTTGTTAGCCAACGAACCCGTAGTTAAAAATTTATTCATCAAATATAAAACATACTGGTACCTACCTGCTTTTCTGGATGGTTCACATCAAATATCAATCCGTTTTTCTGTCACAACTATTATTTCCAGAAAAAATTTAAACAATTTCGACCCACTCATCAGTTGAGTGATCCATTTTCCAACAAACGACAAAAGTGATTGAAAGTACAGTCAAAATCGATTATAACAACATCGTTTACAACGACAGATCGGCTATTACGACCAGATTGTAAGGTCCCGGCCGAATCTTCAGTAAACTATGCAGTAATTATACCGCCTATAACAACATCGGATATAGCGACATATCACTTATAACGACGAAAATTTATTGATATTCATCGACTATAACGACCAACCGCATTTAGTCCCACCAAAACAAAACAATACGAACGATCTTAGATCTTATTAGTAACCATTGAAGTAATATTTAGGCGTATTATTACCTCTTTCTCCCACCTCATTCGAAGCTCTTCCCAGCCATTTGACCTTGCATATTCATTGTTCAGTGCGCTAACTGACTGCGTGAGTGACAACTTGATTAATAAATTTTGCCTTTGATAAGACTGTGTATTAATGCGTTACCATGTCGCAAAAAAAGAAGAAAGTTTTTACTATTGAAGAAAAATCCTATATCATATGGAGATTAGAAAATGGCGAGTCAAATTACTAAGGAGTGTGGAGTTTGACATTCTACAATATGTACGATTAGGAGGAATAGAGATAAAATAAAAGTTTTTGCGACAAGAACTGTTAAAAATTAAACCATCGAGAATAAGTGAACATAAGGTTATGGAAGATGCTTTATCAATATGGTTCAAACATCAGAGGCAAACAACATCCCAGTAAGTGGTCCAATTCTGCAACAAAAAGCCAACAACTTTGCTCGTATTATGGGTAAGGAAAATTTTGAGTGTCGTCTTGGGTACAACGTTTTCGTGCTCGTTATAATATTGTGGAAGAAAAAGTTTGCGGTGAAGCGGCTGGCGTACCTCAAGGAGTGAGTGCAGAGTGGCTCTCTCATAAGTGGCCTGCGCTGTGCGAAGGATACACACCATAGGAAATCTTCAATACTGATGAAACCGGATTGTTTTACAATTTGACTCCTGACAAAACACTTAAATTCAAAGGCGAGGAATGCAAGGGCGGAAAGTTATCCAAAACAAGAAATACAGTATTGGTTGCGGTAAACAAGACTGGTTCATGCAAAAGAAAACTTTTGGTGATAGGAAAAGCTGAAAAACCGCGTTGCTTTAAAAACATTCACTCTTTGCTTGTAACTTATGAAAACAACACTAGGTCCTGGATGACATCGCAAATTTTCGAAAAATGGCTGCTTAGCTGGGATACAGAATTGAAGTGTGGAGGAAAAAAAATTCTTCTCCTAGTAGACAACTGTCCCGGTCACCCAATCTAAAATGCATAAAACTTGTGTTTTTATCGCCCAATGTCACCTCTGTTTTACAGCCCATGGACCAAGGTGTAATAAAAGCTTTTACAACACAATACAGAAAACTTCAAGTGCTACAAATGATACAGAATATTAAAAACGGGAAAGATACGAAAAGTCTTTGTGTTTTGGATGTAATTCTAATGATATCGGAAGCTTGGGAAAGGTCACACAGACTTTTATAGCCAACTGCTTTCACCATGCAGGTTTCAAAGATCTCTCTCCCTCACAAGCGGAGGACGACGATGATATTCCGCAAGCGGGAATGATCTCCCACAATTGGTTACTCAGTTGCAAAAATCTGCTGGTACAGAACAAAGAATTGAAATAGAGGAATTTATTGGAATATATGGCAGTGCCGCTGTGTGCGTCTTAGCTACTGAGGAAGAAATTCTTGAAGAAGCTGAAAGTAACAATCGTAACACTGACGAAGAAAACGAAGACCAGCAAGACTCTGAAGAACAGTTTAGGCCAACAACAATTTCCGAGGCTCTTAGCGCTATAACAGTTTTGCAAAAATTGGTTACCTTTAATGACCAGTTTAATATTGATGACACTCATAACTTGAAGAGTATGAGACGTAAAATGCAAAACATGTTTGAGAGAGGGCCTACAAAAACAGACTAAAATGACTGATTACTTTGAAAACTAGTGTAAGTCTATTTTATTCTATATTAGATATATATGTACTTATGATAATTTAATTATATGCTTATGCTATGTATTGCTCATAACAACTATCGAATATAACGTCGGAAACTATAAGGTCTCTTCTATGACTCTATATACGGTTTTGACTGTATTACGAAAATGAAAGACAAATGTGAAACAGATTAAGCACTACCAGATGGTTGGGATATAAGCAATTGTGCGTTCCCTACGAAACACTGATGTTTCTCAATATCTCAAATTACTACATTTCCTTGATAATTAAATACCTGGAAGTGCTAAGGACGAGAATCTTCAATTGAGAATGATATCAAAGAATTAGAATTCTATCACTGAATGGATGTCGGATAAGGTTATTCTGAGAACTCAATTTCATTTTTAGCATTGTCAAACGTTGAAAAGCAAACTCTTGTTGTGTTTGGACTATTGATTAATATACAATTTTGGAATAAAGAATTGAAATGCCTTTTCAAAGATATGTAACTGGATCCACTTTCCTAATGGATTTCGACTTAGGTGTTTCTGATAATGGTTGGTTGGTTTTAAATTCTCCAAATCAACTCAGAATTTGGCCCCTCTCCAAAGAAAAATTGATGTGTTTCAGCTTATTCCGCCAAAATCAATCCATCTTGAGATAGAGGAGGTGACAAATATTTTTTATGAGTTATTGTTGACGTGTATGCATGTATATATGATATTATATATTATTATATTTATATATATAAGTATATATAAGTATTATTTCGTGATTTTAAATAGGTATAGTTGATCACTCACCACAGGTTTATACCTTTGTGAATCTGAGATGTTTGCAGCGTATACAATTTCAGTGTAATATAGGTAAATATACATAGCAGATTTAGAACAAATCAATGGGGACAAATATATGATATTAACATGTTGGTAATTGTATGCAATGAATATACTGGGTATCCCAAGTTGAGTGGCTTATTAGACGTTTATTGGGAATTAATATTGTTATCGTTCTGAAATTTTGGCAGTTGATTCAACCGGTTCGAAACTCTATTTCTAAAATAATTTCACCTCATTCCTGCACGTGCATATACAGTTCCCAGAACATTCACACATAACTGTCTCTTTGTCATTGGATAATTAATAAATTGAGAGAGAAAAATGCGAAACTGTAGTTGATGTCGAATTTCCAAAGCCAAATTAAAAAATATCAAATCGAACTAAACTATATTTTACTAAATTTCATAATAATCGTTCAAAGTGATGACCAATCACGTCTAGACGTAGTTCTACTCGACGCATAACACCCTGTGATGTGAAGTCACAGGTTCACAATAAATCTTTCAGCGTTCCCCAAATATGAAAATCCATAAGCGTTAGGTCAGGTGACCTAGGAGGCCACAAAACCATTGGTTCCAATAAATCTTCAAACATATCAGTTAAAATTCGATAATTTTCATTCGTACGATGAGCTGGTGCTCCATCTAGTTGGTACCAACAACGTCTTGATTTAGCTAGTAATAAAGTGTCAACGAAGTCACTCACTACCGTCCTCAAAATCTTCATATAAAGTTCACCATTTAAATTTTTTTCATCATACACAAAATACGAAAATCTGTTATCCTTCAAAGGTGCAAACACGTCAAAACTAAATTCATTTTAAGAATTACTTTCCCTCATAATATAAGGATTTTGGTTGGCCCAAAAGTTTGAGTCATTAGAATAATTTGGCCTCATCCGTCCAGATGATCCTTTTGAGACAATCGGGACCTTCTTGTGCTCTGAGATCTCACAGAGTTCTATTCGAAGCTGTGGATCACCAGCTTATAGAGTTTGAACCAATGAAAATTGATAAGGGGGCAGCTTATGTATTTTAGGATTCTGTGAATTCTACTATGAGGCAAATTCGGATCATCCTCTGCTATTGCCAATGATGCACGTAGATTAACATCAAAAAAAGCTAGAACGGCGATTTCATTGTCTTCATTGTCTTATTCTGGACCGTTTCAGTAGAAAGAAAATCGTACCTCTTGAATTTTTTAGCTGTCATAGACAGCTAATTCGTTCTACAAAAATAAGCCTTCTACGATTTTCACGTAAACCTGGCCGTTTAAAGATATTAACGGTTGAAGTTTGATTATTAGAAGGTAAATTTTTTATTTTCTTAAGAATTTTATAACTCAATGAAAAGAAATCATTATAAATCAAAAAACTTTCAATAATAATTTTGTAGGTAATTGGCTGCTCTACAAAAAGAGTTCCCAATAATTTTCCGATTGAGTTAATCGTTTACGAGATATTCATCATCAAAGATGAATGCCTATCAATTTTTCCAGTAAAATTTCCTACAAGTTCTACTCACATTCCGTCTCTCATCTTCACGAATGAAAAATGAATTAAGTATTTGCTAATTTGTGTAGGTAGCCATTGTGTTCGAATTAATTCGAACACAATATTAGTTTGTCTATGCTCAGGAGCCTGTCTATATTCTCGGATATGTCTATGCACGTGCAGGAGTCTAAGCTGCCTTTGTCAACTTTAGGTAGGTACGTAAAATTCGTTTTTTCGCTATAACTTGAAAACTTGAAATCTCAGGTACAGGATATGTATGGGGAAAATCATTCAGTTTTTTACGTCAAATCTAATGCATTGAAAAAAAATATGGGTTACAATTTGAAAAAACGTAGTTTTCGATGTTTCTTCGTTTCGAAATGTGAGGCGGAGAAAAGAGCACTCTGTTTACTGACTGAAATTCAATCGGACATGACTGTCCCGCATGGTTTCTTGTTTGCAGAACACCTTTCATTATTTTGGTAGCTCACACCGTTCTAGAGATGTTTCAATTTTTTCAAAAAGCAAAAATCGATAATTTTCAAGTAAGACTAGGATATTTCATGAACGAAACAAGCCAGTCTTTTGTGTTAGGCGTTTTGTAATTGGAAAAATAAGTGTTATCGAACCAGTCATAAATATACAGAGTGTTTTATATTGAATAACAAAATTGGTAAGAGGTAGGAAAAAATAGAAATGAAGTTATTAGTTCTCCATAAACGTCTAATAGGCCACTCATCTTGGGATACTGTGTATATTACTGTCATAAAAGGGCCTCAAATGCATAACTTGCTTTATGAGTAGTCCTGACTATAACTTTAGGTAATATGACAGAAACTTGAATCGTTACAAAGTTCAAGATCCAGGTTGATGAGGATTAAAGCTTCTCTGAACTGTGTTTAATTGCAATAAAATCAGATAACGATAAATTGAAATTAAGTGAAACACGTTTTCAGTTAGTATGAATAGATACGATAATAATTGGAGCAAAGACCAAGAATGAAATATATCAGACTTTTTAACTTGAGAATTTTTTTCGAATCTTTACCATAGAAGTCTCCATTTTCTTCCATGCTAAATGATCGCAATGGTGTGCTGGACAATCTATCATCTCTTTAATTGGTTCATCATCTTCGTTCTCTTCAATTATTTTTTCGATATTTTTTCTCTTGAAACTCCCACGAAAATTTGTATCTCGTGTTGGATTCTGTTCTTCATTTTCTTCAATTATTTCATCAATATTTCTCCTCTTAAAATCATCATAGGGATTTTTGGAACTGACATAAAGAAACGTCATGTTATTTTCGCATCCATTGTTGTTCTCCTTCAATGTGTTTAAATTCATTTCAGCCGTATTTATTGTAGAATTTGCGGTACTATCCAAAAGATTTTCTTCTACCATCTTTTTTGTATTGTTGGTATTCATGTTAGGGGCAGACAAAAATTTTTTGATGCCAAGATTTCCCAACAAGTTTTTCATCATTTTGTGATCAGGTATATTCTTTCCTAACAATATTTTATCCATCATTTTACTACCAGCTCTCGATTCTTGACAATATTTCCTGTCTCTTGATACTGAATGATGATCATTTATGAAGAAATTGATCGTAGTGTGACAGCGTCCATTTAGAGATGAAGTATTCTTTCGTGAAGAAGATTCACAACAATTTCTTCCCAGACTGAAAAATAATGTTAATTATTCAGCACGAAAGATGAAATATCTATAATACGATGGGTCATAAAAACGAATATTTTTTTTCGTTTGTTACCCTGAAAATTAGGTTACTAGACACCTTTAAGAACAACATAACACTGGCTATGAACTACTATGTCCGACCGAATAGATGGGTTTTAATGTGAACACTTCCTCGGGAATCCATTATTACTCCTCGTATTGGTGGTTATTTTGCAGAATAAAATTTCTGTCAAGGTCAGCTCCGATGTAAACTCAGCCTTATACGGAATTGCAGCCCACGCATACCGATTTTGTAAATAGTGCATGTCATGTGCCTAAGTCGCTCAAGTCCAATAATTGTGAGAAGAGTTTATCCCTTCAAAATGCTGAACGTTTATGGTACAGTTAATGGGAAGTTTGATAAGTTGACATAAGTGGAAAAGATTTTTTCAATTGTTACTATTCTTTAATGAGATATACTAAAAAATATGCTTTATTGAAAGATTTTGAATACACTGGGGGCTGGCAAATATATTAAAGAAACATGACAAGGATTTAGTGCGTTAATTAAACTTAACTCTGAGAAATTAATTGGGATCTCCAAAAGTAAACGAAGAGTTATAGAAAAGAGGCAATTATTGCATTAATTACTGGAATTGTAATGCAACATTTGACGAGTATGTTGGTCTATCAAAGAGATAAATAATTTATAGAGGTGAATAGCATACGTCATAATGAAAATGTGGTAGAATAAAAAGATATAGTGGGGCCGAGTGTGCTCTTAAAAATGACCATACAACAGACGTTGAGAATAAAAAATTACTGCGAAAAGCACAGCACATTGGCACATTTACATACGTAAATGTCTATACCTTTCAGCGCACTATGAAGAATTACCAATCAGAAAAAGACATGTCACTTGTACATGCTCTTTCCGGAGAAAAGTAAACAGTTACTACTTAGTAGGTCCCACTACTACTGTTAACAACAGCGAAACGCACCTCGATAATTGAAAAATTAAGTGTTGCAATAACCTGTTCAAGAGTATATTACTTTTCGAAAACTCACTTTATATTCACAACGTTCCCATTCCTGTCTGCATCAGTACTCTCACATTCGGATGCGATACTTTTTTCATAACTAAATGGAGGTTTTTCAATTATATTCTCTAAAATACTTCTTCTGTATGCAAAACTATTGCGGCTTCCATTCATTTCGATTTTGCTGATTTAATCTGAAAATTCAATAAATATATCATTCAGTTATTTTCATTTTAAAGGTTGACAGACTTTTCTCTTTCCCAATTCACAAATGCTTCAAAATGAACCTAGTTATAAAACGATCACATTCAAATTTCTGACAATCTTTTATTTAACTACGTCAAACTAGAATTCATGCAATGCTCAGAGGTCCACTGAATATTACAGTTCTGTGACTATAAAAGTTGAAACAAACGTTCCTAAAAGTTTGCGCAATGAGATATACGTTAAATAACTCGGAAAACGCCTGAATCGAGCGAAAACTTTCAACAGACTCTTTTATCATCTTGTTTTTTCCTAAATGACATTATACTAAGATAGCCCGAAAATTAGTAGTGCACCTATTTTGTATCCTTAAACCAAGAGAAGAAAGTTGAATCTATGGAACTGCTGCGGATGAAGAAAATTCGATTCTCCTGTGATAACTTTCTATTGAGTCCAATTTGAAATTATATATATAAATAGAAAATGATTTGCTTGAATTCAATACTGTACTTGTTCTTCCTTGGCTTTGAGTGCTTCCAAAGCTACGCGTCTCATGAAATTAAAAACATAATGTCTTCGAAAATTACTCAATGGCGTAGGATCTTTGTAGAATTTCCAAAAGTTGATCCTGTGATTAATATTGCTTAGAAGACTGTCTATAAAACAGCGAATTTCAATTAATTCGAAACATTATCATGATCTCACTTAACCTTCACAAAACAAAACAAGGAATGAAACCCTTGAATATCGAAATGAATTCAAGGAACACCCAGAAAAATAAAGAATCCGTGTAAACTTTTAAATAAAGTGACAGTGGGTAAATTTACGCTTCGTTAGTTCAAATATTGGCCATATAACAAGTTATTTTGCTGGCCAAACAGATGAAAGCACTGAAATTTTTCCCAGCCAGCAATATTTTTTTTTCCAATGGAAGGTTGAATACCCATTGAATTATAAGGAAAAGAGAAGAGTGAGGTATAATGACACAAAATAGCAACTAGACATATTTCATAAAATATCAGTTGAAATATAGGCAGAAATCTTCCTGAATTCAAGCAAACATACGCTTCGTTAGTTCAAATATTGCCCATATAACAAGTTATTTTGCTGGTCAAACAGATGATAGCATTGAAATTGTTCCCAGCCTGCAATAATTTTTTTTCTCCAATGGAACTATCCATTGAACTATAAGGAAGGGAAAAGAGTGAGGTACAATGACACAAAATAGCAGCTAGACCTATTCCATAAAATATCAGTTGAAATATAGGCAAATGTCTTCCTGAATTCAAGCAAAGTGTTTCACTTTAACGGTATACCGAAATTTAATACAGTGTTCCGAAGAAACTTTCACCTTTTCAGTGAGTGCAGAAAACGCTGAAATAAAGTCGATTGTTTGTTTCAGGGTGAACCAATATTAATGCCATGTTAGAGCATGTCAGATCCACCTCCTACCCACATCATCACCTACGTCCTAAAGAATCATAGGGAATATGGTTTACTGGGACATCGTTAGGAAAATCTTTTGATTATCTATATGAATCAATGATTTTTTTCAGTTAAACTTTCGATACAGGGTGTTTCAACAGAACGATATGAGCATATAATATTTGAACAACCCTCTCAACCTGATGTATTTTGAATAAATGGTAGTACTTATTGACAACAGTATTAAAGAAGGTTTTAGCGTGTTAGAGGTCGAAATCAACTAGCAACTTATCTTTTTTCTAATCCCAACCGATGCACATCAATAATTTTTTTCAGTTAAACTTTCGATACAGCGTGTTTCAACAGAATGATATGAGCATATAATATTTGAACAACACTTTCAACCTGATGACAACAGTATTGAAGAAGGTTTTAGTGTGTTAGAAGTCTAAACCAACTAGCAACTTATCTTTTCTTCTGATCTCAACCGAGGCGCATGAAGTTGAAACTCACATTAATAAACTGTCCAACTTTGCTTGTTTCGATAAAATTGGATTAAATAAGAGAATTTTGAAGAGCACTTGCGATATCATTGCGCTACCCCTGTCAAACCTTTTCAATTCCTGCTTTGAAAGTGAGATTCTTCCTAAGGTTTTCAAAAAAAGCAACGTATTGCCGGTTTTCAAGAAAGGGGATCCTGATGATACGGGTAGCTATCGTCCTATATCGATCATCCCAGTCTTGGGTAAGCTGCTGGAATCTATTCTGAAGGACAGACTTTCAAACTTTCTCGAAAATAATAAGATATTATCACCTTCACAGTACAGTTTCAGGCCGGGTAAATTCACAATAGGAGCACTTTCAGATTTGGTGTCTAAGGTAGTTGAGGGTTTGGATAGAGGTGAACAAATGACCATGCGTTTATTAGATTATGCCAAGGCTTTCGATCTTGTGCTACATACCATTCTTCTCCAGAAATCAGATCGCTGTGGTATAAGAGGAGTTTCATTGAAACTCCTCAGATCTTACCTGGAGTATAGGCTTATGTGTGTCTGCGTGGAGAGGGCTGTCTCTGAGTTGTTACCCATAAAAACAGGCATACCCCAGGGCTCTGTACTGGGACCACTGCTCTTTTTGATTTATATCAACAACTTACCATCTCACTTGAAACCAGTAGGCAGCGTCCTCTTCGCTGACAAAACATCTTTATATAACACAAGCGGGGATCCACAAATGACAAATGAACTTTGTGATTAGCCATGAATCGTGCTGATCTATGGTTGAGAACAAATTCTCTCAAGTTAAACAGGGAAAAAACCCAAAAATTGACGATTTCAAGTAGTTCTAAACTCTCACATGGCGACACAGCTGAAATACTAGGTAATACCTTAGACGAAACTTTAACGTGGGAAGCGTATGTCAACGCGTTGGTCCCTTGATTGTAATCAGTGTTGTTCTAGCTTAGAAGACTTAAATATATAGAACATGATGAGGGTGATCTACGAATGATTTATTTAGACCTGTTACACTCGGTCATGGCTTATGGGGTTCCATTATGAGGAATTTGTTCAAGAATGGACAGAATCTTCAAACTCCAAAACAAAAGTGTACGTATTATCGTTCGTGCTGAATATCGTGCACATTGTATGCCTATCTTCAGAAGACTTGGTGTACTGTCACTTCCATCATTGTACGTATACGCTACTCTCATAAACATTCATTCCAACTTAAAGGACTACAGAACGCATAGCTTCAACCATCAGAAAAATATAAGACAAAAAATTTTCTAATAGCACCAAGATACAGATTGGATAAGTTAGAAAGGAATTCTCCCAATTTAAACTATTGAAACAAGCTGCCTCTGGAGTGGAGACAGCTTATAACTAAAAAATTCAAAGTTAAAGTTGAAGAATTGTTATGTGAAAGATGCCTGTACTCACCTGAGGAATTTTTGTGTTACTATCTATTACTTTCTTGTATGTAAGTGTTCGAATTATGTATTTATCAACTGAGTAATCTACATTCTTTTTTATTTATTTAACTAGGTATTTTTAATTGACTTATCATAAGCAATCAAAGATTGTAACCATGATGAATAAAGCATACATACATAAACAGGGTGTATCAATTGAGTTATCGCTTCTGTTAAGTACTTTGCTATGTCGAGTCGATTGGTTCAGATTTATTCGACTGTATTCCTCAATTTGCTTTGTTATTAGAACCAGAAAGTGCCGACAGATGGTATAGCAAAACTTCAGTTCGAAAAACCATCGCAGTTAGATAGTTAATTGATTTCGCCGTTACTAAGTGATAGTTAATCATGATGATGATAAGAAATTAAAACTATTATATTTAGAATTGGTGGAATTAAGCCAGTTTTTTCCAAGGATCTTTATTTATACATTCAGTCGACGTTTCAGCACAATATTTTGCCTTCTTCAGGACTCTAAAATGAATTTTACTATCAGAAAATAAAATTTTTCTTCTTTAAGAAAAGTGAAGTACCAGAACATATAGGTGTATAAATTAAACAGACTCTCCTCTATCGAAAACCGAATTGTTAGACATTACACGAAACACTCACAAGCTCGAACAAATTGAAAACACTATGAAATGTATATATAAAAATTGCCATAAAATACAATAAATGAATGAATAGGATAAAATTTTCTTTTCGAAATAAAAAAAAACTAGGTACTCACAAGGTATATACAGATCTCCTACGTAATAATAAAACGAAAGATACATATCTAGATAATTCAAGAGCTGCTTAGTCTTACTGAACGGTAACAAAGAACACGGAGAAGATGCGTTCTCCACTCTCGAAATCGAACTGATATTCGGGAGCAGTTGGCAAAACATCGAATATGTGCGGTCTGATATTATTATTATTTTTACGTTGTTATAATCTACTAAGAAAACGATTGATACACACGGCATTCCAAAACGAATAATAGTGGTTTCAACTTCAAGAATTAATCCTCCTTATAAGATTGAAATATGAATTTACAAAGACCTTCTGTATCCTGTTTTCTGTTGACACTGTTTGTATGTTTTTGTATGTGTATCATTTCCTTAATGAGTCTTCTTTCATAATGAGATTCTCTATCCAGAACCATTGCATTTTCAAAATCGAATGCATGATTCATAGATATCGAATGCTCTGCCAGAGCGGTATTACCTGTTGAATTTCCACGATTTGCTGAATTTATACTCCGTTTGTGTTCTGAAATTCTTGTACTTAGATATCTTCCCGTTTGCCCTATATAAACTCCCTCATATTTTGCATTAAATTCTATATATTACGTTAGTTTCTAAATGTGGTGGGGTTCTTTCCTTCATTCTAGTGAAATACTTATGTAACGTGTTTTGATTTTTAAAAGCGATAGTAACGCCATTTGAATTTAGGATCTTAGCAATTTTCTCAGATAAATTCTGTACATGAGGAATTTTGCAATATATCCTTTTGTTCTGACATAAGTTTGTTTTGTCCGTTCCATTTGCTCTCCTGAGTAATTTATTTATAAGTTTTACTGGATAATCATTTTTCTCGAGATACGACTTAATGAGACTTATATTTTTCTCATGAAAAACGGTATCAGACGGTAAAGGGCAAACGGGAATATATCTAAGTACAAGAATTTCAGAACACAAACGGAGTATAAATTCAGCAAATCGTGGAAATTCAACAGGTAATACCGCTCTGGCAGAGCATTCGATATCTATGAATCATGCATTCGATTTTGAAAATGCAATGGTTCTGGATAGAGAATCTCATTATGAAAGAAGACTCATTAAGGAAATGATACATACAAAAACATACAAACAGTGTCAACAGAAAACAGGATACAGAAGGTCTTTGTAAATTCATATTTCAATCTTATAAGGAGGATTAATTCTTGAAGTTGAAACCACTATTATTCATTTTGGAATGCCGTGTATCAATCGTTTTCTTAGTAGATTATGACAACGTAAAATAATAATAATATCAGACCGCACATATTCGATGTTTTGCCAACTGCTCCCGAATATCAGTTCGATTTCGAGAGTGGAGAACGCATCTTCTCCGTGTTCTTTGTTACCGTTCAGTAAGACTAAGCAGCTCTTGAATTATCTAGATATGTATCTTTCGTTTTATTATTACGTAGGAGATCTGTATATACCTTGTGAGTA
The DNA here is from genome assembly GCA_013387265.2 of Cryptolaemus montrouzieri. Classification (NCBI taxonomy): domain Eukaryota; kingdom Metazoa; phylum Arthropoda; class Insecta; order Coleoptera; family Coccinellidae; genus Cryptolaemus; species Cryptolaemus montrouzieri. The sequence goes on from JABFTP020000062.1 coordinate 43,657,212, forward strand.
CCTAGTTTTTTTTTATTTCGAAAAGAAAATTTTATCCTATTCATTCATTTATTGTATTTTATGGCAATTTTTATATATACATTTCATAGTGTTTTCAATTTGTTCGAGCTTGTGAGTGTTTCGTGTAATGTCTAACAATTCGGTTTTCGATAGAGGAGAGTCTGTTTAATTTATACACCTATATGTTCTGGTACTTCACTTTTCTTAAAGAAGAAAATTTTCATTTTCTGATAGTAAAATTCATTTTAGAGTCCTGAAGAAGGCAAAGTATTGTGCCGAAACGTCGACTGAATGTATAAATTAAGATCTTTGGAAAAAACTGGCTTAATTCCACCAATTCGAAATAACTCATAAGAAAAATAGCCAACTAATCATTACTTAGATCAAAAGTATGTATTATACAATCACAAGAGATTTTATTGAAAATCAGGATTGCAATTATAGTCTCTCTACCATCTTCAGCTGACAAGTATTGAACTAAAGTAGAAAATACACACATATATAAATCGATAGGTATAAATTAATAAGGGTGCAAACATGAGGTAATAAAATAATTATGTTGAAAGCATATATTATTTGAAGATTTCAAATAGAGACGAATAAGCCGGGCCATACTCGTCGTTAGAGAAGATTATCTCTATGGGGGGTTTGTTGCAATCGAAATTGAAAATTTCGATTGATTCGAAGAGATCTAACTTTCGTCCCTAAGGTATTTTGTGAATTTTTTCAAGTTGATCTATGGGTGGAAAATGATGGCCATTCTCGATTCAATGTGAAGCAAAAGTAGATTCGTCTGTTCTCTGGTTATTGTGACCTGACTGATTCTCCTCATATCTCGTTTTAAATGAACGACCAGTTTGACCTATAAAGACGCCTTCACAATTCATACAGGACAACTTATAAACTCCAGTATTATCAAATTTATCAGTTTTATCTTTACTATTAAAACATTTCTGTGAGTTTCATGTGGGCCTTGAAAGCTACTTTTTTATTCTGTGTTGAAATGACATTTTCATATGTTAATGAAATATTAATCTGTATTAGTTGATTCTATACGTGGGTAAATATTATGATATGCTATTTGTGTTTGTTTTTCAGAATCATTCTGTTTATATATTTGAGGGTAAACCATTGTTCTTAGCTATTTTTGTAATAGTTGACACTTCCCTGGACATATTTTCTTCGGATATTTGCAGAGAGAAAGCCCTATGAATCATTGAATTAAATGCAGAGTATTTATGAGATTTTCGGTGCGTTGTCATAATTGATGCAAATTTCAGTAAAGGTGGAGTTTCGTTATATATCAAAACTTAGAGTGTTATTTATATGAGTGATTGTCAGGTCTAAGTGAATTCGATTATCGACTTCTCTTTCAATTTGTGAGGTTGTTCATGGAATGTATTATTGAATTAGAAATAATTCTGTTGTAGGCACAACTTGAGCAAAAATATAAAATCATCTTGAAAAACCGGATTTACGTGTGATTTCTTTAGGATGTCTGAGTCCAATGGAAGGCATTCATCTCCTGGGATGTTGGAACACATTTTATCTACATCCAACCTGATTGAATATGATTGGATTGGGGTTTGAACCTATTTCAATTTTTGTGGTAATTGAATTGATTTTTCATAGAATATTTAGGTGTGAAATTTGTTGAATTTTTGAATACAATATTCAATTCTTTCGCCACTATATATATACAAATCGAAGAAAAATTCATGCAATATTATTATGGAAGTTGATACAATTTTATATGATAAGATATTAAAATTGGAAAAAATCAATATTGGTTGGAGAATGTGCTTCATTCAAGAGTATTACAGTATTGTACGTTGCTTCAGATGTGCAGGTTTCAATCACTCTTTTGGGGACTGCAAAAATGGCCAAGTCTGTTCAGGCGACCACTTATCGAAGGATTGTACATCTGATGAACTAAAGAACATAAAATGTACACGAAAATGTAGAAAATCTAAAAATAAACTTGATGTTGAACATACAGCATTTGTTCTTAATTGCCCATGTTATAAAAGGATTGTGGAGGCTAATACAAAGAAAACTGATTACGGCGAGATATAGCAACTAGTTCCTATAAAACTAATGTACTGAAACTGTCAGGGATGTTTGAATAATAAACATCAGATTGATTTTCTGGTTAAGAAATGGGATCCACAGATTTTATGCTTAGTTGAAACATATTACAGATGATGTAATATACTTCGGTACAAATATATAAACTTTTTATCAAATTGCAAACCTACAGGAGGAGTTATAGTGTGGTTTGAACTCGATATAATGTTCAGAGTGAAAAATATTGATAATGATAGAAATTATCTTTGGTACATAACAGTTGAATTTAAATTAGGTGCGCAAAGGTATTTATTGACTGTAATCTACTATCCACTGGGATTGGAGGTACCGCTATTTCTGAAAGACATGGAGGGTGTTCTAGATGAGATGATGGAATTTAATGGGGACATTATCTGTATTGGTGTATTAAATTGACAAACAATAACGGTTCACACCAATTAGTGAAAGACTATACAAGGATAACTAAAGACAGTACAACCCTGATAGATTATGTTATTACTAACAATAAAAACTCAAAACTATATGTGCATCTGACATCCAAAATATCGGATCACTCAATTATAACATTGGAACTCGAATAAGTGCTGGAAAATAAGGTAAAAGCATACTTGCATAGACGTTCTTACTAGGCCTACGATGTTGACGATTTTCAAAAGAGCCTTTTGAAAACTATTTGGGACAATAACAGTCCAGATGTGAAATTTTTTGACTGCAAAGTTCCTGGAGCCCATTAAAGAGTTTGTGAGTAACAATTGTCCAATTGTTAAGGTACCAGTAAATGAAAGCAGAGCGGTCAAACTATGGTTGAATGAGGAAATTGAAGTCCTAATGAAGAAGAGAGACAGGAGTTACCAGATAGCAGTATTCACAAAGTCGGACCAAAAGTAGATGAAATATGGGACATTAAGAAATCAGGGGATATCTAGGTTAAGATCAAGTGAAAAATCATTTTATTTTAATCTCATTCAGAACAGTTCAAGTCGGGATATTTGGAAAAATATCAAAAGTATCTTACAAGGAAAGTCTAAAAATTTCACGAGCAGAGTGAAGTTTGGTGATAAATTGATTATTAAAGAAGATGAAATAGCTAAAACTTCAATCATTTTTTCGTGAAAAGTTTCAAAAGAAATTATATCGAGAATGAATACATTTAAGGACTGAAAATAATATACTCATAAGATAGATACATATAATGAGTTTTCTGATTTCTAAATAATTACTCTACAGCAACTTGAGAAAATAGTTAAATCACTGAAAAATGCAGGTGGGATAGAAGAGGAATGACAACAAGAATTGTGAGAGACGCTTTTAGCGTTTTTGCTAATAGATTGTTGGATGTTACTAATACTTCATTACAATATGGAAAGTTTCCAAATGATTGAAAAACAACAAATATTATTCCAGTTGAAAAAGTTACTAATAGTATCTTATGTCAGGAGTTTAGAGGATTAATATAGTACCGGTTTACGAGAAAGTAATAGAAACTGTAGTAAAACAACAACTATTAGAATACTATGATGAAAACAATATAATAGTTGAAAACCAATTGGTTTTCGTCCGGGTCATTCATGTGAAAGTAGTTGTAAACATATGTGATAAATGGATGAGAGATATAGATGAGGCTAAATATGTAATAGCTGTTTTTGGACTTTCAAATAGCGTTTGAAACCATTTCAAGGAGCTTATTATCATTGAAACTAAAGAAAATAGGAATGGGGGGGAATGTTTCGAATTAGTTTTATTCATATTTAGGAGGACCCAGAGGGTAAAATTTAATGGTCATTCATCAGATATAGAGAATATTGTGAATAGCATACCTCAAGAGACAGTTCAAGGCCCTTGTTATTTTTGTTGTACATAAATGACCCAGTAAAATTTGTAAAATTCAGTGTTGTGTCTATGTTTGCAGACGACACAATGCTGTACATAACAGGTGATAATATAAAAATGATGATTAAATTGATAAATAAAGATCTTGCTGCTATAAATGAATGGCTCTGTGATAATAGTCTAAGGAATAAAGGTTAATAAGTCTAAATATATGATACTGAGAAGTAAATACAAATTGAATAATCTGAATTTGGTAAACTCAAGTGTTCAAATTAATAACAATATTCTGGATAGAGTAACCTAAATGAAGTACTTAGGAGTAGTTCTTGATCAGAATTTAGACAGGTTACACTGTGATGTCTCAAAAAAGATGTCAACAACAATACATTGTATATCAAAAATAGGCGATAGGGTGAATTTTGGTACTAGACTTACGCTGTTCAAAGCTGTTGTGTCTCCTCATATTGACTTTTGCTCGACATTGATGTTTGATTTACAAAAGAATAATTTGGATATTTTACAGAGAATTCAGAATAGAGGCTTGAGAGTTAATCTAGAGTGTCCAATTGAAGAATTTGTTGGACGTAAGCTTCCTTCCGTACAAGAGGCTATGTCAGTATACCTTTATCAAAAACAAAACTTAAAATTACAACGGAGAGAATGTCTCATGATTACTATCGATAAAGTTCAAGAAAAGTGGTCACAAGCGGGAATTCCAACGTGTGGAAAAGATTATGCAATTAAAAAACTTTCTGGCTTCTTAGATCAAGTGAAAAACTTACAAAAAAGTTCCAAGCGTAGACGTTCAAAGACACAGAAGCAGAAAGAATCAAATTTTGGTCACAAATTGAAAAATTTATTCGACATTGCTAAATTCAACGTTGAAAGATTTATCAATGACGATCAAAAATTATTCCTGGCCGGTCAAAGATCAAAGAGTCGATTTGGATTAATGGACAATACTCCAAAACTGGAAGAGATTAATGAAGATATGATTGTTGATTGTGCTGGTAGGTTTATGACATTTTTAATAGCTGCTTTAATTTGAAATGATTATTCGTTAGATATGAATGAATATTTTTTTTTTGATGTAGGTGTGGTTGAAGGTAATATGCTATTAGCCACTCAGAAATCTGGGATACTTCAATCTGACTTATCAGCGACCACGTCTAGTCAAACATCTAACCCAGTATCTGACTATGAAATTCCGATGAGTCAGCAAAAGAAAATTGACATTATGACACCTGAACTTGCTGGAGCACTCGATCGAGGAAAAATTAGTAATAGAAACGCTCTTTTCATATTAGCTGCTGCATATAAAAGCATAGGGATTGATATTTCTACCCTAAATCTGAGTTACAGTACACTCTATCGTGGCCGTATCCAGTTTAGAACAAACATCGCCGAAGATTTGAAAAAGGAATTCCGCACAGAAGAACGTTATGTTGTGCATTGGGACAGTAAAGTTTTGTGTGATATTTCTGAAAAGAAATCTGTAGATCGTATAGCGATTCTTCTATCCGTTAATGGAGTTGTTCAGCTCCTTGGCGTTCTAAAGGCTGACAAGTAAAGGACTTCAGTAAGGAGTATGTTGACAGCATTGAAATTTATGAGAATTTGTTTCAGAACATTGGATTTTATTTACAAGATAAAGAATAAATTAGTTCCTTAATATATATATATATATATGAAAACTTACATTTCATTAAAGATAAACATAATTATATTACAAGAAATAATCTCTATTGAGAGATGTTACACTAATAAAACTTACAACACAGCGTTAAAAGAGGAGTTATAGCATTTAATAGTCTGCCAATTAATATTAAGGAATCTAAAATTATAAGGCATTCAAAATTCTATTAAGAGATTTTGTATTGAATTATCTTATTATTATATTAATATTTGGTGTAATACTTAGAATGCTGAGGATATATTGTGAAAGACATTATATACCTATAACCCAGCAATATGATGTTGTTTTCAATAGCAAATTGCTAAATAAAGATTTATTATATTTATATACTGGGCTATTCATGAATGATACTACTGGGCTTATTGGGGCATTATCTTTGTGATTTTTTATAAGGCAATAAAGTTTTGGAGAACCGGTATTCATATTTATGAAAAAATTGACTAGTTTTGTTAGTACAATCAGTGAAATTTCTTTAAGAGCTGCTATTATGTTTTTGGATATTTATGGTTCTATCTTTGAGTACTTCACTTCTCTTTTTGAAGAAAGTCTGTGATTTTAAAATATATAATGATTTCGGTAAAATGGCTATGGCTCCTGATTTGTCTCCTTTGATTGAAACTAAATCGTTGCTTTGAATATTTTGTTTTAAATTTGTTACGGTATCTGTGATTTTTGAAAGATAATAAAGGAGGCTCTTTAAGTGGTTTAAGTGCAATTGCGGATTCGGCGGCCAAGGTTTCTTTCATATTTTCGGATGAGATATTGGGGTTGAATTTGTGCCCTTTCTCTAACAGACTACGTTCAGAAGTTGATCAATGAACATCTTAATAATTTAAAACTCTACTACTTAATGATCTTACGGACGCGGTATTCTGAATATTTTCGTGAAACGTGAATTTTTTTCTGCTAGGGATTTCAGTTTCTTGGATTGATTTTTAAATTTTTCGTAAAGAAGTTTGCTCATGTCATTTCGCATCTTATCATACAAATGGAATTCCAAAAAACAAGTACTGTGTTTTAAGGAATTTTACTTAATAATTGCGATTCGTAACGCGTTTCACTACACCGTACCTGAGTGTTTGTATTTATTGATTTCTAAAGTTTCCCAAAGATCTACCTTCCAATTTTTATTATCTGTATGCAAAATTTCAAAGTGTGGGTCGAAAGAGTGATTATTTTCTAAGAGATGATTCGCGTAATTTGAATCTGATTTTTATTTGAAAAACTGCGTTTATGTTCCGATATCCTGATATTGAAATTTCTATGTATTCTACCAATGTAGAAATTATCACAGTCATTGCAATTCAATCGATAAACACCTGATTTATTGTTTTTACCTGGTTCGGTTTTATTATTCTTTACATATTTGCCTAAATTATTATTAGTTTGGAAAGCTATGTTCAAATTATTGCTACTTAAGAATGATTCCAGTTTCTCACTTGTAATGCCAACGTAGGTTAAGGTGTTGAATTTTTGTTTCAATTTATCGACAGGGTAAACTTCATTCAATGCGATTCTACTCTATTTTTATTCAAAATATTATTCATTAGTTTGGGATTGTAACCATTATTTTTGGCTATTTGTTCAATCAAATTTAGTTATTTGTTGAAATTTTCTGGTGATAACGGGATGTTAATCAATCTATGAATAAAACTATTGAATGCTGACATTTTATGTTGATATGGATGACACGACGAGTAATGTATTATAATATCTGTATGTGACGGCTTATGGTAAATTGCGAAAACATGTTTTCCATTTTCATTCGAAATTGTTACGTCTAAGAAATTTATCGAATTATTGCTTTCTATTTCGGTTGTGAATGCAATTTTTGGATGTAATGAATTTATATGATTTTCGAAAATTTTTAACTGTCTATCTGTTCCTGTGAAGCAAATAATGATATCGTCTACATAACGATACCAGTATAAACAATATTTACTGAGTGGATGATTATGAATTAATTTCTCTTTCTTATTGATAATGGAATTTTACCAAGTAAAAGCCTCCCAAATTCAAATGGAATTCCATTGGATGGAGTTTAGAAGGTAATTCTGAATGAATTACCTTAACATAATGTTATATGACGTCTCGTTTGATGAAATTTGGCCCTTCTTTTATCCAGGTTGTTCCTGCTGGTTTCACCGCTTTCTTGGAAGATATTGACTTAGATTTCGTTTTGATGTTTATATATATATATATATATATATATATATATATATATATATATATATATATATATATATATATATATATATATATATATATATATATATATATATATATATATATATATATATATATATATATATATATATATATATATATATATATATATATATATATATATATATATATATGCACTCTTGTTGAACCATTTATTTTGTCTGCACACATTATAGTTAGTTCTTAACCTGCTATAAAGGGCGGTTTGTTTTGCTGTGCTAGCACACTTCAAATAGTTAATTTTTTCCGCCGTTACTACGTGATAGTTAATCATGATTATGATAAGAAATTAAAACTTTGTATTATACTATCACAAGAGATTTTATCGAAAATCAGGATTGCAATTTCGATCTCTCGACCATCTTCAGCTGACAACAAATATTGAACTAATGTTGAAAATACATACCTACTTATATAAATCGGTGGGTAGTTTTAATTTCTCATCATCATCATCATCAATTAGTGCATCCACTTCTTACACATTATCTGCATTTTTGCCCTAAAGCAAAATTATTATCGTTCTTATCACACAATGATAAATTTGTTGTTTCAGTTTGCATTGATGTTATTTTACATAAATTCGGGATAAATTCGAAAATTGTGTTTTCAATTGAGGAAAGAGTAGAAATCGTGTACTTTGTTTTCAAAGTAACAGTTGAATAAAAGTAAAAAAATACAATTTGACACAAATCATCCAGAGAAAGAAGTGAGTCGCCAATATGTCAAATGTCTGAACCAAAAATTTCAGGCAATTGGTTCAGTGGTGATATGAAGGTATGAGTATGAGTTTGTGGTTTGGAGACCTTGACAAGTAGATGACTGTCAGTCCATTAGGAAATTATCCCAAAAACTGGCGTATCAGGTGGAACTTCCTATAGAATAGTGAAGCATTATAAATTTCATCCCTACAATATAAATTTGGACCATGAACTAAATGAAGATGTCTCTGATCGTCGTCTACAATTTTGTGAAAATATCAATGATAATCCTAACCTTTTCAAAATATCTGTTTCTCTGATGGGAGCACCTTCATGCTTAATAACGTGGTGAACAGACACAATTGTCGATACTAGGACACCCATGTACTGACTTGAACAGGGAAATACATACCTACTATACATGCATATTATATATACCTAATGACGTAAGAAGGGTATTTTAGAACCCTTTCCACTATTGCATGAAGGCGGAAGCAGGTCATTTTGAACAGTTTTCTCCGTAACTTTTAGCTCAATTGATTCACTACCATTACACGCAGAACTTCAACTTATTGCAGACTAATTTGTTTCTCTGAATGATTGGTTGAATATTTTACCCTTGTTATGGCGCAATTGTTATTTTGACAATGAATAGAAAAATATTCTATTCTGTCTTCTGTTGATTACACCTTCATCGAATTATTTTTGCACCGAATAAAATATTTAACCAAATGGTCAGAGCATCGAGAGGCCTTTAAACTTAGGGGTCACATGATACTTTCTGTAATTTAAATTTTCAATTTTGAAGATGCAGAGGGTTGTAGGTTGATCCTACACTTTCAAATTAGCATGCTGAATCACCTTCTTCAATACTGATTATTATTAATCTGTATTACCATTCATTCAAAACTCATCGGATTCGAAGGTTTTTCAATTAATATATGATAATAATGATAATAATAATGGTCGAACCCCAAAGAACACAATAAAGATACTGAATGGATCACGAATGAGAAACAACGTCTTGATATCAATCATATGAACTTCGAACAAAAAACGGAGGAAAAAATCGCAACAGTAGTTAAAGCGATCAACAATTGGACGGCTACAGGTACATATAATATCTATAACTTCTGGTACAAGAAGTTAAATAAGCTCCATGGAGCCCAAGCGAAACAGCTCACATATGTTCTTCAACATCCCAGGAAAATACCCGCTTTCCTAACACAAGGCTTAACATATGCTACCTAAGAGCCATTGAACACAAGATCCGTTTCAGTATAGGCGGATCACTTGTCTGCCAACGCCCTATAAAATACTCGCCTCATGCATATCCAATTGAATATAGTAACACCTTGATGACAACAATATATTAGCAGAGGAGCAGAAGGGATGCAGAAAGAAACACTACGGGTGTAAGGAACAACTCATCATCGATTCTGTTATAATGAAACAGGCACACGTAAGGTATTGGAAAGTTCATTCGGCTTTTCTCGATTATCTGTAGGCATTCAATAGTACAGCCAATTCTTGGCTTGTCGAAGTATTACAGATATACAAAATTCATCCAGTCCTTGTAGAATTCTTGAAGACAACAATGACACACTGGCGCACGTCCCTGCAGGTCAACATGAACAATAAGTCAATTAAAACCGACGCGATACCCATGCGTCGTGGAAATTTTCAAGGATACTCTTAGAGTCCACTATGGTTCTGTTTGGCTATGAACCCATTATCTTCAATGCTCAATAGAACATGACACGGATTTAGGATAAAAGCAGGTATAAACTATCTCACAATCTCCCACCTGCTATATATGGATGACATCAAATTATATGCTTCGAACAAAAAGCAAGTGGATGATCTGCTGAGAGTTGTCAGTAAGTTTTCGGCAGATGTTTATATGAAATAAGGGATCAAAAATGCAAGACTCTGAACATTCAAAGGAAGAAAGTCATGGATGGTGAAACACAACTCCCAAATGGTGATATTATACAGTGTATGAAAGATGGCGAAACGAACAAATATCTGGGATAACAACAAGCCAGATTGCTAGACCAAAAACAGTCAAAAGAGAAGATTCGTTGAGAGTACAGTCAGCGTCTGAAGACTGTGCTGAAGTCAATGTTGAACTCGGGGAATCTAGTCAATGAAATTAACACTTACGCCAATTCAGTGTTGCTTTACTCATTTGAAATAATCAGATCAACTGAGACAGAACTGAATTATATTCAAAGGCAAACCCGAACGATACTGAAAAAGTACAATAATCACCATCCAAAATCGTCTGTGATAAGAACAACTTTAAAGCGGAAAGAAGGAGGACGCGGATTGATGGATGTTGTCAACTAACATACCGAACAGATGAAAAATCTGAGAGAATTATCTGCAAAAGTTCGCACTTCTGACCTCCACAGAGTAGTACCGTTGGCTGATAAGGGATATACACCTCTAAATCTTGCTACCAGTGATGACTTGCTGAATCTATCGTTCCTATCAGATACTGAAAAACAAGAGCAATGGTCAAGAAAGGAATTGCATGGACGATATCACCATGAGATTGATCAACCACACATCTACAAAGAAGCCTCCAACAAATAGTTGATGGAAGGAGAATTATTCGCGGAAACAAAAGGATTCCTTATGGCCATTCAAGACCAAATGATCGCTACAAACAACTACAAAAATTTTATTATGAAGGACGGAACATTACAAATAGATAAGTGCAGAAAATGCCATATAAGATCAGAGACTGTACAGCAATCACGTCCGGCTGCGAACAACTGGCCAATACGGACTACCTTCACAGGCATAACCAAGTGTGCAACAATATCCATCAGAAACTGGCATGCAAGTACGGACTTCTGAGTACCTTCCAGTCATATTACAAGTATCAACCGGCGCCTGAATTGTAAAATGATTCTATCAGATTATACTACGATAGGCCTGTTATCCCTGACAGAATAGTGACGAATAATAGGCTGGACTTAGTGGTGTATGATAAGAGAGCCAGAACAACAATGCTGGTGGATGTCGCCATACCGAATTATAACAACGTGCTGAAGAAGTTCGAGGAGAAAAAGTCAAAATACACAGACCTTGCTATTGAGATCAAGCAGATGTGGCACCTCGATAAAATAGATATTGTTCCTGTCATCGTATCCTCGACTGGGTTAGTACTCAAAACTTTGCATGATAGCCTTAAGACATTAGAATTGCATAAGAATACCAATATAGAAGTGCAAAATGCTGTAATTCCTAATACATGTAGGATAGTTAGGAAATTTATGACAAGTATATTGTAATCGAGCCTATTCGCTTTGATTGCTGAATCTGGGAAAGGTAAATCATATCCAGCTAACAGCTGAGATAGTGAATAAGTCCACGATAATAAATAATAATAATCTTTATTTACGGAAACCATTTACAATTTGAAAAATATCTCTACCTACCCATATCCTTTAGAAGCTAATGAGACTTAACTAAAACTGAGGAAGTAGAGATTCAACAATATGATACCGACTCACTAGAGAGAGAATGTCGCGGATGGCTCGCAAAAGACTTCAGTTTCTCTGGGAACATATCCAGATTTACATAATTTACATTTCTCACAATTTGAGCCAGCGGAGAATGAATGCCATAGTTCGTTCTATGGAATTCATAAGATAAAAGATATTTATCTCTGACTCTTCTGGAAGGAACATGGAGAGAAAAAAGATCCAAAACGCATGAACTTTTTATAATCCCGTTTAGTACCTTGAAGGCAAACATAATAGAGGAAAAAGAAGCGGCTTATAAGATGGGGAAGCGAAATAATATAAAGATAGTACTCATACTTGTGAGACTCAAAGCTAATAGAACTTTTGAAACAAATTAATTTAATGAATTTTTTCTGAATTTTTTCTGATCTTCCAATGTGAGTTGCATATACAGGAGACCATATGTTAAAGCCAAAATAGGTCTAACTATTGACACCTAAAGAACCACCAAGCACCTGATATTTTTTAATTCTTTGGTATTCCTTTTTATGAAATCGAGCATTTTATCTGCTTTTTAATGACGTAGTCAACGTGAAGGTCATATGATAATCTATTAACCACAAAAATTCCTAAATCTTTGTAGCTTGTAACAGACTCTATCATGTCACCATTAAAGTAATAAGTCAATTTTGAGGATTTATCTTTCTTGAGAATTTCATGTGCTTACATTTCACAATATTTAGAGATAAACCGTTCGCTTCACGCCATTTATGAAAACTATCGAGATCGATTTGGAGATCATGTTGGTCCTTTACCGTTTCTTTGCGCTTGAATATCTTACAGTCGTCAGCAAACACTAAAAATTTGCTATGCTTGAAAATGAATTTCACATCGTTCATGAATAATAAAAACAGGACAGGTCCCAAATGCGTCCTCTGTCCTACTTCCGAAGAGAAATCAATTATTTCTGACGTATGACCATTAACATTGACTATCGGATTTCTGCCAATCAAAAAAGCTTCGATACAAGAAAGCAATGGATCCGAGATGCCAAAAAGATGTGTCAACTTGAATATTTGTAGATTGACTGGAACTTTATCAAATGCCCTCTTTATATCGCCATATAAACAGTCCACATTTACCCTCTGTTTAATACTCTTAGAAACGAAGGTGACAAATAGGAGCAAATTAGTGTCAGTAGATTTGCCTGTACAAAAACCGTGTTGTTCTTTGATGAAAGTATTACCAACGTGGCCAACGAGTAAATTTGCGAGCATCAGGTCAAAAACCTTTGCGAAACCATTAGAGGTTGATATGGGGCGATAATTTTGTATATCAGTGCGTATTCCAGATTTGAAGATTGGGGTTATATTTGATAGTTTCTACTCATCCGGAAATGTTCCTTATTGTAAGCAATGATTGAAGATTGCCCATGGAGGGATCTACCAGATTGTGAGCACACGATAGTATGAAACGAAGGGAAATCCAATCAGGACCACAAGTATTTTTAGGTTTTAAAGATTTCAATGCATTGAGTATTTCATCCTGGGAAAATTCAACGTTAGCAAGAGTATCTGAAACAAAATTGATGGACAGAAGATATGTATTGCGGAATTTTGGAATTTTTCAATCAGGTGATTTTTGGTTTCATATTGTAGTAATTTTTAAAAGATTCGGCAAAACAACTACTTATGGTCCTACCTCTGCTTATTTTTTGATAATTTCGAGTCATTGAGTTTGGGATTACATCATCTTTTCTCGAATTATTAATGAACTTCCAGAACTTCTGGGAATCCTCAATGATTTTATCTTCAGTCCTTTCTATGAAGTCGATCTCATCTCTCTTTGAAGCAATTTTGGCATTGATACGCAATACCGCATTATAATTCTCTTGATGATGATAATATCTTTTGTAATTGGAACATCTTGTATAGAAAATTTAGCTAGAAAAATGTATCAATTTATATAGAGAACCTAAGAACTTTTCTAGCGAAGTTACACTCCATATTCGCGAATATAATTTTTTAGGTGGATGGTGTAGGACAGGGAGTTGATCTGACATACTCAATGCTTCGTTCTCCCCTATCAACAGCTACCACTGGAAGTTTCTACCCCAAATTTTTGAATTTGTTTTGAGTTTGTGTGATAACTTTTAGATGGAGTGATTCGATCTCATCATGATTTACTTTCTGAAATACCACGTGACGAACTGAAATCCAGAATTGATCGAAAAAATTCCAAGTTTTTATCAATAGTTTGAGGGAAACACTTGATCAAAATCAAAGAGGTTGTCCAATTTCTGTTTTTTCTTTAATTCATCGACGAACGAGCTACACTTTACGTTTGATGTTAAAATCTATTGAGTCGATATTTTTTCGAGGAGTTAACAACTATACTGATCTACAATGGAGAACAGGGAGAGTGCAATATCATTATCTTAGGATAAAGCTAGATTTCTTCCATTTGAATCAATAAGTAAAAATGATGTTTCATTTTGACGAAATGAGTCGCTTTGTAATCTATCTTTTCGAAAATTTTTTCCAGATTTGATAGATTCGGTTACTTCTGGTCATTGGTTAAAACACTGGTTGTAGCATCAGCGCATCAGCATAGTTCAAAAACTATTCACTAGTTCTGGGATACAGTGTGTAAACATCGAAGCCCGACATGCCCACACCCGCTTCCGCGGACGACGACGAAGAAAGCATGTGTTATAGAAGTTTTTTCAGCAGTCCTTACAACTTATTGTTCATTCTCGAAAAGAAGTAAGATATACTGTATTTATATTTTAATACTCTGATACCATACATTTTTAATACTTATATACTGTAGAATTGGTGTCAGAATATTTTTTCACGTGCCATAATATCTTCTATATTATTTTGAGGTTCAAAAATAAATTCATCGAGTTTGATAATTTCGCGACTGGGGCGCGGTATGATCAGACGGGGCGTAGAATCGTAAACCACGAAAATAATGTTTTCTTTACATTAACTTGTTTCTACCCCAGACCAAAAAGTTATGTATGTGCGTCTCTTTGTCTGTTGGTATTTTATATCCCAGGCGGAAATCAAAAATTGATCAAATAATTGAGTTGAAGACAAACAGTTGTAACTGATATCTATGGTTATGATTTATATATGATTAATTTGATTGAACTAAATATACAAACGGAAGTTAAATAAAGACAGCTACTTGAAACTTCAGTATCCCTGAATCAACGATTAGAGGTCAACTTAAATAAGGAGAAAATTATGACCCTTCCATGGGTAGGAAGGCCACATTCACAGAAGAAGAAGAAAATGAAATTGTCTCATATTATCATAGTCTTATGGCAAAGAAATTTTATGGGATAACTCAGCAATAGCTGCGGAAATTGGCATATGACTTTGCCGTAGCAAAAAATATTAAAAATAATTCTTCGTCAGAAGAAAGGATGGCTGGAAATTGTTGAGTGTATTCCTTTTCGAAAAGAATTCCCGGAAATTCTTTGAGGCTTCCCGAGCCAACTAGCCTAAACAGGGCTTTGCGATTCAACAAGTTTGAAATAGCAATTTTTTTACTTACCTAGGGACACCCATGACAAAACTCAATATTCCAGGCAATAGAATCTTCAATTTTGATGAGACTAGCATCAGTAACGTTCAAAAATCATGCTCCAACAGGACTAAAGCAAGTCGGCAAAGCTACAATTGCAGAACGCAGCCAAAACGTGACAGTAGTATGTGCAATAAGCGCGACAGGTATATATTCCTCCTATGTTTATTAATCCACGGTAGAGAAATGAATTATCCCTAAGGATTCGTAGCCCACCAACAGCATTCAATGAATGCTCTAAATCTGAGTGGATAAATGAAGAGCTTTTCATGAAATTGTTGCATAATTTTGCTACAAATATTGGTGCTCATAAGCAACATCCAGCAATTTTTGTTCTACACAATCATTGCAGCCATCAATCGCTCGATAAATATGAATTTTGTCGCAAAACGCAAAAATGAAATTCATCTCTTATTCCCCTCTTCATACTTCACATAAGATGCAACCACTGGATGTGACATTTTATGGCCCATTAAAAACAGCATATAATCGTGAATGTGATTTATTCATGAAAATGAATTCATTCGAAAAAATTACACATGACAATTTAGCTTCAATTTTTAATCAAGCGTTTATCGCTTGACTACGATGGAAAAGACCGTCAAGGGATTAGAAGTGACTAGAATATACCCGTTGAATCCTCATATTTTCGACGATGAAGATATATTAACTGCTGACCCAATCGTTGAAGCAGCATCCAGGCAAATTAGTCAATCAGGCGTCGAAAATAAATTTATAAAACCAGTAATTGCTCATGATGAAACCATTCATAGCCTACCACCGTCACCATCAATTTTAGACTGGCCCAACGAAACTACGTTTCATACTCCCTAGGGCAAGCCGACCAGAATTCTTTTGACATGTTTGCTGAAGAAACAGCATACAGCATACCATTAACCGCAAATTATAACGCAGAAAAGAACGTTGTAGAAAAGAATGTTGAAGAAAAGAAACAAGCTACAGGAAAATCTGCCAAGAGAAACAGTAGCGAAGGTAGTGGGGATGAAGATAACATAAAAAACAAGACGAAGAAAGTCAGGCAAGGAAAAAAGAAAGGAAAACTTATGTCAAAGAAATGTATGGATAGCAGCAGTGAAGACAGTATGGATGATGTACCCCTAACTCAACTGTGCATTGACGATGAAGATGACGATATAGAGAATCGTGATATTTGCGCGGTATGGTCGTAATGGAGGAATCTGCTTTCGTTGTTGTAGATTCCCGAATTGGATATATAAGGAATGTTGCGGAAAAAGAAAAAAGATTTTTGTGATTTTTGTTCATTTATAAATACATCTTGATAATGTTTATTATTTACTTCATTTTAGGTGTTTTGGAGACTATATATAAATATATATATATATATATATATATATATATATATATATATTCTTTTCGAAAGAAAGGATTAACAAAATTTGAATAATTGTATTTACAATAAATGCTTATATCTATAATTTTGGTGTGTGACAGAAAAAACACAAGTGAGAGCTCAGGAAATGTAACAGGGAACCATACTATCTTGCATATGATTCAATAAACGAGTGAAAAAACCTGAGGAAAAACTCGTTTCCTGTCAAGAAGACAAGGGTGAAAGGAAGAGACTGACTATTCCATATATAAAACAAAGAGTTACTCAGACATCTAGGTATAAAAAAAATTCACTTTGTTATCATAAAGTATTTAAGTTTTTGTTAATACATTTCACGTGATACTTCAGATAGTAATTTAATTTCTAGAAAAAATCCAAGTTTGTCTATTTCAACGCAAGAAAATTACTTTCAATTGTATTATTTTATTATTACTCTTGCCACTTACCAATCGACAATAATTACTATTCGTTTAAATTTTGGAAGTTTTGTTAAACGGTATGTGTACTTGAATGAATGTTCTACTAATTACTGAATTATGTTTCTTTTAAATTCCTTTGTCTTTTCCCTCGCCATAATTTCCCTAGTATTCTTTCATTCCTGTATCTCTTCCAATTTTCAATTGAATTGATTAATGTTTACTCCGACATAACCTCATGTAGGGGATTTAATCTTGTGATTTTGTGAAAGTTGAGAGATTGAAGGGGTTCTGGAGTAATATCTACAGTCAATAAAGAAAAGACCATTTGTTACCTAAGTTAAAAGATTGAAAAGTGGATTGCTAGTTTACCCGTAAATAATTTGGTGTAAGTAATTTTATCTTTTAAGTCAAGTTGTTTCTTTCATTTTGCGGCATCTTCAAAGTATCTCAACATCATCGTTATTAAATTTTTTTTCTCTTTTTTTCCTTTTCACTTCAAAGAACCACGTTCTGTTTGATTTATTTGTAAGTTGAAATGTTGTACATTTTGATCCCTAAGGACAAAGACATCGCCCTTTCTTCATCCCCTGGAGCTTGTTAGATAAGTAATTTTTGTGTGTGTTAATTGAAGGCATCTTGTGAATGTATATTATTTAAATTTAATGGACATATAAATTCAAACTGTTTGAACTGGGGAATCACAGATGGGTGCTCCACAATATTTCAGGGTTCTTGTAACCTAGCAGCCGGAGAATTCTCCTCAAAAGTTTCACTAACGTTATAAAAATTGGCACCGCAACGTAGAGGCCACGAGTTTTCTGGGGCACTTGTCTTTGGATTCCGTGGTTGAATTTAAAACACTTCGATGTGAAAGCAGAAAGTTGTTCACAAGGTGTTTTGTTTTTATCAATGTTTATCTGTTGATTTGATTATCTTGTGTGAGTAAACATCTGTCCTTTTTGTTTTCATTAAATTACAGGTCCGTATTAGCCTTTCATTTTATTTACTTTGAAATTTTCTCATCTTTGTCTTCTATTAAATTTTTATCTAAATTTCTCTATTAGATAATTTGTAATGTCATACTTAAATCAATTTTTTGCTTTTCCTCTTTAAAATATTTTTATTATTTTTAGTTTATTATCAGATAATATAATAATAATTTTATATTTCAAACTGAGCAATTACTTTTCTGGTTAGAGTTTGTTTAATATAATATTCGCTTTATCTTGTAGATTTCCTTCAATACACCATTGAATCATATGTTAATATTAATAGGATGACCTTTATAAATTTATCGTTCATCTTTTCCTTTTCGTTTTATTACTTTTATTTCTCCCGCTTGTTAAGAGTGATGAGTTTCTTTACTCACAGTTTTTGCACTTTGACACTTTGAGTATATATTTGTATATGAATATATATATATATATATATATATATATATATATATATATATATATATATATATATATATATAAATATATATATATATATATAAACTTGAGACAAGAAGAATTATTCAAAAATCAGTAGATCAATGAATCTTTCCTGACAAGAGCTAGTTCCCAAATCTGCCTGACATGACGCAGCCTCCAAGAGCTACAGTAGTGCAACTAAGCAGGATGCCAAGAAACAAAGCTACAGACTGCAGTTTCTCCCTTATTAGGAGCTCATCAGTGTCGCATATCGCTTTTCAGTATCCTATCAAGCTAGATCGTGGTACTCTATCGATTTCAGAAAGGAAGCTACTCGTACATACCTACGAGAGTCGCCCTCCATGGACCAAGACGGTGAACCAGCTACCGGACTTCGAGAAAGATACGAACAATAATAAACAGATGTGAGAACGTTGAAAATTCCAACATTTGGGAGACATCTTTCGCCGGTCTGTGAATCATATCAACGGTACAAAACGAGCGAAATAATCTCGCTGAAATAGTGCTCTGGGCCTTTCTTTCCGAGGTAAAACCTCCCGTCGGTAAATATTTGATGGGACAAATATCTTCCGCGATAAACTTCGCGAGGAGTCTGCATATGAAACTTGAGACAAGAAGAATTATTCAACAATCCTTAGATCAATGAATTATCCTTCCTGACGAGAGCTAGTTCCCAAATCTGCCTGCCATGCACGCAGCCCCCAAGAGCCACAATAGTGCAACTACGCAGGATGCCGAGAAACGAAGCGGTAGACTGCAGTTTCGCCCTTATTAGATTTGGGAAATATCTCTTGTCAGGAAGGATTATTCATTGATCTACAAATTTTTGAATGATTCTTCTTGTCTCATATATATATATATATATATATATATATATATATATATATATATATATATATATATATATATATATATATATATATATATATATATATATATATATATATATATATATATATATATATATATATATATATATATATATATATATATATATATATATATATATATATATATATATATATATATATATATATATATATATATATATATATATATATATATATATATATATATATATATATATATATATATATATATATATAATATATATATATATATATATATATCCAGTGTATTAGTCAAGTAACGCTGATATATACTCATAATAGTTTCCTGTGTGAAGTGGTGAACGATCACTCGTCTCTGCTCTGAATATAAATGACAAAATTGAAGTAATTATAGCCGTTTAAAATATAAAGATTCTGAACAGTTCGTTTGTCCACCTCATTATTATTTTCGGAAGAAACCTACGAACAATATTACAATAATGGAAAATAAATATATATGTATATATATATATATATATATATATATATATATATATATATATATATATATATAATATATATATATATATATATATATATATATATATATATATATATATATATATATATATATATATATATATATATATATATATATATATACATATATATTTATTTTCCATTATAGGGTATGTGAAGCAGAGCCCACTGGCGAACAAACGAACTGTTCAGGAATCTTTACACTAAACGGCTCGGGGCAGAATTACTTCCTTCTGTGCGACAGAGACGAGTGAGCGATCAAGCCCTAGTTTTTCGGTGTTCTCCAGCAGATGGCTTTCAACGAGTCCATTGACCGAAATTACCAGTGTAAGGATACTGACACTCCCAAATTTGTGGAACTCTTTCACCTGTAATACCAGATCCTGGTTTTTTGTTATTTTTTCCAGGAAGGCCCTGTTCATATTTTCATCTACTGGTATCGTGACATCCAGAACGAGCGCTGTGTTCTTCTCCAAATTGAGTAGCACCATATCCAGTCTTTTATGGGCGACCGGTATATCCGTGACAATAGTGGAGTCACAGTAAAGTTTGTAGCCGTTATTTTCGAGTATCTCCTTCGGCTTATAGAGGTGATTTCTAACCGCCTGCTTCAGTAGACCATATTTCAGCTATTTGTTGGTTGCGGAGTTTTGCCACTGCATTATGCCTCTCCAGGTGGTCTCTTGGTGCCAACATAGAGCAGGAGGACGTGACGTGCTGGATAGATTTCAAGGCTTTTGCACATCTTCGGCATTGGTCCGTGGGTATAAAGCGGTTAGTGATATGTTTATCGTATGCTCTTTTTGGTCCTGAATTGCTGCCAAGCGGCCCTCTGTTGCCGGGAAAAGATATCCTGCTTTCAAATACCTCAGCGACTCTTTTTCAATGACGGAATCCTTTTGAAGGTTGTTGGGGTATCTTCCGTGGAGTGCCTTGCCGAGCCATTCCTCCTTGATCTGCCTCTCTGAGCGTGCCTGGGTGAAACACTGGACACGCGAGAGCTGACAGGTTATCATCAGCCCTGCGTAGGGCGGACAAAAATGGTGTGTTTCTTAAAAGGAAGTATTTTCGCAGTTTAAAGACCTCGCGTTCTCACGCGTTTTCCAGGCAGAGCAGTCCTCTTCCCCTTCCCTTCTCGGCAATTGCAAACAGGCAACCGAGGAGTGTTGAGGATGTACACCAAACCTTGTCATGAGCGTTCGAATCTTAGTGTCTGCCGCCCTTAGGTCGGTAATCGACTAGTGAACTACCCCGCAGGAATAGGCAATACAAGGGATATCCTATGTGTTGACTGCGGTGAACAGCGCTTTAGAATTGAGTTTTGATTTCTAGAGTCTATTGCATTCCCAGGTATTTATATGACTGCTCTGGCTTCAGTGATGGTTGAGCTGCCTGGTTTAGTAGAGCTATTCCCTCAGTGTCTCATATATACAGGGGTTTAACCTTGACTAAATGCCAATATGCAATCCACGGTAATTAATACCACTGCCAGGTATGACTATAATCAAAATATATCCTGGAATGATTATATATTACGATAACGTTAAATGTTATTAAAATATATCAATCTTCCAGAATATATACAAACTATATCATCGTCAGTCAATGACATCAATGTACCAACTACACTCGGAGGCAAAATTAGCGGAACACTCGAAAATTTAACCAAATTCGAAGTCCGATATTTCTCCTAATACTCAACTGATTGGGATGATTCTTTCGGCAAGTTATAGATCAACTCTTCTGCTTTGTAGAAATTATAAGAGAAAACGAAAAAAAAAATCGAAAAAAATTTTATACGGGGGCAAAACTAAAAGTGTTTTTTTTGTCAAAAATTCGTAACACCCTGTGGAATTTCGTGGTCTGAGTTGAAACGTACAATATCATGGTCTGTCAAGACACATCTTCCTACAGTAACGCCCATCTTGTTTTATGCATTTATCTCTATTTTTACAAGAGATATCTAATTTGAAGCGAAAAGTCACAAATTTCAAGAATTTATTTTTAATCTTGCGTAGGTGCATAACATCGGAGGTTAGCCAAAAAATAAAATCAAGATTAGAGAAGCGGAAATGAAAATTTTTGAAATTCACTGGCCAATTTCACGCTCCGGGAGAACTCGAAGTACACTGGAAAAACCGTTGATTTTGCACATCTATTTTTGAATTTTTTTGTGTGACAATCTATAATAATTATCATTCCTGTCCAAAATTGAGAGCAGGTGTGTATCCTGGCGATACACTCGTGAAATGAAATGAACATGTTGAGAAAAATGTTCATGATGACCCACAAAAAAAAACATTTGATTTTAGTAGCGAGTATGACCTCCCCGAGCTCTTATTACAGCGCGCATACGATTTCGCATACTCCCAATGATGTTGTCTATCATCTGTTGAGGTATGTTGTCCCACTCTTCCACCAAAGCCAATGTCAGCTCTTCAACGTTGCCTGGATTCCGTTGCGAAGCCTTCTTCCAAGAATGTCCCAAACGTGTTCGATCGGGTTTAAATCCGGTGACCGCGACGGCCAGTCCATTCGTGTGATCCCAACTTCATTGGGATATTCTATCACTATGCGCGCAGTATGAGGGCGCGCATTATCGTGTATAAAAAAGAAACTTTCCCCTATGTAAGGAGCAAAAGGCACAACATGGGGCTCCAAGATTTCTGTTATATACCGATGGGCATTAAGTGATCCATTGCCAAAAATCTCCAGTTCTGTTCGTACTCCCAAGCATATGCCACCCCATATTCATAACTGACCCTCCACCGTATTGCTCAGTTCCTGCAAAGTTCGCTTGATTGTACCGTTCCCCTCCATGCCTCCATATTCTATCTCTACCATCCACAAAATTCACACAATATCGGCTCTCATCACTAATTAAAACTCATCTCCACTGAGTCCATGCTACATGCTCCCTAGCAAACGCCAATCTTGCTACCCGATGGGCTCTATCGAGTCTTGGTGCTCTTGCTTGCGCGTATGATCTCAGACCAACTTCATTTAATCGTCTTCTGACTGTCCTCACACTGACGTTAATGTTATCCACTGCTTGTAAAAGGTTACGTGCTTGAACAGAATTAAGACGAGGATTTCTTATGGTTTGATTGACGATGAAACGGTCATGTATAGCGCGGGTTGTCCGATTTCTTCCTTGTCCTCGCCTCCTCACGTACAATCCAGTTTCCCTGTAACCCCGGTAGATTCGATGGATAACCGACGTCGAGACACCCAACATGGTACCGACTGAGTGGTAGGTGCGCCCTTCCTCGATCAATGTAACTACCCTTGCTACTGAGGTTGGTGGTAAATCTCTCATTCTGAATGAAAAATACCGTTTCGAATTGTAAACAGTAAAAGAATCACAAAACACCGCAACCGATCGAATTTGTATCAAATCAAAGAATGGAAAACTCTCATTCTTTAAACAAGTGCAAATGTGGTCATATACAAAAAAACGTGTGTTGTATTTCATATTTGATAAAAAAAGGTGTGCACATGTGTAAATGAAAAGTTTTATCAATGGTCCCAGAATTCGGTTGTGTATTTTAATACCTACCGACTGTTATCTCCTATGAATTCGTAATTTTCACCAAATTAACCAAATTGTCATCAATAACTAATGCAATTCGAACATAAAAATCGCAAACGACAATTTCGACACGCCTGAGTGATAATAAGAAAATTCCAAATTGATAGACGAATTTTAATGACAATTTCTTGATTCAATGGAATTTCTCCAAAATGGTGATTTTCCACTTGAAATTAAATATATTTTGCAAAAATAGAGATAAACGCATGAAACAAGAAGGGCGTTACTGTAGAATGTGTCTTAACAGACCATGATATTGTACGTTTCAACTCGGACCACGAAATTCCACAGGGTGTTACGAATTTTTGACAAAAAAAACACTTTTAGTTTTGCCCCCGTACAAATTTTCAGAGAATTAGGAAAAATATCGAACTTCGAATTTGGTTGAATTTTCGAGTGTTCCGCTAATTTTGCCTCCGAGTGTAGTAGTGTCAGAGACTTTCTCCCCGGAAAAATTCAGTGTACGGACCTTAG
Organism: Cryptolaemus montrouzieri; assembly: GCA_013387265.2. Lineage (NCBI taxonomy): Eukaryota > Metazoa > Arthropoda > Insecta > Coleoptera > Coccinellidae > Cryptolaemus > Cryptolaemus montrouzieri. The sequence goes on from JABFTP020000062.1 coordinate 43,681,486, forward strand.
TCAAGTAATAATGAATGTTATTCATTCATAGTTTTCTTTGTGTGATGTAATGAACGATCGAATAGAATACTGCTTTGAATTTAAATAATAGAATGATTTGCTAATTAAATCACATTTATATATACAAATAAATAAAATATGAAATAAGATTCTGAGCAGTATAAACTAAATAGAAAACTTATGACTCTACCTCACTATATCTTTCGGAAAGAAACCTACGAAGAATATTACAAGATTTGATGACTGTTATCTTCTCTAACCGTTCGAATAAATTTTTCTTCAGACCTAAAATCTCAATATTTTTGTGAAGGTCCTAGGAATAACACCTGTTGTAGAAATAATAATCGGTAGAAGAAATAATTTTCATATTCCACATTTTTTTAATCTCGTCGGCAAGTATCATAAATTTCTTCATTGTATTTATTTTTAATGTTATATGTGTTGGGTATAGCAGTATCAATTATATATGTTATTCGATTCTGTTGATGCGTAAGAATAATATCTGGCCTATTGTGATTTACAGCTCTGTTACATAGAATTGTTTTATCAAAATAAAGTTTATATTTGTCGTTTTCACAAATAATCTCAAGTTCATATTTGTATAATTTTTTCCTTGGGAATGAGGTCATGTTTTATTCCTGAATTGAAATGAATATCAGCGACGCCATTATGTCTTTCTAAATATTCTGTTGAGGCAAGTACTGAGCAAGATAATAATATATGAAAAACTATTTCTGAAGAACAAAAACATCTGCGGCAAGAATCATCTATATGTTGCTTGATTATGTGTTTTCTATAATTTCTTGTGAAAACAACCTTATCTTGGATCGCAATTGCGGAGCCTTCTGTTTCAGCGAACAATTCTCCAGATGCTAACCATCTATTTGATTCGATTTCATCAATATAATCGTTTTTCAATTCTTCAGGGGGCTTTCTGTGTAATTCCTTCTGCATCCAACTTTCTCTTTCAGAATTATTATCAAATATTTTAAAATCTACCTTTCTTTGCATTGTCAAGTTCAGAAGTGTAAGATTATAATCAGAAGTAACAATAATATCATGTGATTAAGACGTTCTCTGTTTATCATGGAAATGGGAACGTGAAAGAAAAATCTGTTCACTATGAAGATTGTTCAAATCAGTTAGTCCACGACCTCCAAGATGTCTAGGAATGGCTGACTTTGGGTGGTGCTTATGATACTTACAAAGCATTTTCCATGTTTGACATTGTAATTCATTTAGATCAGTTTTAGACCAATTAATAATTCCAAAAGAAGATGTAAGAATATGAACTGCATAGGAGTTGATAGCTCTGAAAGGGTTTTACTAGTTAAATGACTTAAAAATAATCTAAGTCTTTTATAATATAAACTTCTAATATTTGCTTTTGTGCTGCTACAAACAAATCCTAGATATTTATTCGTTATTATTATATGTATCTTCTTGATGCATTGGCTAGATTTCGATATTGGAAATCTTTATATAATCAGAGATGATCTTTTCCTCTTCAATAGAAAGATTTTTACATTTAGGAGCCCAAATTTTATCATCCAGTAATTAATATCACTGCCAGGCAATGATTATAATCAAGCTTCTTGATCGTGAAACTTGAGAACTTGAATCAAAACACAATTGCAACAGAACATTGAACTGAAATTCTGATTATTTGATAGGGAATTATACATGATAATCTTTATTGAACAAAGTGAACATGGATACATATCCTAATATCTAATCTGATAAAAATAAACCTTGACATTTAAAACATGTCTACAAGTAAAATCGAAATGCTTCGTTCTGCAAAAATATGCATCATTTGCACCGAAGTATAGAGTTGATTTTTTCGTTTTCGTTTTGGACAAAATTAACTCATTCACTCTTCAAGAATTTTCGAAATTTCTTGAAAAGTTTTGCCCTTTGTTTCTGGTACATACCAGAAAACAAAGAAAAAGCAAAGTACAGCATTGGCAGCAAATAAGCCAAAGGCCCCATGGAAACCAATAAATTGTTCTAGACTTGGAAAAATCAACGTTAACAGGAATGCTAAAAAGAGACAAGTGAAAGCTGTTACTGAAGAAGCCAGTGCTTTTGTTTTGGCAGAAAATAATTCTCCAACTAATGTCCAAGGTAATGATCCCATACCAAAGTTAAAAGTAATGAAGAAAAACATTAGACAGGCTATCGGTAACCACCATAAACTGGAAACATCCATTTCCGAATTCTTCATATAGAAAAAAGTAGCCAGCACCATTAGAGGAGAGGCACATCCTAAAGATGCTATAAGAAGTAACATTCGTCTCCCCCATCTATCGACCAGTAAACATGACACAAGAACACTCATACTCTGAACAACTGCTACAATGAGTGTAGAGCTCGATGGTGATATTGAACTTCCAGTTGCAGTAAATATTGATTCTAAATATGAAAGTAGGATGGTTATTCCGATGAATTGTTGAAAGTACATTAAAGTTGTAGTAATAGTAATTCCTTTTATGAAACTTCTAGAACTAAATAGTTCCTTCACTGAGTATTTAGCCTTTGCTTCATTGATAACATCTTCAATTTCTTTCAGTTCTTGGAGAATGGACGATTCATCAGTTGTTCTCAATCTTGATAAACTTATTATGGCTGAACTTTTTCTTCCATTTGCTACGAAATAGTACGGAGATTCAGGTACGAAAAATCCGAAAAATATCATAAATAATCCTACTGGTATCATGAGAATGAAACTTAGCGTCATAATATTCACATATGAGCCTATTGTATATACTAGTAATAATCCATTTGACAATAAGACTGCCATAACACTTCCTAAAAGTCCCCTTATTTTAGTTTCTGCAATCTCACCGACATAAATAGGAATAACTGTAAAAACACATCCTGCTCCTAATCCCATCATGAATCTTGCAATGTAGTATTCGATGGCATTACTTGCAAATGCCACAATAAGGTGTGATATCAACATGGGCACAGAAAATATGAGAAGAGTTCTTTTTCTTCCAAATTTATCCGAACAATAACCTGCAAAAAAAGGACCCATGGAAGCTCCAAGACTTAAGAGAGATGCAATCAATGATTCTTCTGATGATGTTATAGCTCGACCCAAAGGATTTTCATTCGGATCATTTTTCTTCAGTAATATCAGTACCGAGGAAGACCAAGCATAAGCATTACCAGTTGCAAATGACAGCAGATTGACTGTAACAGAAAAAGTTAATGAATTAATTTCGAAGTACACAAGGTAGAGAGAAAAGTTTCAAAAGTTTTCGGCTTAGGACACTGCAATTCTGTGAGAAATTATCGCATCGAGATGAACAAAAAAAAATGATTTTTATCTCTACAACAGACGTGTGATAAACCGCAATGCACTTCATTGTGTGTACTAGATATCGTTAAACTGGTAAGTTTTTCTGGAAAGCTATTGGGGTGCGCAAATGTTTGAGGGTGAAATTGTAGGGGTTAAGATCTTACTTCATATTAATATGATTAAATGTCACAGTAGCTCCGTTTGTTTTTTATGCTATCAGGACTAAACTGCTGAACGACGAACGACTTTGATGAAACTTTGGTAAGCTACCCCGAAACTGCAAAAAGGGGTTGACAGGTTTATAAGGGATTTTTTTCAGTGTCCATTTCTGATTCGAGTCGGAACAACTTTTCCGATTTTTCTATACATATATATATATATATATATATATATATATATATATATATATATATATATATATATATATATATATATATATATATATATATATATATATTTGAATTAATATAATTTCCTTCATCATTTTTAGTATAGTTTCACTTTTTTCAAGGATTTTGTAAATAACTGCCCTGGGTCAAACACAGGGCAAACCCTTTGTATATAAAAGAACGCATAAATAAATGGTCACAAATACCTAAAATAGAATATCAATAAAAAACATGTAAGGACGACAAAACACAAATTTGATTTTGATAATTTTTAAAAATTAGATAGGAAAGCAATAAAAAGCTAGGAAATAATGGAACATAAAAAAGATGAAAATCACATAACTGATAGAGGAGACATTACCGAATTGAGTACAAATATACAACAATCTTATAAGATAATGACAAAAGAAACAGATTTTTACCATACACAGAAAAATGTAGAAATAAAAAATACCAATAATGAAATATAGATGGCACCATTTGAACTGAAAGGTAGCATCTTCTACAAAACGAAATGGAATCATTTTCATCAGTTTGTAACCAGAACCGTTGTATTTGTAAGTTTTGATGTATACAATCAATTGAAAGTTCAATCATTAAGGGAAAAAATGTAAGTAAGAAAGGAAGAACATACAGATGAAAAATAATCTTCAATGTATGTTTATTCGAAAATTTATAGTCCTTTCTCTACAGAATACTTGAAAAAGGCGAAACTATGCCGAAACATATGTAGGAAATAATTAAAGAAAAACATCTAATTCTGTAATTTGTATTACTTATACTCAGGAAAAATCCGAATAATCTAGACCGAGAAAGCGGGGGTCATTTTTTTCTATCTGCAATGTTTCACATAGCTGCCTCACAAAACCGTCGAATTTGGGATACCCTGTACTTGTTATTTGAGACACTTTCTGGGGTAGCGAATCAATGAATATCTATACGGACAAATATTTTTGTCTCGCAAAAGCAACAAAAATAAATACCCAGATGTTGCATCGCTCAGTGAATCTGTGATGAATTTTGACAGTGTACTTAACCCGTTCTTACGGACCAATTAATGTATTGAAAACACCTTTCGGCCATGGTGTCTGACGACTGAGTGCATCCTCAGAATTCATTTCAATGATCTTGGCCAATGTGATTTTCAGAATAGTCAGACACACTTGATTTCACTGAGCTAACAATTAGTGAGATTATCAGGTGGCAGGTGGCTTAACCCCTGTCGACCGGTGTTATGCTACCACATCCAGCTATAGGTCCAGTGAATTGGACACCTGTGTGACTAGATTTCAGGATCTGACGGATTGTCCGGTTTCAGGGACAAAATCATCCGGAGTTAAAAAACTCTCCAAGGGTGCGTGATGCGGGTAAGTCGATCACTCCTACGGCGAATTCACTTATTCATTCACGTTCTAGAAGATAAAGCAAACTCTGGATAGAGTTCTGCAACATCAGAAGACTGGGGCACAACAACGTGAATGTCGATGCAGTGTATCAGCGTATGCAAAACGCACAAACCCATGTGCTGGCCGTAGCCGAAACCTAAATAAGTCAAACAATCGACACAACGTATTTACGTTTTAATGGGTATGAATTACATACGAGATTCAGGTTTAAAGGGGGCCTTTGTGTTTTCGCCAGATCGGATGTTGCATGCCAGAGAGAGGACACGATGGAGGACGACGCATTCGACCTTGCGTGGTTCAAAATCTGTTTGCAGGATAAAACACTGTTCCTATGCTGTCTATATCGCTCGCCAAACGATGTGCACTTCCCTAGACTGTTTAATATCTAGGTGATAAGGTGGACTGGATTCAGACACATCATCCGGCAGCTCAGGACATTGTACTGGGTGACTTCAACGTTCACCAGACCAACTTGCACCGCCACTCTAATAGAACAGATAAAGCGGGAAGACAGGCTACAACTTTCGCAATCAGCCATAAAGCAACGCTGCTAGTCGACAAACCGACAAGAATATTTGATCACCCAACCAACGTTCCGAACATCTTGGATCTTTTTTTGATTTCAGTTCCAGATGATTATGGAGTGGAGGTGTCAGCGTCGCTAGACAACTCAGACCACCTTATATATGCTACTGGAACGATTGTGCTGCCGCCAAACCAAGAACCGAAACCACCCAGACGCATTTGGCATTATAACCGTGCTAACTTGATAGAGCTGGGTGAATTCTTTTCGTGCTTTCCATTCAGCGATGTTTGCCCTTCAGATCCTAACATCAGTGTGTGCACTGAATCTGTTACAGAAATCATTCATGCAGTAATGGATCTCTGCATCCCTCATTCTATGAAAGGAACAACACAACGAAAGCCATGGTTGAACAAAGACTACGAAAGCGCTTCTGCAGCCAAGAGCAGAGCTTAGTTGTTATGGAAGATAAATCCAACAGAGGAAATAAGAACAACCTTCATACAAATTCGGAACGTATTCAACCTAACAACTGCAAGAGCAAAGGATAATTTCAACGAAGGGGCAACTAATAAACTCCTCAAACAGGCAAGCGTGACTAAAGAGTTCTGGTCTATGGCGAAGACTGTCTGTGCCAATTTCTGTAAATCTGCGTTTACGCTCCTGTTAGAGAAGACGGAAGTATAGCATCATCTCCGAAAGAAGAAGCCAATCTCTGCTCTCTTGTTCTCGAAGAATTCTGTGCTAGATTCATCTAACGCAATACCATCAAACATTTCACCTACGATTTTTCCACGGTAGAAATTAAGTTCAGAGTCCGCACTGTGAGACGGGCTCTCCAGCAGCTGAACTGCAAGAAAGCAGTTGGTCTAGACGAAATACCGCCTGAGAAATTGTGCTACGGAACTGGCACCCATTCCTAACAGTCTGTTTCAGATTTTTTAAGAAAGCCAGACTTTTCCGAGTGAGAATTCAACCGATTCCAGAAAAAAGAAAGTAGTCCTTACCCCAAAACTACCGCCCTGTTGCACTTTTCTCCATTATGTCCAAAGTGATGGAGAGAGTCATAAATGATAAACTCATCAAATATCTTGAGTTGCAGGGAGTTATAAACGATCGTCAGTATGGTTTTCGCAGGCAAAGATCGACAGAAGATCTGCTCGCATACGTCACTCATGCTTGTACATCAACGATGGAGAAGCATAAGGAATCTAGAGCAATAGCAGTCGACATCTCTAACGCCTTCGATAGGGTTTGGCATGCAGCCAATTGAATGAACTTGCTGCATATAGGCTTTCCGCAAAATTGCGGGATTAAATGAGTAGCTCTTTTTTCACATGGATCAGTACAAGTTGTGGTCGACGGTATAACGGTATCTTATTGTTTTCAGTTGCAGGTAGGAGTGCATCAGGGATCTATTTTTTCGCCAACCTCATTTCTGTTGCAGATAAACGATCTTCTTTCATCTACAGGGAACAAGATCTTCGGTTTTGCAGACGATTGTACCCTGGTTTCGTCATTCCGTAGTCTGCGGCCGATTACAGCTGCGGAATCCCAGCGTCAGAGATGTCAACAAAATATTAACTTAAACTCTCACTCACAGACGATATCGAAGTGGGTTCAGGTGAACCTGGTGAACTTCAACGCGAGCAAGACGCAAGCAACTACGTTTTCTAGAAAGGTCCTCGCTGGGATCCTCCTCTAACAATGCAAGGCCAATAAATTGCATCTAAAGATTCGATGCATCTTCTCGGAATAACGGTCAACTCCGGGTTTTGCTGGCATGAACATGTATCAGCAATAGCTAAGTCTGCTTTGGAATATCGTTCCCATGTATGGGCATCTGCGCCCAAACATTCATTGCAAATGTTTGATAGTGTGCAAAAACGGCCTGTACGGCTCATCGACCCGGAGATAACCCGCGATCTTTAACCGCTGGCTCTCAGAAAATAAGTTGCTGACCTTTCTCTATTTCACAGATACGTCCACGGAAGATGCTCCAAGGAGCTGAAAGACCTTGTTCCGGGAAAATTCATGTTTTGCCGCAACACTAGTCTGGGGCTGGCAAGGAGTTCTCATCAAATGGATGTACATTTAACAACCCCTCGCAACTTTCTCTTTGAGAATTCCTTTGTTTATAGGAAGCGCGCATAACAAAAAGTGAGAGAACTGAAGAATAGTAAGTTCGAACCACTTGCGTCATGGCTGTAATTTAACGATACTTAAGGCTCAATAAAAATAGGTAAAAAAACTTTTTGAGTTAAACGGTTTTATGTTAAACATACATTGCACTGTTTAAGATAAATGTACTAAAACCCAAAAAATAATAAAATAGATACAGTCGTGGGAATTATAAACATATGCATAGACTAGACTAAAATAAAACCGTGGGGCACGTCAATTGTCTACAATCGTTGATTAAAATGTTTGTTTTGTAATGTTACACTATAATTATTAGGCAGTTGTGCAACCGACAACGATGGACGTGTGATAAGTAGGGCTAGAATGTGGAAACAAGCTAGCAAGCTCGATTATAAGCGAGTTTTAGGGTTTCATAGTGGTGAGCGAGTAGTACTTTTGTCATATGTTTTGTAGATTAAAGAAAAACAACAAGCAGTGAAACGATTCCTCGCCAGCCAGCAGTGTGAATGTCCAACGATAAACTAGTTAAAACATCTCTTTTATTTACATGGAGTGTATAACTATTAGAATTTCCATGAGCAAGAAAATAGTAAATAATTTCCTCACCGTCTGCGGGCCAACTGCGTAACGACGAATTAAACGATTCTTCTATCGCACATTAAGTCGATAATTTGTAGACAATTGACGTGCCCCACGGTTTTATTTTAGTCTAGTCTATGCATATGTTTATAATTCCCGACTGTATCTATTTTATTATTTTTTGGTTTTTAGTACATTTATCTTAAACAGTGCAATGTATGTTTAACATAAAACCGTTTAACTTAAAAAGTTTTTTTACCTATTTTTATTTTCTAGTTTTTAGTTTTTATTTCGCATTCTTTTTAATTCATTTAGTGCTTCATTATTGCAAGGTTTCTTGCCCGTTAGTTTATTGCAATCCAACTCCCTATACGTAGTCCCTGCAAAGATCTTACTCTACTAGGAGCCACGTAGGCTTGACCTTCTTCAAACAGTTTCGCACCTAAGTATACGACTGCGTGATCCACAGTGATTCCCTGCATTTTATGTATTGTAGAAGCCCATGATAGTATTAAAGGCAACATTCTTCTTTCAGCTGTCCCATAATTGTACTTAGCTGGAAACTGTATGGCTTTCGGGTGTATAAGATGTACTCCGTCTCTTGCGAAATCAATTCGGACGAAAGGTACATCTGTTGCATACATCTGAGTTCGACGAAATTGAGGCCAAACGATTTCGGTGATGTAGCCTATAGCGCCATTTACTAATCCCTTTGAAACGTCAATATTGGACCGTAGCATGACTTTTGCCCTACAAATATTTCCAGTTCCGCTGGTAAACCCCAGTTTTGTTGATATCAGCTGGTATTATTGTAGCTATATCCACATTGTCTGCATTTCGTGTGGCGTGTACTAGCTGATCCTGCGCTTTTATTTTGTAAATGCGAGAACCATTATTTCTGTACAAATTCAATACAGCAGAGTTGTGGTCGTTAACTTGCTGATTTGTGGGGTATACCCTTAACGCTTTGTCTATTGCAAACTCATCACTCGTGTCTTGAAGAAATCTTCCCATTAAAATACTAAAATGTTGGGTTGTTAGCTCACCGACTCTCAAAGCATTCAAAATATCAATGAAAATCTGGTCACCTTGCTGACGCATATTTTCAGTTAATTCACAGAGCGTGAATAAGCGCCAGAGATGTGTAGCTGGTTGGAGATGTTCTGGCTGTTTGAAAACAGGTGTTCCTGATCGTTTTATAGGCGTTTCTGACGCTACCATCTGTGTATATCGCTCGCGTTGTTTTGTTAACCTGGCTTCATATTCTTCAGGCGTTTCTGACGCCGTCATTTGTGTATATCGCTGACGTTGCTTTTTTAACCTGACCTCATATTGCTCAGGTGTTTTTGACGCTAATTGTTCCCGTCGTTTCTGTAATCGACTTTTTCTATCACCTTCACTTTCTTTAGCTCGTTTTGCTTGATACTTTTCTTTCGCTTTTGAAGCCTTCGTTTACGTTGTGTTGCAGTTTCTGTTTTATTTATGTTTGTATTTTTTATATTTTTTACCATTTTGTTCCCACGAGTAATGGACATTTAAACGGTCGACCCCCAGAGGTCCAATAAAGGGCAAGGCTATGTACAACAAGATGCGCCTGAGTCTTTAGGGAAAACGCTAACGACATATCATTTTTATCCACCCTAATGCCATACAGTTCTCGGCGCGTTTTAACCTTTCACCTTAACTTGGGTGGTGTACCGCTAACGACGTATCATTTTAGCCACCCTAACGCCACACAGTCCTCAACACGATACAAAATCTTGACTTGGGTGGTGAATTCAGGCTGGATACATTGTATTCTACTGGTTGAGCACTTTCATTTGATACCCATATTGATAGGATTGATAAAACCTACGTTATCCGCCATTTTGTAGCGGCCGCCATCTTGGATTTCAATTTTTCATAGTATATTGTATTCTGATTGTTGAGCCCTTTCATTTGATACCCATATTGATGGGATTGATAAAGCTATGTTATCCGCCATTTTGTAGCGGCCGCCATCTTGGATTTCAATTTTTATAGTATATTGTATTCTGCTTGTTGAGCCCTTTCATTTGATACCCATATTGATGGGATTAATAAAACATAAATTATCCGCCATTTTGTAGCGGCGGCCATCTTGTATTTATAATGATAATGAATAAATATAATTGCATTGTCACCAAAATCCAAAGTGTATACAAAATTTCAGATTAATCGGTTTGACAGGAAGAGGGTGACATTTGAATTACTAAATTTGACCCAAGAATAAATAAAACAAACGGGGTGAGCTAAATAAAACCGTTTAAAAACACGAAGGAGGCAAATTTCAGGTTTGCAATTTAAAAATAAAATGTTGAAAGCTATAGCGAAATGAAGAAGTATAAATGATTGGTTTATTATAAAACATATTTAAGAGGAGAACGCTCAGATTAAAATTAGATATTATTATAATAATAACTTTATTCTATTATGTTTGTATGTGCATTTTGCATGTTCAGTTTCTAGAATGACTAAGGTGTTCACTGAATTATGCAGTTGAGATTTTCTTACTGGTGAAGATGTGTTTGAGTAATAAATGTGAAATTTTACCTTTGTAATTTCCTTAATTTTGATTAGAAAATATTATTTGCTATAATATTATAATCAAACAACATAGAATTCGAAAGTTATGAAAACAAAACTCTTCTTGATACTTACAAACAAAAATATTCACAAACCCAACTTTGAACTAGTTTAAACTATGCTTTGATTTTAACCAGTCTTCAATTGTAGTCGCATGAAAAATAATCAAATTGAGTATTGCACTTTGAACTAATGAAATTGAATTAACAATATTGGTAATGTAACCGTATAAATGAAAAAAAAAAACTAATTTTCCTTTTTTTTAGAGAAAAAAATCCCCAAGAAAATAAAATAATTAACATTTCTCAAAATACATCTTTTGGGTTGAGCTGCAGCACTTTACAGTATTGCGTACTGATCTCAAAAAAGTGACTTTGAGTTCCCCGTCGTTTTCAACACAAGTTTGAATGATAGCCAGGTATCTATAGAACACGTTTCTTTTTTGTGAAGGCACTTTAAGTAATCAAAATGTTCTAGAACTAATCAAATTGGGATGAATAGTTGAATGCTCGTAAACCTTTATCATCAGATGAAGATAAGTTATAAATGGTTTTGAAAATAGTTGGTCTGTTATAATTGACATAAGATAGGGTTTTGAATTTTCTTTCAATCCATCCTTCTGTTCGACATGAATCAATTTCTAAAGGTATAATATCGTCCGTGGAATCCATACTCTCGACATTGTTGCTTTCATATTTAGAAAGCATTTGTAATTTCAAATTTTTTGCAAATGATTGTAATGGTAAATTTCAATGAAAACTTCAGGTCCTTTTTTCTAAATAATATTAGTGATTTTCAACACACAAGGAATAGCATGAATCGATGATTTAACTTCATCGTCAAAAATTTCTTCCACATGGATGTTAGATTCTGTAAACAGATTAATAAATTCTGAAGCAGTAGTGATGTCTTTTCACAGCAAAACACGAATATCCGCAGTTCTGTTTGATACTCCGCCTACACCTTCCATCCACGTTTTTGTTTCTTGACACCGTTTTTAACTACGAAGTTCCCTTTTCCTGGGCACATCTTGCTAATATCATCTTTATGAAAGAAACCTTCGACCTTTCGATGTCACGATATCTTGCTTCAGAACTGCTTCGCGAACTTTTCTGTCTGACATCAGAATAGTTTTATTATTTTTCTGTTTGCGCATAAATGCCTCAGCCATGTGTAACAATTAGTACTTTCTGGTATCAGTGGCACTAACACATCTTTGAGTTTTTCTTCAATGTTGCTGACTTTGTCTTCAATTGAGTAGATAATACTTCACCAAATGGCAGTTGCTTGCGTATTCTATAAGGTACAGGAACTGGTATATCTTTGATTGAGTCAGTCACTACTTTCCTATTGGTAATTATCTGCTCATTGTCCTTCTTCCTTTCTGTCCTTTGCTATTTACTTATCTTTTTATTCAAACCTTCTATCTTACATCTCATTTTTGTTATCAAATCTTTTTGTTTTTTATGTTTCAGTATGTTTTTGCCGGGTCTTTTCTCACTTTTTTCTTCCGCGCTGTCTTCTCACCGAGTATTGCTGACTACATTTTCCAATATCTTTTTTTCGTCGGTAAATTTCTCTGAAGCTTGTTTCAATTGTTTTCTTTGCTTACGTAATTCCCGTTCTTGTCATACCTGCTGATTCCTTTACCTTCTTCATAGCTTTCTCTTTCTGGTAGTACTTCCTATCTTTAGCTCGTTTCATTTCTTTTTGCTTCTCTGTCTAAGAACTTCCTCTTTCTTGCATTGGCTTTTCCCTTTCTTTCATTAAGGCTGAACTATTTCTTTACTTTTCTCTTCGTTCTCAACTTTGGTTGGTTTCATTTTCACTGAAAACAAAAGATCTTTTAATTTCAACAAAATATCTATTAAATATTAATTCATGTCAGAAACTACTGATTCAAACTGGGAACGGGTTCCCTTAATGGATCTCCCCGAAATGACGTTTTTGAAATTTGGGCCTTGAATTCCGATAGTCGCCATCTTAGACATATTATTTCTAGGTTATTGTGAAGTAAACAATGATAGTTTCACACAATACTTATTAACTAATGGTTATTTTGATATAGTTTACTATTCCACACATTCCCGTGATAACGTTTAATTAAGGTAAGACATGAACATAACAGTACTTACCACATAAGTTGTTATTTATTTACGCACAAAACAAATGCGCCTGCCTCACAATACTATTGCTCGCCAGTAAAGCACACTAGTGTTAAAAGTCCCGTTCAAGAATAAAAATTTTCACTACCAGCGTTCACGGATGTGACGTTTGATTTCTAGGACAAACTTTTGACAAATGCCGTGTTTAAGATTATTTTATTTTCCATATTTTAGCTTAAAATAATAATGGTTTAGCGAACAAACAACCTCTGATGGACATTGGGAAAATAAAGAGTATGATTTCACTATTTGTTATCGTTAGTTGAAGTTTGGATTTTTCGTTTTTGAAGCGTTTTCGAACTGACTTTTTACACATACTTCTTGTTAAATTATTTGAAAGTACTCATTTTTCAAATCATAAATTTTAGGTACCGGTACATCTAACTGATTTCGATAGTATTGAATTCATATTTACAGTTATTCCTTTTTCTCCTGCAACAAGGATCGCTTTAACCACGCCCCTCTCTATACAAGGCCGGAGCTGCTGAGAATTGGCAACAATGCTAGCAGGGTTATTGATAGCCCATACCGAGTGCGCACCAAGATACATCTTCATTCTGTCATGAAGTAGTTGAAAATGAACTTTCAGCGCATCATGCGGCCCATTGTTTCCAGTTGGTTGAAGCATGTTGAAGATATTTCGTATTTTATTCGTTTTCGAAAGTTTTAAGCATTGTTTAAACAATCTACAGTTTCCATTACGAACTGTATTCATTTGAGTGAAACATCACGTCAAGTTTTGAATAATCAGGTGCTTATTCATCTGTATATGGTGTCTGCCTAGTTCTGTTTAGTTTTCGTTTCGAGACTCTAAACATGCCGAGTACTTGTGTAGTGCCAGCTTGTAAAAGCAATTATAAATCGCAAAAACGGAAAAGTATCAGTTTTTAATTTTTGAAAGGATGACTTGCTGAGGAACGCTTGAATGAAAAACATTCCTAAAAAAAACTGGACTCCTGGTAAAAACTCTGTTGTTTGTAAAAAACATTTTGAACCTCATTTTATTTTAAAAGAAGAGAAGTATGTGAATTCGACAGGCCAGGAAAGAGTTATTTCTAGATCGAGGTATGCACTGGTACCTAGGGCAGTTCCCACATTATTTCCCGATTTACCTTCTTATACACTCCCCACAAAAAATTGTCGCATCACCCTACTTTTACGACAATACTATATAAACTCTTGGGATGATCATTCAAGAGTCGCTTGGTAACTTTCAGAAGTGTAAAATAAGAAGATATCATTCAAAAGAGATGAGTTTATGATGGAAAATATCAACCATTTTCCAGTTAATGAAAAATTAAAAAAAAAAAAAGCATCGAATGGTTAATAATCATTTTCAAAATCGAGTGTTTCCTCCCCGGGCCCTAATTACGGCCAGTATTCGTCTCGGAAGACCCTCAAATAAATTTTGGATGTACTCTTAAGTCACTGAGTTTCAAATTTCAGGAAGCAGACTTTCTAGTTATTGGAGTGTTCTACAAGGCATCCTACGTTGCTGAATTTGCCACCATATGTTGTCCCTAACATGTTCTATGGGATTCAAGTCGGGACTTCTGGCTGGCCATCTCAAAATATCAATTTCGGTATTCTGTAGAAATTCTGTAGCTACTCTAGCTGCATGAGGCCGAGCATTATCATCCATATAAATGAAGTTTTCGTCAATCAATGGGCTAAAGGGTTTAAAAATATCTGCCATGTATCTGGCCGCTGTCATTCTTCCATTATTCACTAGGACTAACTCAGTTCGGCCATGGAAAGAAATACGTCCCCACACCATTACTGAGCCCTCTCCGAAGTTTTCGGTTTGCCGGATATTGCATTTCTGATACCGTTCCTCAGGTCATCTGTATACAGGCATACGTTTATCATTTGATACTAGACAAAACCTGGACTCGTCGGAAAAGAGAACATTCGACCATTCTGGAACACACCAATTTGCATGTTCCCTCGCAAAACTAAAGTCTTGCAACTCGATGCTCTCTGGTGAGACGCTGGCCGGTAGAAGCCACCCTTGGTCTGATATCGTCTTCTCTGAGCCTGTTCCTAACAGTTTACAATGAAATATGCACATTTCTGGAAAGTACAAGTTCATTTTGTAGTATTTTAGCCGTACAGTGCCGAACTCTTAGTGCAGTTAAACGAAGCCAGCGATCATCAACTGGTGTTGTTATTCGATTTCTTCCCTTTCCGGCCCTTCTTTCATATTCCCCATATTGTTTCGTGGTACTGAGTAGTTGGTCTTGAAATAGATGCTTTGGTTAACATTTAAGAAGTTAGCCACGTAATGTTAGCTCTAGAAGTGTTACAATTCTTATCACTTCATGATCACTCAAATAGCATCCAGGACGTTCAGCAGCCACTACAATAAATTCAAAGATTCGGAAATCAACAAGAAACACGAAAAAATCGGCATTGATTTAGCGTGAAAATTGAAGAGAAATTGAATGACTACTGATAGTCAAATAAACTCTTTCTTGTTTCAGACGTGTTAGAGATCATATGGAAACAAATGTTACCAAATAGATAAGATTTTCTTCCCCTCATATGTCCAAAAACATATGTTGACAAAGAAACTGCGATCGAGTTGCTTAATCGATTGTGGAATGCAGAATACCAGGTGATGCGACAATTTTTGTGGTGTGCGTATAAGCAAGAAATTTCCAGAAGTACGGAAAATCCCTGCTGTCCGAAAGGAAATTTTCTTACAAAGAGAGGAACAGGAAATCAAACAATGGCTGTTTGGAGACATTATTAACGACTTTACAGTGATCTTAGACAATTTTAGGCAAAAACTGGCTTTATAACAGTGGAAGCGTGAAGTTTTAAGTGATGAAGTTTGTTTTTATCAGGTTGATTTGGAGAATATGCCAACGGTACCTGTCTGTATTGAAGTGCAAGATAGTTTGAGTATAGAGTACAAACAACTGTTATATATTAATAGATCGTCGCAATTAGAAAATATATTAATTAGATACAAGTATGTTGAGGGATGTGATAAACTTCAACTCAACGTTACAAATCTGGTGAAAAATATAAATGATCTTTTTGAATGCTTGCAAAATTTACTTAAACACGATGAAAGCAGGGAGCATGTTTTTCACAAGATATATATTTTAAAAGAGCAATTCAATTTGAGGTGAAGAAAAAACTCTGAGTTATTTTCCAGAAATGATTTTGCATTCTTTTTTAATATACACCCAGTCTACTTCATGCTATTCTTTGTTGAGGGAAAATTTCATCTTAACATTGTCTCACCCAAAAACAATTCAAAAAATTACAAATTCTTTGAAAATTTCAGCGAATCATCCAGAAGGAAATGAACATTTTCTCAAAGGAAAAGTTAGTCAGCTAAATAGCAGGGAGAAATATGTTATTTTGCAAATAGATGAAATATATATTAAACGAAAATATGATTATAAGAATGGGGATATTTTGGGACATGCAGAAAATAAAAATTCTTGTGCAGCTAAAACAGTGGTGATATATTTAATTTCCTCTGCATTTGGTAAATTTAAGGATGTTGTCGATCTTTTTCCAGTCCATAACGCCACAGGGAAAGAGTTGGCAGAAATGGCTCAAAAAGTTTGTACGTTACTGAAAAATTGCAGTCTTCAAGTTCTAGCCATTATTTCTGATAATAATCGAGTTAATCGAGTAATGTTAGAAAATCTCTCAAAAAATTCCACCTCCAAGTTTATGTACCCACTTTCAGATCAACATAAAACTTTTTTAACTTATGATACTGTTCATATTTTTAAGAACATCAGAAACAACTGGATAATTTGAAAAGATATCGAAAAGAGTTTATTTTTCCAGAGTTTTATCAAGATGAAAAATCTGATGAAACAATTGTTTAGTGATTTGAGAAACTTATATAAAAAAGAATCTAGTATGTTATCGAAAACAGCTTCCAAATTAAACCACAAATCTGTTTACAAATTCGCTTGAACGTCAGAAAGTAGCCCTGGTAGTAAATATATTTAATAATTCGACACTTGTAGCAACAAAACATTATGTGGGTGAAGAATCAGGTACATATAAGTTTTTAAGTATTATCATCAAGTAGTGGACCATAATGAATGTTAAGAGAGACCTTTCACAGAAGAAAGCGATGAAAGATTAAAATTTTTGAAAGATTTTACTGATTGGCTTTGCCGATGGAAATCATTGAATTTACATCATGGTTTTTCAACACTTCACACATTCAAGCTTTGTATCCAAACACTATGGTAACAATAGATTTCATAAAATACTCTTAGTCAGAACTAAGAATGTCCTATGTTTTGCCAGGAAAATTACAAACTGATAATTTTGAGGGAAGATTTAGTCGCTACAGGCAACTGTCAGGGGGAAATTATCATATTTCTTTAACCCAAATCTCAGAATCTGAAGATAAATTGAGAGTAAAAAGTATTTTGGTACTGCATTCGGCCAGATATGGGCCAATAACTTTTTCTGCAGAAAATTTGGCAGAAGTGAGACAGTTGTGTCAATCCACAAAAAAAAATTGTGATGATATAGAAATAGATGATCATGAATTTGTTGAAATATTTAATGCATCAGATGTAATTATTATTGATGACAGCAGAATTTTGAGTGAACCTTCTTTTATATACATATGTGGATATGCGCCTTTTAAAATAAAAACTAAACTTGCTTTCTGTGAAATGATAAACTAGAATGATGTAAGCATACTCAGGAAGGTAATTCAAGCGTCAGCTCTACCATAGTACATGATCGCAATCTAATACCCTATGACTATAGGAAACCAGAGTTAAAGTTCAAGCGTATTTTCCAGAAGCACGGTACAAATGCTAGGCTTATACGATAAAGTAAAAAGTAACACATTATCAGAAATTAAATTTTGGCAGTCATATTTACATGATTTTCCTGCTGAAAACCAAGAGCGCAAAGGTGATGAAAGGTGAACATTGTTGATAATATTGGAAGTCTCATGAGGAACGCTACTGAAAGTTTTGAAATAAAAAACAGCTAACCGATTACTTTTTGTTATCATGAAGAGTAATCGACCCTCATAAGTATAAAATGAAAAGTACTCTGTATAGTTTTTCAAATTTTTGGGATATATAAAAGAAATAGTGGAATATAGATGAAGTGGGTAGTCTTCTTTCTCCTTATAAAATTTGGGGTTATTTGTTCAATGTATGTGATGTGATCTATGGTTGTGAGTGTTACAAAAGCCACCGAACTAACTCGAAATCACGAAAGATGGTGTGCTACAATTTCGTAAACAATTGGTAATTATGAATAATAAAATAAAACAAGCTACTATGTTTTAACTATCACTAATTTATTGATGTAAAGAATGACAAAATTTTTTACATTCGTTGGACCGATTTCGGACATACGTCTATTATCAACAACAAGCTAATGAAAACTGAATACTCATGTACAATACAGGAATAACCATCAATAAAATGCTAGTAGAGGTCACAGTAACATGAATAATGGTGATTGGTATCTGATGTTAAATTCAACGAAAAAGGAACAGATCTTCTTTCCAAAGGTCCTAAATTTGTTCCTTAAATAAAGACTAACTCTTTAGAAACATTAGCCGTTGAATCCGAAATTTCAATGAGAACCTTAAATACTGGCAATTTTGAAGAAGCAATAATTGAGAGAATTTCAAAGAACCATGAAAATCAAACCAACTCGAAAGATGAAATTTTAATCAAAAATATCAAACGCAAAATTTCTGAAAATTCATTAGTACTCACGCGAGCAGATAAGTCGAATGCTATAATTGTTATTCCAAAAGTACAATATGAGGAAAGAAATGGAATATTTCGTTAATAAAGAAGCGCTTACACTCGTTCATAAAGACCCAATACCACGTATACAGAAACAACTTAGAGAGCCGCTAATGATATGCAATCACTCTTTAGGAGCTTCGAGAGAAACAGATGGATTAAAATGAATCCTAGAATTCCTAGATTATATGGTCTCATTAAAACACATAAAGATAATAACCCCATTCGTCCAGTAGTGTCATATACCAATAGTCCAACACAAATACTTGCTAAGCAACTAAATACTAAAATATAGTATAAAAAATTCATTAGAATTATCGAATAAAATAAATAATTTCCTCATGCCACTAATCTCAAAATTGATATCATTAGATGTAGATAATATGTTTTCGAATATACCTGCAACAGAATGTGTCCCCTTAATATCAAGTATTCTAGAGGCAAGAAATCTCAACGTGGTCTGTAAAGATGAGTTAATTTCTCTGTTTGATTTATGCTTGACCCAAAATTATTTTCAGTTCAATAATAAGATATATTCACAAAATAATGGTTTAGCTATGGGTTCACCCTTCAGCCCCTTCTATCTGAAATTTTCATGTCTAATTTGGAAAACGCTAAAATTAAGATGTCAATTTTGACGAAAAGGCATATTCTATTTTGGTACCGATATGTTGATGAGATTTTAGCCTGTTTCATTGGAACGAATAGACAACTAGAAATCTTCCTGAATTTCATTAATAACATTCATCCTAAAACTAAGTTCAAAGTAGGAACAGAAGTCGATAGTAAAATCAATTTCTTGGATCTAACAATTACCCGGGAGAATAATAACCGTTTATCAATTAATATCTTCAGAAAACCATCGTACACAGATAATGACATACCCATTTCACCCGTATTCTCAAAAAATAGCAGCCTTCAAATCCATCATTCACAGAGCAATCTCTTTGCCTTTATCGGACATGGACCGAAAATCAGAATTTAACTATTATGTTAATAGCAGAGAACAATGGCTTCGATATAAAAACAATAGAGAGTTTAATTAATCGAAAAATACGCAACAACACATTCAACAGGACGCTCTCTCAAGGCTAGATACAGAGAACATTTTCGGTCATTCCTAAATCAGAAATATGATTCTGCTTTACCTGCACATTGTCTGAATGAATGTAATCCTTTTCCAGAACATCAACAGCTAATAATTCTTCATTCCTGTGATAAATCTTATAAACTTAATTTCTCTGAATCGATGGAAATTTTCAAGGCATCAAGGGTAACAAGGGTTAAGCTCCTTAACGACCAGGTAAACTTAATTACCTACCAATCACCATTATTCAAGACCTCTACTAGCATTTTATTGATGTTAATTCCTGTATTGTACATGAGTGTTCAGTTTTCATTAGCTTGTTGTTGATAATGGAGGTATGTCCGAAACCGGTTCACCAATGTAAAAAATTTTGTCATTCTTTACATCAATAAATTAGTGATAGTTAAAACATAGTAACTTGTTTTATTTTATTATTCATTATGAATATCAACTATCACGTAGTTCAGGCTTTATCGATCAACAATTGGTAATCTTCGTATCGGCAGCGTTCCATCTCCGACTTAATGCATTTTACACAACATGTCTGTTAAGACATTGTGACTATGGTGATGATGTTCAATCTATAGGTCAAAACAAGTGATGGACGACTTGGTAGTGGTTACAATTGCGAATACGAATGACAACACTTTCGAAACTCACCTGCGAAAACAGACAAAAATATACGTTTATACGAAGCGAAAGACATTTCAACTACTCGCAGAATTGAATAAAATTACTTTAATTATTTAATCCCAAATGACGTCCCATTCTAGCACTCGACATGTCATAGTTGAGCCTTTCTGGCAGTCAAACAAATAAAAATTCCATGATAATATATGTGAATACATAATTGTATTGTTATTTAATCTTTCTTTGTTTAATGAAATGAATTCTACAAATAAAGTGAAGTTATCATGACAACTTTTTTTAACAAACTAATATTAGGAAAAAATATTAACGTCATGAAAAAATGCGATATACCCGATACGTGAGGAGTGAAAATCCTTAGCGATTTTATGCATTCACCAAGGTCAGAAATTTAGAAGAAATAAAAAATTACTATTAAGACGCATACGTGGGTAAGTCAGTTTAGAGACATTTGCGCGGGGAGCTAGTCTCTCAACTGACGTACCCACGAAGGTGTCTAAATATAATTTTTTATTTCTCCTTAATTTCAAGGCTTGAAATTAACTGATTCAGGTAGTAGAGATCATCGTTCACTATTATTTGTGAAAATGGATTTCTGTTATGTAAAAGCCTTATCAACTGAACTCCTATTTCTACCTCCGTGGGTAGATTGTGTTCAGTATCAATGCCTGCCGAGATATTGAAACCATGAAGTACTGCAGATATCACGGATATGATATTGACATATACATGGTGGTCCAACGAAAATTTAACACCTCGATTTTCCGGTTTTAAAATGAAAATATGGAGAATCGCTCAAATCCGTCGATTTTTGATTCAAGGGGGAACAACTTTTCTGATTTTTTCATCCCCGCACCTTCAATCACCTACCCGGGGTGAGCACAACCCCCTGATTATGAATAGGGATGAGGGGTGTCTCGATACCTCATTTTGAAGTATTATCTGACTCTAAATTTTCGTTTCAAAATTTTCATGGTTAACGGAATGGCAGCTGAAAAAGTGGAAGACCACTTACTTCTGTGATTAGTTTATTAAGTGCTGAAAATGGGCACCATTCACTTTCATGCTCAAATCCTTCACGTACATTACTCAACATTTCTGGTTCAATTTGACGGCATTCATTAATGATCCGAATACACAAATCACCCAGTGACTCAGGTTGAGTAGCATGAATCTGAGATTTCAGGTGACCCCATAGAAGAAAAGTCCAGTGGCGCTAGATCAATTGATCTTGGTGGCCACTGGAAATGTCCCTTTCTTTAAATCCAGGCCTAAGGAAAATTTTCATCTAAGAATTGATGCACATGTTGAACTAAATGAGGTGGTGTGCCATCTTGTTGAAAATTGATCGTTTCATTGTCTTCTTCATTCTCTAATACTTGCACCACAGCTGGATAAATAGCGTTTTGTAATAGTTCTGAATAAACTTGGCTAGTGATATTACCGGGTATGAAAAAGGGCCGATGATGTGATTTCCATAAATACCCGCCGAAACATTTAACTTTTGGGGATGCTTAGTATGCTCTTCTCGAAATAATCTTGGATTGTCATCTGACTAGTATTGACAGTTATGTCTGTTTACAGTATTAAGGTTAAAAGGTAAAATGAATACTCATCCGAGAAACAGATATTAAACATATAGTTTGGATTATTGTTGATATTTTTACTGAAAACTTCACAGAACCTGAGTCGGCATTCAAAATCATCCTCATTCAATTCCTGAACCAATCGTATCTTAAGAGGATGAAACTTATGTTTTCTCAAAATTCTCATGATTGTGACCTAAGATAGCCAGTTCCCACACTTCGTTCCCCTCATACACCCTCTTTTGTTGCCGGCTGAACCAATAGCGTCGAATTTAGCAATCAGTTGCACAATATAAGCAGCGGATACATTTTTTCAGGATGTCATTCGTTAAATAAGGCCGCTGTTAATCGCGCAGAGTCTTTTTTTCTAAAAATGTTTTTTTATTATATCCACCCTTTCTTCTACGGAATGCATCATTTTAATCTTACTACAAATTCACAATCGCTTTGGCACATTTTCAAGATTCCTGAAAATTCACGATAGACTAACGAGAGACTTAGGTGAATCAACACATGGTTTATCTACTTTTTGGAACAAACAATTAACAAATGAATAAAAACATTGCATACCTCGACGTAAATTCAACATAAGCTAGCCATACCCCAGCGTTTTATACTGCATGGAAGTAAATGGTGTCAATTTTCACCACTCAATGAACTAATCACAGAAGTAAGTAGTCTTCCACTTTTTTAGCTGTCATTTCGTCAGCGATGAAAATTTTGAAGCGAAAATTTAGAGTTAGATAGAACTTGATAAGATCTTCAAAATGAGGTATCGCAACACCCCTTATCCCTATTCAAAATCAGGATTCTGCTCATCACCGTCAAGGAATTGAAGTTACGGGGATGAAAAAATCGGAAAAGTTGTTCCCCTACTTATCAGAAATCGACGGGACCCAGTGATTTTTCATATTTTCATTTTAATACCGGAAAATCGAGGTGTTCGTTGGACAACTCTGTATATACAGTGCGTTCCAATAGAAACGAAAAACTCGGTTGTTTCAATTTTTCTGAGAAAAAAAAAAAAAAAGGTGGATTTTTGATTGGAGGTAGACTTTTTTGTTACATATTTCGTTCGCCCTATATCAACCCCATACCCTTGGCAGCTTGTACTCTAAGTTTTTGAATAACACGTAGTTTTTCACTCTTTAGAACAATATGTGATTAATTGAAATCAAGAATTGTTAGGAAAAATTCATGAATCCGTTCGATCTCTGTTTTAGGAAAAACTCATTCATTTGAACGTTTGCGTATCCATTACCTATCCCTATCAATTACCACCCCGAAAATTTTCATAATGAGAAAGTGGTTCTGCGAAAACTCATTAGCATGGTTATCTGATACTCAATATCAAGTGAAGTGCCATTTATTAAAAAGTAACACAGCTAAGAGTTCTATGATCCTCATAAAAGTCTATCGTGGAATGAAATATATCATTGAGTTTTCAATTTCTTAATCGCGGTACATTTCTATCGCAAATTTCCAAAGTGGCCTACATTAACTTCTATGCATTGCTACAATCGAGATTCAAATGATTGCCATTTACGGTGTTATCTGTTGACATGCTTGAATAATCCTTCTCGTAGTTCTTCCAACGATCCGAGTATGTGAGAAGAAATGAAGAGGCTGTAGAAAATCTATTGTGCAGGTTGTTCCACACAGCGACAACGTAATGGGTACTCAATCATATTGATACATATCATTATGTTCAGGTGAAGTTGGATCTCCTTCAGTGATAATTTTTATGAGGGGATCAATCAAATTCTCAAGTATGTTGAATAGATTTTGCTGTCCAACTGCATGAATAGAGTTCCATAATATGGTCTACTAAATTTTCGGCCAAAACATTAAGTTTTGAGGTTTTTGGGTATGATTCTCCCTCTTTAATTATCTGCTGACATGTTTGAACAATCCTTTCAAGTAGCCTAGTCGGGCGATCTAGCCGGCCATTCTATTGTACCCCTCCTACATATTCAAAGGCCCAGAAATCTATTGTTCAGATAGTCCTGCGCTGCGGTGCTCCATAATGTTGATACGTAATTATATGTTCAGATAAATTTGGATCTTCTTCAATAATAACTAATATAAGCGAATCAAATTCCCATGCATGTTTAGATAGATTTCGTCGCCCAAGCTCTCCTACATAAATAAGGGCCCTACAATATTGTCTTCAAAATTTCTGGTAAAAACATCAAGTTTTTGAGGGCTTTGAGTATGATTCTCCCTTCTTAAATAGGGTTAGTATCACTTCAAACTCTACATTTATGGCATTCGCTCAGCGGAAATTTTGAAGCACCTATGAAATCTTTCAATTTAAAATATTATACTTCATATGTAGAAAAATGTACTGAATATAATTTTTTAATTCTTCAATATGAATGTTCATTTTTATACAATCTCTTCAAAATAAGTTAGCGTTTGAGCTGGGTAGTGATAACAAAATTCATCATCATAATTAATTAACAGCTAAAAAAAATATTGTCACTTTCCGTTTTGAGTAGACAGGTTTTCGCATGCGTGAAAACGCGCAATTGTGGCAATATCTACTGATTTAAAGATTAGCATGTTTTTAGCACCAAAAATAATTAATGAGTTCATGAAGACCTAAGGAATAAGTGAATATTTTTCATCAAGAAATTCGACCGTCTCAATTTCTTGCGATTCATAAAAATAATTTCCATATTGTATATTTAAGATTTTCTTTCTCTACTTTGAAGTGAAAAATATTCTCTATACCTTCTTCTATTCCTATATATTCAAATTCACTTACCAGCAAATACGCCGAAGTAAAGGCGGAAATTGAAACTTTCCCTGAATGCTGTTTTCTGAGCATCTAATCTAATACCTTTAT
Organism: Cryptolaemus montrouzieri; assembly: GCA_013387265.2. Classification (NCBI taxonomy): domain Eukaryota; kingdom Metazoa; phylum Arthropoda; class Insecta; order Coleoptera; family Coccinellidae; genus Cryptolaemus; species Cryptolaemus montrouzieri. The sequence continues at coordinate 43,706,544 of JABFTP020000062.1, forward strand.
GATGAATAGTTGTTGGACAGTATATAATTTCGTTTTTATCATTAGAATAGACCATCCTCAGTGATTCAGTTCACTAATTTTTCAGTTGCTGAATAAAAATATTGAAATTTTCACTGAGAGAATAAATTTTCGATTATTTTGTATCAACCATTTCTAAGAGTTGAGAACAAGATGATAACGAACATAAATCGTATTTTACCGTTAAGATGAACAAATATTTGCGAACTTCCTTAATTTATGTAATCAAATAAGGATTGAGATTTTGAATAAATATGTCAGAAAGAATATATAAAGCTAATCAAAAGTATGAAACAAGATTAACTAAGCATATATTATCAAAATCCCCTTTATCATCTGAAATGGTATAGGGTCTACAATATATTAACATTTCATGAAAATTCGATAGATCAACAATATTGTTCATACATGAAATTTCTCCATACAATCTTCTGTTTTGCGATTGTTTTAGCCTCTGTCCAATTTTCGCCCTGTTGTCCCGATATTTCCGCTATTACTCCATCCCATGTTTGTCTGGGTCTACCTCTTTTCATCTTTCCGTTAGTCTTTGTCTCACATATACGTTTGACTTGCCGTGTATTATCCATTCTCTGAAGGTGGCCCCACCAGCTGAGCTGCCTTTTCTCTATAAATTTCAAAGTTGATTCAATTCCTAATTCCTTTCGTATGTCAATGTTCTTCAGATTTTCTCTCTTTGTGACTCCCCTTACCCTCCTAATATATTTCATTTCGACAGCTTGAATTTTACTTTTTTTGGTTTTAATCTAGAACCCATGAGTCACATCCAAATGTCACTATTGGCCAATAAATAGATGTGAATAATTTAATTTTTGTGGCTCTTGACACTTCTTTCTTATTTATGAAATTGTTGTTGATGGCATAATATGCGTTCATGGTCTTTTCGATCCTGTCATTGGTTTCAGCATCTTGCTTTCCTGATTCAGGAGTTCAACTCCTAAGTACTGATATTTATCCACTTGTTCTATTTTTGTCCCCTCTATCCGTATATTTATGTCTTCCTTTTCTGTTCCAATCACCATTACCTTATTTTTTTCCTTGTTCATTTTCACATCACTCTTCTCTAATTCTCTGTTCCCTATATTCAAAATTTTCTGAAGATCTTTGTCATTACTGACCATTATCGATAATTCATCCGCGTATGCCCCTTCTGATACTTCTACTTGCTGTGTAAGTTTTTATATCCAATCTGGATTTTCCTCACTTCTGTCGACCAATTTTTCATTATTTCATCCATAAAGATTATAAACAACAGAGCACTAAACCCACCATCTGTCTCGAAATACTCCGATCTCCAGTTTCCGCTTATAATGCAATTTCTATAATTTTCAATATATTTATTATCAGTCTTATAATTTTTGCTTTGATTTCTCATCTTTGTAGTATTTCCCATAATCTTCGTCTAGGCACCCTATCAAAAGCTTTTTCCAAGTCCATGAACGCTAGGTATATTTTCTTCTTCATCCTGTTAGATTTTTCCATCAATATTTTTATGCTGAATATACGATCATGAAGACATCTTCCTTTTCGAAATTCACTTTGTGTCTCTCCTAATGTTCTTTCGATAATTTTCTTCAGCTTCATATCTATTATTTGTTCATATATTTTCATAGCCGTGCATAATAACGTGATTCCTCTGTAGTTGCTACATTCATGTTTGTCACCTGATTTGTAAATTGGGATTATCATTGAAATCTGCCAGTATTCCGAGATTTGTTCTTCTTGCCATACCCTATTATATATTTTCAAAAGCACGTCTTCTCGATACTGTCCCATATTCTTGATCATTTTGGTCGTAATCTTGTCATAACCTGGGACTTTCCCATTTTTCGAGCGTTTTATAGCTTCCTGTAATTCCTGTTTTGTTATCTTTTCTTGGTCTCTACCTTCTTCTATGCAAACTGCACTATCCTCTAATCTGTTTCCTCTGCTCCCAAGTAGCTCTTGAAAATATTGCTTCCTTCTTTCCATTACTTTCCTGTCATCTAGGAGTATTTCTCCATTTTTGTCCTTGATGTTATAAATGTCACAGAGTTCTTTTTCCTTCTACATGATTCAAACTTTAAATGTAAACTGAACATTCATACTCAGACAAACTATTTTACTTCGAGGTCACCCTGAAACCTTGCAAGTTTCTTTTTCAAATAATTGAACAACTAAAAATCCACGTTTCCCAACATGATTTCGCGCACTGCCCATTAAAAAAATATGTTTCTTTCTAGGGTCACTCCCTGCCCCTTCTTAACTTTTCTTACTTTATATCGCGAATTATGAAAAGCTATTGCCACGATTATATTTGAAAAATAAAAATCAAAGTCGTCGAATAGGATATGACTCTCATCCTATTTCTGGGTACATTGAAGAATAAAAGAGGATATATTTAATTGAAACGACCTAGAACCTGGGTCTATTTTTCTCTGTTTGTTTGCTGAAATTATCCATTTATTTCTTGGTATTTCATCTGATTGAATTTTATTATATATTGTGTAGAATTTTCCTCAAAGATTTCAAATATTTCATTTGAATTCAAGATTACAGTGAGAAGACGGCCATTTGCCTGAATTATTCAAACATTTTATTATTCAAATATTTCATTTGAGTTCAAGATTACAATGAGAAAACAGTCATTTGCCAGAATTATTCAATTATTTGACTATGAAATGTCAAAATCTCAAGTGGAATATCATGTATGTAAAAGCAGCTCGAAATCAACAAAAAGGGTTTAAATTGTGTCGTTGCCAAATTGAGATAAGAAATCGAGCGCAAACGAAATTCAATACTATTCCCGATAGTAATTGAACACACTTTCGCGGCCGCGGCCGTAGACAACACCTATTATTTTCGCATACAGCTTTTCTCACCTGACAACTTACTAATGCCCTTCGAAAAGGTCCATGTAAAATGTAATTAAGAGCCAAGGGCAGAAGAGGGCATGGGTGTTAGGAGTTGTAGGCGACGCATATATAAAGACCGCTAGCGCGATATTAGGATGAATCAGTTTTCGGAACTATTTGAATTACTCGGTAGGTGATGTTGGTTCCATTGTGATTATTTCGGTTCCTTCTTGTGTCTTCTAGGGGTTAAGTGCACTCACTCTTGGGGAGAGGCAATGTTCTGTTCTGTCCCTGGAGATACAACGCAGAATGCTCGTAGTGGTCTAGTCTAGTCGAACAAAGGCAATTGTATTTGTGGGTGCAGAATATCTATTTTTACTGCAATTAAAATATTGAATGTTATTTTTGAATTTTTTAAAATTTTTTCCTTATAAAAGGGACTTAAGAAATGAAAAATTTTAATTTTTCGACTTTTCGGCTCTATATTTCGGTCATTTTCAGGAAAGTTACATCTCAAAGGCTTTCTGGAATGATTTAGAATACTGGCAAAATGGGAAGAAGAATAAAGGTAAAATAAGTGTGAACAGTTATCTGAAAATAGTTAAAAATATTCTCAGTTACATTATTGTCTACACATTAAAAATTGAAAGAAATCAGGGTTTTAGTTTCATTTAGTTGACTATATGATGAACGCTGAGAGGAGAGAAGGAAAACTGTTTACGTCAAAATTACATTTTCTCAAGGAAGAAAGCGCATGAGCTCCAAAAAATTTTAATGGTTGAAACATTAAACGGTTACGGTTAAAATAATTAAAGAAAATTTATACATGGACTTGGAACTTCACCATGTAAAATTTATTATTTTGAATGTTTATTCTCATGAACTGAAGTTATGTTATAATGAACGTTTTCTTGGGCTCATTTGTTTTCATAACTTAGCAAACTATTTGAAGTAAACTGAAATTGTTTAATGATGATTATTACACTTATTTAACAATTTTAAATATAACGAAGTATCATATTGATTCTGACTTTCATTTTTAAAAGTCAGCAAACGATCTATTTGAAATGTAAGGAAACTATTTCATATCAATTCAAATATTTCTTTTATAACTTAACGAATGATACATTTGGATGCAAGAAACATTTAATAGTGGTTCTTGTCTTTGTTTTCAAAATAATGCCAACTAGCTACTTGAATTGTAATAATCTAATTATTCAGTATTAATATTAATCTCACTTTTTAACTTGGCAAAGGATTCCATTGAATTGTAACGGAGATATTAATAATCATTTACCAGTGGTAAACTAACCTACTGTGAGAAGATTCTTACTTTCAAATATTGATTCAAAATTCGAGACTCGATACGATAAGCTAAACTGAGTAATCTCTCTAAATTGAGGCGTAATGATAGCCCCTGAATTATAACCTGTTTCATCAGTAAAATAAATTGATTGAAGAATCATACGCATCTATGAACCTAAACAGATTGAGGCTTATATGTTCGGTCGGTATGGGGCTTTCGAAGTGAGTTGGTGGCATGTATGTATATTTGTGGTACATACCTATGTATGATCAGAGGGAAGAGGAAACCTAGAGTTTTTGGAGTGAGTGGCAGATTATGTTCAGTTAGCGCTCAGTTGGATAAAAAGAGCACGTGCGGCTTTTACGAATATATATCTAGGTTCATCTTATAAATTAATACTTATTGAATTGTACCAAAACGAATTATTGAATTCGATTGAAAAGATGCGATCGAACTAGGGCTTGCAGGTCGTCAACCTCTGGACGTGTTCCATAGAATTTTAATATTAAATCTCCTAGTTCAGAGAATCAGGGCAATGACCCATCATTATATCATATTACCAAAACCCTTGAAGTGTCAGCTATCACTCATAATATCTGCCCCATTAGGCCTATTTCGAAATTATCTAATATCGTAGCAAATTTATTGAAAAATGCCAAAGATCGCAAATAAAGGAATTCTATATGAATGTTACAAAGAGAAAATAGACATTGTTACCGAATCTGTTTTTGTTTTTTCCATTTCCTTTCCTATGGTTCAAGTGACGAAGTATTGGTCTTATAACATAAAACCTCACATAAAAAACTTGAAAAGGTTACTACAAAGACAAAACACAACATAAGATCCTATTTTATAAAAAGAATTTTAAGACAAGTTCAGGTTCTAGACAAACACACGGCTCTTCGTTTGACCGATTCCATTCGGTCCAAGTGTAATTCATGTGGGAATAAATAAGATCATTCAAGTATTACAATTGACATAAAATCAATGTATTCTATACCGTATTTTATAGACAAGGGAATGGATTGCTTCATAATGGAAGCAATTAAAGCATATATTTGAGGAGTATTTCAATTGACACAAAAAAGAACAATTAACCTTAAGGTTGATTCGAGATATTTTGGGGAATTTGTTCATATTCGGCTCGATTTGACTTATAAATAATCGCGAGTCATTCAATAGCATGAAGGCGGTTTCCCTTTTCAGTTGGAGAGTGAAATGAGAATGCTATCAGAAATCGATTAAGAATCGACCCTATTGCAGTAAGTGGTAAAATTTAATTCTCTTGCCAAAATCGAAATCTTGAATTTAGCTCAAATAGTTCCTCTTTAAACCGAAATGATTCTGCGGTCTTAATATCATAGAAAATAAATAATAAAATACACTGATATGCGCGTATTTCCTGCGAGTAATCGCAAACAGATGAGTTGAACCAACAACTGTAAGTTGTGAAAGAAGAAAAGTAATTTGTGGTTACCAACAAATTATTTGAGCTAGTGTGATTCCATAGATTTCATGCATGCTAAGTAGTTTGGCCACCAGGAGTCATTTCGAATTCACTCATTTGTCTAATGACGCCTATTACGTTGTTACTGAACAATTATTGGAAGATAACAAACAACTTGTTCTATTCTATATGGTGAAATCTATCGATTAGTTACCAAATTATAGCGACAGGGTCAAGATTGTCATTGAGTAGTTAATTCTGATTTTTTACAGCCAGGCTATTGAATAACAGTACAGGGTGGGCCAATTTCGATGTATTTGTACGGCAGCTACGTAAAATATTGCAGAGAAAGAAAAATGAAGCACACTCTATCGATCCTATTTTCAGGGACTAGTTTAGTGGTGCCAAAATTTTGCTGATATATTTTTCCGTTCTGGACTTATTCAAAATTTCCGGAATTTTGGGAAAATCGTCCATCGCTTTCACCATCAAAGTTACATAAAAATAAGTTTGATATATTAGAGGCACTTTTTTGAGTGTTGTGTAAAAATTTTTTTTTTAGATCAGCGGTTTTCGAGTTATAATGCAATTAATTTTTTTTAATATAAACCATAGGAACTTTTACCCCTATTGCATGCACTATCTTTTATTATTTTCAAAAATATATAACACTTTTAGTCAATTATTGCATTCAATACCTTTTGTCAGAGAAAAATCAGAAATTGCCACAATGCCATTTATTGGGTGCATGCCCATCAAATATTCAAATTGTTGTTGTTGACTGAAAACCACAGATTTTAAGGATCCTATCTAAGATCATGGTTATTCCTATGGTTTGATTCGATTTAGACCATAGTAATTAACTGTGGCTTTAGAGTTTGACACTTACTATTCCAGTTTCAGTATAGGTATTAATGTTTATTGAATATCAAAATAGCTGTTTGTATATTCCAACTATTACACTTAAGAATTTGTTCACCTGAGACTTTCGTTCTTTCAAGATGCAGAATAGAAAGCATAACTATGAAAATTATGACAAGTTCGATATGATGGAATGTTATATTCTTAGTGGGTATGATTCAGCAGCAACGGCCGAAACATATTTCAATCGGTATCCTGAAAGGCCAAATAAATCTATTTTTAGAAGAATGAAAGAAAATCTTATCAATAGTGGCTCATTCACAAAATCAAGAAATAGAAAATATCATGTAAGTGATAGAGAGGTAGCAACAATCGAAGTGATAGTGCTGTAAGGGCCAAACCTTCAATTTCGAGTAGACAAATGGAAGCAGAAACATGAATTTCGGGATGTGGGACCTCGGCATTCTGAAGGAGAAGCAGTTAAAACCCTACAAAATGCGAGTCTCCCAATTTTTGCAGCCAGGTGATCCTTCTCGCCGACTAAATTCCTGCAATTGGTATCTAGAAAATATCCACGAATGCCAAGACTTTTTCAGAGAGGTCATATGAACCGATGAAGTGCGCATCACTAGCGATGGAATATTTAATCGCTTCAATGAAAATTTCTGGTCCGATTTGAATCCTCAACGCCATATTGATGTGCAGCATCAAGAAAGATATGGTTTCGATGTGTGGTGTGTACTGAAAGATAGTCGCGTTTTGGCGTTCGAAATTTGTGATAAAAAATTTGAATGGAGCACGTTATGGAGAAATTATCAACAATAATATCATTGAACGATTTCTCGATCAACTTCCGTTAGCACAAGAACAAATACACGATGGTGTCCCTTACCACCAAACAAAGGTCATCACTGATCTGTTGAACTTAAATTTTGGACATAATTGGAGGGGACTAAAGGTCCTGTGAGATGGCCGCCTCGTTCCCCTGACTTGACGCCACTTGATTTTTCTCTTTGTTGTCATGTTGAGGACTCATTCTACAAGAGGAACAGTAATAATTTAGAAGAGCTAAAACAGAATTTCAAGGAATGCCTTGCTCTTATTAGCAATATTCATATTTACAAAGCCTGCCGTAATGTTTCTCGGCGATGTAATTTATGCATAGAAAACAATGGCAACACTTTTGAATATTTGAGATGAAGTGGTTTCCCTCATTTGTATTGTTAGGACTTTTGGTTTCTGTTAAAGATTTTCGTATATTTTTTTGGTCTTCGTTTGAGAAAAGTTCAATGTCATAGGTCTTGTTTTTCATAATGATATATTTTTCACTCGCATAACTTTCTAAACATTCTAATAGAATATTACCAAAGTAACATGCACGGACTCATATGTTACGTAGATTCCTCGCGTTGGCAAGTTTCGAATTTCAAAATAATTAATGTTCATCTGTAATTCGATTTATAAAGAGCAGAAGTGATTGTCGAACTCTAATACCACAGTTAATTACTATGGTCTAAATCGAATCAAACCATACAAATAACCATGGTCTTAAAAGGGATATTTAAAATCTGTGGTTTCCACTGATAGAACAATGTGAATCGTTGATGGGCTACACCTAATGAATGGAATTGTGGAAATTTCAGGTTTTTCTCTGAAAAATGGTATTGAATACTATAATTGTCTACAAGTATTATATATTCCTGAAAAGGAAAAAAAATGCTGCATCCAATAGAATTAAATTTTCCTATGGTTTGTTCAAAAAAAAGCATGATTGCATTAAAACTCAAAAACTGTATTCTACTTAAGAGAGTGCCTTTAGAATGTCAAACTTATTTTATGTAACTTTGATGATGATCGAGATATCCGCGATGGACGATTTTCACAAAATTTGAGAACTTTTGAATAATTGCAGAACGGAAAGAGATCTCAGAAAATTTTGGCACCACTAAACTAGTCCCTGAAAATAAGATCGAGAGAGGAGGGTTCATTTTTCTCTATCTACAATATTTCACATAGCTGCCGTACAAATACATCGAAATTTGCCCACCCTGTACACATCAACTCAGAGATGTTTTGATTCGTTCTGGTGGGGAGGAATGGCATTTCATGACTGTGTCTTGTCTTTTTATTATCGGAGAAACCAGAGAGAGCAAATACAAATAGCTATCCTCGTCCATCCTCATGTAGTTATGCCAATCTTGAAGAGCACACCTCAGCTCTTCCAAGAAGTTAACATGACTGAAAGTTGATCTCTCCAACAGCCAGTCTTTCGCCCACAAAGAACTCTTCTTTTTCCTGAGCGCTGTTCTTGCTGCTTGACTTCAGCTTCGTGAAATTTTGAATAAGTCGGAACGGAAGGAGTTATCAGAAAAATTTTGGCACCCCTGAAAATAAGATCGAGAGAGGAGGATTCATTTTTCTCTATATGCAATATTTCACATAGCTGCCGTACAAATACATCGAAGTTTGCACACCCTGTACACATCAACTCAGAGATTTTTTGATCCGGTTGAATTACTATATGAATAATTCATGTGATCATAACAATCTTATCACTTGAATATTGGGGCTGCAAGAGATGTTTTCGAGTAATTAGGGCAGTTTTAAAATGAGATGCAGTTCCTATCAGTTCTGAGATTGTTTTTAGTTTCGACTTTCCACGCAAATGAATGTTATTAGAAACTAGTAGGTTCTAACAGGATAGTTTCTTCATCTTAGCTATTAGGGAGGTTACGTTTGCTTTGCGATATATATTGTAAAAATTTATAGAACTCATCTCAAAAAAGAAACTCTCGATTTTATACGAAAGAGTTTACTTTCTATTTCTGAAAGTGCAAGTATATATTTTCAACGTAAGAAAAATATGAGCTTTCCTTAATGCTCTCAGCTTTTCAGTAGCATCATATTCGATATGAGGTATTATATTATATATATATATATATTATATTCATGTTGATTTGCTAACGGTATTTGAATCCACTATTGTTATAAAATGTTTTTTTAAGGGTTTTTCCTCGAACATATGTGATAATGATAAGCTAACTCTGATTTGAGTTGTTTGAAATTTGCAAAGTAGGGGTTATTTTGTTCGAAAATTGAAGAGAAGTTTCTCCTCGAAGACTTTTATAACTCACCCAGCAGAAAATTAAATTGCTCGTTGGATCTCTGAAGGCTTAACAAATCTTTGAATGTATGTGCGTGTAGTGAGTATAGGGTGAACAGATGTTTACGTTTTAGTACTGCAGCTATGTGAAATATCGTTAACAGAAGAAAATTATACCCACTTTTCTGTGTTCTTTTTGCATGAGGACTTCATTGTTGCAAATAGACTCAAAGTAACTGTTTCGATGTCTACTTATTTGTCGAGCAAATTTCCGAAATCAGTCAAGTGCCAGTATTTTGATTGTTGTGGCTTTGACATTCTACAGGCAGTTTTTCACTTAAAGTCGAATTTTTTTTACTCCAACATTTTTTGTGTTATAATGCTAACTTGCGTTTTTCAAATATGAATCAAAAGCAACCTTGACTTTGCTAACAGTTTTTTTTTTTTTTTACAATACATCTCATGTGATCTCAACATTTTCATCAAGGTCGTGTTTTATTGAAAAATCGAAAATTGTATAACTTTTTCCTAATTTTATCTAGTTACTCTATGTTTATTCACAGAATTTACATAGAATAATCGAAATATCTCGAGTATTTTTTTTATGCGCGCTTCTCAGGAATAGGCGAACCTGTCACACCACATGAGTGGGCCCCTGGGAAGAATTGAGGTGTCTGTTTACTCGCTTCTTGAAAAGGGCCAACTTGTAGGATGTTGGAAAGATGTTAGACGGAAGCGAGTTCCACAGCTCACCGGTGATGTAAACAAAGGTATTCTTATAGAGAGAGGTTCGAGGGGTCGTTAAATGTACCCCCCATATGAGGAGAACTCCTTGCCAGCCTAGTGTTGCGGCAAAACATGAGTTTTCCCAGAACAAGGTATCTCAGCTCCTTGGAGCATCTTACAGTATCTGTAAAACAGAGAAAAGTCAGCAACTTGTCTTCTGAGAGCTAGCGGTTGGAGATCTCGGAAGATCTCTGGGTGGTCGATGAAGCGCACAGCCCGTTTTTGCACACTATCCAACATCCGCAAAGAATATTAAGGCACAGTGCCCATACATGGGAACAATATTCCGAAGCAGGTCGAATATGCGCCTTATATGGAAGCAACAGCTGAGATGAAGTAAAGTATGCTCTTTGCACTGATCATGATAATTAAAAAATTGATTCTAGAAATGAAAATTCAGTTGAATTAATCTTTTCATCGAGTTATAAGTATTTTGTGAATATAGTATCGTTTGAAATAACAAGGCGACCATCCGTTCGAAAAATCAGTGTTAAGCCCGCTACACACGATCAAACATTTTTGTCAAACATATTTAAAGTTTGACGTCGTATCCACACGTTCAAGCCAACCTTCAAACACACCAGCAAGCTTCATCAACGTTCAGTATTTATGTTGCTTTCTTTCTTGAAGAAACATTGTTCAATTTGGATGAGTTTTGATACTAACCATCTAAGTTATTTATATTGCCTCATCTGGAGTGAAGCAGCAAGAACAGCGCTCAGGAAAGAGAGAAGTTCTTTGTGGGCGAAGGACTGGCTGCTGGAAAAAGGAACTTTCAGCCATGTTAACTTCTCGGAAGAGCTCAGGTGTGCTCTTCAAGATTGGCATAACTACATGAGGTCTCCCTGGTTTCTCCAATAATAAAAAGACAAGACACAGTCATAAAATGGCATTTCTCCCCACGAAAGATTTACTGCAACTCTGCGTTTTCTGGCAACATATTTGAAGTTCTCAACACTTATTTCGCCACAGGCGTTTAGCGAAATTATTCCTGGCACGTGCCAACCTATTGTTGATGTGTTGCACAGAGAATTTTTCAGGTGAGTGAAGTTTAAACAATTTCGAATAGTATATTGAAATTCTGATGGAATACATATTTTGATGTTATTATATAACATTCAATGGGGGTCGGACCCACTAAAAAAATTAGCCGAAGTAGTTGAATTGGACCAATCAATTTCGGATGTAACGATGCGTTGCAATACACCGTATCCCTGAGAGATTCTCCAATTGCTGTGTTAGCATGTTGGTTCACCTGGGCTATGCGAAAATTGCGCAGGTTGATTCATTGGCCAACCAGGTCGTGTTCCAGGAAACAGCGTGTTCATAGTTTGTTGCCATGGGTAAAAACGTTGAACCTCAATCGAAGTTAGCTGGGTCAAGTTCTGTGTGGAATAATACTCCTGAAATGAGTTTTTCAGCGATTGCTTCTTATATATTATCTTTCAGATGTTGTTACTTGTATTCAACGTTGTTACCTAAGTTAGCAAACCTATCGAAAACGACTGGATTCTCAGCCTGCTTTGTAATCTGTTCCCGATGGTTTGAAGAACTTTATCATGCAAACCTTCCAGTTTCTGCTTCTTCTTGTATTTCTAGTTGATGGTACAGATGATGAATGAGAGTTATCATCTGTTGAAACCTTTGAGCCGGGAAGTGAAGAGACAAGCGATTGAGAGTCATTGTCAATAATTAGTAACCCTTCGCCATTTAAGTCTTTTGGTTCTGAATCCTGAAACAAAAAAGAAAATTATTGATTGATAATGATTTCATTATGTGTAACTTTGGCACGAATGGGAGGGTATCTGATGGAGGGGTGATTGAAAACACCCTATTTCACGACCATTCGAAGAGCAACTCTTTGAACCTGCCAAAGCCCAGCCCACCACATAAGGGTGGAAGAGAACTGCCTTATTTTTTTTTGTTGGTGACGAAGTCTTTTCATTGCGTCCCAACTTCATCAAGCCATTTCCCCAAAGAGGGCGGACTAGAGAATGTCGAATTCTCAATTACCGCTTATCTGGAGGCAGAAGGGTAATAGAAAATGTATTTGGAATATTGGTTGCACGATTTCAAGTATTCCAAAAGCCTATCAATCTGAAATTGGTTATCATAGAAAAAGTCGTCATTGCCTTTTGTGTTATACACAACTTTCTCCGATATCGGTCGAGTAAGCTCAACGTTTGTACGCTTATACAGCACGACGAACTTTGGCACAGACAACTTCGACGAAGACCGTCATCAACTAGGATTACGAGCAACCAATAACAGTGCTTCTGTTGCTAACCTACAATATGGTATAAACAGAAGAACTTCGCCAGATGCAATTGCTTCTAGGGATGCATTTCTACAGTATTTCAATATCGAAGGATCAGTTCCCCCAGATAGAATGTGTAGTTTGTAGACAATTTACAATGCTTCTTGTAGCTACGTACTTTGTTTGAACCTCTCACTATCTCAGTCTATGGTGGAAAGAAAACACAAATTGCAAGTTACGCCCATATGCCAACAAAAAAAATTTGAAGAATAGTTCACCTTAAATATATCTCCTTCTTCCACGTTCGATTTGGTCGGCATCAGTCCCTGGGCCAGATCATTTGGATTGCAACACTTTCTTGTGCTCCCTTCTCCAAGCGGTACGCAATGTATCAACTTCAGTTTTCACTTAAGGAACAGTAGCATCCAGTTCGTTTTCTCGCAACTTGGTGAAAAGAGTGTTGAGTGCTGCATTATTCTTGTCACGGTTACTATTCTTTGCTCTTTACACGCCATAGCTCAGGTGACGTTTGGTACAGATAAATAAATTCAGTCAAAAAGGCCTTATTGATGTTCATTGCTACGGAAGAATATTCAAAGGCCGAATACGACTGACGGCAGAAACGTGAAAGACAGGCACATATTGTGAATCACAGAAACAAGCTCTGTGATCCACGAAAATGTAAACTACCTCCTTTTTTCTTGGTGGTTTGAAGGTTTGCCAATAATTTTCCTGACATTGATAGAAAAGCTTCAAACGTGTTGTCAAACCTTCAAACATGATCCCCCACACGGTCAAATATGTTCGACAAACGAGGTTGGCAAACCATGTTTTAATCGTGTGTAGAGGCCTTTATATTAAAAATTATTCTGATGGTGATGCTACGAATGCTGCTTATTCAGACAATTTACTGAGAGGCGATAACATCATAAAAGTATATTGGATGAATTGGGGAAAACCTCCTTTTCCATATTACATTGAACGTCCTAAGGAAATGGGAATATGAAGCAGTTAATATAGAGCAGGAAAATTGCAATGAAGGGGTATCTAAGAGTCGAGCGCTTTGTACTCTTGAGAAAAATAGATATAAACCTTCTGAATTAAGAATATCCTAGTTTTTGCAGCAACGTGATCCACCGTCTACACTAGATTTATACAATTGGTGTCTGCAAAAATTTGAAGAAAATCCGAAGTTTCTTAGAGAAATAATTTAGATTAATGAAGTTCAACAGTGAAGGAATATTCAATCGTCAGATTATACATCGGTGGTCCGAGGTATGGCCATAACAAAATTCAACGTCAAGGCGTTATGGGTGCAACATTTCGTACGGTATGGTCGCTTCGTTATTACCAACAACATTGTAAAGGGTATCAGCGCTAAAGGGCCCATTAGAAGTATCTGGGCAACAGTTATTATTCCAAATTTTGGGATTACAGTGGATGGATGTGGATTGACAATTCGAAATTATTTTCAGAGCCATACTACTCCGATTAAACCGGACGAAAACTACAACTTTGCTGTTTCTAATGCCATGGTGTACTTTTTGGTTTATTTTACTGAAGGGAAGAATTTCCGGAATTAAGGTATCATTTTCTTGTCCACAAATTATCTACCTCAAATTTCAGTGAATGATTGTCTTTAAGTTTAACTAGAAGAGTGTACTTTCTATGCCATTTCACAGGGTGTAACATAATAACATTATAGTATGTCAAAACTTGGGGGGGGGGTAAATCTAAGTGGAATTTCAAGAAAAAAAGTTCATATAAACATAAGTCTGCAAAAGCTTCGTTACGGAGCTACAGGGTGTCGAAATTTCCGGAAAAAATTGGTTTTTCTTCATAACTTCTGCAGTTTTCGAGGTATTCATACCAAATTTTGGAATGCAAGCTATTTTCTGCAGTCTCCACCATTACAGGTCCTAAATTTTAACTAGAATCTGCAAGGCGTTTTCTATTCTGGAGCCATGTCTTTTTTCCCCTTTCAAACTTTTTTGCAGTACGCCACTGATCAGCGTACAATCAATTTTCATCATCTTCGTTCAATTCAAAAACTTTTTTGACACTTATATCTCCTCCGTTCTCGAGCAAAAAATTATTAAACGATTGTATGCATTCGCCGAATTGAAAGCACTTCTAATTAAAAAATGACTAGTAGGCTCTGATTTTTTATTTATTCATTTATTTCGACAGTTGCTAAAGTTGAACTAGTATCTGCTCGAATTGTTTATTAAATCAACTATTAGTTTGAAGACTTTTGAATTATTGCTATAAGATAAAATGGCTAATACTACTAACGCCGAATTGGCATATCCATCTGGCTGACGGAAACACAACAGGAGCTAGGCGATTATATCAGGTGTGCTTTCCAAAAGGAGTAACACCAGACAGGCGAACTTTCTCAGATATCCACAGAAGGTTGAGGGAAACTGCTACTTTTACTGCAAATAATCATTTGAAAGTTGCAACTCAAATTATGAGAACTCCAGATTTCGAGGAAGCAGTTTTGAATTGTATTGATTTGAATCCTCATGTGAGTACAAGACAATTGGAAGTCAATTGAATATTTCACATGTTCTAGTTTGGAGGATTTTTCACGACTTTTTATTGTACCCAATTCATATTCAACGCGTCCAAACTCTACTTCCTCGAGGTTTTCCTTCAAGATTGAATTTCTGCCGATGGTTCTTAGATAAAATTAGAGAAAATTTTACTTTGATAGTGAAATAATGTTCACAGACGAAACTAACTTGTCGAGAACTGCTATCACAAATTTTCACAATAATCATTTTTGGGCTGAGGAAAACCCCCATCTGATTAAAGAATCTCATCATCAAGAGCATTTTTCACTAAATGTCTGGGTCGGAATAATTGGAAATTATTTGATTGGGCTATTCTTTTTGCCTAACAGACTAAACGGTCCCGCTTATCGGCAATTTCTTGAGGAGGAGTTACCTTTATTGCTCAAGGATGTGCCACTTTTGGCGAGAAATACAATGTGGTTGCATGACGTTTCACCGGCACATTTCAGTGGAGAAGCTAGGGAATTCTTGAATAAGTAATTCGACAACCGATGGATAGGTTGGGGGGCAGAACCATGGCCTCCTAGGTCCCCAGACTTAAATAGTTCAGAGTTTTTCTTATGGGGATATCTCAAAAGTTTAGTTTATACCACTCCAGTGAACTCTGTAGGAGAATTGAGAAATCGAATAATAACCTCTTGTGCCACGATAAGAAAGACCCCAGGAATATTTCAAAGAGTGCGTGATAATATGCGAAGAAGGACAGAGGCCTGTATTTTTACAGGTGGAGGACACTTCCAGCAATTTATTTAGTTTTTAATTGTCCTTTTTTTTTAGTTTGATATTGAATAAGTATTAGTTGAGTCTAAGAAGACGAGCTATCAAAATGAAAGCAAATTTTGGGCATACCTATCGAGTATTTCTATTTTTTGCTTTTAGGGAATTATAATTCAAATTCAATAAAAGTTGGAGATTCGAAAAAATTACATTCGTCAAAAAAGTTTCTGAATTGAACGAAGATGACGAAAATTGATCGTATGCTGATCAGTGGCGTACTGCAAAAAAGTTTGAAAGGGCAAAAGGGGACATGGCCTCAGAAAAAAAAAACAAGTTATGAATTTTGGTAAAGATTTAGGACGTGTAATGATGGAGGCTGTAAAAATAGCTTTCATTCCAAATTTCAAAAACTGCAAGAGTTTTGAAGAAAAAAACAATTTTTCCGGAAATTTCAACACCCTGTAGCTCCGTAACGAAGCTTTAGCGGACCTATGTTTATATAAACTTTTTTTCTCAAAATTACACTTAGATTTACCTCCTCAAGTTGTGACATACTTTTATGTAACACTCAGTATATAGAAAGTGCTCAAGAATAACTTCATGCTGTTCTCAAATACGAAATCCTATGTTTTTACTTATAGGAACCGTAATTCGAATTGGTATTGATTAGTATTAGGTTTCCCCATATCTAAAATTTCGATTTCATTTTATTGACGATTTTAGCAAAAACCTGCAGTTCCTTCGGAAAATTGAATCATACAAACAGACCGAGTGTATTTATTTCCGATCCTTGTTTCTATTTTCTACAAAGTTCTAAATACGATCTATGATTTCCGTTTGGGAATTATTAACACTAATTTTGTTTGTATACAGTTTTGTTTTTGAATTAAATAGCAAATAAATACTCGAACGAGGATACTATGAATTTATTTATTATTCATGGTCAATGCAACTTATTATTTGTTGACATTGACTATGAATGATAAATTAATTCATAACATCCTCATTTATTTGCCATTTTATTTAACAAAAGAACTATACACAAACAGAATTAGTGTTATTGCTATTTTTCAATATTGGCCAAATGTCAGTATGAGGCCGAACATAGAACATTAGGAACTAAGAAACTGGAATCGAAATGAAATCCACTGTCTGTTTCTATGACTCAATTTTTCGAAGGAAGTGCAGTATTTTGATAATATCGCGAATAAAATGGAATCGCGCCATTTTGATGGAAGACAAGCTCAAAACCAATCAATCCCAATTCAAATTACGATGCTTCAGGAAGAATGCCCTTTATAAAAAGAGTTGAAAAGTACACTATGCCATTGAAAAAGCAAAGTTGTAGTCCATGTCTGGTACACTCTAAGTGGATTCGCTCTGAAAACAATTGCAAATTGTAGATCAGTATCCAGTATTGACTACAATCTTAGAATTTGAAAATAATCTATAAACCCCTTCCGCAGATACTTCCAATGATCCTTTTAGCGGAGACATCCTGTATTCACACAATACTTATAACTTGATGAAATACAGTAAATAATTTATCTGAATTGCAATTGCTAGAATTAATTTTCAAGCTGTTATAATGAGATCACAGATGATATTCAAGATATTTCAATTATTTAAAGTTAATGTTGTGAATGAGCAAAGAGTTATTTGATGAAATTAGAGAACAGTAATAGTATAATATTTTTCATGAAATCACATCCTGGATGGAGAAATCGAGTGCACATGTGATATATTTTACGAAAAGAAAAAAACTCTATCCACCTAAATCATAGTTGTCTATGGTTCCTATTAAAGAATGCATGTTTGCATTATAACTCGAAAACCGTTGGAAAAAGATATTTCTACATATCCTACTCTACAGTAGAATGTCACAACTATTTTTACGTTATTTATAAAACATCCAAGATATGGGCACTTTTCTGATTCCGAAAAATTCTCAAAATTTTCAGATAACTAAAAAACGAAAAGAGATAACTTGAATCTGTCTAGGACAGGAGTGCTCAAATTTGAATTGCTGGCGATCTACCTCAATATTTTTAGACTACTTACGATCGACTCTGAGAGGCCGCAAGTATCTGTGATGATGCAGGGTTGTCGTACATACACGATACACCCTACCTATCTACCTAGGTAGGATGTACCGTAGCATATATAGATATTAGTTTTCCGCACAATATACATTATTTTAGTCAAGGATTGGGTTAGGCTTAGTTAGGTTCTTCTCTATAATATCAATGAAAAAACTCATAATTATTCAAAATTGCGATTTAATTGGTTGTTACAAAACAAAAGAGTTACATATGGTGTTAGACTTAACTAATGAGTGACTTTGGATGTTGAAGCGTGGCACTGCATGTCCTCAGCATACTTTTCATAAGATGGTACGTAACCACTGAGTGCTAATCGCAAGCATGATAACATATCATCGTCAGTTAGTCGATTGCGATATTTTGACTTAATTATCTTCATTTGATAAAATGCAGACTAGCACAAGTAAGTTGACCCAAACATTGCCGTTAGTTGAAGGGCGATTTGCCTTGGATCATAAGAACGCATTTCGAATTGTCCCAAAATATTTGATAATTCAGCCTCATACGTATCATAATTCAACTGAGGAATCCTTTCTTTCAGAGACGGAAAATGTTTCAGAACCATTTCTTTTCAGTTGATTTAACATAAGTTGCAATTCACTTTTGAATGCGTTTACTGCGCTAATCATCTCAATAATAGTTTTTCTTTACCTTGAAGTTCCAAGTTAATGGTGTTTAAGTGCATTGTGTTATTTCGGTCAATAATTCTAGAAATTTTCCGCGAGTCAACCACCTGACGTCCGTGTGAAGTACAAAATCAGTGTGTTCAGCTGACTCCCTATCTTCCAACTGCAACTTAAAGAGCTGCCGTTGTAAGCTACGTTCACGGATGGAATTCACAGTTTTTGTTGCAATGCCCATGATTTCCTCCGTGTTTAAAACTTTTGAACACAAAACTTGTTGATGTATAATGTAATGGAATGAAAAAATGAAGGGAAATCTTCATGAGCTCGACACAATGCCACAAAACTGTTTTCGTTTCCAGTAATTGGTGATGCTCCATCGGTTTTTATAATATTTAATTTATATATTGGTAGATTGTAATTTTTTACAAAATTGAAGAAAACGTCATATATATCTTCGCCACGGGTCTTCCCATTCAGAGGAATAATTGTAAAAATTCTTCCTTAGCCAACATGTCATTGAATACCATCCGAATAAAAATACACAGCTGGGCAGTGTCTGTCATATCGGTGGATTCGTCGAACTTTCAAGAAAAGTATGAACATTTCATGATATCATTTTTTAGTATATCTGCCATGTCCAGAGTCATGACTTCAATACGCCTTGTGACAGTCGGACGAGATAACTGAAGTTCTCTAATAGCAGACATGATTTCTGTTTCATTTTTAAAATCTCCAAATAAATGCTTTCTTCACAACCTATCCATCTTCGAATGGTTTATTGTGTTTCGGCAATATATGAAAGTTTTCAAATGACGCGATCTTAGCAGCTTTTGTTTGTTTGGCTGGTCTTGTGAACATGGTTTGTTCGTTTTTCAAACAAGATATCAAATCACGTACTCTTCATTTTCTTAATTCACTCTGTGGCGGAAAATCCTTGCCTCTCTAAGTTACCACGCTTACGTATTGCACGCACGACAAATAAGACAAATACACTTATCCTTCACCATACAAAAGAAAAATTCTTCCCCCCAATCGTTATCAAAATGATACGTTTTAGATTTCTTCGCTCCACTAATTTTGTACTATTATTTAATGATAAACTTTGTATCGACGTAGTATTGCCTTCAAGTTACAAATCAGAATGACTCCAATTACTGCATGCGCAATATTTATATTGATGCGAACGAAAGTGTCGAATATTCGCGTCAAATAAGCCGCCCGAAATCTTTAGAAAAGCGGTAATAATAAAAACCGCGTCTCTTCTTTGACAAGTACCGCGCGTTCCTTCTATAAAGCCGCTAGCAGTTATCTACTTATTGAAAATTTTTTTCTTCTCGAGATCTACTCAAAGAGCACTCGCGATCGACCGTTTGGACACCCCTGGTCTAGAACAATGAACTCCTGACGGAAAAAGAATACGAGGAAAGGGAGTCACTTTTCTCTATTCATAATATTTGACATACCTGGAGTACTAAAATGTGTAAATCTGTCCACTTCCGCTCAATTTGGAATCGTTATCTAACAATTGCAGCAGCAATTTATATTTACGATGGAGGACGACAAGGGAATATTACATTTGCCAAAGAAAAATACAGATAATGACAAAGCGAAATCTCAGGATTACGCATAAATATTGCTTTTAGAAAGGCAATGGAACAATTGTATATTATTTAAAATTATTTCATTTGCTCCTAGAATTTTAATTTTCTCATTTTCTTCTACATTCTTTTCCCATAAATTTTACTCACTGTCATCGTTCGAATGAATCACTAAATTATGGAAAAAATTGTATTAATCCCATAGTATACTATAAACCATGTGCTCAATTTCGAGTTGATCCCTATAAATTGTTCAGGACCGTAATATTCTATTTATAGGCCATGCGTATATTGTCAATCAAATATATATATTTGAATAAGAAAACTGTGTAGATAAGACTGCAAATCATAAGACATTAAATGAGAATTATTTACACTGTATAACTAGGATTATTCAAAGAATACATCAACCGCAATTTTTGATTACATAGACATTCTGTAATTTATTGGAGATGCAAATAAATTCCAAAAATTATAATAGCTTATCAAAAACAAATCTATTGTTTTCAGAGTATTATATAGGGTGTTGTATTTTTCGGAATGTATGAGTGTTTCGATTCCGTAGGTTTTGAGGGTTTATAGGTTATAAGTAACATAAAGTTATACGTTTTTCTGCTTTTCGATGAAATCTAAGATGCCAAAACAGATTCCGTCCAACTGCCATATGTTACAGTGTAATTTTGAAAATCAGTTATTTTCAGACAATGTGGTGATTTTCTCAATATACTTTCTTAGGTTTTTCTCCAGAACACACAGTTTTTGAGGTGATACTGTACATCTTTTGAATAAGTTCATCTTTTGATCGAGTTAACTGACAAAAACTTTGAGGAAAGTCAATGCAGCCAGTCAATATGTCTATTGGAAATTTGCCATTACCAATGTTAATGAGTTGTTTAGAGAATATGTTTCCAGATTGGTCATTTTGCAACTCGATATGCATATTGTTGCTTAAATGAAGTACTTTGACATGTTCCTACAAATTGGAGGACTTTACACATGCATTGAGTTCATCAGCTGGCGTTGATCGTGGAATCACTGGCAATGTTTGACTTTTAACAAAATCATTGCACCTCCAAATCGGTTATAATAATAATAATAAGACTGTTCATTTAGCTGAAGCTAGAAACAATAACATAAAATACATTGACGTAATAATACAAGTGAAGATATTGTATAAATGATTTCTCATCTAATCAGAAACATACAACTTTCTCAGGCGTGATTTGAAAACACTTAGACTAGCGGACGTCCTCACATCAGAAGGCAAACGATTGAAATGCTAAAGACCGCTGACAAAGGTGTTGACAAATCAAATCTCTGAATGTGGTATTCATCGTTTGATCGGAGGCCATATTCACCATATTTGACCTTTTCACCAGAAACTGTCTTAAATATGAAGGCGTTTGATCATTCGTAATCTTGTAAATGAGAATAAGGTTTGACTGCTCAACCAATTACGCCGAACCCAGAAAACCTAACCTCCTCAACATATCTCTGATATGAGTGAACCTACTACATCCAAGAAGTATTCTCACAGCTCTGTTCTGTACTATCTGTAGCTTCCAAATGACCTCCCGCCCAGTCAAAGAAATCAGCAATGAAATGCAGTAATTTAAATGTGAAGCAATAATAGTGTTATAGACCACTCGTCTACACCATGGAGACAACTTTCTTGAAATCCTGCCCAGGTAACCCTACTTTTTTTCCAATTTTCTTACATGAAAAATTAACATGTTCAGAGAAGTTCAACTGCTGGTCAAATACGATTCCCAGATACTTCATCTCTTGGACGAAATCAATAAGCTGATTATCCATAATAATTTTGTAATTCCTAGATCGAAACTCCACGCACTTAGATTTTGATCCCAAAAGCATACACTTGGTCTTAGCAGCATTCAATTTCAATTCGTTCATCCTCAACCAGTCCTGCAGTATATCATGTATTTTGTTCATCGTAGTAACCAATCTGTCAAAGTCACTATCAGTTATCGACACCAGCGCATCATCAGCAAACAAACTGAGGAAACAATCACCCAGGTACAAATTGTGATACACCACAATCAACCTCTGCACACTGTGATATCACTCCCATGACCCTTGTCTTTTGACGCCTATTTGCAAGATAACTCTTCAACCACTTCACTACTGTCCCTCTGATGCCAACCTTTCATATTTTACCAGCAATCTTTCACGGTCAACGGTCTCAAGCGCTCTCTTCAAGTCGCCAAGAAATAATATTTCCCTTATCACACGAGCGATTCTCTCTGAATCCAGACTTAAACGGAAATAAAATATCATTTTTTTCAATGAACTTCATGAGATGTTCATAAACTATTATTTCCAAAATCTTTGCCAACACCGGAAGTAGGTTGATCGGCCTGAAATCCACTGGACCTTTCGGAGCATTTGCCTTAGGTACAGGTACAATTATACTGCATTTCAAAACAGTTGGCAAATTAGCAGTTCTTAAGCAGGAGTTGACAAAATTGAGCAAAGGATGACCAATCACAGGTCTCTGTCTGTAGTAATCTCACTTCCTAATCAATCCATATCTTTTTACATTGAGTTCTTCTAATTTTTATAGGAGCCCACTTATCCATTGAATCCTTAACGTTTTCCAATATATTATCATACAAAATATTTACATCGACTGAATCATAGTCCCAATCATTCCCAACAAGGTCAAATTTCACTTCCTCCAGTATATGTGCCGACATATTTCTTTTGTTTTTATATAAATAAAAAAGTTTTTGGGGACATCGATTTTTCCAAAGTTCAACATTTTTCATTATTAGTTTCATTTAAGTTTTAATCAGTAATAATTTCGTTTCCATTGTTCTCCAGTATTGCTTAGTGCTAGTGGGTTAAGGTAAAAATAATTCTTCAATATATCTTAACTTTTTATGAATAAATTTGAATTTTAGATTTTGTGTGCTAACTTCTTGTCACAGTGTATTTACATCGTATAACTAGGATTATTTTAAGAAAACATCACCACCAAATTTTGATTGAGTAGAAATTCAGTAATTCATTGGCGATGAAAATTGTTTTCAAAGATTATGGTAGCTTATTAAAATGAAATTGTTGTTTTTTCCGTATATTTTAGGTATGTCGTTTCCGTAGATTTTGAGGGTTTAACGGTTATGAGTACCGTTAAGCAAATATGAATTTTGCTTATTCTGCATATACAAACCGTTTTATGAAGATTCAATATTTCATTCATTATATCTTTTCATATAGCAGTTTCTTGTAAAGAAGTAGTTGAATTGGATAGCTTTGAAACTATACATTGTATCGAAAAGGTGTAAGGGGAAGATCCTGAATCGTTGCATGTTTCAAAATTAAATTCGAATATACGGGATATTCCGTTGCAGAGATTTATATCAAAATTATGTTTCTTTGAATGGAACGCCGTATTCTTCGTATTATTTTCGTATTTCTCACTGAAATCTTATCTCTCCAACGTTGGAGGGCGCAGTAATATATACATGTTTACTAGCGCTCCAACGAATTGAGATGAGTAGGTGGCAGTGTAGCCTGATGTGGTGAATGGGCATGCAATGCTGACGATGTCAAATTGCTCATGACATCTGACCGTGCTGTACGACTGGTATGTGGGCCCGGTTGACGATGATTATGAAGGATGCATCGGAAAACCAGCTCCTTCAGGTAGGGATATTTAACATTCTACGGAAGGTTGAATATTGTTCCTTGAATAAAAATTCATCAGTGTTTCTACACATTGCGATAATCTCGCAAATAATAATTTTCAGACATTTTGTGTATGCCTGGTTGACTACCAGATAGGAATAAGGAGCGTTGGTTTTCAATAGACCGCTTCCTAGCTGACACGGTGAATAGCGTTGCGGTGAATTGTCGAACTAGTGTGAGTGCTTGAAGTTCTCCTGTTTTATCTACCCTTCGTTATCGAAATTTCCCGGTGGCATTGGTGAAGTGTCCTCTGTCTCAGTTCGTTGGGGGGCGTAGTAACATTTACATGTTTACTAGCGCTCCAACGAATTGTGATGTGTAGGTGGCAGTGTAGCATGATGCTGTGAATGGATATGCAATGCTGGCGAGGTCAAATAAGACCGAAACTACAGTCCATTGCTCCTATTCATGACATCTGACCGTGCTGTACCACTGCTATATGGCCCCGGCTGACGGTGATTATGCAGGGTGGATCGGAAAACTAGCTCCTTCAGGGAGAGATACTGAACATTTTACGGAAGTTTGAATATTGTTCCTTGAATAATAATTCTTCAGTGAGAAATTTTTTTTCTTTCTTGAGATCAGCCAAACAATGAAAAGCTGCTACGATCGCGTCATTTAAAATGAAATACACGAAACCATTCGAAGATGGATCGGTTGTGAAGAAAGCAGAGAACTTCAGTTATCTCGTCCGACTGTCCCAAGGCGTATTGAAGTCATAAGTCAGGACACGGCAGATAAACTAAAAACATGATATCATGAAATGAACATACTTTTCTTTACAGTTCGACGAATCCACCGATATGACAGACGTTGCCCAGCTATCCATTTTTATTCGGATGGTATTCAATGACCTATTGCCTAAGGAAGAACGTTTTCTTCAATTTTGTAAGAAACTACAAGCTACCAATATATCAATCAGTGTGCATTACAACCGATGGAGCACCAGAAAAGACTGGAAGCAAAAACGGTATTGCTAATGAAGATTTCCCTTCCGTTTTTTTCATTCGATTGCATTATACATCAACAAGTTTTGTGTTCAAAAGTTTCAAACACGGAGTAAATTATGGGCATTGCAACATACTGATTTAGTTTTTCACAAGGACGTCAGGTGGTTGGGTCGCGGAAAATTCCTAGAAAAGTTTCAATAATTATTGCCCGAAATAACAGCTTTTCTCGACGAAAGAGGTGATGACACTCAGTTGTTGAAAAACGAAAAATAGCTAACTGATTTGGGGTTTTTGACTGACATCACAATGCACTTAAACACCATTAACTTGGGGCTTCAAGGTAAAGGAAAAACTATTATTGAGATAATTAGCGCAGTAAACGCATTCGAAAATAAATTGCAACGTATGATAGATCAACTAAAGGAAAGGATCTGAAACATTTTCCGTCTTTGAAAGCAAGGATTCCTCAGTTGAATTATGATACGTATGAGACTGAATTATCAAATATTTTGGGACAATTCAAAATGCGTTTTTATGATTGCAGTAAATTGCCAAATATGGCATCATTTATCAGTAATCCTTCCTCATGTAAAAACATTGAGGAATTAGCTAATGAAATAGCAAGTCAGTATAATATGAACTTATGTTCCGTTGAAAATGAGTTAGTGCAGATTATATCAGATACACATCTCAAAGCTACAGCATCAATTTTTGGTGTTTTATACCTGAAGATGAATATCCTGATCTGAGGCAAATCGCCCCTCAACTGACGGCAATGTTTGGGTCAACTTACTTGTGCGAGTCTGCATTATCTGAAATGCTAACCTAACCTGGTCAAAATATCGCAATCGACTAGCGAACGATCATATGTCATCATGCTGAGGACATGCAGTGCCAAGCTTCAACATCCAAAGTCACTCCTTGGTTAAGTTTAACACCATATGTAACTCTTTTATTTTGTAACAACCAATAAACTCGCAATTCTGGATAACTTTTTTTTCATTGATATTATAGAGAGAAACCTAACTAAACCTAACTCAAACCTCGACTAAAATAATGTATATTGTGCGGAAAGCTAATATAATATATATATATATATATATATATATATATATATATATATATATATATATATATATATATATATATATATATATACAGTAGCACCTCATCCGACGAGTCCGACGACCCGGCAGTAACCCTACCAAGGTGGGTAGGTAGGAGTATCCTGTATGTACGACAACCCTGCATCACATATACTTGCAGCCTCTCAGAGTCGATCGTAAATAGTCTAAAAATAATGAGGTAGATTGCCAGCTGTTCAAGTTTGAGCACCCCTGCCGTAGAATAACTCGTCTTTTTCTGAGTATTGTTCGAAGAAACCTTTATCATCGACTTGAAAATGAATTGTGTTTATGACATTTGAAGCATTTATTGTATATCCAATAAATAGTTTAGTGAAAATTGAATTCAAAATCCGTTGTCCATGTATGAATTCCTAAATGAATAAAAAATCCCTCTTCAATTTGAGAACCGTTGAATAGGTATAGAAAATGTATACACCATTCTCGAATATTTCAAAAACTGTTGGATTTAGGCATACAAATTCTTCAGAAAACTTACATTATTTCAGTATGAGAAATCCGAAAATGATGCAAAAACACGGCATTCTATTTAAAAATCAACATTTCGATATAAATCTCTGAAAAGAAAGACCCTGTATATTCGAAAATAATTTTGGAATTTGTAACACCTTTTCGATATAATATACAGTTTCAGATCCATAGATCAAACACGCACTTAAATGACACACAGTAAAATAGATCTAACAATTTTATTATTTTATTACCAGCTTGAAGTAGATATCGTCGAAAAACCAAAATTATAGATAATTGCACAGTATTGAAAATGTTCATTGAAAAAGCATTTGTTACATGTTTACTCTCGAGACTTTGTTAAAATGTCAAAATAAGTTTATACCTTGATCAAAGCATACAAAAACTTCATATGGATATGTACAAATTATATTGCTGCAGAATGGCAAGTTTTCTATTAAGAATTAGCACCAAAATAGAAATGAATAATAATATTACTTTTACTCGATGACGATGATTTAATGGATTCATTTCTTTAATTTATAGATCACATCAGATAAAAAGTTTCAAATAGATTAACATGTTATAACTATTGGACATATTGCAAAAAAATGAGAAGTTAAAATTGCCAGGTGAAACCTTCAATAATCATTGAAACTGTGTTTTCGAAAATCTTGAAAATTATTATCGGAAAGAGATAGGATGGGACACAGCACCACAATGGGGACCTTCCATCCATTCAAACACTGAAACACACTCAAATAATGATCCATTCAATATATTCAATATTTTTTCACTCAATATATCCCGTCCTCCTTTCAATAACCTTTATATCCTCTTCATGAAGTAAACCACATTTATCTAAGTGTTTCAGAATTTCCGCAAAAATGTCTTTCGTAATTGACTTTATTCCATCCATCTCCCCCAACATTGAGCATCATAACCTGATGTCACTTGTGAACTTTTCCCAGACCCATCGGATGATCAAAAATCAAATCAAAATCAAAATAAATTTCAGTTCTGACCCGCAAAATCAGCATCATTCTGCTGGTATTTGGGCCTAATTCTTACAAAAACAGTTTAGCAGAAAAACACTTTCCTTCCTTCCTTTTTCCATGCATAAATAATAAATTACAACTTCCATAATAAACAGAAACAAAAAAAACCATTCTACCGACAATGTTGTGTACGAGATATTCTTATATAAAAATAAATTCAAGAAAAACCTAATATTCTTTTATGTAGTGTTTAAGATAATGGAGCATTTTATAATAATTGGATATTTCTGTTATATAAGTTGGAATTTTATTATACGTTGAGATACTACTATTTAGGAAGATGAAAATTTTTGCTCTTGCAAATTCTTTCCGTAAATTAGCTCTGTCTCTGAATTGATAGTGAACCAAGTGGCCAAATCCATTTAATTTTTTGGTACACGCTGATTTTAGAATATTATTTTTAATGCAATAAATGAATTTAGCTTGTCCCAGATGTTTCAGTTTGTTGATATCGAAAATGTTTGTTATATTATAAACTTCCATAGTTGGAGTATAAAAATCCATTGAATATAGAGCTTTAACAACTTTGTTTTGCATTCTTTGCATTTTGTTGATTGAATATTTTGTTACGAAAACGCCACAATCTAAATAACGATAGACGAAGAAACAACATTAAAAGAAATCCCCTTGAAAAGAGGCATACGACAGGGAGACACGATCTCTCCAAAATTATTTACACTGGTTCTGGAGGACATGTTCAAGGGTTTGAAGTGGGAAACGAGAGGCATAAATATAGATGGTGTACGTCTGAACCATCTTCGATTTGCGGACGACATAGTTCTTATAAGTGATGATGCCGAAGATCTTCGCACGATGCTGGAAGAACTATATGAGGGTGCCTTGCCCTATGGACTCGAGATGCACCTGGATAAAACGAAAGTTATGAGTCCTGAAAATTTAAGAATCAGTATCAGTGACAACGAGATCGAAAATGTTACAGAATACATTTATCCAGGGCATGCATAAAATCGCACAAGGCAGGGAAAATCAAACCTCTGAAATATCGAGAAGAATTGGACTAGGCTGGGCAGTCGGAAGACTGGGTCTTGTGTTGAAATCTCGAGAAATCCGAATAAATCTGAAAAGGAAAAAGTTTGAGACATGTATTATGCCAGTCCTCACATCCGGTCTTGAGACAATGAATCTCACCCACGCATAAGCCAACAAACTCCAGGTGACACAAAGAGCCATGGAGAGATCGATGCTTGGCGTTAGTTTGCGAGATAAGATCAAAAATAAGGAGATAAGAATAGCGGAACTCAAATGGCGCTAGGCTGGACATGTAGCCCGCCAAGAACCAAACGGATGGACTCATAGAATAATGGTATGGCGCACAAGACAAACCAAGAGGAGTGTTGGTAGACCTCCGAGACGATGCTGGGATGATATCCAGAAAACAGCAGGAGGAAATTGCGTTCAGATTGCCTGAAATAGACAGAGATGGAAGAATTTGGAAAAGGCCTTTGTCCAAGAGGGGATATTCACAGGCTGAAGAGAGAGAGAGAGAGAGAGAATATTTTGAAGTATTTCCCCAGCATGTAATGAGATATCTTAAGTGGGACTCGAAAAAACTGCGAAACAGGATCCCTCTGACTTTGTTGCATCCTCGGAAATATCCTATTTTAGTTGTCAGTTTTTGAATACGCGAATCCCAACTTAGTTTATTATTTAATGTCAACCCTAAGTACACATATTCTGACACTTCTTTTAGTGGTGTGTTTTTGATCTTGACTTTAATATTAC
Organism: Cryptolaemus montrouzieri; assembly: GCA_013387265.2. Classification (NCBI taxonomy): domain Eukaryota; kingdom Metazoa; phylum Arthropoda; class Insecta; order Coleoptera; family Coccinellidae; genus Cryptolaemus; species Cryptolaemus montrouzieri. The sequence continues at coordinate 43,735,853 of JABFTP020000062.1, forward strand.
ATGGTTTTTTATTTTTTTGTTTAACAATCATATAGAAAGACTTGTCTAGATTTATACTAAGCCTATTCTGACAGAGCCAATTAAAGTACAGATTCAAATCGCTATTTATATCTAATTCTAAGTGATCAATATTATTTCCTGACTTTACAAGGACAGTATCATCCACATACATAAAATATCGAGACTTAAGCTGGAGATATTTTAGACTATGAACAAACAACAAGTAGAGTAAAGGTCCCAGGACCGATCCCTGAGCACATCCATCTTGATATCCGCACAATCACTCTCACAGTTATTCACTACTAAATAATGCTTCCGACCTTTTGAGTATGATTTGAGAAGATTCCCATTTTGTAGAGTTTGTCGAGAAGATGATCGATGTCCACTGTATGCAAATAGATGAAAACCTTTTGCAAATAGATGAAAACAACTATCACATATTTGTTCTGCTCCATTTGACATGATATATATTCCACCAGGTCCATAACAGCACACTGAGTACTACTGTTCTTTTGAAATCCGTATTGCTGTGTGTCAAATTTGATTTTAGACTCAATAAAATTGAGCAATCTCACCTTGATTATTTTTCTACTATCTTTGTAAAACAACTAAGAATCGATATTGGTCTATAGTTGTTCATGATCTTTCTGGGTCCTTTCTTATAAAGAGGAATAACTTTTGCCACTGAGTTAATCTGGGAAAACTCCAGTTTCTAGAATATTGTTTGTCAGATTTACCAAGGTGTCTTCAATCAGATGCATCGAATCCAACATGTCATTTTTGGTGATACTGTCTGCTTCCGGTGCACTGCCATTTCTTAGACCTGCCTCTATATTTTTGCCTTCACTTAAATTGGTCGGTGTCAGATATATGCTTTCGCTTATGTGTTCTTCCATCATCTGTGAATTTCCCTGCTTTTGTATTTTTGCAGCTAGCTTAGTTCCAATATGTGAGAAGTGCTTATTCAGAGAGTGTGCAATTTCTTTTTTGGTCATTGACAGCATTTTTGGCCATTCTGAATTCTTCCTTAGTTATGTCATTCTGTACTTGTTTCCATCTAACATATTTTCTATCTCTGATCTTCATTAAATTTAGATAATCTGGTGTTATCCAGTGATTCTTGTGTTTCTACAATTATGCACTGATTCATAATCATCCAGACTAAATAGATCTGTCTCATTTGAATACAGCCATGATTCAGTTAAAACAACGATATGAATTTCCCGTTCTTTCCATTCCAAAATATCTTTGAGATCATCTAATTTATTCCATTAACTTCTTATATTAATGTAAATTAGATTTAATTCTTTCCTATTATACATCACAAAAATTATCACATATTAATATCTAATTCGTGTTTCACTCTTCAACAACTCTACAACAACCTTTGAAGGTCCTCCTCCATGAAAATTCTACCAACAGGACCATTAGCAGTCTTTTTTATATAGATTTTTCCATTCATACAAATGGTGCTGTTGAAGTTAGTATTTTTTCGTAACTCTCTTGTTCTTTTGAAGAGTTCTTGGTTGTATGTTGTGGGATCAACGATAAGAAAGATGTTGTTGGTGCCTTCTTGATTGCATTCACCTACCCTTGATCATCTAGTACGTTTCACAGCCTGCATCATTCGATTTTTGAGTTCTTTACTATTCAGTTTCAACATTATGGGTGCCCTTTCCTCTCTTCCTATTCTGTACTCGTCTCGGGTGTCTTCTTCCTTATAGGATCTCTCGAGGGTTCTCATGACTTGTTCCACGATCACCTTTACATCTTCTTTTGATTGTTTAGGGATGCCAGTAATTACTAAATTAATACTTATATTATTCTTCTAAGACATTAAAATTGATACTTTACCCAAGTAGAATCGTGCCAGCCTTCCAGCGCCATCCTTTTTTCTACCTCTTAAACAAGCTGACCAATGACACCACAAAGACTGTCAAAGAATCCACACATTTCATATATCGCAGTATATCATGATCTGTTGTACTCTATTTTTATAATTCCTTTTTGTATCTGCCCTCTTGCAATTCCTTTTCAGATGTTGCATTGTATGATACTCAATCCAGTAATTTTCGTGATGAACCATTTTTATCTGTTCGCTGTCATATCACCTATTACAATCTTTTTAAGAATATTAATCTAAATTGTCAATCTTCTCTCTTTCTCTCTCAACGTATGTAAAAATGTAAGATGCCCTTTTCAAGATTATCGAATTGCAATTCTTAATTATAATTATTTTTATATATCACTTTTGTTTTCATCGTTGTACATCATTATATAAAATATTTTATGAATGAGTTCTATGTTCAGAACGAAGAAAGCAGCATATCACTTCTGCTAACCATTATATGGTACTCTGTTGTTCAAACTATGCAGAATGAAAAAAAAAATATTAACGTAAATAACCACCCTCAGGAATAAGTTGACAACTGTACGCAGTTTCAGTTTTTTAATTATGTTGTTCAAATATGAAGACTGTTCTCGTAAATTGTGCAGGATTATTACCGTCAGAGCTGAAATATATTTCAAAGCGGAAAAAGTTCAGAATCGGAAAGAGGAGTAGCCTTGTCTACAGGATTATTCGTTGCAATTGTTCAGAATTGCATGAACCACCGTAAAAATAAATGTATTCAATAGATAGAAAAATGTTAGTGAATATGATGAGCAGTTTTGGTCCCACATAAAAAATCAAGCACTATGCACGGAATACAGCAGAACTATGGTCGATATTCTATTCACTTATGGGCCGGATATTGAGGCTGTTGTTCGCAGAATACCAAGGTGGTAATATCAAGATCTGATTAATTTCGAGTCAAGTGAAAAAATTAGACACAAAGAAAAACAGGGAATTAGAACTTTTAAACATGAAATATCAAAGTGGAAGGAACAAATGGATGTTATCCTATATTTATTGGGGTATTGTATTTTGAACGTACTTTTGAGGTAATTTGAAAAAAATATATACTGCGCAAATCGAACATTATTGGAGTGATACTTGCTGCAGTCCACTCAGCTCAATCTGTTTGCTTATTCATTTGTGTCTTAATGTGGTCATTCTATAAAGGAGGTTGTTTTGAAGTTCTGAGAGGGCTTGGTAATCTTTCTCGATGACTTGTGTCGTAGTTTCATCAGAATCAAGAACTACTGATGAAACGGAAGTTGATGGATTTCTTTCTGACTCGAGAGTGATTTTTATGTTGTTGATGCAGAACAAAACTCAATGAGTCATCATCATAAAAATAAATTCGTGGTGGGAGACTTTATCATCGATTTCAGAGTATATCCTCATACAGAGAATGACGAACAATGCTCGGGTTACTACAGAAGTAAAGTCGATCCTCTTTTTACTAATGGGCAGGTCATTACGGCTGCTGTTCGCAGAAAACCAAAGTGGTTTGATCAATATATCATTCATTTCGAGCTAAGTGGGAATAACGACAATTTTTAACAGTTGTTCAAAACACATGAGTGGAAAATCGAAATGTTCAGTCCACGACAGCATGAATTTGAGGAAGGTAATGGATGAGATTATGCTGATTTATATTGCGACTGTTAAAAAAATCAATGTGTGATATGAGAGCGAAATAAAAGAAGCAATACTTGAATGTGACACTTATCATGAAAGGGGAGCTTTATTCAGGACAACAGTTAATTGAAGGATCTCCGAACTCAGAGACCTGGTGACCAGCAAGGTCTATTATCTCTGCAGAATATGGAAAGATAACAAGGAATTATTAAGGGGCTGAAAGGAAATAGGAATGGGTGAAATGGCATATCAAGATATACTACGATAATGCCGAAATGAGAAGAGTCTTCAATAGTTTCTTTTTGAAGAAGGAGAAAAAAGGATGGTGTTGTGAAAAGTCTACAATTGAATTTTTATTTTATAAAGATTTGCTGGGTTAGAGTTTTTCGCTCCTCTACGTAAGATTTGCTAAGGGTTTATCACAGGTCAATAGAAACACTCTAGAATATGTGCAGAGTTGATACTGAATCTGGTTCTTGTTATAGTAGATACAAATACTTTTTTTTTGGAATTGCAGCATATTAGTTGGAGTTTTTTGAAAACAGCAGTTTTGGTAATACACCATTGAACGAACAAACATGGGTAGCATAGAGTAAGGATATTCACATATATTAGAAAAGGTAATGAAACAACAAGATGTCACATAGACATCTATACAAATGAGAAGAGAATCAGATATTCAGAAAATGAATGACATCTATCTTGAACTATTATGGGAACCCATACTCCATTTTGATATCTGTCATAGACATCGAATATTTAGTTTTTGATAAACGTCATTTTTAGTGAAAGAAATTGTATTTATTTTCTTGTAGAAGAAACTGTAATGAAATGAGTAAGTTTGTTAGAATATGTGAAATTCCATACAAAGTTTAAATTCTTTGAACCATGAAATATAATGTATATCAATAATATAGTGATGATAATATAGTTTTTCTGTATTTAGAATGTTATTCAGCCCGATATTGTATGGTCATTTTGCTTTCGTTTGCATTAGCCATAATTTATGGTTTAAAAGTGAACTACCATGTTGCTGTTGTGGCTATGGTTAATCATACTGCCTTAGCAATTCAAGAAGGACGTAATAAGTCCGCAGAAGCAGGAGAAGAAGTAAGTTTTTTTGGGCCTTAGTTCTAATATAAATTTCTATCTTGTTTGTCGATTCGTGAAGACCTTATAATAACTATATTTTTTAGGGATAAGCAGCATCACATTAATTCTGAAAGTTTTCATACTTGATACGGTTCTTCCTTGTTCACACTAAAAAACTCATCAAATTTTCTAATTTTTGAAACGTTAATGCTAAAGTTTACTCTCAGGGAGATATTGAAAATATTTTGTGTTGTGAAATACAAAATACAAGTTGTACATTAAGAGTACTTCAAAGAAGTACAAGGTTCGGTCAAAAAGTAATCGAAATTTTTTAAAATCCCGCGCTGAGTAAGTACAATTGTCAACATTTATTTCTTGCAACGCTGGTAGTTCTGTTTAATGAATTGAAACTGTTGCAACAGAATATTTTAAATGTTGACAGTGCCTTTAGAGGACTTTATTCGTGTGATGAAATGATCTATACGTGGTAAAATGGTATAGATATTTCGACTAAGGTGGTGAGGACAGACGACCATGAACTCTCTAAGAATTCTATGCCTACTAAATCATAACTGGGAGTAAAGTCGGAAGAGTTGGTGAAATGATCCTGCATAATAACCAAATCACTGTTAGACAGATGGAAGAATTTCTTGCGAATTGTTTCACGCTCCTCATTCGTCAGATATGGTCCTATGTGACTTCCTTCTATTTCCGGGCTGAATAAACACATAAAAAGAATAACGAAATAAAAACTGAGTCGTCGAAGCTGTAAACGATACCAACTAGTTGATTCTATGAGTACTTTTTATATTGATATTAATGAAAAATTAATATTGGTTTTAGTTTTTGAACAAACCTTGTCTATCTTGCAAGTTAAGAACTGCCGTATACTTACTGATTTGCACACCATAGTGAAAACTAATAAATCAAATTATATAAATATTATATGTAAATTATATATATTTAATGGATATAACTAACCTAAATTCGCGGCTTCGCTCTCATGATAATAGAGTGAAAATGGTTGGTTTGGATTGAGGAGACCGTTACTTGATGAGAATTAATATTTTTCAAATGAGATAAAAACATTTTTTAATCTACACTTTATTTGAAAAAATTCGATGTTTATCAAGAATTTATTTTATCAAATGTTGACACAGTTAGTTTAATCAAAACATCAAACAAGTTAAGAAAGCTTGTCCGAATATTGGTATCTATTTATTTCTAATGTTTTGATTTTATTGTAATTGTTTTTTCTTTGTCAAATTAAAGTTTTGAATAATGTTGAATCAGATTTATTTTATCGAAACATTTATTTCAAAAACTGGTTGATTTCAATTTCAATTGAATAGAGTTTTGCGTTAGGTGGTAACATAAACAACGTTAACCTACCACCTAACGCAAAACTTATTTCGTTTGATGTTGAGAATTTATACCCAAGTGTTCATCCAGGTGATGTCAAAATATTGATCGAAAACATGTTGAATTCGATTCATGTTAACCACATAATTAAATCAGAAATATTGAATCTGTTGGACGTTTGCATTGAACAAAATTATTTTTCTTTCAACAACATCTATTACAGTAGTGAAAATGGTTTCCTTTGAGTCCACTTTTAGCAGAGATTTTTATGAATAATATTGAACACAAAATTCATACGCATCCACTCATTTCCAAATTTCTTTATTGGTATAGATATGTTGACGACATCTTAGTATGTTTCATTGGAACTACTCGTCAATTAGACTTATTTCTTAATTTCTTTAATTCCATCCATTTGAACAGAACGATTCCATCAACTTTTTGAACTTGAAAATCACTAAACGAAATAATAATCATGTTTTTTCGGTCTTTCGTAAACCAACACATACTGATACAATTATACATAAGTACTCATTACATCCAATTCAACACAAAGTTGCAGCTTTAAACAGCATGGTACATCAGTTACTCAATTTACCTTCATCAGTAGAAGATTATAATAAAGAGTTAAACACCATCAAACAGATAGCCATTAACAATTCATATAATCCGGATATGATAGATCTAATCATTCGTAAAAACTGTATCAGAAAGCAATAAATGAAGTATATCCTATTCATAAAGACTATAAAATATTCAACAGTTTAACATTCTGCGGTTCTGCAAGTACAAATATTAAATCCTTTCTCGTCAAACAAAATCTTAATATAACTTTCAAAACTTGTAATAACTTAGGTAAACATATTAAAACAATAAATCTCGTGTTGAAAAATCAAGTAAATCAGGAATATATAAACTCAATTGCGGTTCTTGTGATAAAATTTATATCGGTAGGACCTATAGGAGTTTTGGCATAAGAACATCTGAACATAAACGTAGCTTCGATAAAATAAATCTGATTCAAATTATTCAAACCACTTAATAAAAGAAAACCATTCATTCAATAAAAACTTTGACATATTACATATAAAAAAAAAGTTTAAAATTAGATCTCCTAGAAGCATTAGAAATAAATAGATACAAACATTCGGACAAGCTTTTGAATGAGCAGGTAGATGTGAATTATTCACCCCTACTTAACTTTTTTAATTAGTTTTTAATTACCTTTCATACTAACTGTACAATGGCTCGGTGTGGGTTTTTCCTGTTATTCATCCAACTTGTTCTACGATTTGTTTATAATACCATACTCTTCATTCTGTTTGTCATTCTTGATAAAGCTGCTGTACCAGCGAAACGTCATCGAATTTTTTCAAATAAAGTGTAGATTAAAGTTAAACCTTGTGTTTTTTATCTCATTTAAATTATGGATCTACATCAAGTAACGGCCTCCACAATTCAAATACATTTTTCAATTAAATGAATGATCAATTTTAAGTTCACATTATTATGAAAACTTATTACAAGTTTCTTCACGTTGTAGCTTCATCAGATAAGTAGTTCTTTCCAAAAGGATGATGTACCTTATATATTTCGTTGGTTGAAGCAGATACTTAGCTCAATAGGAGGAAAATCCGAACAGGTTCACCTCTTTTAAGAACCAGAAAGATTAAGTGATTGTAACGAATTTAGGTCTAATTAGCTATGAAGTTACTTCCCGGAAATTTTCGTTATATTGATTTATGTTTGCCATAAGTTCCCATGGGTTTCATCTATTATTTTCATTATGTAAAATATCAGAATTATTATTGAAAGTATGGTTTTCTTCAAGTAATGACTTGCATAGTGGGTATCTGATTCTTTGTCAGAGCTGCGTTTATGCTCTGATAATCTAATATCGAAATTTCTAAAAGTTCAATCGATATAAATATCACAACATTCACAAGAGTGTTTTTAAACACCTGATTTCTTCCCTTCATGAATTTAAGATTTACAGTTTTCAGTATATCGGCCTGAGAGTTATCTGTTCTGAGAGCAATATTTAAATTAAGAGATGAGAAGAATGACTTTGAATTTTGACTGGATTTACCAATACAAGTTTATATATTATAATTTGATTGATCTTTTTAACACTAGGAAAAAGCTCATAGATCGCACGTTGATATTGTTTTCTAGAGAGCATACTGTCAAAATAATACTAGCCTTATAACCAATATTGACTACTTAATTGTTTTATTATATTGAACTCTCCCAAGAATTTTATTTCCGACATTGGTGTCGTGGTGATTCTATGTATCATCCTGCTATCAATAATTTTATGTTGATGAGGATGTGCGGAAAAATTGTGTATTTTTATGGAACTGAGAAATAATCATGTCTGTTGTGGTCAATAATAGTGAAACTATAAAGTTAATGGAATTCTCAGTTTTCATTTTCAAAGTGAACTTCTTATCAGGGTGTACTGAATTTATGATATGTGGTCAATATTAGTTAAACGGAAATGTTAATGGAATTATCAGTTTTCATTTTCAAAGTGAACTTCTTTTTAGGGTGTACTGAATTAATGAAGATACTAAAGAAATCTAACTGATAAATGCAGTGTTTCGATGGTGGATGAATATGTCTTATCTTCTCAATGTTATACATAAAACGTTCTCCTAGTAAAGGAAAAAGTGTATTACCCATTTTTAAAGCCGTTGTTGCTCTTGTGAATTTCATCATTGAAGTTGGAAAGATTTTGTTCAACACATACTTCTCGAAGATACTTCTAGTTCATAAGTTCTGAATATATAATAAAATTCACATAATTATTCTGCAGAACTTGGTAGAACCATGCATTTCAGAATTACATTTTGAGGTAGACAATTATAAAAAATTTGAGAATCGGTTAATTATCTTGAGAAAGAATCCAAAGTTGTCACTCAAAGGGTTTCGAGATCGCACGCAGAAGTCCTTGTTTTGTGCTGCATCCATAATTTTAATGAATAATAATTAAAGTTTTAAAAATGAGGGAAAAATTGATTTATATAAAATATATATGAAATTTTTACGAACATTTATAACTTATTACTCAAATCAAAATCGGAACGGAGAGCTTGGACTTATGAATCGCTCTTGAATAAATAATACACCAGCCGCTCTGAAACTACTCAAAATACGTACCAGATTAAACATAACATTAAATACAAGATGATAAATTTCACCTGAATTATTCGTCAAACGATAACTAATTAAATTCATATGAACTTCAAAATTAGTATAATTTTTATAATTGAATATATCAATTATATTGGTTATATATCAATCACTTTTGAATTAATACTACACCAGCAGCTATGAAATCACTAAATTACTAATTAAATTTATATAAACTCCAAGGTGAGTATCATTTTTATAATTGAATATAATAATTATTTATTGATCACTTTTGAATAAATATCACTTGAACAGTAATGAAATAACTGAAAAAGAAAGTATAAGATTAAATATTAGTAGCTGATGATACCTGTGCTGAAAAAAAGGACATACCATCCACACCTGAAAGATTCCCAGCCAGCATATTTATGTAACCCAGAGATGAGCGTGAGGTGTATCAAATAATGAAAAATTTGAAGAGCATTAACTCTGTTGGAAGGGACGAGATACCTATTAAACTACTGAAGCACATAGCGCACAAGATTGCAATGCCATTATCTCACTTGGTAAATCTGACTCTGAGTACTGGAGTTTTTTCCCAGTATGTTGAAGATAGCGAGATTCAAACCTATATTTAAAAAGGGAGGAGATCCTTCGAGCCTCTCCAGTTACCGACGAATAGCTATATTACCAAACATAAGTAAAATGTATGAACATGTCATTCTCAACAGAATGGTTAACTACTTGTATACTTTAGCTCTGCTGAGAATTTATCAGTATGGATTTAGCAAATACAGATCCACAGTCGATGCAATATACTCAGCAATGAATAAGATAGTTAACTCTTCGAATGATGGGAAATGTACATTTGCTATGTTCTTGGATCTGAGCAAGGTCTTTGAAAGTGTCAACCATAGACTCTTAGAGAAACTGGATAGATACGGTTTTCGTGGAGTGGCTCTGGGAATTATTATATCATATCTCTCTAACCACAAACAGTATGTGGCCGAAACAGATATTGAAGGTGAAGTAATTGAATCAGATAATGCTAGGGCGTGTAGGGGGGTACCTCAGGGTTCTATACTGGGGCCTCTACTATACATTCTTTAAACTAATGATCTACCTGAATAACTCCAGGATAACATACAACAATACGCTGATGATGCCTCACTTGTGTTGTCTGAGCATAGCATCGAAGCCCTCAAGGAAAAAACTGTCGATGCTCTCCACACAAATAGAAGTAGAAAATTACTTCACCCTAAAACCATCTCAAACTGAACACAGAAAAAACTCAGATAGTTTGTTTTGGACATAGGAGAGCATCTGAACAGCTCAGCATTGAATATACTACAGATGAGACACTAAAAACTGAAGAAACAGTTACTTTCTTGGGATTGAGGATTGATTCGACACTGGACTAGACATGCCAGGTTGAACAGGTCATTGGAAACATAAGCAGAGCGTTGAAGATGCTATCAAAGTAAGTAAATAAAAAGGCAGCAGTATTATCTTACCATGCAAATGTGGTATCTTACCTCAGATATGGTGTTATTTTTTGGGGGTCATGAGAGAGAGCCTTCAGATTTCCAAAACCTTGCATCAGAAACCTGTATGGATTGAGCATGAGGGAGAGTTGTGAACCCAGGGAGAATACCTACTCTTCCGAGCCTTTTTATTTTAGAATGATGCTAATATGTAAAAAAGAACATCAACTCATTTCATACTTGAGGTACATAACATAATTATTCCACAAGTCACAGAGACAACCCTATTACTTTCAGACACAACTATACCTATTTGCAAAAAGACGTAATATTTATCTCGATTCCACTCTGAAACAGAATACCCTTAGAAACACGATCTTTGCCAATTATGGTATTCAAACGAAGACTGAAGAACTACCTGCTAGAAGAGCATACTATGATGTCCAGGATATTTTCGACGATATTTTTGTGTAGAAATCATTTCGTATTTTGTTTTGTGTAATATTTCCATTTTATTTATGTTACATGTTTTGTTTTTATATTAAGATGCTTCACTGTTCTGATATTCTTAACTATTAATGCAATTAATGTAATTTGACATGTTCACTGTACCTATGTGTACCATACCATACTAATAAAATTTCTATATATCTATCTATCTAATCCCTCAATAATTTTGATTGTGAAGGTCTACAATGGAAATCGTGAAATTGAGAAAGGTGTTGATAAAAGCGACGGACTGTAGTATCATCCTTTTTAGAAATTCAGCGGTGTGGCATATCACTCTTCAATATCCCACTATATCTGAACACCATAAGTATTGTAGAATGTACGCACCTTGTAATATAAACAAGAAACTCCCTCTATGAATCGGGATGGTGAATCTGCTACAGGACTACGAGAAAGTCTAGATAATCTATGGATTATTGAATAATTATCTTGTTGTCAAGTTTTCATATGTATAATCGACGCGGTGTGATTCGCGAAATGTATTTGTTAAAATAGTGGCCGAAAGATATTTAAGTTATTGTTCCAAAACCTTGCACTGTTTGGATTGTTGATTCGTCGCATAAGTATGCAATTTCAACCATGTTTCTTTTATCGTAAAAAATAGTGCTGAAACTCATCTTGGTTTCATTGAAAAAACTGAAAATTAGCCAGGGAAAGTTTTATCCCAAGAGGGGCGTCCTAGGCGATGGAGATTTTCAGTGCATATGCTGCCACAACGAAAAACCCGAATAACCTACTCATGAATCATATAAGCTGATAGAGAATAAACACTATAGTTCTTGAGTGTCCATCTTTCGGAGGAGATGTAAAGCTGTCGGTCCTGTCTAACAGAGATGTGTTGGACATTAATGATCCCTTCCCTCGACACGAGAGGGGTTCGGCAAAATTCCCGAGTTAGTGAGGTGACAGAATTCCCCGGCGTGTCATTAGCCGGAAGGTAGAAATAGAGCACGTTGAAGGAAAAACAAACAAGCAAACCATAGTTCTTACCAAGTGATCTTTCAATTTCCGTGATGATTTGCTTGTGTAGTATCGTTTCCTTATTACTCGATATTCATTATATTCCATTTTGAGAAGAAGGAGCAAATCGTCGGTCAGGCTTCCGAATTTATTAACATATCAGTATAAAATTTCATGTTTTCAAGTTTAGTTCATTGTTCCGTCGAAACATGCTATATCTTCCGTATTACTATCACCACTTCATAAATTTTTACCTGACTTATCAATTCGACTTCGCAGATTCAACACGAAGATCAGCACGGAATCCAATGAGGTTATTTCTCCATGCAATAACCAAATCTTTGATCCCGTATCGTATAGGCTTATTTGGTATATACATTCTGAATCTGCAAAGTCCTCTAAATAACATGAGCATCTCATCAAGTGTTGCATATTTACCTACAGTGTAAGGTTTTTAGAAATTTCCAACCACTTCTTCGAAAATATCCCTTATTGTTACTAAATTTTGAGCTTTTGCGTTCTTCCCTTCTTCGGATATCGTCCATTCGAAGGCACCGCAATAAAAGCCCAAATCGTCTCAATGCCATTGTAGCAGGGAATATGTCTAATTCCGTCCCATCATAGGACCAAAATTCATAAACTGAAGTTCTGCCAGCATGATATAAAGCCGTGATGTAGAGTAACCCAAAAAGTGATTTCAATTCAGATATGTTTGTAGGTTTTTTATCAGATTTGTGTGAATAGCAGGTAGATAAGCTCTCAATATAAATATTAGTTTAGCGCATTAATTTTTCCATGACAGAATCGTCAAAAAAAGTTGCCAAACATTCTCCTGGAGATGAAGCGTTTCTAGCAACACCGCTTACTCCAGGAAGTTTCACGATTAGGTCTGTGCTTATTGTTACAATTGACACTACCTATCAATACCTTGTAACGTAATTTCTTACGTATTACATAATTGCGCTTATTGGCAGCTTTTCGCCAGAGAACAGTTGGGTAGTGGGTTGTATAATTTACAAAACTCTTAGTACCAATAAAAGAATAATTAAAATGAACTGGGCGCCACTTGATTTAAGCTATGAAATATAAACTTAATATGAATCGACTGATTGAAAATCAAGAAACAATCAGTGTTACTTTTAGGTAACAGTAAATGAAGAATATGATTTTTGATGAGAATATAATATACGTAATGAAATGCAATTTATAATATACGGAAAAATAAGGGTTAGTAATCCACTTATAATATAACTCTAAAGATGATAAAAAGAAAACGGAGATGTTTGAGAAGGTAATACGATATTGAAGTTACACCAAATACTTCTTTATTATTTAGCGTTGAAAGATGAACTGATTAATATAACAGTGTAGATTGATACTGGCCTTGATTTGAGAAGGTTCTATAGAACAACTGTACTTTGAAACAAAATGGCTTCAGCTTTTAGTGATGATGATGAGTGGCTGAATGTAGGTAAGCGTATTCGAAAATTCTGTCCTCAGAACGATAACCAAAACCCCAGTTGATCGGATTGGATTGAATTCTAGGCATTAACAGTAATGCTTTTCTTGCAGGTATGTATAAGAAAAAGAAATGCTATGCCTCCGGTAGAAGAAACCCTAAAATGTTTATTTTCACGTATGAAACAATTGGAGTTAGACTCGATAAACACTCACCTTTTATCAAAAGGGTTTTGAGATTCGATAATTAATTTGATACGGAATATTCTAATTCTGAATTTTGATTCTAATATTTTCTTATCCCTTTTCAGGTCGAAAACTAGATCGATTATGGTAAATCTGTAACGAATCTTATCTACTGCGCCGATAAAACAATAATTACGAGACATACGGACAATGCTCGCCACCTGTGATCCTTATGAATAATTATTAACCTTTAATGTTGAATTAAAACTGTTTGATTTCGAATTAATTTTGATTGATACCGGAAGATGGACATAATATGAAAAGAGGAAAACTGTTAAAGTGATTTATATTAAAAGAGGAATTCTATACCGTTACACTACCCTCTCCTAAAAAGAAAAAAATTGATATAATTTTTTTTTTTTGAAGTACATATTCAGTTCATATGGAATAGGCATATATTATTGAAGGCCTTACTAACCCCGTCATGCTGTTTCTCATCGTTTTTATTCCTTACAGCTAATTTTTGTTTTGTTGCGGCCACAACCCTAAACTAACTTATCTAGTTATAATTTAACCTATCTATCTACTCATCTAACCTATTTATAACCTAAATAATAACCTATAGCTAACTATACTACACCCATAGGTCAAATCCTGATAATGTTCAGAAACTAATCGATCGGAGGAATAATGAAATGAATACTTCGACAAGGAGGTATTCAACGACAGTGAAACTTTAAAATACTTGAGCGATACAAAAAAAATATTATGAAACGGAAACATCAGAATTTGAGCCGAAATATGGTTTTAGGTCTTTGACATGCCATTTACCGTCCGGTGAACCGTCTAAATTTACTAAATTATAACAAAGACCAGAAACTTTTTGATAAACTCGACGCAATACATACTTTGGTGCAAGTTTTGCCGAGAATTTCTTTGAAGCATTTGAAAGGACTTTATTTCGTCGCCAAACCTTCTCTCCTACACCAAAATTGTAGTCCCGTCGACGCAAATTATAGGTTCGGGCATTTCTACTATAAGCCTTATGAAGCTTTTCCCGAATATTTCGAAAAATATCAGACAACGGTGCGATATCAACTGCGTAACTATCCCTTTTTCAGGTAACAATTGTATATCGTCAGTCAACTCTATTTCCCGTAATAATCTCCACTAAGCGGAACATATCTACCGAAATTTAGAAAAGTTGGTGAAAATCCTGTTACTTCATGTTTAGCGGTATTAATAGCGAAAGCAATTTTTGTAATTCTTTATCCCATTCCGAATGATTTTGTTCTTTATATAACAACGAATCGTAGTACCAACGGTTTGATTTGTTCGTTCAACAAAATCACACTGAGGTGAATATACCGGTGTGAACCAAATCTTCTGGACTTTATATGCTCTGGCCAGATTCCTCAAAGCGCGCCCTGCGAACTGTGTTCCATTATCAGCTATTATAAACTGTGGGATACCAAACTTTAAAAGACATCTGATTCCAAAATTTAACGACATTTTCAGCGCTAGCCTTACGCAATGGGTGTAAAATGGCATATTTCGTGAACCAATCAGATACGACCAGTAAAAACGTATTTCCATGTTTGGACCTGGGAAAAGGACCTACTAAATCTAACGCGATAATTTGCCAAGGAAAACGGACATTTTCTCTTGCCCCATTAATCCTAAACCTGGTTGGTTATAAACTTTATTAGCTCCGCAAATTTTACAATTTTTCACGAATTTAAGAATATCGGCTCTCATCTTTGGCCAGTAATAAAGTTCACTTATTCGGGAGAGTGTCTTAAAACACCCGAGATGACCGCAAGTTGGTGGGTTATGGAACGCTTCTATTATTGACTTACGTTTCTTTTCGGAACTACTACCTTCCACTCAGAAATATTTGATTGAACATGAATGTTCGACGGAACGAACTTGTAGAGCTTTTCATCTTCTACCTTCCACTGGGGATAGGAATTGCCCTTTGTTTAACTTTATTACGCATGTTAACATACCAATTGTCAAAATCATCGTCATAAAAGGATATTACATTAATCTCTTGCGATTCATGAATGCGGGATAAGAAATCGGGTACCACATTGTCTTTGCCTTTTCTATGTATAAGCTCAAAATCATATTGTCGCAGCCTAACTGCCCAACGAGAAAGTCTACCAGATGGATTTGTGAGTTTATTTAGCCATAAAAGCGAATAATGGTCAGTTATGACGGTGAATTTAACACCTTCTACATAGGCTCTGAATTTTTCCAAACAGAATATTAAGGCCAAAAGCTCGCGTTCAGTAACTGTGTAATTTCTTTCTGTTCTTGTGAGAGATCGGCTTGCATACGCAATAACTTTTTCTTCGCCGTCATGACATTGTGTGAGTACGCCTCCGACACCGGTTGCAGAAGCGTCGCTTTGTATGGTAAAAGGATATTGAAATTAGGGCATGTAAGTATGGGAGATGCCACTAGAGCCTCTTTTATTTTCAAAAAGCTTCCTCAGCTTGAGGAGTCCACGTAATAGCTTGTCGTTTCTTTTTGCCTTTCAGTAAATCATTAATTGGTGAAAGTAAGGTAGAGAAGTCTTTGATAAACGCTCTATACCATGAGCACATTCCCACGAACCTCTTTATTTCTGTACTTGTATTCGGACGCGAAAATTAACCATACAAGATACTTTCTCAGGATCGGTTCTTAAACCATTTTCATCTACAATATAGCCTAAATATTTTAATGAATTTCGAAAAATTGACATTTTTTAGATTAACAGTAATATTGGCTTGTTTTAGACGATCAATAACCTGCTTTAGAAGGTAAACGTGTTCTTCAAAAGTACCAGATATAATTATAATGTCATCGAGGTAAGCAAAAATTTTATTTTCGAATTCGGGACCAAATAGACTGTCAACAAGACGCTGTTGTCTTTGCGCACTATTTCGCAATCCGAAAGGAACGACTGTAAACTGAAATAAGCCTCTTCCAGGTATACTAAAGGCGGTTTTTCTCTTGATTGTGGTTCCAGCGGAATTTGCCAAAACGATTTCTTTAAATCAATAGTACTAATGAATTTTGCTCCGGTAAGACTTCTTAATATGCAATCGATTCGAGGAAGAGGGTACGAATCGTGTTTAGTAACTTCGTTTAATTTACGCCCATCAAAGCAGAAACGATATTCATTATTCTTCTTCTTGACTAATATAACCGGACTAGACCAAGGTGAATTTGATGGTTCAACAACACCTAAATTCAACATGTCATCTAATTCCTCGTTAAGTATCTTCATCATATATGGAGACATCGGATATTGTTTCAGTCTAAAAGGTTTTGCGTCGCCAGTATCTATAGTAAGAGAGATTTTATCCGTTCGACCTAGACGATTTACACCGCTAACTTCTTCAAACGCCTGTAACAACTCATTGATCACAACCTTTTGGTTTGGGGATAAATTATTTTTATGGTCCAGATTATTTTTGAATCGACTGAAGTAACCGTTACCAAGGAAACATTATTGTGTTGTATTTCCCAATTTCCTCAAGATAATCTATTTTAATTGCAATTTTTGGCAAAAATCACTTCCAAAAATCAAATTATGACTCAGGCTCGGAACAACCAGAGCTTCTACAAGATGACACTCCTCGTTAATTTCAATAGGCAAATGTACAAGACCAGTTACATGTTGCCTTTTATTATCAGCAGTATGTACAAATTTCGAACTTGGACTAAAAATTTTTAAATTAAGACGTCGTATTAAATCAACGCCACCTTTACCGATAATTGTAATATTGGAACCAGAGTCCAACAAACCAACTATTTTATTGTCTAATACTTTCACCTCGATGTATGGTCTATTATCGTGTGTCATTTTAGTGAAAAGTCGTGAAGTTTGGAAATTTTCAAAATTATTTAATTCAGAAGCCCTCAAATGAAACGACTGGGACGAATCTCGGGCTTTTAGTTTCGCCCCAAAATTAGTTTTTTGACACTGTGAGCAGGTACGAACAGTAACGTTAGGTAATCCACAACGATAGCAAAATTTACTTTTCCTAGCTCTACACTCACTATAGAAATGTCCTTTCTTATGACAATTCCAGCATTCATCGGGGTTAACAGGAATATTATTATCTTTTTATCAATCGTTAATAATTTGGGTGAACGACTATAATGTTTTGAAATATTATTGTACGGGGAATCCTTTTGGATTTGAAAAATTACCTTTCGCAGTTTCAGCACGACTAGTCGAGGGCAACGAAATATTTATGTCCAAATAATCATTGTCTTCTAAACGTTTAACTAGCTTGTAAAGTTCGGAAATGGAAGAAATTTCTGTCATTGCTATCGCCTTACGATACTCAGGGATCAAATTATTTCTAATATATTTGAGTCTAGTGCTCTCCGCAGGATTCGAGTGAGTTGATTGAACAATTCATTCATTTTGGCAAAATAAATAACGGCCGATTCATCCTTAATTTGAGTTCTACATTTTATAGCTTCCCAAAGCTCATCATCATGATACGGTGACCTAAAATCTAATTTTAATGCCTCAACAAGAGCATCCCAATCTTTAACATTACCTATAGTCTGTCGAAACCAACATCGTGCGTTACCGACAAATAAGTCTCTAGCTGATTCGAACAATTCTGTTTTGCTTACGTGTCGTGCCTTTCTTAACTCTTCTACGTTCTCTAAAAATGAAGATAAGGTGCTCTTATCGCCAGAAAATGTTTCACCCCATTTATAAACAGGTATGGATTTATAGTAAGGAGGATTTGGTAATGACTGTGATGTACCGGAGACACTGTGTATACAAGAATTCGATATACTAGATGCGTTATTGACAGTAGGTGCTTGATCAGTGATTTTATCATATAAGTCAGCTTCTAAACTGATACAAGTTGCAAAGGCTTCATTTTTAAATGACAAACGTTCTTTTCATCATCTCCAACGATAATAGGTAAACGTGAAATTCGCTCTGAAATGTGAGATAGACGTGATTTCGCTCTTTTAAAAGTCGAATCCTCTTTATTACCTTCGAACTCGATAACAAGTTGCGTTATAGACTCTAATGTGGTATTAATTTCGTTCTGTTCAGTAGTGAATGAAAATTCAGGATCGTGTAACTCTAAGTCTTTTACAGTTTTCTGACGTACTAATAATCTACGCAAGATTTTCCTCTTTTCATCTTGTCCTCTACATGATACAACGCCCTTATTCTCAATTCATAGTTGAGTTCATTAATCGACAAATGATTAGGATTAATTTCGATTTCCATTATTCACAACAAATATAAAAATTATAAATTCAACAACAACCGCAATACCTAGCACATATGTTGACAGTATCAAGATAATCAATCATCACACAAATTAAAAAGAGAGAAAAGTTTGGTGCATTACAGCTATCAAGAATAAGAAAATACAAAATACACTCAAAATATCCAATCAATATAGAATACAATAACAGTAATCAATAATTCAAAAATTTCATACAATATTGCAAAGTAATCAGAAAAAAATAGAACTACGGCCCCACGTTGGGCGCCAATTTTATGTAACGTAATTTCTTACGTATTACATAATTGCGCTTATTGGCAGCTTTTCGCCAGAGAACAGTTGGGTAGTGGGTTGTATAATTTACAAAACTCTTAGTACCAATAAAAGAATAATTAAAATGAACTGGGCGCCACTTGATTTAAGCTATGAAATATAAACTTAATATGAATCGACTGATTGAAAATCAAGAAACAATCAGTGTTACTTTTAGGTAACAGTAAATGAAGAATATGATTTTGATGAGAATATAATATACGTAATGAAATGCAATTTATAATATACGGAAAAATAAGGGTTAGTAATCCACTTATAATATAACTCTAAAGATGATAAAAAGAAAACGGAGATGTTTGAGAAGGTAATACGATATTGAAGTTACACCAAATTCTTCTTTATTATTTAGCGTTGAAAGATGAACTGATTAATATAACAGTGTAGATTGATACTGGCCTTGATTTGAGAAGGTTCTATAGAACAACTGTACTTTGAAACAAAATGGCTTCAGCTTTTAGTGATGATGATGAGTGGCTGAATGTAGGTAAGCGTATTCGAAAATTCTGTCCTCAGAACGATAACCAAAACTCCAGTTGATCGGATTGGATTGAATTCTAGGCATTAACAGTAATGCTTTTCTTGCAGGTATGTATAAGAAAAAGAAATGCTATGCCTCCGGTAGAAGAAACCCTAAAATGTTTATTTTCACGTATGAAACAATTGGAGTTAGACTCGATAAACACTCACCTTTTATCAAAAGGGTTTTGAGATTCGATAATTAATTTGATACGGAATATTCTAATTCTGAATTTTGATTCTAATATTTTCTTATCCCTTTTCAGGTCGAAAACTAGATCGATTATGGTAAATCTGTAACGAATCTTATCTACTGCGCCGATAAAACAATAATTACGAGACATACGGACAATGCTCGCCACCTGTGATCCTTATGAATAATTATTAACCTTTAATGTTGAATTAAAACTGTTTGATTTCGAATTAA
Source organism: Cryptolaemus montrouzieri (assembly GCA_013387265.2). NCBI lineage: Eukaryota > Metazoa > Arthropoda > Insecta > Coleoptera > Coccinellidae > Cryptolaemus > Cryptolaemus montrouzieri. The sequence goes on from JABFTP020000062.1 coordinate 43,756,109, forward strand.
TTTTGATTGATACCGGAAGATGGACATAATATGAAAAGAGGAAAACTGTTAAAGTGATTTATATTAAAAAGAGGAATTCTATACCGTTACAACCTATGCCTAGCTAGATCAGAGTCCCTTTATCTCAGTTTGTGAGATCTTCGTCTAGAACCTAGGTCCTAGATATAGCCTTAGGAATAATACTCATCACTTCAATCAACTAGCTTTATTACAAGATAAATATCAAAATCACAGTATCTGATTATTAATTTACTAACCCTAATCAAGGTACCTAATACAAAAAAATAACCTAACTAAAAAGATTAACCACTAACAATAGAAGGAGTCTCAGACGAGATAAATTCAAACTACATAGTACAAATTCTGAATTTAAAATAATCTGAGCTTTTCAACAAATCGAAACTCAATGATAGAGCCCAGTCAATAATTAACGAAGATAGAAAAGCAAAATTGGATCATCAAGCGAAACACTTAGCTTTTTAAGAATGAGATAAATTTCCACGATGATTGGATTTGGTGTCTTACATGAGTTTTCTGGTATTCCTGTATCTTATAGCGTACAAGTTACTTGATAGGCTGAATATCGTTCGCAAGGTGACTGCCCTAGGTGGCAAGACTAGTTCCCTAAAGACGTGGTTACACCAGTCGTAAAATATTGAGGTTTGGCACAAAGATGACTTAAAATATCCTTGGAATAGCAAATATCGATCTAGGTTAATTTAACAAAAATTCGAAATTTCTCCACTCGCTAATTGAATTAGTTGTCGAGGAAATCCGGCAAAATTACCGACTACTTATAACGCTTCCGTCATCACATTTAAGCAATTCCGGGACTCCAAATATTAGAAATACTTGTTCTTCCAACAATTTTACAATTGTTGAAGCAATGGCCTTACGAATTTCAAAAAGCAAAGTAAATTTACTGAAATAATCACGAACTACAAGAACATGTTGGTGGCCTTTAGAAATACGTGGAAATGGACCTAGGAGATCTAATTGCCATGTATGTATGTATTGCCAACACCTATTTACTTAAGGTTTAGTTCCCATTTCCCCTGATTTGAGTTTCTGTTCAGGCTTATGCGGAAAATTGACTATAGCCCTAATCTTTTCAGGATCTACTGTTAATCCGCCTCTATTTATGACATGTCCGAGAAACTTAAGCTCGGATCTACAAAATGAACATTTCCCGAATCAAATTCGCTTCAAACAACCTGTTCAAGACTTTCTCCAATATAACTAAGTGAGAATCAAAATCTGATGTACAAATAACAATATCATCCAAATATTTAAATACGTTATTGGTTAATTCTGGACCAGAAGGTTTGTCTACTAATTTTTGATAAGTAGCAGGACCATTTGTCAAACCAAATGCTAATCTTTTAAATTGATATAAACCACGACCTGGAGTTGTGAAAGCAGTATACTTTTTACTGTTCTCTGCAAATTTTATTTGCCAATATGCATTTTTCATATCAAGTGTGTTAAATATTTAGCATTACCTAAAGAGTCGAGAATAGTTGATGGGTGAGGTAACGGATATGCACATTTTTCTGTTTCAGCATTAAGCTTACGAAAATTAACGCAAAATGGATAAGAATTGTCTTTCTTAGGAACCATCAAGATTGGGCTACTCCATCCACTATCAGAAGGTTCCACTACGTCTAGTTCTAACATTTTATCGAGTTCTGCATCAATTTTTGTTTCAACAAATGGACTGACTGGATAATATCTGGACTTAATAAGTTGACTTGTAGTTACAATTTCATGTTCCATAATATCAGTGCATCCTAACGGAATATATGTAACTGCTTCTTAGTACTTATCAATATTTGACTTCAATTTTTCACGTTGACCTAATGTTAGATCATTTGATGTTTAGATAGACGAAGTTAAATTATCAATAGAATGTGTGTCATTTTCAAAATACCAGCAACCTTTTCTCAAATTTGGAATTATACCCATTCTAATCCAAAAAACTGTACCCAGAACTATATTGTGACATAAGTTAGATAATACGTAAACATTGAAAACATGCGTTTTATCCTGCAAAATAATTGGAATTGTGACATATCCAAAACACTTCAACTCTTGGTTGTTAGCTACTGTATAAGTTGGAATATTGTCGGTCAACAATTCAATACCTAAGTTACTTAATATCAGAAAAGTATGTTCATTAATGAATACTTGGTTCGCACCACTGTCCAACAAAGCTTTACCATAGATATCAACTGAAATGTAAGGGCATTCTCCTTCGGAAGATTTTTCAAGGATATAATCAAGAACAGGTTTATGTTTCTCATTGAAATTTTCTATTTCTGAAGTTGAACATTGAAAACTAAGTTCATTAATTTTACTGAAATCTGAGATTGAAATATGTTGATTTACTGACTGAAGAATCTGACTATCTGAATTAGTACTACTATTAACCGATGAAATACCAGAAGTCTTAGCTCGGTTTACATTTGACTTCTTATTTAGTTTGAATGATTACATTTTGGAGATGTTAGTTTAGTGAAACCCAAATTCCCATAAGAAAAACACCTTTTAGACTTGACTGTGCAGTTCTTCGCAAAATGACAACGGAAACAAACAACTTTAGTATTATCATTGGACTCTAGAGTATTACTAGGATTTCTGAACGAATCTGTCCTACTATTCCTTGAATTTGAAAAATGTTGGAAATTGGAGTGTGTATTCGCTGAAAACCTATCTCTACTTAATGATCGGTGGTTTCTGTTCCTACTAAAAGATCTATTCCTATTGTAATTGCTACTGAATCTATTGTCCGAATTATCAAATTGATTTCTATGAGGAGTGTTTCGATCTATAAAATTTCTGTTGTAACTATCAAATCTTTTAACTCCCGAAGAGTTATTATCATAATTGCGATTATCGAATTTACCACTACTTGAAGAATTATGATTATGACACTGTGTTTCCGAACAATAATAACGTTGTCTAGAATTATTTCTGGATCTAGATCTATAAAGACGTCTACTCCTACTATTACTTCTTGATCTTGACCTATGTTCTCTCCGTTTACTTTCACTATAGCCACTATCTTTATCTCTATAATTACTATTGGCTCTATTTCTATTCTGACTATCATGTCTATGGTGACTGTTATGACTATTATGACTATTTTAACTACTATGACTATTTTGACTACTATGTCTACTACTATTATGGCAATCCAAGGATTTTTCAGAAAATGTTACTTGCTTATCAATTTCTAAGTTATCTAACTTCGGAACGGTTGATTTACTCTTATATCCCAGATCTGCTTCGAAATATTTTAACTACTATGACTATTTTGACTACTATGTCTACTACTATTATGGCAATCCAAGGATTTTTCAGAAAATGTTACTTGCTTATCAATTTCTAAGTTATCTAACTTCGGAACGGTTGATTTACTCTTATATCCCAGATCTGATTCGTAATATTTTTTATTGGCCGAAGGTGGTACAAAATTATTAACGGTACGTTTGGTATCTTCTAATTTTCTGCCTAAAAAGATCTATTTATCTAGAAAATCAATGTCATTCCTCAACCCAAAAGTCATTTGATATTCTGGTCTGATACTAGTTTTAATCAAACCTAACTTCATTTCCTCGCTTACCGAAAAAGATAAACGACCAAATGAATTTTGCATATAAGAAATATAAATTGCAATACTTTCAGATTCACCTTGAGTTCTAGCTTCAATCTGCTCAAAGATTCCTGTATCACCATCTCTGAAAATTTCCTCTCCTGCCCAGTCTTGAACTTTATTTTCAATTGCTCTATAATAGATTGAAGCTTCACCTTCAAACAAATCATAGGCACTTCTAAAAAGTAAATCTTTAGAAATAACTCTAGCTTCTACCATATCATTGATTCTCTCAAAGAAAGCACTTAAACTCATAGAATATTTACTGCCTGAAAAATGTTATACCATGACTTTTGAAATTAGTTTTGGGATCTAATAAATTCAATTTTTCTAACAAGTTCACTACTTGTTGATCAGGAACAGAAGCATTGAAGCTGGACTTTGAACAGACGACGATTTGTTTGTTGGTGTTCTATAGGGATATCAGATGTTTTAGGATCAATAGGTTTTTCCATGGAAGATATAAATTTAGAAACAAGTGACATAACTGAGGTGGGAAGTTTAGATCTTAATTCATTTTGGACTTTACCAGAAGAAACTTTGATATTTTCAGTGCGACCTAGAAGATGTGCTAGTTTTGTCCTAATTTTACGTTGCATAGAACCTGTGAAAGGTTCTTTAAAATAAACAGCAACTTCATCTAACTTTTTTTGACAAATATTAAGCTCAGATGCTATATCAGTCATAAGAATAATTTCAAAGGATTGACCATCGCTCTCTAGTTTTATGATACCTCTCAGCATTCACTAAGATCTAACACATTTCCTTCAGGCTTTAAACCTCTAACTGAAATTTCATACTCAAGTTCATCTTTGACCAACCTATCAGGGTCCATTTTAAGTAAATTGGATGCTACTGTACAAGTGTTTAATGCAAATCAGACACTCAATAAAGATAAGAAAAATAAGCGTAAATGAAGACTTATACACAAATGACAAAAAAAATTTAGAGATCAAAATTATTACTTGAGCTAATTATTGAGTTACATATACAAGTGAATGCGTAGATAAAATGTTTCTTGAAGACTTTCAACAGTATTTAAATCTTACACGGTTTGAGAGATTGAACCGAAATAAATCTACCAAGTTTCACACGATGAAAACTTGTCACGTTAATCAGAAGTTACATTTACTTAGATGTTCATTACCAGCTCGTCTAAATTATTATACCAAAAGTGTTCAGACAATTTGATAAGCGTTTCACCAAAATCAATACCCTCGAAGTGTTTTCCACCAGAAAATGAGAGAAAGAAGAAAATTCCTCCTTGTGGTTGACAATGTAGACCTTGACGTTGGGCGCCAAATGTAATGGGTTTGTTTCTAGTTTTATCTGAAATTGGAGAAACATTTCAATTCTGCTGGAACTAAGAAATCTAAATAATGAAGTTTAATGAGATTCAATTATATAGAAAGGCTAGTAGAAAGAAAATTACAATTGACACTACGTATTAATATCTATTCCTAGCTAGATCAGAGTCCCTTAATCTCAGTGTGTGAGATCTTTGTCTAGGTCCTAGATATAGCCTTAGGAATAATACTTATCACTTCAATCAACTAGCTTTATTACAAGATAAATATCGAAATCACAGTATCTGATTAATAATTTACTAACTCCAATCAAGGTAACTAATACAAAAAAATAACTTAACTATAAACATTAACCACTAACAATAAAAGGAGTCTCAGACGAGATTAATTCAAATTACATAGTACAAATTCTGAATTTAAAATAATCTGAGCTTTTCAACAAATCGAAACTCATGATAGAGCTCAGTCAACAATTAACGAAGATAGAAAAGAAGAATTTGATCATTAAGAGAAACACTTAGCTTTTTAGGAATGAGATTAATTCCCACGATGATTGGATTTGGTGTTCTACATCAGTTTTCAGGTATTCTTGTATCTTACAGAGTACAAGTTACTTGATTGGCTGAATATCGTTCGCAAGGTGACTGCCCTAGGTGGCAAGACTAGTTCCCTAAAGACGTGGTTACCCCAGTCGTGAAATATTAAGGTTTGGCATAAAGATGACTCAAAATATCCTTCGAATAGCAGATATCGATCTAGGTTAATATAACAAATTAAAATTCGAAATCTCTCCACTCGCTAAATGAATTGGTTGTCGAAGAAATCCGGCAAAATTACCGACTACTTATAACGCCTCAGACGATTGGAATTTATCCAGAAAATCGAAGAATAGTTAATTTCTATTACTGAAAAATTTTCACTCCAATCGCTACAACACAGCCCAATAAAATTACATACGATTCCGATGATTTCTAAATGGAAAAAGAGAGAATTTAATGAATTCCGAACTTATATAGACTCGGTTCAAAAAAAAACTATTGATATTCAAAAAAAACTAATAAAAAGCGACAATAGTTCTCTTCACAACAATAAAGTGGAAACGAAACATAAAATGAGTTACTGTTTTCCGTTCTCCCACAGAAACGAGAAAACGATATTCTTTCAAGTACTGACTTCACAATTAACCGGAGAACTACCTAGATTAATAGCAGCGACACCTTACGGATATAACTATAATTTTCATTGGGTATCATTACCTGTAGATTTCTGATTCGAATTTCAAACTGTTTGAATATTTAACTTGATGAAATGAGATTGAATTATTAATAACTTTATGGAAACTGAGTTTAAAAGGTATAAATGATTAATTCGAGAAATCGGACTGTTACAATATTTTGTTAGCTCTCAGAATGATGGTTACTGAATTCTTCGATTTCAGTAATCGAAATAGAGTCATACTCAGAATCTGATATATTTTCGCCATCACTGGGGATTTCTTCGTATAATTTCCTCAGTCTCTTTAATTCGTTTTCATAAGGATCGTTCAAATTTGGCATTTTGTTGAGCGACCCATTGGAAATATCGATGAAAATAAAACGCGTTGGTTCTAGGAGACCGAATCAAGCAATAAAATCGTTGCTCTTCACTTCACTGCCAGCAACCGTCGTGAGTCACTGACTCCTTCATTCGAAGGTACTGAGAAGGGTAGCTTCATACTACAATCCATTCAGAGCCGAACACACGAATGAGCCCGGTTTGGTATAAGAGACCCAACGCGTTCACTGCAGAGATAAGGAAGTAGAGATGTCTTACTCTTACATCGATTTAGTCACGATAAATGTATAAGTCTACACCAATTTATGACAAACATTTTGGATTGGAAAGAATACATTCATGAATCTGATATATTTTTGCATTCAATGTTTTTGACGGAATTGATCAGATAAGACGAATAAATCCATAGAAATATTTTCAATGATCTTTCTCATATAAATTCAATCCATTCCAATAACATGACATCTTAATTTACTTATTTTTCAGGATGGGCCTTATATCTGGAGTCCAACTGTTCGAGGACTCCAACTTAGTGCCTATTTCTGGGGATACATGGCTGCACAGCTTCCAGGTGGTCGCATGGCTGAAGATTACAGCGCTAAATGGGTTTACTTATTTGCTGTTGCAATAAATGTAGTATTTACACTGCTCACTCCATTATTGTCCGCTATAAGTTCTTGGGCAGTCGTGGTAGTTAGGGTAATGCAGGGTATAGGAGGAGGAATGTCTTTTCCTGCAACTCATGTAATGTTAGCTCGTTGGTCCCCACCTACCGAAAGAAGTATAATGAGTTCAATTGCTTATTGTGGAACAGCAGCAGGTACTGTGGTAGGTATGAGTCAATGATATATACTGTAACTATTACCTAAGGAGCAGCAATTTCAAGAGGGGTTTACTGATTATATTCATGGAGAAAATTTCAATGATATAAACATTCCTGAATTGACAGTATAAGTGATATTCATATTAGTGGAGTAGATGTGAATTACTTTCAAAAGTGAACCGACAAGTTATTGTCGGGAAATGGGAAATTCTTAAATGTTGAAAGTTATATAGAATTAAAAGAGCCGAGAGGAATTTATATACATCCTGTCAATAAGTACCGGGAATTGGCCAATGAACCCCAAAATATTTATTTTTCATCCAAATTTATTGCATCGCCTTCAAAGTAGGCCCCTTCCGAAATGAACCAACGAATAATCCAATCCTCAAAACATTTTTCAAACGCTTTTTCCGGAATCGACTCCAGCTCTCGTTGCAAATTCTCTTTCATGTCTTTTATCGACCTCGATTAGGGTACTTTGATTTGATAATTTGAGTTTCGGAGGGGCTAATATTGATACATACCATTATTTAGTGACATCTACCATTAGAGCCCGTATATCGAACTCCAAGACCTAAGTAAGACAGAAGGGCAGAAATATAACATGAGAAGTTTGCGGAACCCACAGATAAGGGCTGATTTCGAATAGAATATGAACACCAGAATGCAAAGTATCAATGAGAACACGAATACGACATCACCACATGTAAACACCTACTGGGAAGAAATCAGAGACACAATCAAGTTGTTGACGGAATAAATAGTGGGCACGGGTAATACGAATACAAAAAATCAATGGTTCGGCGACGACTGCCAGATAGTAACAGAGAGAAAGGATGAGGCTTGAAAGAAGATGCAAACGCAAAAAACGAGAATAAATACAGAAAGGTATAGGGACATGCGGAGGAGAAACGAGTACATAAACAGAAGAAGAGAGAATGGCTCAATAGACAATTTGAGGACATAGAAAAAACTAACAGAGAGCAAGAATTCAGGACATTTTATAAGAAAGTCAATATAGCAAGAAAAAGTTATAAGCCCCAAACGAGCCAATGTAGAAACAAGAATGGAGACTTACTCACCTCCAAAAAGGACGTCTTACAAAGATGGGTAGAGCATTTTCAAGGCATCTTTGCCTCGGGGCAGCCAACCACCAGTGATGAAGAGAAAGGCAGAGCAGAAGGAAATCATGAGGAGATCAATGGGAGCTTCCTACTCTGCAAGAAGTGAGAGAGACCATAAAAAATTTGCCAAACAAAAAAAGCCCAGGAAGCGACCGCCTACCTTCAGAAGTGTTCAAATCTGGAGGAGAGAAACTGATTCAGTCAGTGCACAAGCAGATAGTGAGAATTTGGAAGAAAAGAGAACTGCCCGATGAATGGAGCCTAGGAATCATTTGCACCATACATAAAAATGGAGACATATGGGAGTGCACAAACTACCGTGGTATCACACTTCTCAACACAGCATATAAGATTTTTGCCAAACTCATGTGTGACCGCTTACGACCGCATGCCGATAGGATAGTGGAAAAGTATCAAACTGGCTTCACATGTGGGGAATCGACAATAGAACAAATCTTTACACAACGACAAATACTTGAAAAATCACTGGAGTATGGTGTTGAAACACCTATTTTTGTGAATTTTAAAACGGTATACGACTCAATAAAGAGGCAGGAACTATATGCAGCCATGAGAGAATTTCAGATACCATCACACTTTGTGAAACTGATAGAGCTTACCATGGGCAGGGTACAGTGCAGAGTCAGGGTAGGTAACGAGCTGTCAGAAACATTTGTGGCGTATAATAGCCACAGGCAGGGTGACTCTCTTTCCTGCATGCTATTCAATATTTCATTTCAGAAGGTCGTCAGAATGTCAGGTTTAAACACAAGTGGAACAATATACAACAAATCGGAAAAAAATACTCGCATATGCCGATACATTGATATTATAAGCAGGACGGAGAGAGGTGTTAAGGAGGCATACAGAGCCCTGAAAAATGCTGCCCTAACAATGGGTCTGCAAATAAATACGGAAAAAACCAAATAAATGGTTGCAGCTCCTACACCTAGACCTCGTGGATTACAACATATAAATATAAATATAGATATGGACACGATTGAAAGCGTAGAGAAATTCACTTATCTTGGTTCCGTTGTTACAAGCACAACACGTCGGCCAAAATAAAACGTAGAATATTATTAGCATCTAGATACTTCTTCTATCTTATGCCATAACTAAAATCTCGGAACATTTCAAGGACTACCAAATGCAAGCTATATAAACACTTAAGGGTCAGATACGTGGACGCTCACCAAAAAAGATCAGCAAGCATTGGGAAGCTTTGAGAGAAAAGTTCTAAGTTGAATCTATGGGGCAGTGGAAGACATAGGCGTGTGGCGACGAAGATTAAACCACGAAATCTACGAAATATACCGGAAACCAGATATCGTGAAGGTAAATAAAATCGGTAGGTTGGGATGGACGGGTCACGTGTTGAGAATGGCTGAACTCGATCCAACCAAAGCGGCACTATTGAGCAGACCAGTTGTGAAGCGAAAACGAGGACGTCATAAGATCCGGTTTCTGGACAACGTCGAAGGGGATGCTAAGGAGTTGAGAGTGAAATATTGGATAAGGACAACTGGAGATGCGTACTGAGGATGGCTTTGGCCCACCAAAGGCTATAATGCCAAAATGTGTATGTGTGAACTTTGGAAAAAGAAAAATGTCGGCCGTAGCCATATCAGATGAATACGGTGATTGTTCGATGGTATTTATTGGGATTTTGTTCAGAAATTTATTCACAATGATAGCCTTGTAAGATGGTCCATTATCTGGGTGTAGAATCCATGAGATTTCATCCCATAAATCTAGCATTTGCTGTCTGACCTTCGCACAAGAATTCCGAGTGCACTACACCGCGATAATCAAAGAAAACAGTCAACAGTTTTTTCGGTTTAGGTTCTGTTAGAAGGCGCCATTTCGAAGCCTGTCAAACTCAGAAACTTATGTCTTATCACCAGTTACCACTAGTCGATTCACCCCAAGCTTTCTGTAACACTTTCAGCGATTCATCTTATGACATTCCATCTACAGTACGAAATTCAAAACAAATTCTTTGTTCGATATTTTCATCCATTGAAAAATCACTAAACACGTTTTTGAGAACTGGCAAAATCGAGTTCTGCAAAACGAACTATATAAAAGATCGCTTTCAAACTCCGCGTTAATATAGAAAACAGTTGTGCCAACTTAGCAGCAACAAGAATTTTGACGATCGTCTTAAGTAAATTTTTCAAATAATGAATTCCCGGTACTTTTTAGACAGAATGTAATTTCCGTTTAAAATAAATTCTAACTCGGAGAAGCTACGACGCCATTTCGAGTTTCAATCGTCAGCTTTGTCCAGATCTACCAATTGTAAATGTGATGTCCAAGAATAAGATCGATCAATGTCTTAGAACCTGAAACTACTCGTCATAATAATGGAAATTTCAAATTCCTAAAGTCAAAATTTTTCGTTTTTCAGTTGCGCTAGTAACGTTGAATGGAGTGAACATTTTTATCTAATTCATCTAATTTTTAGAGTAGATTTTACAACCCCTTTAATCTCTTTTACTCAAGAAAGTAATGTTAGATTAGATGTCGAATAAATGAACCAGAAAGAGAGAAAACAGGCTCAAACAGAAAGCCTTAATCATTTTGCTCAGAAACAAAAAACAAAGCACTGTACATGGTAATTCTTCCGGAAAGGTTAATATATTTATTGATAGTAGTAGTTATACATGGGGTGTCGTATGATACCCTTCTTGTCATCTGCGTCTTCTTTTCGATTATTCAGGCTGTTTTGTGTGTATGTATGTGACATACATCATAACTCTGAACCAGATGGTTCACTTTAAATGAAAATCTCAACTATTAGTTCTATTTAGTAGTTTCAAACTTAGCCATTCACAATTATTTGTTTCTTGTGTAGAGCAGGGGGGCTTAAACGGTCGATCTCGAGTGCTTTTTGAGTAGATCTCGAGAGGAAAAAAATTTTATTGTGTAGGTAATTAAGCTACCAGAATTTATCACGTGATAAAATAACACTATGCGGCAAATGACGGCTTTATCAAAGGAACAGGCGGTACTTGTCGAAGAAAAGCCGTGTTTCTTATTCTTGCCGCTTTTCTAGAAATTTCGGGCGGCGCGTTTGACGGGAACATTCGAGACTTTCCTTCACGCCGAGATAAATGTTGCGCCTGCAGGAATTGGAGTCATTCTGGATTGTAATTTGAACGCAATACTACGTCGATACAAAGTTTATTATTAAATAGTAAAAAATGTATGCAGTGAAGAAATCTAAAACCTATCATTTTAATAACGATAGGGAGGAGGAATTTTTCTTTTGTATTGTGAATGATAAGTGAATTTGTCTTATTTGTTGTGCGTCAGTTGCAATACTTAAGTGTGGTAACTTAAAGAGGCATCATAAAAACTATGAGAATGATTTTCCGCCACAGAGTGAAGTAAGAAAACGAAAAGTACGTAATTTGATATCTTGTTTGAAAAAAGTACAAACCATGTTCACGAGATCTACCAAACAATCAAAAGCTGCTACGATTGCGTCAATTAAAATATCACATATATTGACGAAACACAAGAAACCATTCGAAGATGGATCGGTTGTGAAGGAAGCATTTATTGAAGCGGGTGAGACTTTATTTGAAGAGTTCAAAAATGAAACAGAAATCATGTCTGCTATTAGAGAACCTCAGTTATTTCGTCCGATTATCACAAGGTATTGAAATGTACATGCTTTTCTTTACAGTTTGACGAATCCACCGATATGACAGACACTGCCCAGCTGTGTATGTTCATTCGGATGGTATTTAATGACATGTTGGCTAAAGAAGAATTTTTGGCAATCATTCCCCTGAAGGGAAAGACCCGTAACGAAGATATAAATGACGTTTTCTTCAATTTGGTAAAAAACTACAAGCTTTCAATATATCAATTAGTGTGCATTACAACGGAAGGAGCACCAGCAATGACTGGAAACAAAAACGGTTTTGTGGCATTGTGTCGAGCTCATGAAGATTTCCCTTCATTTTTTTCATTCCATTGCATTATACATCAACAAGTTTTGTGTTCAAAAGTTTCGAACATGGAGGAAATTATGGGCATTGCAACAAAAATTGTGAATTCCATCCCTGCACGTAGCTTGCAACGGCGGCTCTTGAAGTTGCAGTTGGAAGATAGGGAATCAGCTGAACACACTGATTTAGTTACGTACCATCTTATGATATCGCAATCGACTAACTGACGATAATGTGTCATCATGCTTGCAATTAGCACTCAGTGATTACGTACCATCTTATGAAAATTATGCTGAGGACATGCAATGCCACGCTTTAATATCCAAAGTCACTTCTTAGTTAAGTTTAACACCATGTGTAATTCTTTTGTTTTATAACAACCAATAAACCCACAATTTTGAATAATTATGAGTTCTTTTATTGATATTATAGAAAAGAACTTAACTTATTCTAACCCAAACCTTGAATAAAATAATGTATATTGTACGGAAAGCTAATATTTATATATACTACGGTACACCCTACTTAGGTGGGTAGGTAGGGTGTATCGTGTATGTACTACAACCCTGCATCACACATACTTGCAGCCTCTCAGAGCCGATCGTAAGTAGTCTAAAAATATAGAGGTAGATCGCCAGCAGTACAACTTTGAGCATCTCTGCAGAATGTGGACAGATGTCGATATTTTAGTACTGCAACTATGTGAAATATAAATCGAGGAAAATGAGCCGACTTCCCCGTTGTCTTTACAATTACGAAATTTAATGCTGCAAATAGTTTCAAGCCAGCTTTTTTCGTCCTCGAGTTATTCGACAAACTTTTAAATTTTCGGAATCAGTCAAATGCCAATATCTAGGTTGTTTTCAAAGTTATGTGAAGATAGTTGACATTCTAGACGCAAACTTTTACATAGAATCGAACTATGTGCGGAAATTTTGTTTGTTTGTTTTTTATAATGAACCATAGGTAATTTTGATTTTTGTTGCAGAGCCTTTTTTCTAATTTTCAAAAATATATCAAGTGTGCTCTAAACCATTTTATTCAGAACGTATTTTCATGAAAAGCTGAAAGTTGTATAACTTTCTCCTAATTTTATGTACTGACTCTGTCTATTCACAGAATTTACACGGAATTATTGAAATAGCTTAAGATGTTTCGTTCTCTCATTGAAATACTTAGAAAATTAATTCTTGCAGTGACAATTCAGATTAATTATTTAAAGATCGAATTAATCAATGTAGATATTCAAATGTATTGCAATGATTCTGTATGCATCATTCACAACGCCTGAGAAAATTCCGACACGCATTGAAAATTTGAATATTGGTAACCGAAAAAGGTCAAATTCTAAAATCTTGTTTCAACACTTCTTTAATTTGACTAACTCTTCTATATAACAGATCCGTGATATATCCCGGAAGGAAGGTCTATTGGCGACAGATCCGAAGAACGTGCCAATCCAATCAATCCTCCAATCAAGTAAATCAGCAACAGCCATAGTTTAATGAGTGGGAGATCCATCATATTGAAAATAAATATTTGTTCTTTGATCAAGAGACAATTTATCAAAAAAACTTTAGATATTGTTTTTTACAATTATATACAGGGATATCCACCAGGACCGTCCGTTAAGAACTTTTTGAGTTCCAATTACAACATCAACCTGAAATTTTATACGCGGCCATAACTAGCGATTTCCCATTGAAATGGAAAATTTTCGAAGTGATAACATTTCCACTTATACTGGAAGTAGGTCATCACTTTGTTATTTCAAATGGCAATCTACCTTTTTTATTATACATCTAGAACCGACATTTGAGCAAGGCATAAAATACCCAAGTTGGTGGCAATTGTTTGTCAAAACTTTTGACAGCTTTAATTATTTTTGTTATAAACTTGATTTTTGAGGAATATTTAAAAAAAATGTATTTCGTAGATCTTTTGCAACACAGACACAATTTTTGCTTGGATGGATAGAAGAAGGATCAAGGAATTTTTTAAGCAGTGTACACATGTCAATGTTTATTGCGTTGTTTTGTATGATTTTTTCAATTTGGCCTTTTTCAGACAGCAATAACTCAATTTTTTCAAATTGCACGTACCAATTTTTATATCGCCATCAGATGAAGCGTCAAATTTCAGATGGAATTGTATAAGCATGTACTATACCCATCTCTTATAGTTCCGAAATAATTTGGGAATTTATTGAATTTTGATGATTTTGCAAGAACTAACAGAGAATGCTTTGAAATATTTGCATCAAGTAGATGATCTGGCTACGCTCACCTGACAGCTGCCTAAAATTAATGTACTTGTCACTTCGTTCATTCGAATTTGATGTTTCAACAAGAATTGTTGGTAATTTGAAGTGAAAATTTTTGAAAAACACCAGATTGATAATAAAATGGCTGATTATTCAAACGAGGATATGTTTAATCTCTTTTTGATTTATGGCGAAGGTCAAAAAGTGCTGGATTGAACTTGCAGGCAATTCTATAACCAATACTCAAATTTGGCGCCTATGAGTAAAACAAAATTTCGAAGAATTAGAAGCAATTTTCTGCAATTTAGAGGAACCAAATACATAGAATCTAGGAGAAAACCAATTCTCGAGGACGACGACAATCGAATTAATACGCTAGCGTATTTTCGTGCCAATCCCATGCGTCCATTAAGTCAGCATCAATGGATATTGGATTCTGAGGGATTGCTATTACCAAATGGATGGTGCACCAGCCCATAAAACACGAGCTGTAGATCGGCAGCTAACAGAAATGTGCGAGGATAGATGGTGGGGTAATCAAGGACCAAATTTATGGCCTCCGCGTTCTCCGTACCTGACGCCCCTTGATTTTTATGTATGGGGCAAAATCAAGAGTGGAGTGTATCTTATTTCTGTAAGAAGTAGAGAAGCGTTACTAGAGCGCATTCATTATGCATTTCGTAATATTGATCCTGAGGAAACTAGGAGGGCAACTCATCATGTTCGTATACGAGCTGTCAAGTGTATCGAGCAAAATGGGGTCCAAATTGAACATTTATTCAGATATTAAATTAGTTTTCTCCTATGCCGTTTGCTATCATTTATTAGTATTAATATAATTATCTTCGATGATTGGTTTTCGCTTAGTTCCTACAATTTTTATTCATCTGAATTCTAGAAAATTGCTTCTAGAGCTTCGAAATTTTATTTTACTCATAGACGGTAAATTCGGAAACTGTTTATTGAATTGCCTGCAATTTCTACCCACTACTTTTGACATTCTAAAATGAATTAAAAAAGATTGAATTTATTTTCGTTTGAAAAACCAGTGGTTTTATTCCAAATGTGTTGTATTTTTTGGATATTTTCAATCTGAAATAACGACAATTCTTTCAAAAATTTTCACTTCAAAACACCAACAATTCTTGTTGAAATATCATATTCAAATGAACGAAGTGACAAGTACATTAACTTTAGGCACATGTCAGGTGAGCGGAGCCAGTTCAGCTACTTGATTCAAATATTTCAAAGCATTCTCTATTAGTTCTTGCAAAATCATCAAAATTCAATATATTCCCATATTATTTCGGAACTATAAGAGCTGGGTATAGTACATGCTTATACAATTCCATCTGAAATTTGACGCTTCATCTGATGGCGATATAAAAATTGGCGCGTGCAATTTGAAAAAATTGGGTTATTGCTGTTTGAAAAAGGCCAAATTGAAAAAAATCATACAAAACAACGCAATGAACATTTGACATGTGTAGATTGCTCAAAAAATTCCTTGATCCTTCTTCTATCCACCCAAGCAAAAATTGTGTCTGTAGTGCAAAAGATCTACGAGCTACAATTTTTTTAAATGCTCCGCTAAAATATATATATATATATATATATATATATATATATATATATATATACATATATGATGGGACAAATATCTTCCGCGATAAACTTCGCAAGGATTCTACATATGTACTCTAGAGACAAGAAGAATTATTCAAAAAGATCAATGAATAATCCTTCCTGACAAGAGCTAGTTCCCAAATATGCCTGACATACACGCAGCCCCCAAGAGCCACAATAGTGCAACTAAGCAGGATGCCGAGAAACGAAGTTGCAGACTGCAGTTTTGCCCTTATTAGGAGCTCATCAGTGTCGCATATCGCTTCTCAGCATCCTATCAAGCTACATCGGGGTACCCTATCGATTCCAGTAAGGACGCACCTCGTACATTTGTATGAGGGTCGCCCTCTATGGACCGAAACGGCGAACCCTCTACCGGAATACGAGAAAGATACGAACAATAACAAACAGATGTGAAAGAGGTAAAAATTCCAAACATTTGGGAGAAATCTTTCTCCGTTCCGTGAATCACATCAACCGTAGAAAACGGGCGAAATTATCAAGATCGAATAGTGCTCTCAGCCTCTGTTTCCGAGATTAAACCTCCCGTCGGTAAATATTTGATGGGACAAATATTTTCCGCGAGGAGTCTATATATGTACACTAGAGACAAGAAGAATTATTCAAGAATCCGTAGATCAATGAATAATTCTTCCTGACAAGAGCTAGTTCCCAAATCTGCCTGCCAGGCAGGCAGGCCCCAAGAGCTACAATAGTGCAACTAAGCAGGATGCCGACAGACGAAGCGGCATCTTCTTGTTTCAAGTTTACATATATATATATATATATATATATATATATATATATATATATATATATATATATATATATATATATATATATATATATATATATATATATATATATATATATATATATATATATATATATATATATATATATATATATATATATATATATATAAATTCACAAGGAAGGTTTTCATCAAAAATCAATCACATATGCTAAAACGTGAAACTCTTTCAATGCATACCATAGATTGCACCCATATCGGCCTTGATGTTGAATATTGATATGGCTATATGGGCTTGAATACAATAACCAACATCCGTTTAAACGATCCATCTCTACTGATGTGACTGTGGATTTTCATCAGATTTCTGTAAAAACCAGTTGCGAACATATGAAATCTTCTGTCGGCAAAAACTGGAAAATTCTCACTTTAGAAGGTTTACATCTATTTTTCTTGAGATTACTAAGTGCTCGACTGTTAGTTACCCTTGTTTCCATTTCAAATTGCCTGCTCGAAATCGATGGGTTGACTGTTTGCATGAAACTTCTCCAAATTTTCGTACGGCACGGTCACTTCGTTATTACAAACGACAGTGTATTCACACAAAAGTTATAGCTTGATGAAAAAACATTGAATAATATAATGGATTTATGATTACCAGAATTAAATATCCGAACGATCGCAATGGGAGCACAGGACATAATTACTAGATGAAATTAGGGAAAAGGTATACAATTTTCGGTTTTTAATGAAAACACGTATTTGATAAAAATATTGAGTGCTCTTGTGATTTTTTTTGAAATGAAAAATCTTCTTCAGAATTGCCTTATATATCGAAATCGAAAAAAGCTAGTTTGGGTCTGTTTCCTGAACAAAAATGAATACTGTGAATGTAGGAGGTTATATTTCTCTATTCTTAATTTTTAACATAGCAGCAGTATTCAAATGTCAAAATCTGTCCACCCTGTACTGGGTGTTATCTTGAAAGTACTTAATAGAATCAAATTTTGAAATACACATTCATCCGTTTCAGTGTTATGATGTGCAAAATTTCTACCATTTTCACACAAAACAGCCTGCATAATCGGAAAGAGGAGGCAGATGATAAATGAAGGTATGATACCTTTATTCTCCCTCTACGAATAACTACTACCACCAGTGAACATATTCCACGTTCCTGCAGAATCACCCTGTATAGTTTCGTTTGAATTTTCGACAAAACATAGATTTTATTCATCTTATTTATTGAATTTACATGATAATTAAAAAATGTAATATATTTTCGAAGAATATATTAACATTTAATGTTTGGACTAAAATTTTCAGATTTCCAAACAAAAGAACATATTAATACTTTCGTGCAGGTAGATCACCGATTAACCCATTAGTACATCAAGTATTCAACGACATAAAAACAACCCAAATTTATATGGAATCTTTCGATATTTTAAATATTAACTCTAACTGTTAGAATTCATCTTTTTGAGATATTTTAATCGAAAAAGAGATGAATTGAAGTTTATTTTAAGAAACAAACAAATAAAAGAAAATAAGGAATCTTTCCGCATGTAGTAAAAAAATTGAAAATTGTTTTCTCATTGTTTTTTTCTCGACCTCAGTAGCTTGTATTACCTTTTCCTGCCCTGGTACAAGCCTGAATCCGTCAAGAAATGCTTTGGATTAGGTTTTCAACCTCCTCTGGGGGATATTCTGCCACTGTTCTATTGAGGCTTGGATGAGTTGTTGTGGGGTTCTTGCATTATCCTAGCGCGATGTAATTTTCCTTTTGAGATTATTCCATGAATGTTCAATAGAATTTAGCTCTGGAGGGTAAGCTGGCCAGACCAAAATAGCGATTCCCTGTGTTTCAAGATATTGTCGCGTTAGCATTATCTTCCATAAAAGTGAAATTCTCACTGTGGGCACCAGCATTAGATACACGTAATTTATAGCCGTCACACTTGTAGGAAACGAAATGAAATCTGTTCTGCCTCCTAGCATAAGGCCTCACCAAAATATCACGCTGCCCCCTTGGTATTTCACAATTCCTCTTGCTGCTCGGAGTCTAGTTTATAACCGTAACGGTGGTCATCTGATCGAAAACCAATTCTGATCTTATCCTAGATAAGAACATTTACCAATTAAGTCTGGTAATTTTTTTGTTGTCTGGTTAGCTCTGGAACTCTTAGGGGCCTTCTGCTGTATAAACCCCTCAAACGAAGTCTTTGACGTATTGTTTAGGCTGATACACTGATACCTATTGCTTCCAGAAGCAACATTGGAGTATGGGGTGCGACGCACTAGGGTATCTTCTTGTAATTTGGCACAAAAAGAGGTCTTGTTCTTCAGGAGAGATCTTCCTACGACTACTTCTAGGTCTATTTTGCAGAGATTGTAGCTCCAAGTATCGGGCGTTGGTTTTTGAAATCACTCCCTGTGATACCCCCATTGTGGCTGCTATACCTCTCTGTGTCACCCCTTCTTCAACGAGTGCAATTATTCGACCCCTCTGCACATCGGACAATTCAACGTAAGGCATTTTCAATTATGATTATAGGCCTTCTTAAATTTTGAAATTCTCAGTTTCAAATCTCAGTGACGACTGATTACAACATCCCGAACATGTGGTGATAATTCAACATTTCTCAACATACTATCCAGTTTCTTTACAATAAAAAACTTCATTTCAAACATCAACGGTTAAAAACAATCAGTAATGTGAAATACCGAGTGATTCCATATAAATTCGGTTGTGTGTACATCAAAAGGTGATATAATTTTTGAAACCCCGATCCGAATGCAAGCATATTCTACATTTGCTACGGATAAGTTTCCTTTTTCCGTTTCAAAATTCAGAAACTTTCTCCGTTTTAACATATTCTAGCCAATGATATTGTTCATCAAATCTGCTATCATTCAATGGATTCGGCAATATTTTAACTCGTGTTGATGGTGTTCCATATGTTTGAAGGAGAGCAATCGCAATACAACCTCTAAAATAAAGCAGAGAGGAGCAGTCTTTTTCACGAGAAAAATTCTCGTCTAAGGCGACAGGCATTGATTGGTAATCGCAAGATTCAATAAGGAGCAGATTGTTGTCCACCACTATTACCATTGGCGCATGCTGGTGTTATAAGCTAGTACTAATTGATCAATGTTGTCAAAATCACCCATTTCATTGCTTCAATTAGCAGATAGTTTTGATTGTATAACTGAAATTCTTTTCTGTTTCTTCTTTCGATCACCGAGTACTTTTACCTTTTCTTATTGAGTCCACATTTCTGAGAGCCTTGACTGCTCTGTTCTATTTTCATTTCACTTGTTCTCATCAACTGATAACGTCACCACCAGCTGTCAATCTTTTCCCATTATCATTTGTTCCTATATACAGGGTGCTTCAACTAAAAAGAGGCTATATCTACCAAGATATTCATTTCTGATCAAAACGCAAAAATAAGTCAATTTTGTTTCAAGAGTGACATCTTTTCGGGTACAAAATGTGCCTGAAATATTAACCCCTAAGCGGGGGTTGCAATCCTTGAACATTTTGAATAGGGAAGATGGGTCAAGTGATGACTCAAAAGAAAGATGGTAACTTTGTCTACATCGCCATGAACGAATTTTTATTTTTAATTGAAAACTGTAAGAGATACACGGTGAGCAACTGAAAGATAGGGAAGACTATTTCCCTGAGACTATTCAAATTTCAGTGACGTAAAAAGGAATAAATTCATGCTGATCAATGACAGTCACCATCAAGTACCATCCCCATCTTGAATTTCAACCCTTAGAGCAGGGGTGACCACCTTTGAAAATTTGGGTAAAAGAGGGTAGATGGGTCGAGTGATAACTCGAAAGAAAGGTATTATGTTTGTCTACATTCCCGTGAAAGAATTTTCATTTTTGGTTGAAAACTGTTGAAGATACAGAGGATTGTCACCCCTGCTCTGAGATGAGGATGGTACTTGATGATGACTGCCTTTGATCAGCATAGATCTGTTCCATTTTACTTCACTGAAACTTGAATAGTCTTAGGGAAATAGTCTTCCCATATCTTTCAGTTGCTCACCCTGTATCTTTTACAGTTTTCAATCAAAGCGATGTAGACAAGGATACCACCTTGCTTTTGTGTCATCACTCGACGCATCTTCCATATTCGAAATGTTCAAGGATTGCAACCCCCCGCTTAGGGGGTTGATATTTCAGGCAAGTTTTATACGCTAAAAGATGTCCCTCTTGAAACAAAAATTGTTGTGTTTTTGCGTTTTGATCAGAAATTGATATCTTGGTAGATATAGCCTTTGTTTAGTATTCGTTGAAGCACCCTGTATATTTCAAATGCAACAGAATATCCAATTTTGATCCACAATGCTCAGTCATGAAATTTAAATCTTATTGGTTTTCCTTTTATGAATTACTGTCAGTTGCGTCACTTCTAATATGGAATCATAGATTCACCAATTGCTAATTCTTTAGAAACCTTCATGCAGCTGAAAGTTTCCATCAATTTCTGTTATTAGAGGCGCTAGTTTATATCTATAGGCGATCAAATGGACACATGTGGTCATTCATCATTGCTCAAATGAAATTTTCATGAAATTTATTCATTGATTTCATATTTGATATGACTCGAAAAAATTAGAGAATTAACTTAAAACTCAGTTTTGCATTATTTAAAGTTGCAAACTAATATAAATTCATCTCTACTGCAGAATTTAATTCCCTTAATTTTCGCGAAAAAAACTTCATGCGTAAAATTCTCAATCTCTATAATCACTGTATTTGGGCTCTTTCCGTACACCTTTAAGAGCAATAGAAAAATACATGGATTGTTTGAGCTTCAGATGCAACTTTTTTCTGTTATTCATAATGAAAGCTTCGAATCTGATTTAATTTTCATTACCTCTTCATTTTCAGCTATTTACACTACTCAGTGGGTTTATAGCTCATGGATTAGGATGGCAATGGGTTTTTTATCTGGAAGGAGGATTTAGTGCTTTATGGATACTGTTTTGGGTTATTTTTGCCTCTGATTTTCCCGAAAAGCAGAAATTCATTTCAGCCGAAGAGAAAGCATTTATTATAGAATCTTTCAAGGAAGAAGGAGGAGGAGAAGGACATGGGGTAAATTGCATAATTTTGAAAATGTTATAATTTGCACACTATAACCACATGACAGATTATCGTAAGGTTCTTACTGATATAACGATGAACTCAGTGAAAAACACTATTACATTCTCACTAATTAATGATTTGAAGTTCGCGTGGTTTTGCTAAATTGCGGCTTTGGGATTATTTCAACGGCTTCAACTACATAAAAACGGCTTCTGGCATCACATTTAGTAAATCCGCTGTCCAAGCAATAATCTAATGCAATAATTTTCTGTTTCAAATCTTTTTCGAGTGCTTTTATCTTCTTTATTACACTTAGAACCATCATTTTTACTTACTAAGTACTATTATTTCCCGACAATATAAATATGATACAATACCATATTTGAAATAGCTCACAATACATTGAAGATTGCCTTTAGTCAAAATTCACCATATTTTAGTGAAAAGAAATCCTTGGTGTCTTCTTCAAGTACCCTGCTCGGTCCCCCGAACGTTGGCGATTACTGTGGAAAATGCATCTCTATCTTCTGCAATTCTAAAAAGGTCACCTACATTTCGAATGCTGGTCCACGCTCTTATGTTACTGAGCCATCACATCTGTTTTCGACCTATACCACGTTTTCCTTTTATTTTCCCTTTCATGATCAACTGAAGCAAGCGGTATTTGTCTCCTCGTATTATATGACCCAGATAAGATATTTTGCGGCATTTTATCGTTGTTTATAGTTGTCTTTCTGTTTTTGCACGATGAAGAATATTTTCGTTAGTAATTATAGCGGTCCAGGGAATACACAGCATTCTTCTGTGGATCCACATCTCAAAGCTTCAAGAAGATTAATCGTGCGTACTTTGAGGGTGCAGCTCTCTGCACCGTACAAAATAACTGGCCTGATGTAGCATTTGACCATTCGTTGTCGAAGCTTGAGGTTAATGGTGTCATTACAAAAGAGCGTTCCCATGATCTGAAAGCAATTTCTCTGTCAGAATACTCCTCAAATACTTATATTTCTCAACTCTTTCAATTTGAGAATTATTCAGAAACAGCTCCAATTATCATGAGTTTTGTTTTATTGGTATTTATGTTAAGACCATAACTGGTTTCCACTGTATTGATTTTATTTAATAATTCTTGGAGATCCTCAATTTTGTCACATAAGACAACTGTGTCGTCTTCGTATCTGATAGTATTAAGCAGGACGCCATTAACCTTCACTCCATGGTCCACATCCTCCAAAGCCTCCTTAAATATTCGGTCTGAGTAGTGGTTGAAAAGTAGGGGGTGAGAGAATACAACCCTGCCGGACTCCTCGTCGTATCTGAAGGTTCTCAATTATTCGTATATCTCGGCTGTTCAGTTGTATTTCCCGAAGCACCGACATCAGCTTAGAGTGAAGCACTCTGTCGAACGCCTTCACATAATCTATGAAACAGGCGAAAACTTTTTCACGCTGATCTCGACATTTCTGGAGAAGGACCCAACAAAGCCTCACGAGTTCCGAAAGCATTCCTGAAACCCATCTGAGCGTCATCAAGATCGAATTCACACTTCCGGCAGATTCTGGCATGTATTACTCGTAAAAATGTCCTCAAAAGATGACTCATCAGACATATCAAGCGAAAGTAACTGCATTTTTCAGGTCTGGGTTTTTTGAGGATTGTCACAAAGGTGGATCTGAGCCAGTCATCTGGGATCAACCCGGTGTTATATATCGAATTAAATAATTTTGCGACTAGTTTGATGTTACTCTCGTCTATGAGTTTCAGTATCTCTGTCGGTATTTGGTCCAGGCCTGGTGATTTTCGGCTAGGTGCCACAGAGATGGCATGTAGTACTTCCTCGTTAAGTATTCCTGGGCCTACCAGTTGTTTGACAAGTCTTTTGTCTTTTGAATTCTTGTTTGTTACTTTTAATCTGTCTCCTCCTTTCCATTAGCGCCAAGATATCGTCGGTTATCTACCTTTTTTCCTGATGTTCCTTGATGGTTGGAGGTGACTTTTACATGTCTTGGTCAGTATGCTCTTCAGCCCCTCCCACAGCAGTCGAACTTCTGCTATGTCATTGTGTTTCAATTTGCCGAGATGAGCATTTACCTCTTGCTGAACTGTCTTTCTCACTTCTGGTTGTTCTAGTTTCTCAAGATTTAGTGCTTTACGGGTTCTCTTTTTGCACACTTATATAACCACCGATATCTGGGAGGCTTTCCCCTATTCACCACCTTTGAGGAAGCGCCCTTCTGAGATTTCAGGCCCTCCCGAGAGATCATTGGAGTACTGATCAAACCCACTAAATATTTGAAATATTTAAATTGATTTTTAAAATATAGTGTGCTGCTGAAAATTTCTTACATTCAATGATAGTCTTATTTTTTTTGTATTATTATTTACTCTGTCAAAAAAGTACTGGGAATTGATTTTTCTTTAAATTTGCTCTGAACGCTTGTCAAATTTTTATTGTTGCTAAGTTGGCCCAACTGTTTTCTATATTACGCGGGGTTAGAACGCGATCTGTCATTTCGTTTGTTTGCAGTGAGTTTGTCAGTTCTCCCAAACGTGATTCGAAACTTTTTCAATGTAAAAAAATATCGAACAGAGAATATGTCTCAAATGTTGTATTGCAAATAGAATTTAATGTGCCGAACCACTGAAAATGTTACAGAAGGCTTACGGTGAATCGGCCATAACAAAAACACTGAATCTCGTGGTAAAGTGCATGTAACAACGGCCGAGATGTGGTGGAAGATTTACCTCGCTTTGGTCGGCTATCAACATCTTCAACTGAAGTTAACATCGATAAAGTGAGAGAAATGGTAATCGAAAATAGTCACTCAAGTTTGAAAAAGATAGGAAATCAACTTTTTGCGTTTCACGAATTAATTTGTACCATTCCAAACGATTGATTGTGCATGATACGCGTTGCCGCTCGACTAGTTCAAAAAACCAAAATTTTCTTCAGAAAATGAATCGTGTAAGGGTCGATGAAGACATGCTAGAACGAGTGAATTCGGACCCAACATTCATAAAACGCATTGTAAGTGGTGATGAGTCATAGGATTATGAGTTTGAACATGCAAACCAGTCAACAAACCAGAACCGAGAAAACCTCGTCAAAGTCAATCAAAGTTGACTGTTTTCTTTGATTATCGCGGTGTTGTGCACTCGGAATTCTTGTTAGAAGGTCAGACGGTAAATAAAGAATATTACCTAAGCGCTATACGCCGTTTGAGACATCAAATTTTTCGAAGAAAGCTAGATGTTTGGAGAGAAAACTCATGGATTTTGCACCACAATAATGTATCATCTCACAGCGCTATGATTGTGAATCAACAAATACCAGCGAACAACCACTGTATTTACCTGATATGGTTCCGGCTGACTTCTTTCTCTTTTAGAAACTCTTCTGAGAACTGAAGTCAATTCCGGAAAAAGCACTTGAAAATTGTTTTGATGATTGGACTATTTGTTGGCGTGAATGTATTATTCCAGAAGTAAATACGCACAATTTTCAATACGGAAACCTGTGAATTGTCGCTAGTTTCTTTAACTCGGTATTTGTGCCACCAACAGTAGCAGCAACTCTTCGCGTTGATCCAGGTTCGGAACCCCCTGCTTATCTTTCATTCATTTCGTTAACTCCAAAAGAGTAAGAGTAAGAGCTCTTGATCAAAAAAAAAGGAGCTAGACCTGATGAAATACCTTCTCATTTTGTAAAGTCTTGCCCTGAATTATGTACACCTCTTTCTCTTTCATTTAATGCATCACTCAAAGACGGGGTTTTTCCGGATCGTTGGAAATGCGCGAGTGTGACACCTATTTCTAAAGATGGAGACAAAAGCAATGTCGAAAATTACAGGCCAATTAGCAAGTTTTGTATCTTCGCCAAACTGTTTGAATCATTGATCTACGGATATATTTTTTCTGTCGTCAAATATCAAATTATGCCTGAACAGCATGGATTCTTCAAAAACAGGTCAATTGAATTTAATTTATTGACATTTGTCGAGCATATTTTGAGTGCTATGGATGAAGGCTTACAGGTGGATGCCGTCTACGCCGACTTCGGAAAAGGTTTTGACAGAATTTATCATGATATTCTTGGTTGTCGGGTCGAGTAGGTTGGTGTGGGTGGTTCACTTTAGCGATGTGAGGAATCAACAATAATACGTTGCTATTGGTGGTGGTCATAGATCGAAAACATATTGCTGTACATCTGGGGTCCCCCAAGGATCACACCTCGGTCCTATCCTGTTTCTCATATATGTAAATAATAAAAGATGTATTTTTTAAAAATGTAACTTTTTACTATACGCCGACGATCTCAAAATCTATTATACCATCAGGAGCTTGTCTGACGGTCTTGTGGTACAACCACCAAAAGCCTTTTTCTGAATTCGAAAAAATGTCAAATTATCACGTTCCCTCGAAATTCGAAATCCTTCAATTTTTCTTATAACTAGATCACAATTCTTCAATGAAAGTGTCACAAAATTCGAGATCTTGGAATCATTCTGGATTCAAAGTTGGTTTTCGATCAACACATTGATTCCATAGTCAGCTCTTCAGGTTGAATGTTGGGGTACAATCCACGCCAGTGTCGTATATTCAAAAATTCTAGTTCTGTTCTCAGTGTTTACTATGCCTACGTATTCAGTAAACTCAACTGTGCCTCCGTTATATGGAATCCTCAGTATGAAGTTTATATCTCGCGAATTGAAAAAATTCAGAATTTTGAAGTATCTGGCTTGTTTGAGTAATTTCACGGTGGCGCTGGGGGTTGACTTCTATGCGGTTGCAAGAAAACAATTTCACTGGGTTTTACTTGAGGACAGAAGAAAGATGAATGACATCCTAACTCTTCAGAAGGTATTGGCTGGGAAGGTTAGTGCACCAACTGTTCTGGAAAATATATTCTTCAACTCTACTAATTTTCACTTGAGGAAACATGAGTTGTCCTACATTCATTTCAAAAGACCTAACTATTCTAAGCACGCGCCCTTAACGAGAATGCTACGCATGGACAATGAATTCAATCGGTCTGATGACATTTTTTCAAATAACATCGTAAGATCTAAAAAAATTCTAAAAGGCTTCTTCTTGATGTAGTTTCTTCTTTCGTTTTTTTTTCAATTATTCATATTTTCAATTTCTATTTACTTAATACCTAACCTTTTTTTTTAAATTGTACTTAGTGAATACTGTTTTATGGGTTTGAATCTGTTTGTATTCTCGAAACAATAAACAATGAACAATACGACACAATATTTTGGACCCACCAGTGGCGCGCGTATGTGCACAAGCAGGATATTTTCAAAAAAACCAGAACGCTACTGATTCTAAAATTTCTATGATGAAAAATATTTCTGAATTTTCCAATTATTTTTCGAGAAAAATAGCTCTTCTGGCGTTTCTGAGTAAAAACTGTTGAAAAGTTCTCATTAATAAAACCTGTTATATACTCAGCCATAGATGTGTTAAAAAATTATAAACGTCAGTGTCATTTGAGTATTTCTGTTTTTCAATAACTTTGAATTTCTTGAATTTGAATTTCAAATCGGCTTCCATGAATCGTTCTGCGAATGTTGAGATGACCGACATGTATTAGAAGCTCGGCGGTTGTACATTGAAAGATTTCCAACCCGATAAAAGAACTTTTGAAAGCATTAATCGACGCCTATATGAAAAAGGCACATTAAGAGGATATGAAGGAGGAGAAATGCCAAGGGAAGTAGGAAAGGTGAAGCTGGAAAATGATATTCTTGCAATGATTCAAGACGATCCTGGTACCTCCACTCGAAAAATTGCTGATGCTTTAGGTGTCAGCAATGGAACTGGTTGGCTAATTCTTTATGAAGATTTGTTGTATTCATTCCACCTACAACGTGTACAAGCACTTCTTCCTACCGATTTTTCTTCCTGTATTGCGTATTGTCTATGGCTTTTGTGTAAGTTGATTCAAATTCCCCAATTTCTTGAGCTGATCCTGTTCATTGATGAAGCAAGTATTTGAAGAAATTCATAAGGAATTTTCATAATTATCATATGTGGTGTGAAGAAAATCCACATCAAGATCAATTCAACATCAGTTTACTTTCAACGTTTGGATCGCATTGTGTGTGACTGCCTAAATGGCCCAGTATTAATACCAGGGAGACTTACGGGGGAGTCGTACCGCCACTTTCTGGAACATATGCCTTCAGAATTTTTAGACCATCGCTGGGTGCAACTCGACAAGAAGAGATTTTCTTGAAAGATTTCACCAATCAATGAGAAGAAGACTGGAATCTTGCATCTGAGCTGGAGAAGGTCACGTTGAGCAGCTTTTGTAATTTTTTAAGAGTTATTGGTGATACTCAAAAGTCTTTGTTTTGCCCTTGAAGCAAACTTTTGATTGCCAAACATAGGTCATTTAATCATATCAGGAAGTACACTACCATGGTTCTCTTAATCGAAAACTACGTGTTGTACAATGAAATGTATGGACTTTCGTTTTTTCATCATTATTTTACTCAAAAACTTGGAGTCGTACAGAAAAATGTCAGGAGAGATTTTTTCTAAAAAACGAATTAAAAAATTCGAAAATATTTTTTAACTTTTGAAAAAATCAGTATCGTTCTAGGTTTTCGTTGAGAATAACGTGTGTTGTGCCCATACGCGCGTCACTGGTGAGTCCAAATATTGGAAGTGTTAATTATGAAAAAACGCCTCGAACCAAAACAGTCTTGAATAAAAACATTTGAATGGCAGTGGTAGAAAATCCGGAAATAAATGCAACATATGTTTATACAAACTTACATATAAAAAATCCTCTATATCTAAGGCAATGGAAGTAAATGACTATCATCCACACCACGTTTAACTTCTCCAAGAACTATTGGAGCAAGATTTCGAAAAAAGAATAGGGTTCTTTCAATGGTTGCAGGCTCAATTGTCAGGAAATTAAAATCTCTCAAAATTGATCTTGATCATTGATGAAAGCACTCTTCATAAAAATAGATTCGTGAATAGATACAATTTTCATTTTACAACCGAGAAAATCAACCGAATGAGCAATTTTCAGCATAAATGGTCCTTTGATTGTGGACATTATGTAGTTGGACTATAAGTTTTTGAGAGACCATTGTTCGATTTTTAAGGATAGATATTCCAAAAAGAGTTCGCAATGAAATAGGGTTTCCGTTAGATGTAACTTTTCTACTTTTTTTTATTATTATTGTAATCGAACATCAACAAAAGCCAGGGTAAACCTATATGACTCAAATTACAAAAATACAATTGCAATACATCAGTTGATGAATGATGAAAGAAGAGAATAATAAAATTCAACCACAATTAACCACTTGAACGTCTATGTATTGTTCCGCGTAGACCATCGATCGAAGGTCTTTTTGAACATATTAACCCTTGTACTGTTTACTACTTCATCGGGCAGCTCATTCCATGAGTGAAATATTCGGTTCGATGAGAAATGCTTTCTGGCGGTGCACCGAAAGTTTTCTCTGTATAACTTGTCATGACCTCGAATACGTGTGCTGTTTTTCAGACGAAACATGGTTGAAAGGTCTACTCCAAACAGGTTGTTGAGTGCCCTATGTGTGACTATGAGGTCACCACGAAGTCGTCGATCTGCAAACAGTGGGAGATTCAGAAGACGAAGGCGATTCTCGTATGAAGGGCGAACAACTCCAAAAGGCATTCTCTAAACTCTCCGCTGAATAGATTCCAGCAAGTTTATATTTCCAAGCAGATGAGAATCCCATACAGGTCCGGTGAATTCCAAAATTGGTCTGATGTAGGTGATAAAAAGGACGCGACAGGTATTGATGCTGCATTTCCTAAATACATTCTCCATAAGATACGACGTTCTGGAAGCTTTTGTGCATACGGAATGGATGTGGTCAGACCAGCTGAGATCCTCTGGTATTGTAACTCCTAAGTCGATATGGTTTTTGCATGATGCGATAGTCGTTCCGTTGATGCTGTAGCGAAGTCTGAGGTTTTCCCTACCAATATGTAGGATGACACATTTCTCAGGATTGAGAGGTATCAACCATGCCTCACATAAACCCTGAATAATTGTGAGATCCTGTTGTAAAATATGATGGTTCTGTAGTGGATCAGCGTGAATCTTCGTGTCATCTGTTGTTATCGATTGTGAATTTAAGTATCTCAGACATAATCATTCTCTCACAAATTTTCGAGAAAATCGATACTCAACTTATGGGTCTGTAGTTAAGAGGAGAAGTTCTAGTGCCTTTCTTGGATATTTGGGTAACTGCGGCACGCAACCACTGTGTCGGCAGCAAACTTGATCACTTAATGGTGACGATAAAGACGAGGCGCAATTCCTGAGGACGAAGGCCGTGAGTCCGACTGAACCAGGAGTCAAGGAATTTTTCAAATCAAGCAATCGATGTCGTCAGCAGAAAATTAAATTGTGCTCAGTTCTACAGGGGATCGAGGAGAATTTATACGTGACAGCGGTCCGTCTGGTTCAACGCTGTAGAATGAAGCAAAAGCACTAGCGGATTGTTCATGATCGTCGCATACTTTCTCTTGTGAGTCTCTAACTTAAGGTATAGTGACTTTCGAATTAAGAGTGGAGCGCACAAATTTGAAGAACTTTCCCTGGTATATTCGCTTTTTTTGAAGAAATCCTGGAGCTTAATACATTAGAGAGATTCCTGTGGTTTTGGTAGTCCTGTATGCCTTCACTCCGAGTGTGACGCTGCCGTAATGTCTTCTTGTGTCGAATCATTCTTTGTACCTCATTATCGATCCACGGTTTTGATGGATACTCAATGAAAGTCTTAGTATGTGTATGTTATTCAGTGAGGGATTTGAGTATATATGAAACTCATTCCACATTTCTTCGACAGATCGGCCCAGCAAAAGTGTTCCCCTGTCAACACAATAAAGTTCCTCGTTCAACTCTCCCAAGTTGGTGACTTTCTTCGTTATCCTCTTCTTGGGCGGAATGTCATTCATTGATAGATGTAAACTGGATTTCAGAACAAGATAATCCGATATGCCAAAAGGAGAAAAGTAGGCGATATATGCTAAAAGATTCGAGACCAGAAAAAGATCCAATAGTGATGGAGTTTGACCGTACCGATAACGAGTAGGCTTGTCTACCAGCTGTGATATGGACAAATTAAGTGTCATTGTGCACATGTCGTATGATCGAGAATTCGCGCTTGGTGGCTTCGTGGGCGACAAAGGCCATATGATGTCGGGGCAGTTGAAATCTCTAACAATTAAAGTAGGGTTACTGGTAGAAGACAATGAGCCGATGTGATTGAAAATGAAAGCGTCACCTGGGGCGGGTCGTTGTCTGTAGATAAAGCCCAGGTTCACAGATAGAGTGCGATTTTCTATTCTTATAAATATACAGTCGATTCCAGGGGTAGGCAGAGTATACCTTGAGATGGAAAATTGTTGTAGGTTGAGGAGCGAAGATAAGTACAAACTCCAGCGTGCCCAATCGTGGTTATGCTATCATTTCTGAAAATAGTGTACCCAGGAATAGAGTACATTGAGTCTAGAAGTGCCGGGTAGAGAAAAGTTTCAGTAATGAATATTATGACTGGCTTGTGATTTTGGACGAAGGCTATCAATTCGCTGAATTTTGAATGCAGTGGCTGTATGTTGGTATACATGAATGCTCCAATCAAAGTGCTTTGTGGAGAGATCACTATTCAGCTTTTTGAACTGGATGATGTTTGGACAATTTCCGGTACGTCCTCGACATATCTGATTGTTATATTTGCCTCCCACTGATCTTGTCTGAGCTTGAGCTCATTCCTTGAATTCTTCTAAGTTTAGGTATATATCATCATACACTTTAACCTTTCAAAATTCAGAGTGTCCAAGCAACGATGTTTTGTTCCTGAGAATCTTGTTCACGATGTGAGGGTTAGAGAAAGTAATTCTCCAGAAGTCTGAACCAATAGGGAAAGTTTCAATAGCGTAAGTTGATGATGTAGGAGTTATGTGGTCGACACAACGCTTCAAAATCATATCATCATTCAATCGGTCCTCTGATGCTGCGATATCCTTGATCAGTATATTGTGAGAACATTTCACTCTTTCTAGAATTTCAGGAGTTGAATTTGAAATGGCTGATGAGGTCGGAACATCAAGAGACTTCACCTCGTTCACTTAAGCAGTTACCCTGACCTCCATCGCACTATAAGAAAAATCAAGCTCCTGGATATTTTTTGCATTAGCATCTATGAGTATTCGATGCTTAGATAGGGTATTGAACTGAGTCTCTAGATGCTCTCTCACAGTACGGAACTGTGTCTCCAACGCAGATTGGGATTCCCCTATAGTACCGACATCAGCCTTCAGTAGAGAATATGATTCCTTCATGCCAGATAAATCAGACGCCATTGCTTGAATTGCCTGCATCAATTCATGAAAGTGCTTTGTTGTAATTGGCGTTTCAGTTGAAGGCGATAGAGATTGACTCGAGTAATTATGGAGTCTTGACTTGGAAATACATATTTGGCATTTCCATGCATTTTCGCTGAGCTCGAGAAAATCGAAATCAATAGCATTCAATTCAACACATTCAGCATGAAAAACCTTCTTACATACGGTACAGGTAATAGAATCATTGAACGAAGGAGTGATGGGTTAGTGCAAGTCAAACAGTTCGCTGGCATCTTGTATTCAGGTAAGTCAGTCTTCAAATTGATGAGAGTGTGCAAACGATGTGAACGATTCGTTGAATAATTCCGATTATTCAAAAAATAAGGACTCGTAGGAAGACACAAGGGATACCGTTTCACTCTCACGGGCCTTTATGAGAAACTCATTTGAAACAGACAGAAGTGGGACGCGGAAAGAAAAGATTAAAACAAAAGGAAAGAAACAGATGAATATGTACAGTTGCGGGCTCTCCCAGCTGTAGCGATCTTTTCTTTTGCCTCGTGTAGATAATCATACACGAGAGTATCTCCAACGGTCCAGGTATATTGATTACTGCATTATTGATAAAAAGTAAGACGGCAAACAATGTTGTTGTTTTGACTACTCCAATGGAGAGAAGAACTAGTGGCGCACTGAAATATGCGTGTTCATAATATGACGGCGAACAAAACGACAGCCTCAAATTAAATTGAATTAAAATGCAATTGTAGACTACCTTTTGTCCGCGAAATTCAGCAACACCGGTACCACCTCACCAAAAGTAACACATTCAAAAATTTCGCAAAAAATCAGAATATGTCAGACTTTACAGTGGAAGAAAGAGAAGCACGATGTGAACACTGCTGATTGCAACTTAACCTATGTTCGAAGTTCGTCAAGAACTCAATGTTATGTATCAGTATAGCTGGATCTGTCGGAAGGATTTATCTAATTGCCTCCTAGATCTCCAAATGGGGAGATTTCATGGCCTTTTTCCTATGAGGAGCGGTAAAATAGGAAGTTTACAGATCTGTTCCTACCACGATTGATGATATAAAACGAAGAATTCGTGGAGAATTCCGTAGAATATATACTGTAGTTCTGGGTGATGTTCGAAGATACTTTATTCACCTATATCTTTTATTTGAAAGGGTATTTGAAAAGAAGGTAGACAGACATTCGAGATCTCATTGTAGTTTTCAATAAATTTTTCAATGAAAATTGAATTCAAAGCACATTATTCATGAATTTGTTATTATAAATATTTGAAAAACCATTTTCAATTCGATATCGAAAATAGGAATAGGAAACCTATATACCATTCAATACACATTAAAATTCCCATTTAGATTCTACCATTTAATTCAGTATGTGCCATTTGAAATGGAATAGTAATGTGGATCCAGTTTTTGCAAATTTTGACCATAAAAAGTGAATACCTTGTGTTCTTACAAAACTCTATTCTATATTTTGGTGTCCCGGTGGAAATTTTTTGACAATCCCGATTAGTACAGGAAGAGTCTGACAGAATAGTCAAAATTTTATAATATCTCGAATATTTCCAAAATCATTAGGTTTGTTGAAAGAATTTCTTGAGGAAATCATATTATATCCGTATGAAAAATCTGAAAATGAATAGAAAAACGGAGTCTTTCCTTCAAGAAAACACAAGTTTGATATAATTCTCTGAAATGGAACATCCAGTATATTTGAAAATAATTTTGACAAATATACGAGGTCTGGCTATTAAATAACGAGACTGGTTACGAAAAAGGGTTTTAATATAAAAATTATTCTACATTCGAATGCTCCCCTTCAATATACTGCCCTTCCCTCGTCACACATATTTCCATTCGTTTTTTCCATTTATCGAAGCAGTACTGGAAGTCTTCTTTGGTGAGGGCCTTTAGGAGCTCTGTCGTTTTTTGCTCAACCGCTTCTATCGACTCGAACCGGGTCCTTTCCAAAGCAGATTTCATCTTCGGAAACAAAAAAAAGTCGCACGGTGCCGAATCTGGCTAGTACGGCGCGTGTTCGAGCACTGGTGTGCACTTACTGGCCAAATACTGCTTCACAGATAGCGCGTTATGGGTAGATTTTTAGGCACCAACTTCGCACAAACTTTTTTTTTTGTCATGTGTAATTCCTCGTGTAAAATTTTTCTAACCGTTTCTATATCGACGTTTACAGCCTCGGCTATCATCCGGATACTCATTCGACGATCTGCACGCACAATTTGAATGACTGTGATTACTTTTTCCGGAGTTGACACAGTGACAGGGCGACCTGGGCGCTGGTTATCTTCAGTGATCTCATGGCCCTCACGGAAGCGCTTGCACTACTCAAAAACACGCGCACGATATAGAAATTTATCCCCGCAAGCCTCAGTCGGAGTTTCATTCAATTTAACGGGAAATTTGAGATTGATACGTTGCTTCTGTTTTTTGTCACACATGGTTTTCGACACGAGAAGAAAACACGTTCGTTTCAAATCGCTACTGCACAAATACTATAATAGTAACGAAAACGTGTTTAGGTACGTACGTAGACAAGATATCTAGATACCCAATACACTACTCGTTTTTTTCCCACTACTCTAGTGCGCCCTCTAGGTCGTTATTTATTAGCCAGACCTCGTACATGAGTTTGATATCGATCTTCTTTCTCTTTATATATTTTCGTACCAATGTACAATATGGTGCTTCAATAAAATTTTTTTTTCAACTACTCTTACCCTCTCAAAAATTTCTAGTTGATATAAGCAAAATCCTCACCAAACGTGAACCCTGTAACTCAACTCTAAGGGGTAGCTATTTTTATTTCAGTTTCCCATTTAATTAACATGGGCAAAATTCTTCTTTTACTCAAATTAAATTTAACAATAATTAACACAATTTTTTATTAAAAGCCATTCTATATCCTTAAAGTTGAGTCTTTAAGCCTTAGAAAACTAAAGAAATATGATTATCATTACAGGAAGACTAGGTACAGCCATTTAAAAATAACTAAATTTTGAAATAATTTTTTTCCATAATTTCTCGAAATTTTCGCCCAAATTGAAGTTACTATTGTATTTTTATGAATTACAGTTTTCAAAAATAATTATCAGGACGTAGTATAGGTGGCAGTACTCATGATAATAATCAGATAAATGAATTATATGGATGAGTACAAGTAATCATAGATTATGATTTTTGTTACATAAATATTAGAATTTATATTGATTATTCAGCATTTCAGTGATTAGTTTCTTTATTAATAATAATTAAAGTATAATATAGCCGTTAAGAAATATACGCCTTTCCAACACGCTATTAATTTGGTTTATTCCTCACTGGCGAGTGTTCTTTTAGTATATTTCGGGAATTTTTGCCTGTATATTGAACTAATTGGAGTAGAAATTGTTTTTGCTCTTCGTTTCTCGTTAAGCAACGATTGTGAGTAGTAATAAGAGCTACACCTCTTTCAAACTTTTCGAAATTTTTCAACTTTCAATATAATCTTGATTCGTTTCCCACAAATCTGGGTGAAGATATAGGAACCCATACGACAATTGAAGCTGTTTAAAGAGAAAAAGAGGGTCCTCACTAATGAAATTATTTAGGTCTTTTTGCACTAAAGAATCCAGATCACTGTCCCTCACGTTAAATCTTATTTTCCTTTTGTTATCACTTTTTCGATACTTAATTGCGCTTATCATTTTCAATTTAATTTCTACTGCTATTCTTTCATCAAAAAAAGATAAACCAATCAAGTGTTCTGACAAATACCAAAGATGCAATCTTAATTTTTCAAGAAGAGCATTTGCAATGTCTAATTGGATTTTCTTGTATTCTACGAGAGATTTCAGTAATTTTAAGTCATTATGTGGTGCACTAACAGCAGAAGGAGCCTCAAACCAAGCCTTAATGTAGAAAATCACTTTAAAAATAGAAATGTCACGAACACTATTAATGTCTTTTCTTGATAACAAAAATCAATTTTGGAACATGAATATTTTGAGAACGTAGATGGCTTTTGAAAGCCATCTAGCATGATGCATGGCTCCAGGAAGTTTAAAATTTATTCCATCAGATGGTGTACCACTTAAAAACATGTATGCCAACTCCAGCAGTTCTCGATTGTCATCTCTAGGATAAAACACCTGAGAAAAAAAATTAAAATGAATATTATAATTGATAAATAACCAATTTTCATTTATTTTAACATTTGTTTATTACTTGTAGCTGATCCAATATATATTGTTTGATTTCTTCAACTTTTTCACCTAAGACTTCAACAACTTTATCATCCTGTAGGCCAATTTTGTAATTAGACTTGTCAATTAAACGCCATTCTTTTTGAAATCTTTTGAAAATTGAAACCTCTGGCCCTCTTGTAACTGGCCAAGAAACTTCAAATACGTTTCTAAGAATTATTTCAAACAAATGATGGCGACAGGCAAGATGCATCAGATTTCTCCCTAAAATCTTTTCTAACGCTACACAGGTGCGATTTTTAAGACCTTAAAATATCAAAAATTACTCAATGTAATTATCAAATCGTGTTATGCAGTTTGGATAAAATAATCTGTTTAAAGAAGTCAATGAAAATGAAATTATTATTACCTGTATTCACAGCTGCCGTGTCAAAACACATCCCTCTGATCCGGTCTATCAAATTCCACTCTTTCAAGGTTTCAACTACTGCTGTCGCTTGTTTAGTTGCTGTACCTTCATCTATCTTGGGAACACCTAACAGTTGTTCCGTGTTTAATCCCGTCACAACTATTGGTAAGGGATCGACTGTTCCTATTCCGTCAACTTCAGGGAGTATTTTTCCATCCCAATGTACAATCAAATTTTCAGCTACTTGTAAAGTTTCTTTCAATTCTTCAGCAAACGCTTCACGAATTTCTATTCTTCTTCTACGAATAGTACTACTGCTCATTAATGCGTCTTGAACTTTCACTCCCATTCTAGGTACAGTGGCGGCTAAGATAAAAGCTGCACTCCTATCACTGGTGTTCGTTCTATCAAGCGCAGCAACAAGACCCGGAGTGACAATATCAAATTTTTCCGATTGTGAATTACTAATCAATTCATCAGAATAATTGGGATCCGTGCGTTCTATTGAACAAGACGTAAAAGATTTTGATGTCGAATCTAAAACAGAACTGCTACCATGACTCAAACTTTGGCTCAAAGCTGAAAACAATTTATCAATTAGAATTCTTCGCCTAAATCTGAATTCATTAGAGTCTCTGTCGAAACTTCTGAATTGACAGCTGTCAAGAAAATACTATGTCGATTTGATGTTTCACATTCTTCATTCAAAAATTTAGACTGAGCTTCTGTTAAAGGATGCGCTGAGTTACGATTGGATACATCTAATAATTTTTTTTTTGATTCTTCGTTTTCTTTTTTTATTTTTCTTTAAAAGTTCCCACTCTCGATAAACTTTCATAATTTTAGAAAGAGCATTGTATGATTGACACTCTGGAATACCAGTAGGTTTCCAAACTTTCAAAATATCACAAATCACTTCATCAAAACACTGTCGAATTGTAAGGTTAGAATCTGTGTCTTTGTAGAAAAATAATTGCAATACTTTTCTTATACTCGGTAATTTTCGTTCACTTAATTTTATACATGAAAAACCAAGTAAATAAATTTTTTTTAACCATTTTATTGACAACAATCGAAAGTATCAAGAGACATAAATTATACACAACGAGTGTCTGAAAATAATTGTCACAGGCACTGACGATTTGACAACTGTAACATATGATCTAAACAGCATGAGTGCTGCCACCTATACTTTGTCCTGATAATTATATTTGAAATTTTTAATTCATAAAAATACAATACTAACTTATAATTTGGGTGAAAATTTTGAGAAATTATGGAAAAAAATCATTTTGAAATTTAGTAATTTCTAACTGGCTGTACCTAGTCTTCCTGTTATGATAATCATGATTTTTTTCAGTTTTTAAAGCTTAAAGACTCAACTTTGAGAATATAGAATGGTTTTCTTTATAAAAATTGTGTTAATTATGGTTAAATTTAATTTGAGTCAAAAAGAATTTTTCCATGTTAATTAAGTGGGAAACTAAAATAAAAATAGCTACCCCAAGTTAAGCTACAGGGTTCACGTTTGGGAGGATTTTTCTTATATCAAATAGAAATTTTTGACTGGGTAAGAGTTGAAAAAAATTTTTTTTTAAGCACCCTAATGTACAATTTTAAAGAACAAACACGTATTAAATGGACCCTACCTACCGTATGCCTCAAAAATCTGCTGTCGTACTAGAGCCACTGTAGCCATAGGATAACATATTTATCCCGGCAATAATGAACATGACCATTTCAACCAGTTGAAACGAGTATATTGTTACAGAAAATGAAAATACCTTGGCGCGCAATATTTACATCTCTCCCATTTTGGGCAATTATTGTTGCCCACACTTGCTCCAACTGGGGCTGGTATATGGTTTTGATAGAGCTGCCAACTTACATGAAAGATGTTCTCAATTTCAATATCCAAGAAAATGCTTCTCTGAGCTCCGTGCCTTATCTTTGCATGTTTATTTTCAGGTAAGCACTTTGATAATATATTTATAACTTTTCAACAAAACCGAATGATTCCAACACACGGTAGTGCGTCATAAAAAAGCTTCTTGAGTAATTGAGTATATTTCATGGCCGAAGCCATGTTCAGATTTGCTACACCTATTTGTCTGATGAATACCAAGCTTTCAATGGAATTTTTGTTCATATAAAGAATAATACATTCAATATTATTATTTTTAGATATTCATTTGAATAGCAGGTATGTACTGCGCAGGCAACGGTAGGAACTCAAAAGAAACAAAATTGATTTTTTATCTGAACTCTTGTGAAAAGGTGATGCCTTCATGTCACAGCTGTGGCCAGCCAAGATGATTTAATATATGTTCACTCGTTTCTCGAAGAGGGCCAAATTGTGAGTTATCGGAAAGATGTTCGATCAAGCGACTTCAATATTACACAAGCCCTGTAAACGAAAGAATTTTCAAAGAGAAATATACGTAGCGTTGCTAGATTTTTTTGCGAGCTCGGTTTTCCTGTGGAACTGGATTCTTTCCGGAACCAAGCCTGTCAGTTCTTCAGACTACTTACCATGGTATCTGTACCTATATATCTGTAAAAAAGAGAAAGAAATCTAACCTGCCGCCTGTGAGCAAGAGGCTGAAGATCAAGATTGATTTCCGGGTTTTCGATGAGACGTACTGCTCTCTTCTGGACATTATCCAATAGATGTAATGAATGTTTAAGTACGGAGCCCAACACATGGGAACAGTATTCCAAACTAAATCGCACCTTTGTATGAAAGTAACAGCTGTGGTGGGCTGAAATACTGCCTAGCCCTGAAAAGAAAACTGAGTTAATCAGAAGCAGATTTGGCAATAGTTGCCACATGGTCATGTCAGAAAACTCGGTATTGTTTGTGATGCGAAGTAGATTCATGTTCGTTTCTGAGGAAATTCAAAGTGCTTGCATGGTTAAACGAGGTTCCCCAGCAGTGACTTCTTAGGAGAACGTTGTTGATTGGTTCTTGTTTGCGTTGAAAGTGACCAATTTCAACCGGCTCCTTTCTGATACCTTCTACAGGTATTCGCGTCTTGTAATAAATTTGAAACTCAATAAAAACATCCAAAATATGAATGGATCTATGGAGGTGAGATGAAAACTGTTTTTATTTTGTTTTTTCTACCTTCTACGTTTGGCAAGTCCTTTGAATTATAGTCGATTTGGTAAAGCCGTTGCGTAATAAATCTCGAGGTTTCAGAATGGTCATAGATGTGTGATTCGGATGAGGGTAAAAGGGTATTAATAAGTATATTCTCCGAATTTAACCCTAAGAAAAGTAATTATTACAATATATATATATATATATATATATATATATATATATATATATATATATATATATATATATATATATATATATATATATATATATATATATATACGAGCGAAATAATCCCGCTGGATAGTTGCACTATTGTGGCTCTTGGGGGCTGCGTGCATGGCAGGCAGATTTGGGAACTAGCTCTTGTCAGGAAGGATTATTCATTGATCTACGGATTTTGAATAATTCTTCTTGTCTCAAGTTTACATATGTAGACTCCTCGCGCGAAGTTTATCGCGGAAGATATTTGTCCCATCATATATATATATATATATATATATATATATATATATATATATATATATATATATATATATATATATATATATACAATTTTGTCATATTTATATTCAGAGCAGTATTCTATTCGATCGTTCACCACTTCACACAAAGGAAACTATTAATGAGTAACATTCAGTGTTACTTGACTAAGGTCCGTACACTGGATTTTTCCGGGGAGAAAGCCTTTGACATTACTCGTTGGTACATTGATATCATTGTCTGATGATGTTATAGTATGTATATATTCTGGTAGATTGATATATTCTCATAACATTTAACGTTATCCTAATATATAATTACTCCAGGTTAT
This sequence comes from Cryptolaemus montrouzieri, assembly GCA_013387265.2. Taxonomy (NCBI): domain Eukaryota; kingdom Metazoa; phylum Arthropoda; class Insecta; order Coleoptera; family Coccinellidae; genus Cryptolaemus; species Cryptolaemus montrouzieri. The sequence continues at coordinate 43,797,229 of JABFTP020000062.1, forward strand.
GTTTTGATTATAATCATTGCCTGGCAATGGTATTAATTACCGGGTGGTGGATTTATATTTTTCATGAAATCAGTTTGATTGCATGAACAGATATATGGGCAACTCGTCGGGGTAAAACCCTATATATATATATATATATATATATATATATATATATATATATATATATATATATATATATATATATATATATATATATATATATATATATCATATATGATGGGACAAAGATTCTGAAAGAGCTTACCTCCTATATTTCAGTATTTCAACGGGAGATTAAACCAAGCAGTGGGCTCCCCATGTGTGGTGTGTTAGTTGTGGCGTATCATTAGTGCAGTGGATTAATGGGAAGAGAAGAAGCATGCCTTTTGCAGTCCTTATGATACGGCGAGAACCCACTTATCATCTAGACGATTGCTTTTTATGCCTGACAAAGAATGAAGAGTATTCCAAAAAGGCAAAACGCAAAATGGATTAGCCAAATTTGCGGTCTGCCATGCGACCTGTTCCTCAATGCAGATCATTCAGTGTCGATCGTATCTTTGAAGCCGCAAAATGTTGATTTGGAAGATTCTGGAGACAATGCATCATCAGTCAGCTCCCAAGAATAGTGCACTGACCACACTTTTAATCCAGGTTCCGGCGAGCCACATTTAATTGTTCAAAGCGAGTTTAATGATTTTGTACGTGATTTGGAATTATCGGAGCAACAGTCTCTTATTGGTTGAAGTTTTAAGGAATGAAAATTAACTAATGAAACGAAAATTACAGTTTTCAAAAAAGACATGCTCTGTGTTCTGCATTCTACACTATGGAAACATTGTTGTGTTCGTTTTCTGATATTGATGGTTTAATGCAGCAACTTGATATTCAGTATTTCCCTTTGAATAGCGTTTATTTATTGATTCGTCTAAATACAGTTTAAAAGCTGTGTTATTGCATCATGGAAATTCAAAACCCTCCATACCACTTGACATTCAGTGACGATGAAAGAATGTTATGAAAATATGCGCAGTGTTTTCAAGGAGGATTTACAAAATATTTCTTTTTTCTTTGTCTATGGTACAGTCGTGCGGTGTATCAACATTATACAACAAAAATGTGGCCAGAAAGAAATGAGTCTGAACCAGGATCTGAAAATGTTAAGTTTCGTTTTCTAAACGTCTTCGTGTAGACCTCAAAAATGTTCTGCCTCCTTTTCACATCAAACTTGGGCTCATGAAGAACTTTGTGAAGGCTACGAATAAAGATGGCGATGGACTCAAATGCCAAATTAAACAAAGGTATTTTCTTTAGACCACAAAGCAGAAAATTACTGGACGACGTAAATTTTACAGAAAAGCTTACAAGCCAGGAACAAAAACTGGCACTCTATCTATATTCTGTAATTGTCCGTTATTGAGGATGACCAGATCAGTGCGCGCGTTCAAGAAAAATCGTCTCGACATCATTATTTAATCATCACCTAAAGTATAGGTAGATAAAAAATTGCACTAGGCATATCTATCATTTCGACGTCTGTGCACTAGAAAACGTCGATCTCAATGAAAAGTACAAAAATATAAGATCTCGAATCATTTTCTCTCCAAGTCAATTTCTAACTAATTGGCATGTTCCTTGCAAAATTCAGTTGCGCTGCGACACGAGGCCTCAAAGCAAATTCTCTGAGGCGTTGTCGTCTTGCTCAAGTGCTTATTTGCACTTCACTATCCTGTCGAAACTACATTTGAAACTAACTAACAGTAGCGATCCGTTGTCTCAACGAAGAAATTCACATATAACGATCCTAGATCACCACGTAGCTCGAAGTTGTCCATGTCGAGGTCTCTTTTCATGAATACCAGTCTCTTGATTGATGCAATTTATTCTCGAATTGAGTTCACTATTTTTGTAGCGACTTTCACGACGTGTGTGGCCAGAAAGAAATGAGTCAGAACCAGGATCTGAAAATGTTAAGTTTAGTTCTCTAAACTTCTTCTTGTAGACCCCAAAAATGTCCTGCTTCCTCTTAACATCTAACTTGGGCTGATAGAATACCAGCGGAAAAAACAGACCATGCCTGTTCCTCAATCTGGCATCTAAACTCGCATCATGCCTCCTACGATTGTCCGTAAAGTATCAGCACAGGAATGTAACAGGGGAACCATACTATCTTGCGTATGATTCAGTAAACGAGTGAAAAGACCTGTGGAAAAAAGTCGTTTCCCTGTCACTATGGCATTAGCAATAGCTTGTCTGTTTATGTTGTGTTCGTGTCATGTGTACAGAAAGAGTACCAAAAGTTTTTCTGCTTAGAAGCTTCATTCTCTCAATGTCATCTTGCACTCCATGATTTCCAGGACTTCTTCACGAAGACAAGGGTAAAAAGGAAGGTGGATTGGGACTGGAAAAATCTGTAACAATGAAAAAAGAAAACCAGCAGAAAAATATTTCATCAAAACATACCTAATTCTTATATGTCTAAACTCACTTGAATCTAAGAACTTAACTAATGCTCCTCTGTTTTTCAACAGGGAACATCTCATACACCTTTTAGGAATGGAGGAAGTTTCAGGGATGTCAGACATATATAAATTGAAGAGAAGAGGTGCAAGAACAAATCCCTGAGGTAGGCCATCATTGAGAGTGTAGAATCTACTGCTCTTCTCACCGATGAAAACTCGAAGTCTTCCATCAGATAACATATTTTCAATCAACTTTCGATTTTTCCACATTGAACTACTTCAAAGAATTTATAGACTAAACCATCCTTCCAAACTGTGTCATATGCCGAAGAGAGATCTACAAATACAGCGTCTCTTTCAAGTTTACCCTGAAATCCTGTCTCAATGAAAGTGAATAAACCTAAAACCTGATCAGAACAATTCCAGTGTTTTCGAAAACCTCCCTGAGAAGTGGACAGAGCTGTGTCAATGATTGGTTCTAACCTCTGATAAAGAAGTCTTTCTAAAATTTTGAAAGAAACAGAAAGTAAACTGATAGGTCGATAACTACTAGGATGTTGTAGATTTTTTCCAGGTTTGACAATGGCAATAACTTTAGACTTTCTAAATTCAGCGGGAATACTACCTGAGCTGAGTATGTCATTGTAAAAGGATAGTAACCACTTTTTAGCGTTATTGCCTAGATGTTTAAAAAATTCATGGAAAATGGCATCAAATCTTGGACCTTTACGAACTTTAGTAGATTTTATTGCAGATTTGAGCTCTTCTTCCTCAAAAGGATTCAATAAATCCTCAACCGTGATAGCATCCCTCCTCCTTTTATGTAAGATTCGCTTCCTTCTATTCCTGTCATATCTACTAATCTTCACACTTTTAGAGACATAAACAAGCCTAGATGCTACAGAATTCGGATTCATATTAGACGGAGTTTTTGAAACGTGATCAGCATTGCCTAATTTCCTCAACAAATCCCAGGAACTTCTACTAGAATGACGAAAATTCATACCATTCATCAACTCATTCCATTTATTCTTTCTGCCATCATTCAAAGAACTAAGGAGTGCATCGGCTTTCTCTCTGGAAAGATTTTGCTGATAATCCTTATAAAACATTTGATTCCTCTGACCACCCAGGTATATAATCCTTTCGAAAGCCTCTGAGAATATGTTTTTTAGCAGCATTTTTGACAACTCCTATAACCGAAAATAATTTCTATCTAAGGGGGGAAAACATCTCAAACCACTATCTACCTGTTTAGTGAAATCATTCCAACAAGCTTTTTTGAAATTCCATATTCGTTTTTCTAATGAATCTGCAAATGTAAATTGAAAACCTAACGAAATAATAACTGGCCTGTATAGACTGTGAGGAAAAGCTGAAAGTACTTTACGACGAACAGGAAGAGGAAACAATTCAGAGTCGTTAAAAACCAGACAAAGATCAGGATTATAGTCGCGATTCCATCTGGCAGAATGAAAATTGCTCTTTGCCTTCGCATCGAATACAAGTTGAAAATCATTTCTTTTCCATCCATTCAACTAATGAAATACCACTCCTGTCGTTTTCTGTATAACCCCATTGATTGTGATGGCAATTGAAGTCACCACAATAGATAGCAGGATGGGGAAAATAATACCGAAATTGATGGGCCAGATTTCGCCAGAAGGTTCATAAATATTAACGACAAACACATCAAAAAAATTTGAACGGAATATTGAAAACACCACTCAACATACCCTTCTGTACAAGTTCGATATGATTGAATGATGAAGATTTTACATAGCAAGCAAGGCTATAAATAGAACTTTGTGAACGCTATGAAGAAAGATGGCGATAGATTCAAATGCTTAAATGAATTTTTTTCCTATTTAAGTGATGCCAAATTGAAGGAAGGCATTTTCGTTAGACCACAAATCAGAAAACCACTGGACGACGTAAATTCTACCGAAAAGCTTACAAGCCAGGAACAAAAACTGGCACTCAATTGCAGTTGTGTCACCTCGTCTGTGTCGAGGTCTCCTTTCATGAATACCAGTCTCTATGTTGATGCAGTTTATTTTCGAATATAGTTCACTATTTCACGACGTGTTCAAATGGAAGACCTTCCTTGTGTATAAAGAAGTGATAGAAAATGAGCTGTGGTGAGGGCAATGACCTCATTTATGTCTATTGCCAGGGCTCCATCAATAGTATTTGCAGAAAGTTTCTGAGAAAAGATATTCACTGATTGTGCGTAATTTTTGAACGTGTTGAAAATATCTTCGCCTCTCGTTCGTCATGTCAAATGGAAGATTTTCAGTAAATTTCTTTTGCTTAAAAATCACTGAATATCATACCTACCATAATAGCTAACTAAACAGTATCAGAAATATCTCTCAACCCCTCAAATTGCAACGATAACCAATCACATTTTTGTAAACCACTTTTTAGTTTCATTTAAATGTCCTTAGATATTACGTTCATTTGTCCTGTCCCAGTGTAATCTAACAACTGCAAGTCTTTGATGGACGATGAAATTTCTCTGTTTATTAGTGAATTCTCAAAATGAACTGTCTGCACCAGTTTACAATGCTTCTTTCAGCAATACTCCATCCTGAGAAGGTATTTTCTTTTTCGCGAGTAGATGGGTTATTTTGAGATAAGCGATGGAGGCATTTTCAGTTTTTTTCATTCGGACGAAAGAAAACAGATAGTTGGGTAGTAAAGTATGCTTTCATTTGTTTCAATTTTTCATATTTCAATTCAAACCCGAGAGGAAAACATTGAAGTTTAGATGAACCATGTTGAAACGAAGTTGAATATTATGCTTTTTCGCAACTGCAACGCCACTTCCATATAACAAACAAAGGCTCTTATCTGTGAAATTTACAAAACAATATAAGACTTCCCAATCTTGTTAGAAATTGTATGATCATGGTTTTTCATTACTTGGCCCCTCTCATAGTTAAGAAAAATATGAATTGATTTTGTATATAGAGTGACAACACATGCTACGCTACGTTTATTTCACAACTCACTTATACTAGAAAATTAAAACAGTCATCATACGCAAACGTTACTGTAAGAAATGACAGCTAAGCATGCGCAGTACGATATTTTCTGCGTTCCTACGTTACATCCGACGTAAACATATGCTTTGCTGCGTACGTTGAAAACGCAAACATATCGGCTTATTCAACGACGCGTTGACATTTCTAGCTGAGATTTCTAGTTTATGGTTTATCGAAACAAAATGGTCAACCTTTCGATAGTGACTTTGTAGTATAATTATGAGTAATAAAAAGGTTCACTTCACGAAAGATTATGATTTACATCTGGCCAGTGAGGTTCTGGGGGAAAACCCCTACGAAGATTCCAAGAAATGGGACACCATAAGGGTTAATGTATTACAAATTACAGGCAAGAGTATTTGTGTTAGAACACTGAGAGCTAATGATGAAAAAATGAAAGTTTTGGAATAATTTGAGCAGAACACTGATTTAAGGTTAGGAAGAAGAAAATGTCACTTCGTAACGGCTAATGGATGTAGTTATGCTTTAATTAAAAATACAGCCATTCCTTGTGTCACTACGAAACCAGATTCTTACGTTTACCTTAGAGCTTTACGTCTACGTTGATGACATTTGCTTTAATTCTCTATTGGCTGAGCTGATGACGACGCACGGACGAAACGGAAGACTTGGTTGGTGGGGCGATAACTAGTGTTCTACGAGTAGGCTTATCGTCCACTGAGAGCGAAAAGTTGCCAAATTAGTTTGTTCAAATTCGTCCGAAAACTCACGAACGGTAAAAACATGTGACTTGCCTGTATCGTTCGTCAGTTTTCGTCCGAACAGACGCGAAGTGCGGAGTCATCCCATTCTGCTGGAATTTTTCGGATTGTGAGAAGTTAACTTTGCTTGTGGAAGAAAGGAAATATCTGTGGAACGAACGGGAAAGTAACTATAACATGCGAAATGTACAAAAACAATCGTGGAAGAAGGTTTTGATTGAAATGAAATTACCAGGTAGGTACACTTATTAATAATTTATATGACAACATATTTTCGTTAATGAACTCATTTCTTATTTTTATTATTTAATGACTGCCATATATTAGCTTTCGTAATAACTTGAACAAAGAAAGGTATATAAAATCAAAGGGAAGTGGAAAATAATTGGCAGATACTTCCCGAATCTCATATGTTGTTTATAAACAAAGTTTTTATGACTTCACATGCTCCCAATGTACTTTTGTTTTACTTGAAGTAGTACATTACATTACATTGGTCTTTTGTTCGTAACCCTTCTTATTCATTTCCCTGTAGGTCTAAATCCCTTACAAAATCAAGAATCTCCCTGGTAGCTTTCGATTTTACTTCGTGCGGCTCTAGTTTGTCGCTACCAAAGTGTATATGTCTTCGACGGAGAGTTGCGATGGAACTGCGGAGAATATGTTCGGCAGTTCCATCGCCTTCTTCAAACATTCTGCATGTTGTTGTTTCCGATTTGCCCATTTTATTGAGATGGTATCTCAGTAGGCAGTGTCCAGTAAGGAGGCCTGTTATGATTCTTTGGCGAATAGTCGATGAACTTTTTCGCTTGCCTTTGGCCTGGAGTTTTCCTCCAGTATTCTTTTTTGCTATATTCTTCCCATCGTTTCAGTTCCTGTCGTCTGTGCGGCCTACTTAGACCGCAGAACGGTTCAGGTCCGATGGGTGGGATTCCAGCAGCTGATTTGACAAGTTCGTCAGTGGCTTCATTTCCTTGTATGCCTTAATGGCCAGGCACCCACCACATGAAAAGTCTGTTCCCCTCAGCAAGTTGCTTCAAGGATTGACGGCATTCCCAGACAAAGATGCTCCGATAACTGTAAGAGTTTAGAGCATTTATCACTGCCTGACTGTCCGTTAAAATGTAAATCTTTGCACCTTTGAGTTTTCTTCGTAGTCCCTCCTGGCAGCAAAGGTTTACAGCAAGTGTTTCTGCTTGCATGATTGTGGGAGTAGAGCCCAGAGGCATTGATGAAGAGTACTAGGGTCCATATATGCCTGCTCCTGTTCCATCAATCGTTTTTGATCCGTCCGTGTACCAAATGGAGGATTTTTGGTCTAATTGATTTATTTTTCCCTTTACAAAATCAAATTTGAGTGGCATTATATCCGATGGTTGTGATAAGATTTCTGGCGCTATGTTACCCAGAATCCCTAGGTGTCCCTTCAGATCACCAGGTAATAGTTTTTTGTGTCTTGGAGCCGTAATGCCGCCATCAACGGCTCCTTTTTCAATTTTTCATGAAGAGGAGGGAGATTTAGGATTACCTCCAGGGCAATATTCGGGGTGCTTCTCATAGCACCTGTTATGCCCAAGCACGCTAGCTGCTGCAGTTTTTGCAGCTTGTTTTGCGTAGTTATTTCTGATGTTTTCGTCCACCACACTAACAATGCATATGTGATAATGGGTCTTATAACCGCTGTGTATAACCAGTAGGTTATTTTTGGCTGTAGCCCCCAGGTCTTTCCGAAGAGCCTAAGGCATGCCCATAGGAACGATGTAGCCTTGGGAAGAGTTTTGTTAATGTGTAAATTCCAGTTGAGTCTCTGATCTAGGGTTAACCCTAGATACTTAGCGTGTTCCGAAAGTTTCAAAGTATGTCCATTAAGAAAAGAGGGCTTTAAGTTCAACTTTCTACGTCTTGTGAATGGAATTAGAATGATTTTATCTGGATGGATGCTGAGCCCCTCTTCAGCACACCATTCATTTACGATGTTAAGGGCTTTTTGCATCAGGTTCAGTTTTTCTAAGAGGCCATCAACAACTACTGACCATAGTAGCGGCGATAGGACACCTCCTTGAGGGCATCCTTTCACTGCTGACACCGATATTTCGGTGTGTTATTGTTTGACTAGATCGTGTAGGGCATCAATTGTAGACTTGCCCGGTTGGTAGGCAAATTGTTTCATAAAACTTCTCATATGGTTATCGAGAATTTTGTCCATTGATTTTAGGAGAAAGGAGGTTAAACTTATCGGGCGATATGATTTAGGCTCATCTGGAGACCTCCTGCCCATTTTCGGTATAACAAATACTTTGACTTTCCTCCGTGACTGGGGTATGTAGCCTAGTGAGTAGCTGGCTTTGTATATAGTTCTCAGACACGGGGCTGTACATGTGTTGCCTCTTTTCAACATGTCCGGATAGATTCCGTCCGCCCTTGGTGATTTGTAGGGGTTGAAGCTTTTGGTGGCCCACTTTATCCCATCTAGGTTGAAGATTCGGCCCGCTAGATTTCTGATTTCCCTACTGGAGTAGTAAATATATTATTAGTTATCGAAAAATTGTCACTTGCTTGATGCTATAATGGCCCTTTTCCTTCCCTATCTATACTTATATTATGCCATAAGCATCACAATGAATCTACTCGGTCTGGAGTTACCTCTATTGCTTTTAGAAGTATTCGCCATTCATTCTGAGAATACCAACCACACATTCCACAGTTTGCCTGGCAAGTGATAAACATTTGTTGAAAATATGGTCATCTAGCCTTGCTGTTCTGCTAGGATGAGTGCGCATTAAATATGGTTTCTAAGGATAACCATCATCACCAAGCATCATGTAAGGTGCACGTAAATTGTTGTCGGGTAATTGTTTCTCAATGTGCATTCTAAGAGCTATAGTTGTAGAGATCAAATATCCCAATATCACTGTTTCCCTAGGCTCCAACATAAATACAAATCAATTTATAATTAGGTCCAACTATTGCTTGCAGAACTATAAAAAAAAATTTCACAGTTATAATACTGATAACGCTGTGGCTATTTAATATGAGCGTGCCCTCTCTTTATAGTTCATTACCTTGTTCATAAGTGGGTAATGCCATGTGCTCGTTGCTCAATGTTACCCATGCACAAGTTTCTTGAACAATTCGCCCAACAGTGACATCCGACATTCGGAAAGAATAGCCCACAGTTTGGCTAGATGTCTGTAAAAAAGAAACATTGTAAATCAAAACAAGGAAAAAAACTGAATAATCAGTGTAAAATGAGCCAACTATAATATTGATATTGATATGTCACTATTTCTTCAGTTACCATTTTACTCAATTTAATATTTTGTTTCAGAGGGGCCTTCGAGACAGAATTAATGAAGCAGATGAAAGTCGAAACTGGCAGTGGAGGAAATGCGATGAATTATCTTCATGACCGTTCTTCAATCAACTCACATTTTTGACTGACACGAGCAAGAGAAGAAAAATGAAACTTGAGTTGGACCCAGCAGAGGATATGAGTGTTATCACCGATGAAGAGACGACAATTATGATTCGGAGGAGATCTTGTCCGTGCAGATCTATCTTCTCAATTTCTCGGATATGTGGGAGAGAAGATAGAAAGCAAGAAGCTACTGCCACCTCTAGCGCAAAGAAACTTTTCAAAAGGTTATCCAAAAAGAAAAAGTGTTCAGAAAACCAAATGTGAAACATTGATGAAAAACTACTCGAAACTGAAAACAAGAAACTCACATACTTGAAAGAGAAAACCACTCGTACTTAGGATGAGGATTATGAGTTCCTCATGAGATTATTGCCTAATCTTTGTGATATTATACTTCTGATAATTCCTCCAGGCGTCAGTACAACTCATCGTGCTATTTTCACGATTTTGATCGTATAGAAACCTACCTTGTACATCAATAAAAATTACTTACATTTTTTATAATACGTTTGTATCGTTATTATGTACAGTAGTTTTATTTGGAAATAACAACATACAGTTTGCATGATGAAATACAGTGATGTTTGCTTTTTTTCCACTTACCTTTATGAAGCCTTCTTGCGGAGGTATCGTCATACGAGTTACTGATTTTTTCGAGTCGTTGAATAGATGTTGTCAAGAAAGTATTGGAAAGTCCCCTCTTTCATTGAAAAATAGAAGTAGCGGTGATTATCATCTATGTGAAGATCATGTCACAAATGAGAAAATTCGCCTAACTCATCTCTCCTTACGAAAATGTAACTGATCCACAATTCCCGTCTTCCTCTTTTATATCGCTTTCTTCGTTAAATAAAAGGTGATAATTCCAACGTTGATAATTCTTCGATTTCGGACAGATATTTTTTTTGAAAAATCTGGATAAGGTACATCTCAATCGAGATTCATTCACAAAAAACCCGTTCTTGCGTACCGGTGATATTTTTCTGCAATTCCGCCAATTAATCTCGAGCCACATTACCAAATTTTTTGTTTTCGAGTGTTAGTTCAAGATAGGGTCGTGATAGACTGATGTGTCATTTTTTATCGTGGCACTGTTACTCTCTTATAGCAACATGGTTTCATGAGGGGTGGCTCCGCTGTGTCAAATCTGGTACTTTATGTCAAGGATATTATCGAATGCTTTGAGCCAGGCTCCCAGGTGGATGTTGTGTATACAGATTTTTCAAAAGCATTCGATAGGGTGAACCATAATTTACTGTTGGCAAAACTGGAGTCACTGGTTATATCTAACCCACTTCTGTGGGTTTCTGTATGGTTTTGGGGCTTCTTTAGTGACCGAACTCAATTAGTCAGGTACAAATCGTTTCTTTCCAGAGAGATACTTGTCACTTCGGGAGTTCCACAAGGTTCACACTTGGGCCCAATTCTTTTCTACATGTTCACCAATGATGTGAAGGAAATTATGAAGTGTAAATTTTTGTTGTTTGCACTTGATATGAAGTTGTTCCAGAAAATTCAAGATATTAAGGATGTACATTTTCTGCAGTAGCAGATTGATGCATTGAGAATATGGTCAACTTCAAATTCGTTGAAACTGAATTTCGATAAATGTTGTGTGATTACATTTCATGAAACCAAGAGCCCAATCGAACACAGCTATGTAATGGGCGATGAACTGTTGGGCAGGGTTAATGATATAAAGAACCTCGGAGGAATAATGGACAGTCATTTAAATTTCAAGGAACATATTCGCAAGACAACAGCTAGAGCATACCGGTTGCGGGGTTTCAATATTTGGAATTCAAGGGACTTTGGTCTAAGTAGAGTCAAAATTCTTTACTGTGCGTAGTGGAGATCAATTCTAGAGTATGGAATCTGCTCTCCTCATTATAAATGCTACGTTTGACAAAGGCGTAAAACTATATTTGATTCAAGTTTCTTCTTCAAACTAATTAAATCAATTAATTTCAATCTTCCTCAAAGACTGACGAGATACACACCACTGCTCAGGGCTAAAATTTGTATAACTAACTACAGTCAACATTTTCTTATTAATCTCTGCGTATCTCTATTGGGATAACTAGGGAGAAGTTAAAACTTGTTTGGTGTATCATTGGCCAGATTTAGGTGGGCATGCTTGTATGTACACCATACTTATTATAGACTAATTTTTCTTAATAATTTTTCCTTAATTTTATTGGGGGTCTCCCCTTTACTGTATCGCATAATTTAGAGCATGTAGCGTCATTATATGATGAATGAATAAATAAATGAAATCTTGTACACTGGATGTTGTAAAAGGCTAAATGAAAAAATTGTGAAATGAACAAAATTAGTGGTATTTTCTTGTTAGCTGTACCACTGAAAACTGGTCGATAAGTAGCTGTTTTTTTTTTGAAAAAAAAATACTACATTCATCTGGCTTTTAAGCGGTTCATCAACATTTGAGCTCACTTTTTTTCCAGCAATATCATGGGTAAGAGTAGAGTTCTAGTTCTCCGAAATAATAAATTAGAAAAAGAATCTTGAAAGAATAAATCACAGAAGGCTTGTATTATTTGATTTCAAAACAAATGAAAATGTTTAGAGTTTGACAAGAACTGTCTTTCAATGAATTGATGAATTTTTTACGGTTCCATTTTCTTTTTCGAAAAGGAGAAAACATATCTAGTTTCTCAAACATTGAATATCGAGATGTTATTTGTTTATGGCTTCTCCAATGGAAATTCCCGGGCAGCGGTGCGGGAGTATGCATTAAGCTTTCCAAACAGACAGCAACCTTGCAGAAAGACATTTGTTGAAGTGTTCAGGCGCTCCGGTGAAACTGGTTCATTTAGTGGTTCGAGAATTAAAGAAGGTGGTGGAAATGCTCGAGAAGGGAGACAAGCACCTGCAATATTGCAGGCTGTTTTGCGAGGACCCTACAACAAGTACTCGAAGAATTGGTGCTACACTGAAACTTCATCATTCCACGGTTCATAGAGTTCTCAAGCGAAAACATTTTCATCCTTACCATTTGCGTAAGGTTCAAGACCTATGGCCAGTGGATAGTGAGGTGAGGTTGCAATTTTGAAGGTGGTACATGAATGAATTGCAGGAGTGGGGATCAGATAAAATTCTATGGACGGATGAGGCAACTTTTACCAAATTTGGTATGATAAATTTGAGGAATTCACAAATATGGGTACAGAAAATCCTCATGACACTATTGTCATATGTGTCACACTCTCAGCACGAAATTAGAGTAAATGTATGGTTGGGGTTAAGGAGTGGTCAGCTTGTCGGGCCAGTTATACTTCTCGATCATCCCAAATAGAACGAATTTTTAAATCTATCAAAAAATAAAATAATAGACGTTCTGGAACAAATACCTATAGCTACTTGGCAGCACCTTTGGTTTCAAATGGACGGCTGCCCGGCTCATAACTCTAGAATGGTCCAGAACTGGATAACTGAGAGATTTGGAGATGAATGGATAGGTCGATTCGGGTCGGTGGATGGCCACCTAGAAGCCCTAATCTCACGCCGCTTGATTTTAATGTGTGTGGCTCATTGAAGACCAACGTTTATAGAATTGCCATCAATACTCGGGAAGAATTAATTGAAAGAATTCGAATATGTTGCAACGAAATGAGTCAAAAATACATTGAACTTCAAAGAATAGCAGATAGTTTAAGAAAAAGATGTGCTTTGTGCATTAAAGAAAGAAGAAGACGTTTTGAACACATAATATAGTTTTTGATTCTATTTCGTATGAAATATCATTCATTATTTTTTCTAAGTTTAGTTCTTGTTCATGTTTCATTAGGTAATATAAGATATTGGCGTTTTCGAATTTTATGTTCTTATTACTCTCACCCATGATTTTGCTGGAAAAAAATTGTTAGCTCAAAAGTTGAATGTAGTAGTTTTTACCAAAAAAAAAGAAAAGAAAACAGCTACTTATGGACCAGTTTTCAGTGGTACAGCTAATAAAAATATACCACTCATTTTTTTCATTACGGAATTTTTTCATTTGGCCTGTCACAACACCCGGTATACAAAACTTTCTTAGGATTAGTACTTACCTTTCTTATAGCAAATTTCATGCTCTTTCCGATGGTGTGGTTAAATGTGATGTATCTGTAAGAATAACAGAGATATTCCTATTTTTATAGAGAGAAGCAAAAATATTATAGGACTTTTTTTCAAATAACTTGTACTATTACCTCCTGAAGTTTGGCTCCATTTATAGTATATATATATATATATATATATATATATATATATATATATATATATATATATATATATATATATATATATATATATATATATATATATATATATAGGACTTTTTTTCAAATAACTTGTACTATTACCTCCTGAAGTTTGGCTCCATTTATATATATATATATATATATATATATATATATATATATATATATATATATATATATATATATATATATATATATATATATATATATATATATATATATATATATATATATATATATATATTAAAAAAGATGATATACAGAAATTCGAATAATTGTATTTACAATAAATGCATATATCTATAATTTTGGTGTGTGGCAGAAAAATAAATACAAGTGTGAGCGCAGGAAAATGTAACAGGGGAACTATACTATCTTAAGTATGATTCAATAAACAATTAGTATAGTAGACACCCTGTATATTCCTCCAATCATAAATTTGCGTAAAATTTGGGTTTTTAGCAAAGACTCGATGAAAAAATGATTCTGTAGCCAGATCTCATACCAGTATAAGAATCTTGGTAGATTAAATTTTTTCCCAGTTTGTCATCGTTTCCTGAATCAGTGTTGTATTGCTATCACCGTACCATCATATTCTCCAGATAGTAGGAAATGAATGAATTGATTATTGTCATCTTAGTCAACAGCTCATTCAATTTATTTCATTTTCACAATTTTTTTTTCAGCCTTATTCTGGGAAAAACCATAGACGTTCTTCGAGTAAAAGGAAAAATATCTACAACTTTCGGCCGAAAAGCAGCAACTTTCATTGCAAGTTTCTTTCCATGTGCTTGCTTTGCTGCTTTATGCTTCATCGTTAAGCCCACTCCAGCGGTAGTTCTTATGACTCTTTCTATCATGTGTATTGGAGGGATGTACTGTGGTTTTCTTTCGAATCATATTGATATATCGCCAAATTTTGCTGGGACCCTCATGGCTATAACAAATACGATTGCAACGATTCCAGGTATCGTCGTTCCAATATTCGTCGGATGGTTAACCGAAAAAGATGTAAGAACATTTGAATTTTTTATTTGAAATATATTTATACAAATAAGCTGACCTATTTAAAAATACATCATTTTTTTCCAAGAAAAAAGACTTGAAACTGTCGTAAAATGTAAACAGAATTATGTTATTTGTACTCTTCTCGCTTTTGTGTTAGTGAAATCTTTGATACTCTGATAGCTATCGATATGATTTAATATAATGAATTCACTGGTCTTTGAAAATTATTAACTGAATTAAATGAATAACTGCCTATTTGAAGAAAAAATCTGCGTTGCTCAGAAGTCCTTACCCCTGTACTCCCTCTGCCCTAGGTACTCAAGTTTCTGTAAATAGTCATTTAAGAACGCGTTCCTTCGTCCTGACGTGGAAATAATAGATGGTGTCTGCGATCTTGAATACGGGAGGGTGTTTACTAACTATCGGTGATAACATCGAATCTCTTCTACGCTGGATTCTCTTTCTAAGTGGATGAATCCTTTCGCCTCGATTTTCACGCTTCTGGGTGATTTAAAGCTTCTTCGAAATACGTAATATTTCACTACATTGAGAATTTAAAATGAAATTAATGGTGAATAACCGTCTTTTCACTGTAATTTTGCATTAAGATGAATTATATAAAATGTTATGCAGGTAGATCTACACAATAGAGTATTCAAAATGGATAATTAAATTGAATTAGATAAAATCAAGAAATATATGGATAATTTTAGCGAATAATTGAAAGAAAAGTAGACCTCGGTTCTGAGTCGTTTCAACTCATATTTCTCTGTTGCACTTATTTGTGAGTCATTTGTTCTTGATTGTATAGAATTCAGTCTTCCACTCTTCGTTCAATGAAAAAAAAATTATAGTTGAGTTATCAACTGAAAGTTTCTCCTGCAACTAACTGCAGCTGGTTCCTTCCAAATCAAATCTTTCGCCCATGGAGAATAAGGCTTGGAATACATTAATTTTGATAGTCTTACGTCGTTTTAAAGTTCTGGATATGAATGCTTCCTAATCAAACTCAATATCTAATTTTTCTTGGTATCATTTGTAACCTGCACAAAATCGTCGGTTTTAATTTCTATCAATTTTTTTTTTGGTTCCATTAAGGCATGTAAAGCTAATTGCATATTCATATCGACAGTATAAAATTATACTCCAAAATTTACTTTTGTCAGTACTTCATGCCATTCAGTAATGGAGCAAATAAATGAAAAGGTAGATCTTTCTTCTTCTAGACATTTAGCGTCATATGTTGCCTATTCATCCATGATTATTTGATATCTCATAAGGCATCATAAATTTCTTTCTTTTTCATATCTTAAATCGTTCAAAAGCTACATACAAAAATACAAATTAGTTATATTGTTCACACATTCATATTATAGCTCTAGGGTTTGAGAGTTTGTAATATTGTGGAAAGTATTATAATCATATCTTCAATCTTTCAATAATAATCACTTGCATCGTAGGATTGTATCATAATTTAAGCATTTTAATTGTTTTTTGCTTAAAATTTACTACTTTATTAAAATTATGGCATCACATACCGACTTGTTACTGGTTTATGAGGAAGAATGGTAATGGTAGAAGAGTCTTTCGAATTCATCATGAATGGAGCACCGAGTTTCTGACTCAAGACTGTTTCAAAAGTTAGAAAGTTCTATTTTACAAGAAGAGTTCACAGAAATTATGAGGTACCTCAAGTATTATAATATTTTGATAATCACTCGAGACATTCTTTAAGGCGAGCTAGTATACATTCGTTCGTAACGAAAACCTTTGTCCAAAGAATTTCAACGCTAGATTGCTTAAGCATGTCACTTTGACTGCTTTTGAATTTCAATTAAAAAACTAATTATTTAAATAATGACACCGCTTCTTATAATTTCTTGACTTTTTCTACAACATATAAATGGGTTAAATACTCATTGTTGTTGCCCCCCTCCTTCACTTCCGGCATATATATGTGTGTTAGACCTATATTGCCGAAAAACAGTCATTTTGACTGCTTGGAAAATACCACTTCGGCTCTGGATTGTAATAGCATTATAACATACAAATTCATGATAAATTGTCGATTTCGACATATACTTGATAAGTTGCAATAACTAAAGTTATTGTTATTGTTATTCGAATCTTTATGCCAGGTCTAGCCACGCGCTTTTTTCTCTTTGAGCGCGCTGTAACGTAATTCAGTTGGGAAGGAGGATCACTGGGTGTATGATCTCATACTGTAATCGATACGGCTATTCACGTATCGACTTTGGTCAGCAATGGTCAAGAAAGGAATTGTATGGACGACATCACCATGAGATTAATCAACCAAACATCCACAAAGAAGCCTCCAACGAATGGTTGATGAAAGGATAATTATTCGCGGAAAGAAAAGGATTCCTTATGGCCATTCAAGACCAAGTGATCGCTACAAACAATACAGAACATTTATTAAGAAGAACGAAACATTACAAACAAATAAGTGCAAAAATACCATAGAAGATCGGAGACCATACAGCATATTACTTCCGGCTGCGAACAACTGGCCAATACGAACTATCTTCACAGGCATAATCAAGTGTGCAAGATTATCAATCAGAAACTTGCACACAAGTACGGACTTCTGGATACCTTCCATCCATATTACAAGTAGCAACCAGCGCCCGTATTGGAAAATGACTCTATCAGATTATTCTACGATAGGCCTGTTATCACTGACGGAATGGTGACGAATAATAGGCCGGACATAGTGGTGTATGATAAGAGAGCCAGAACAGCAATGCTGGTGGATGTCGCCATACCGAATAATAACAACGTGCTGAACAAGTTCCAGTAGGAAAAGTCCAAACACACAGATGCTATTTAGATCAAGCAGATGTGGCACCTCGATAAAATAGATATTATTCCTGTCATCGTATCCTCGACTGGGTTAATACCCAAAACTTTGCATGATAGCCTTAAGAAATTTGAATTGGATAAGAATACCTATATAGAAATGATAAAAGCTGTAATTCTTAATACATGTAGGATAGTTAGGAAATTTATGTCAAGTATATTGTAATCGAGGCTATTCCCTTTGATTGCGGAATATGGGAAAGGTAAATTATATCCAGCTAACTGCTGAGATAGTGCATAAGTCCACGATAATAAATAATAATAATAATAATATGAATTCGGGATTGAAAAATGTAAAACGCTGAACATTCGAGTAAGGGTAAGTCCGAAATGGTGATATTATAAAGTGTATGTAAGATGGCGAAAGAAGAAGAAAATATACAAGAACCAGAGAATTTTAGACCAATTACCTGCTTACCTGTTGTATATATAATTGTAACATCAATCCTAGCACATAAAATTGGTACACATCTAAACAAAAAACAATATACTAGCCAAGCAGCAAAACTGCTGCAGAGCAGGAGGCAAAGGAAGCAAAGAGTGGCTCATTATTAACACAGTTGTAACGAATCATGGAAAACGTGGAAAAAGATCTTTATCGGTTGCCTGGATTGACTATCGCAAGGCTTTTGATTCTGTGCCACACTCTTGGCTTCTCCGGATATTAGATATATATAAAATCAACCAGCCAATTGAAGAATGTCTCAAATACCTCATGTCACAATGGGAGACTAGTCCCGTTTTGAAAACGGAGGAGATACAGTATACTACAGCTCCAATTAAGGTGACTAGAGGGATTTTTCAAGGTGACAGCCTAAGTCCCCTCTGGTTTTGCATGGCCATTAATCCATTGAGTAACATGCTGGAAATCAGTTCATGTGAATATATCATGTCACGGGAGCCACACATCACACATAAAAATAAGCCACCTACTGTACTTCGACGACTTAAAGCTGTATGCAGCAAATCAACAGCAGCTCCAGAGTCAGTTGGAGCTTGTTCGGGCTTTCAGTTCTACCATCTGTATGGATGTTGGAGTAGAGAAGTGTACATACATCACTCTCAAAGGAGGAAAACATCAAGAATTCAGCAACATTGTTCTAATGGACTATTAGAAATTCTCAGCGTTGTGCCCTGACGAACAATACAAATATCTAGGAATACCTCAGGCTGCTTTAATGGATCATGCAGTATTGAAACAGCAAATAGAAAACGCAACGCAACAACAGGTATTCAAGCCCTTGACAGAATTTTCAGAACGACCCTTACTAAGTACGGAGCACAGCATCCCAATTCCTCAGTTTGTAGATTATACTTACCAAGGAACAGAGGAGGAAGGGGACTAAGGAATATTGAGAATACATATACAGCTGAAGTGAACAAACTTTTTACGTACTTTAAGAATAATGAAAATCCTCTGCTTAAAACAGTTGTTAGGATCGACACCAATATGACCCCAATTAATTTTAGTCCTGGAAGAACAATGGCAGGCGCAGATAACTATCTTGCAGAACTGGAAAATACCTGGAAACAGAAAGAGCTGCATGGTCGTTCTGCTGCGGCTCTGTATTATGAAACGGTCAACACACAGCTTTTCAACAGCCAACCTGAAGCAGGGTCAATTAATGGTGGAAACTGAGGGATTCTTAGGGGATATTCAGGATCAAGTGATAGCAACAAGGAATTATTAGCGGTATATCATGAAACAGAAGTTACCTAATATCGATGCAGACTCTTCAACGCGATCTCAGAGACAATTCAACATCTTTCTTCGGGATGCTCTTATCTGGCACCAAGAGACTTTAAAAAGAGACATGATGACGTGGCAGGCATCATTCACCTACCTCTCTGTGAAAAATATGAGTTAATTAATGAGATAACACCTTAGTATAAATACTCACCCGAAGAATGCACAGAAAACGATCAGGTCAAAATATATTCGGATAGGATTATACTTACCGACCGCCAAGTCACACACAACCGGCCAGATATTATTGTTTTCGACAAAAGAAAATACCTTGCTCACATTATCGATATTACCATCCCAGTAGATAGCAACATTCATGAAGCCCGAGTGAAAAAAATAACGAAGTATATTGATCTTTTCCATGAAATTAAAGATATACATCGGGTCGAGAAAGTACTGATTCACCCGATAGTGATATCTTGTAACGGACTTATTGAAAATCACGTCAAAGATGAGCTGCTGAAGTTGGGAATCGAAAAGCCTGAGAAATTGCTTACCTTGTCTCAGAAGGTAGTTATATTGTGTACGTGCAGAACAGTTCGGCGGGTGCTTACCGCAGAGTTGGATGTTTGCGAAAGTATCGCTCCAACCTAATCTGATAATCCGATTAACATCATGAAAAAAAACGAAATTTAGCATTGAAAAATGTGAAACTCTGAACATTCAAAGAGGGAATGCCAAAGATGGTGAAACACAACTCCCAAATGGTGATATTATACAGTGTATGAAAGAAGGCGAAACATACAAATATTTGGGATACCAACAAGCCAGATTGCTAGACCAAAAACAGTCGAAAGAGAAGATTCGTTCAGAGTACAGTCAGTGTCTGAAGGCTGTGTGGAAGTCAATGTTGAACTCGGGGAATCCAGTCAAAGCAATTAACACCTACGCCATTCCGGTGTTGCTTAACTCATTTGGAATAATCAGATGGACTAAGACAGAAATGGATGATATTCAAAGGCAAACCCGAACGATGCTGACAAAGTACAATAATCACCATCCAAAATCGTCTGTGATAAGAACAACTTTAAAGCGGAAAGAAGGAGGACGCGGATTGATGGATGTTGTCTACTTACATACCAAACAGATCAGAAATCTCAGAGAATTCTTCTCTGCAAAAGCTCGCACTTCTGACCTCCACAGAGTAGTATCGTTGGCTGATAAGGGATATACACCTCTAAATCTTGCTACCAGTGATGACCTTCTGAATCTACCGTACTGAAAAGCAAGAGCAATGGTTAAGAAAGGAATTGCATGGACGACATCAAACAAATGGTTGATGAAAGGAGAACTATTCGCGGAAACAGAAGGTTTCCTCACGGTCATTCAAGACCTAGTCATCGCTAGAAACAACTACAAAAAATTTATAATAAAGGACCGAACATTACAAACATTACAAAACAAACGGGGTTTTCGGACCAATGCATCAACAAAAATCATTTCGTAAATTTCCAGAAAAACATCGAGGTATTAAAGGAAAAAGAATGGACATCTTGGAGATTATTGAAATTACGTCCGCTCATAGGAAAAACCAGCCAATTTACAACGACCAACTACACTTCAATTGACCTCCTGTTGTGAATTCCGTTATACATAAGTGAAATCACTCATTTTGAACTAACAACATATGTCGAGTATTTGTAATAAATATTTGTGTAACATTTGCCAAGTGATAAACCAATCATTTACGCAAAACTCATAGAAAAATTGGTTCGAACACCAAACACCCTGATCACAAACAACACATCGACGTGTATATGGACACTTCGAAGCAGAAATTCCAAGCAAAAGCAAAGAGGCTCTCAAGATTCATCAAGTGTTCTGAAAGAAAACACCAAAATCAATGGTTCCTCCAGAGCGCGGCCAATTTTCATAGGGGAAATAACAAAACTGCGAACAACAATAACAGAGTACCTGACGCACAGATTGATTACTGGTTTGTCATCATTATGGTCGAACCGAATGAACACAATAAAGAAGTTGAATGGATCTCGAATGAAAAACAACACCTTGATATCAAATATATGTTATTCGAAGGAATAACAGATGAAGAAATCGCAACAGTAGTTAGAGTGACCAACAATTGAAGGGCCGCAGGTATAGATAACATCCACAACTTCTGGTAGAAGAAGTTTAATAAGCTTCATGGAGCCCTAGCGAAACAGCTCTTGTATGTTCTTCAACATCCCAAGGAAACACCCACTTTCTTAACACAAGGCTTAACATATATGCTACCTAAAAGCGATAAAACACAAGATCCGTCTCAATATAGGCCAATCACTTGCCTGCCAACGTTCTACAAAATACTCACCTAATGCATATCCAATCGAATATACCAACACCTTGATGACGATAGAATATTAGCAGAGGAGCAGAAGAGATGCAGAAGGAAACACCACGGATACAAGGAACAACTCATCATCGATTCTGTGATGATGAAACAGGCACACGGGGGGCATCGGAATGATCATTCATTTTTACTCGATTATCTGAAGCAATTCGATAGTACCACCCATTCTTGGCTTGTCGAAGTATTACAGATATACCAAATTCATCCAGTCCTGGTAGAATTCTTGAAGACAACAATGACACACTGGTGCACATTTCTGCTGGTCAACATGAACAATAAGTCAATTAAAACCGATAAGATACCCATACGTCGTGCAATTTTTCAAGGAGACTCTGAGCAGATAGGAACTATCACACAATCTCCCACCTGCTGTATATGGCTAACATCAAATTATATGCTTCGAACAAGATGCAATTGGATGATTTACTGAAAACTGTCAGTATGTTCTCGGCAGATGTTCATATGAAATTCGGGATTGAAAATTTAAAACCCTGAACATTCAAAGAGGAAAAGTCATAGATTGTGAAACACAACTCCCAAATGGTGATATTAAACAGTGTCTGAAAAATGGTGAAACGTAAAAATTTCTGGGATACCAACAAGATTGGAAATACCATATAAAATCGAAGACTATACAGCATATTACGTCCAACTGCGAACAACTGGCCAATACGGACTATCTTCATAGGCATAATCATTTGTGCAATATTATATATCAGAAACTTGCACACAAGTACGGACTTCTGAATGCCTTCCAGCCATCAACCGGCGCCCGTATTGGAAAATGACTAACAGATTATACTACGATGGGCCTGTTATCACTGACAGAATGGTGACGAATGATAGGCCGGACATAGTGGTGTATGATAAGAGAGCCAGAACAGCAATCCTGGTGGATTTCCCAATACCGAATAATAACCACGTGCTGAACAAGTTCCAGGAGAAAAAGTCCAAATACACAGACCTTGCTATTCAGATCAAGCAGAAGTGGCACCTCGATAAAATAGATATCGTTCCTGTCATCATTTCTTCGACTGGGTTAATACCCAAAAATTTGATTGATAGCCTTAAGAAATTAGGTTGCATAAAATACCTCTATAGAAATGCGAAAAGCTGTAATTCTCAAATGCATGTAGGATAGTAAGAAAATTTATGTCAAGTATATTGTAATCGAGCCTAGTCCCTTTGATTGCTGAATCTGGGAAAGGTAAATTATATCCAGCTAACAGCTGAGATAGTGCACAAGTCAACGATAATAAATAATAATAATTCATTCTTGAAATTGACTTACCTAATTTTACACACACACTTTATAAA
Organism: Cryptolaemus montrouzieri; assembly: GCA_013387265.2. Classification (NCBI taxonomy): domain Eukaryota; kingdom Metazoa; phylum Arthropoda; class Insecta; order Coleoptera; family Coccinellidae; genus Cryptolaemus; species Cryptolaemus montrouzieri. The sequence continues at coordinate 43,820,424 of JABFTP020000062.1, forward strand.
AAGCGGATTATTACATTGTAGTGTTCAAATGAAAGATAAAGCAAAAATGATAGGTAGAATAAACATGCCAAACCTCAAAGGTATAACTACAGATGTAGTGATAACTTGTACGAGGAGGGTTTTGAATGACAAAATTTCATAAGTATTGTAGCATACCATAATAAACCATAATAGTTTTTAAACAAATTGATAAATAAAGGTACAGTAGAATGTTAAATTCTCAAAACAAATATGGCGAGTATCCGATCCAATAGGCATATATACCGCTATATGCATGAACATACGAGTTTTTCATATCAATAATTTGATGTACCAATAATCGAGGTTGTTCTAAGAGCCGTGCTTCAAGTTTTCGCGATGAACTGCCTCTGGAGTCCTAGAGGTTTATAGTTGGGGCATGAGGTTGAAGAAGTGTGGGGCAGGAAAATTGTAGTATCTCTACCTAATCGTTTTATGAGAATTCGGAACCATAACTAAATTACCTCTTCACTTCGTGTTATACTCATGATTATTATACATCGATTTATTTTGACTGCGTCTCTGATTCACAGCCAGAGCCTTGAAAAATAGTTGCCTAATATCGAGTAATTTCGATACTCTGGAAAGATCGTTGGAAGGATAACGTTTTTTCCAAATTATTCTCAGCAGCCACTTTTGCGCTTCTAACTATATTTTATAATGATTAGTAACTCCGCCCCATGATAGAATACTGTACACCAAGTGAGGAAAAACCACCGCACAATATACTTTTTTCAATATGTTTGAAGAACAGAAAGTAGAGAGTCTCCTGAATTTAGGAACAAAATTTCTTAGTCTCTTAGTTATATACTCCATATGAGCGTTCCCTCTTAAGCCTCTATCAATGTAGACACCCAGATACTTCACTCTATCAGCTGGTCTTATTAAGAACGAGTTAGTACCATCCTTAACATAGAGAGAAGGACAACCAAGATGGTGAGCTGCATGATTAGAAAATTCAGTATTATCAACGTTCATCGTCATAAGCCTGCTATCGAAAAAATCCACAATAAGATAGGATGTCCCTTGCGACTAATCCCCTCAGAAGCCCAAGGGTCACCCTCATGAAATACCACAGTATCATCCGCGAAACTGATAAGGCCACACCTTGTAGGGAGAGAAAAAACCGCTACAGCACCACAGCTACTGCTTAGTGAAGACTCAACTTCTGCATGCAGCATACATTAATACACGGCCTCCGTTCGGTTGGTTATCTTGGCTCGGTATCTATTGTTCGCTGGCTGATAATGATCAGAGGTGAAATTCATGTTACAATTCCGTAGTTATGGTACGTCTAGCATAGCTGTTGCCGAGCTAACCTGAGCTCGGTAAAGGCTTAGAATCGATCCTAGCACGGTTTGAGGCAAACGTATCGTAACGCCGTCATGAGTTTTACAATTCAATCTTACTGAAACGTGAACCATCCCATTTCGTATTTCTTTTCGTGAATGTATCAGATAGAGATCATCTAAATAGAAATGAGTTATTGTTTAGCCTACATATCTGAACCTGTTAGTTCGAAGGAATACTTATAATTTTTTTATGCCTGAAAAAATATTTTATCAATGTTATTTTTTGGTTTTTATTTTTTTCAACCTTTCATCACTTCAATCATTAAGTAAATTATAAATTAAACAAGCAGTCCGCCTCGACTTCGCACGGTTATTAAACAAACTTTTCAAAAAATTTTATTTTTAATGTTTGTAAAAAGGACTTTACTATATACTTCACTTTCTCTGCTCCTAAAAATCAATTTATTGAGTCTGAGCTTCCCTGTGAGCAATATCGACTCCCCACCTGTACCCCAGTGACGCTACAACGCTTATTATTATTATTATGAGCGCTGTAAGCGGCAACCATGCGACATATCTCAAATAACTCACATTTTAAACTTGATGGATGTCCGAATTGAAAAATTAAAAGAGTTATATAATGGTATTGGAGCAGACTTAAATATGAAGTCATTTTAAATTTGATAAGGATCAATTCCAAAGTATAAATAAAACAGCTTTTTTAGCAGAGGCATTTATAAATATTTTTTAAAATGAAAAAACACTCATTGTGACAGAACCATAATAGTTAGATATATGCTATCGCAAAATTTTTTGTAGATAATTATATGTTCTGCAAAGTCGTTGTACATTTTTCTTCCATAATCAATAGTTTACGCAGCGCACCCGATGTAAGAAAGTTTTTCGGTATCGTTTTCACACCTTGGGTTAGATTCATCAGAGTTTCAGTATGGATCCCTAATTTGATAGCCTATGTTCACCGGAGATATTGTAGCTTCCCAACAATGAAAGAATTTTTCCAATTGGTCAAGTAGTTTCGGAGCATATTCAATGCAAACCAAAAAAAATAGATAAGAAAACAATCAAATCTTTCCTCTTTATAATATTAGTATAGATTAACTGAAATAGTTATTAAAATGCTTTATAAGGTATACTCAATCCATTACTTTTATTTTCAACTCAAATCTGTTGGTAGAATAAGGTCACCACATTTTACATACTCGACTATCTACAGCGCCTCCACTATAATACCACAGGCGAATACCCCAGAAAATTAAAGGAATAAATCATCAACCTATATTTTTCAAACGATTGTATTAATGTCAGGCGAAAATAAGAACTGATCAATTGATCTCTTCTTGGTCACATAATGCCAAAAAGTCAAAATGAATGGTTTAGTATCTATCAATTCAATTGAATTTTCTGAGCATAGGAAAAGCCTAAACTTCCTTCTATAATTACCATGTCCCTTCGGTTGCCATTAAGCGAATTTCCCTAGGGAATTTATCTTTGCAAATAATTCAGTAAATGTAATAACAATAATCTTTAATTTGTTTCTAGCCCAGTATAGCTTCATGGAGAACAGTTTTTTTCGTTACAATGGGCTTATATGTGCTAGAAATTATATTCTATCTGCTGTTTGCTTCAGGAAACGAGCAGTCATGGAATAGAGCTGAAGGAAGATAAGCTGCTGAATAACCCTCGATAATATTGTATATAATAATGATGAAAATAAATAAATCAAACATAATTACAATTTATTGTCATACCATAAAAATTCACCCCATTGATTTTTTATACGTAAGATATTTAAGGGCAGTTGATGCATTTTCTATATCAGATAGATATTGATTCTTTTTGATGTGGGATCAGATACTTCGTATCGGATACTTTATATCTGAATATCTGATAGCATTTTTCGATATTGTGAAATGATGGAATAACGTGAGTATGTAACACACATAAAACGAATATCAAGTAGATTACTTGCTAAGTGACTTGACTATACAGTTCCACGAAGTACATTCACACAAGTATAGAATTGAATATGAAATATGAAATGGTGAAATGATTTTCCTCGAGGGAATTATTCGATAAAGTCAGAATATATATATATATATATAAAAAATATATATATATATATATAAAAAAAAAAAAAAAAAAAAAAAAAAAAAAAAAAAAAAAAAAAAAAAAAAAAAATTATTATATTGATGAAATTGCATCGAATAAATGCTTAGTATCTGGAGAATTGTTTGCTGAAACAGAAGGCTTGGCAATTGCGATCCAGGATCAGGTTGTTTTCACGAGGAATTATAGAAAACACATCATCAAACAAAATATAGATGATTCTTGCCGTAGATGTTTCTGTTCTTCAGAAACAGTTTTTCATATATTATCATCTTGCTCAGTCCTTGCTTCAACAGATTATTTAGAAAGACATAATGCCGTCGCTAATATTATTCACTTTAATCTAGGAATTAAACATGACCTAATTCCCAAAAGAAAAAATTTCACAAATATGAACCTGAGATTATTTGTGAAAATGACAAATATAAACTTTATTCTGATAAAACAATTCTTTGCAACAGAGCTATAAAACACAATAGACCAGATATCGTTCTTGATGATAAACAGAATCAAATAACATATATAATTGATATTGCTATACCCGACACACATAATAATAATACAAAATAAATACAATGAAAAAATTTCTAAATATATGATGCTTGGCGACGAGATTAAAAAATGTGGAAAATGAAGAAAATATTTATTCTACCGATTATTATTTCTACAACAGGCGTTATTCCTAGAAATCTTCACAAAAGTATTGAGATTTTGGATCTGAAGAAAATTTGTTTGAACAGTTACAAAAGATAACAGTCATCAAATCTTGTAATATTCTTCGTAGGTTTCTTTCCGAAAATAATAATGAGGTAGAGTCATAGGTTTTCTCTTTAGTTTATACTGCTCAGAATCTCATTTCATATTTTATTATTATTTTATTTGTTTATATAAATGTAATATAATTAACTGACAATTTTGTCATATTTATATTCAGAGCAGTATTCTATTCGATTGTTCACCACTTCACACAAAGGAAACTATCAATGAGTAACATTCAGTGTTACTTGACTAAGGTCCGTACACTGGATTTTTTCCGGGGAGAAAGCCTCTGACACTACTCGTTGGTACATTGATATCATTGTCTGATGATGCTATAGTATGTATATATTCTGGAAGATTGATATATTCTCATAACATTTAACGTTATCCTAATATATAATTACTCCAGGATATGTTTTGATTATAATCATTGCCTGGCAATGGTATTAATTACCGGGTGGTGGATTTATATTTTTCATGAAATCAGTTTGACTGCATGAACAGATATATGGGCAACTCGTCGGGGTAAAACCCTATATATATATATATATATATATATATATATATATATATATATATATATATATATATATATATATATATATATATATATATATATATATATATATATATATATATATATATACTGGGTGATTCACCAGTGGCGCGGTGCTCTGTAGCTCGCACACTCTTGAAGATTCCATGTATATATATATATATATATATATATATATATATATATATATATATATATAATGGATTAAGGCAAAGACAAAACCAAAGATCACTTGAAGAATCATCTTGAAAATTGCCTCTTTTGATTGGAATTACCTCGGATGTTAACGATTGTTTCGAAACATTTAAATGAAGATTGGTTCTCCAATTTTTCATTATAAATGCAAGAAAAGACGAAGCGTCTTATCAATTTTATAATTTTCCAAAATTTCTTGAAGCCATGAATTGAATGAGGAGAACTATCAAAAGCCTTTTGGTAATCAATGAAGGCTGTATGAATATTTCTCTTCTTAGTTTGAGCTTGATTCGAAGCAACAAAGTCAATTACAAGTTATATATTATTAATATTATATATATATATATATATATATATATATATATATATATATATATATATATATATATATATATATATATATATATATATATATATATATATATATATATCAATTTTCTTTTCAACTATCGTATTTTCTATTTCAGATATGTATGAATATTTCTCTTCTTAGTTCAATTTTTCTTTTCAACTATCGTATTTTCGTGTGATACGAATATATAAAGAGATACGAAATAAAGAAGTCTTAAATAACATTTGCGAAAGTGATGTCATTGGTTTGATATTATTTTCTCCGTAAAGTTTGTTAGGTATGCTCAAAATGTATTATTAGTTCGTTTTATTCTATTTTTAATATGATCACTGTAATCTCACTGCAGAATTAGTCTTCTCAATGCGATCCAATGAAAGTTTCAAAAAGGAGTGCCCTAACCGAAAGTCAAATTTTTCATTAGATATTTTTAAATTGATAGAAGTTACTATAATCAAAAAAAGAAATGAAATGATATTTCTTGCTTGAAACGGATGGAACTAAAATTTATTGCGTGTTCTAAGAAAGAACTACACCCAGTGTTTATATCTCTACAACAAGAACATGGAAACAAAGTTGTGGTTAACTACCTAATTATGCTTGAAAATTTGTATTATAACCTACTTTGTCGACGCATTCTTCATTCTCATGAAAAAAGAAGGTTGAGGTAACTTGAACCCCCTACGTCTATAAATAGCAGTGATTTCAAATGCATTGAATTTGAGATATCTGTATATTTTAAAGAGAAATACAGTTGATATTTTAACGATATCCAATAGTCCCTGAAACCGACCCTGTCACTGCCCGTCAGAATAACGCACTTTCCGACAAAGATCTAAAAACTACCAGCGCGCCGAAATACTGAGAAACCAGGTTACTGTTCAGAGAAGGCTCTTAACAAAGATCTGGAACAAAGTGAAAGATTCTCGAACCTCCGTGCTGGCATACAAAAAGAGAACGCGAAGCGCAGGGAATTGAGTTTTAAATAAAGAGCGCGAATAAGTGGACAAAGTGTGAAAAATAAATTAAGCAGTATCGATTGCGTTATATAAACTAGTTATAATTATTCAGTTTACGTGTAAATAAATTAGTAAGAGTGTTTGTAACGTTGAAGTGTTTGATTTGAACCAACCCACCAATAATTCCAAGAACTATTTGATGCAAAGCTTATTGCTTAAAAGCGTTGTGAGATTTTATTCGACTTAGATGTTGGAGAATTATGTTCTAAGACCACATGGTATAGGGAATATTGGAGGAACTGGTTTTTTTTTCATCAAGAATGCAATTGGGTATGCCAATTGAATATTTATAATTTCGATATGTAATTTTTTTTCTGTCCACCTTGTATATGCAGAATATTTTCTCTGTATAGAGGACGGTTCTGAACTTTTTCCTCATTCCAAATATAATTGTCATTTTTCAAATGGCCTCTGGAAGCTAATTTAGAAACCTTCAAGATAATGCCCAGATCTATTTCGAACAGTTCAAGATATTTGAGAAAAATCGTGAATCTTGTAGTTGAAATTTGCGATGTTTAAATGAGATCATAACGGAGGAAAAAATTCATCACTACAATCACAAAAATAACCATCTAAATTCAAATATTCAAATGATGTGACTCTAATTAACTGCAATTATGAATCTCCAAAAGGTTCGATATAGTTTTCATAGAATTGCCCCATATTCGTGTAAAACAAGAATACTTGAGATTGTATTAATTTCAATGAATTTCATGAACACGAATGAGACCTTTACGTTAAAGTTATGCAAATTGAAACTTGTTGAATAGAAACATTTAGGAAATAGGATGCCGAGGAGGAAAGTGATAATGCGTTTTTATAATCGCAGTAAATTGGCAAATATAGCATCATTTATGAGTTATCCTTTTTCATGTGTAAAGATTGAGGAATTAGCTGCTGAAATAGCAAGTCAGTTTAATATGAACTCATGCCCTGTTGAAAATGAGTTGGTGCAGATTATATCAGATATACATCTCAAAGTTACAGCATCTGATACAAATTCCTGGTGTTTTATATCGGAAGATAAATATCCGAATCTAAGGCAAATCGCCCTTCTACTGACGTCAATGTTTGGGTCAACTTACTTGTACGAGTCTGCATTTTCTGAAGTGAAGATAATTAGGTCAAAATGCCGCAATCGACTAACTGACGATCATATGTCATCATGCTTGCGATTAGCATGCAGTAGTTACGTACTATCTTATGGAAAGTATGTTGAGGACATGCAGTGCTACGCTTCAACATCCAACGTTACTCCTTAGTTAAGTTTGATACCATATGTAACTATTTTATTTTGTAACAACCAATAAACTCGAAATTTTGAATAACTATGAGTTTTTTTATTGATATTATAGAGAAGAACCTAACTAGACCTAACCCAAACATTGACTAAAATAATGTATATTGTGCGGAAAGCTAATATCTATATATGGTACGGTACAACCTACCTAGGTAGGTAGGTAGGTAGGGTGTATCGTGTAAGTACGACAACCCTGCATCAGACATACTTGCAGCCTCTCCGAGTCGATCGTATGTAGTCTAAAAATATTGAGGTAGATCGCCAGCAGTTCAAGTTTGAGCACCCCTGACATAGAGTATGTCTTTGAAAAAAAGAAACAAAAATCTGGTTTGATTGACAGCAAGCTACAAAACGCGTTTGCGAAGGCTCTTATATTTTTAACCTAAATTTCAGGAATACTTTCTGTTGAGGTATATATGGTCCAACTCGGGGTTTTACAAAAGCGTTTTGTTATGAATATCGAAGATTTGGGAGTAATTCGAAAAAAGTTCTCGGATTTCAAATCATGTCGAATATTTCGAAAACCTTTTAAAGTAGGCCTAAGGGCTATTGATGAAACGAGACTTTAATTTAACCTCAAAAAGTCGATAATGAATAGATGTCCCACTAAAAAAGCTTTTGAAAAGTCGACATTTTCTGGCCTTATCCTACTTTTCTTTCGTTAAAAGTATCGTATTTCCCTATAGATGAGGCTTAGTGATTCAATTATAACAGTAACTTCTTTAGTCGGGTTTTCTAATGCATAACTACTTCTTCGATATTATAGAACTGATATATATATATATATATATATATATATATATATATATATATATATATATATATATATATATATATATATATATATATATATATATATATATATATATATATATATATATATATATATATATATATATATATATATATATCTGCATGAGATATGGACGTCTCCTCACCCTTAAGCACACTTCTACTAGGGTCTGGCGAGAGTTGTACACTGCTTTTTAGAGAGAGAAATGAAAACATTTTGCAGCTTAAACCACAGATACATTTAACGAAACATTACAAATCGAAATTAGTTTAAAGAAACATATAAGTTATTTTTCTTCTTATAGAAAAAATTACAAATCTTCAACTTTCAACAATCAACATAATCATTAAACAACTTAACACAATTAAACATTTAACCTTTCTTTGATCAAACTTTTGATATTTCTTAATAGTTTGTTTGAATTATACACTCATTCTAGTCATCTGCTATTATAATTCATCCTTAATAATTACTTCCCGTCAGCTAGTTACCTAAAAATCTAAAACCGGTCATATTCATGACAAACGAAATCATCAATATCTTGTGTGAGTCCTACACATATCTCAACATAAAATACATGGACGCATGGTCATTTCTTCCGATTGGCAAACAAAACAATAGCAAAGTTCATTCACGTCAGAAGTTTCTGCAAAATTACCATTACTGGAACAATCGGCGTTTGCAACATCTTCGTCTTCTCACTCAGATTCACTATCATCATTATCATTTTTATTTTGCTTGCCTTTTTCAGTTTTCTTTTTCTGGGCTTTCGTTTTGAACCTTGACTTTAGGTTTTTCTATAATCATCTTCTAGTTTAGGATTTTGTTGAGTTTTTATTTTCTTATCAGTATCTTCTTGAAGCTTCCTATTAGTTTTATTAATATATCTTTTCATTTTCTGATTCAGTGTCGCTTTTTTCAAACAAACTTTTTTAATATTCATCTTTCGTTCTTTTATTTGATTATTCTTCGTAACTTTGGATTGAGTTTTCTAGCTTCTTTTAACATCGTTTAGAGTCATTAAATATGTCTTTCCAAACTGAAAAATAAAATCGCATTCAGACCTGAATTTATCTGGTCCAGTCTGGAATAATTTCTACATAGATCAGACTGGTCGTTCTTTCAAAATAAGATATAATGAGCATCTAACTTGATTCCTCAACCCTTATACGCCCAAGCGAGGTCTTCCAGGGACCCCAACATCAGAATTTCCCTGATAACTATTTTTGTGTTGCATATTGGCAACATCGCTGCCTGCTATTCTTCAGGAAATACATCACGGCCACCCTGTTAGTCTGCCGCGACTTTTCGTGGTGATCGTGATGTTCTAGGAGTGAATTAGGTACGTGGGGTCTCGTAGGGACCCCGGTTGGGTATTTACGTAATATTTTTTTAATTAATTTTTGTGTTTTTGCTAAGGTTCTACTAAAAACGGAACGAAATTTGGTTTGAAATGGAACAAACAACCACTTTATCAAAGCAAGAGATTAGCAAGAAACATCGTAAAATCAAGCCCAGGTCTTACCGAATACAGTTAAAATGTGAGTCAATTTTAGAATCTTTCAACTTATTTTTGACTGACGAAATTAAAAACGTTATATGCCTTCACACCAATCAAGAAGCCTCCCGATATTTTGATGCCTGGAATCAAAAGAACCCAGCAAACCAAACGGAATGGACGGTACTTCGTCGGAGTGAATTGAACTGCTTTCTAGGAGTTAAAAGCTGGTGCCTTGAGATGTAGGAAAGAAACGACACGAGAAATGTGGACTACAAAAATAGCAATTCAAAGCTCTTTTTTTCCAACAGCATTTTCTAGCAGTAGATTTGAGGAAATTTCAACATTTTCACGATTTGATGACAAATCAAAGAGAGCGGAAAGGCGAGAACAAGACAAATTAGCAGCAATAAGAGATATTTGGAGATGTTTGTTAGCAATTGCAAGAATGCTTTCGAACGGTATGAAACTATTACCATCGATGAGCAATTAGTTTGCTTTAGGGGAAAGTGTCCCTTTAGGCAATATATAAAAATATATATATAAAATTCCAAAACTTGGTCGGTACGGTATAAAAATTTGGGCCGCTGCTGACGTCAAAACCTCATATTTGTGTAATCTCCAGGTATATACAGGAAAACTGCCAGGTGGCGTAGTAGAAAAGAACCAAGGTTATCGGGTTGCCAGAGATTTGGTGGAACCATATCATACCACTTGGCGTGGAATTATAACAGATAATTTTTTCACAAGTGTTGAATTAGCCAATCACTTGTTGAAAAATCAACTTACACTACTGGGACAGTCCGTAAGAATAAACCAGATACTCCGTCCGAAATGAGTATAAAATCTAGGCCCAGTCATTCCTCAATGTTTTCATTTACTCGAAATATAACAATGGTTTCGTATGTTCCAAAAAAATAGAATGGTACATCTACTGTCTAGTCAACACGATGATGATAGTGTATCCCAAGAACATGATAATAAGCCATATATGATTTTGGACTACAACAGAACCAAAGGCGCAGTTGATAATGCCGATAAACTAATTTGGGAATATTTATGTCTATATATATATATTTATGTCTATACGGCCGATGGCCGTATAGACTTTTAATGAACATCTTAGATATTTGTGCCCTAAATGCTTTCGTAATACATATACAAAAAGACCCCAATTGAAAAAAGAAAATTTTTCAAGACGGCGTTTCTTTTTGCTGAAGTTGGGAGATGAACTAGCTCGCGCCAACATGGAGGGAAACGCGTGCAACAAATGAACATCACCACTCTCACAAAAAATCTGCCCTGAAAGATTGTGGAATTGAGGTTTCTGTTGAACCTGAGGTTGAAACACAAGCTGTAGCTAAAAATCGCGCCAGGTGTTTTAAATTCCTCAGAAGTTTGGACAAAAAAGTGAATACAAAATGTGCACAATGTAAGCAGTTTGTATGTGAAGAGCATAGAAGAAAACAACTTTCTGTTTTGCGCCATGTTTGCTTGTTGGCCTGACATTCAAACCACTTGTTTTTTCATCATCTGATTTTATGGTTCTTTTCTAGTTTTCATGATTCAGTTTTTACTTTTTTTACGATTGAAGAATTATATTTTATTTTTGTTCGAATTTTTTTTTCTATTGTTGCGAATTCAAATTATTATTATGAAATTATACTTGAGAAATGCCTTAAAATGTGATTTTCAATGAAAAAAAAGATGCCATCATTAGAAACCTGTTTTTAAGCTGCGGCTCTGCAGGATCCCGCTTGGGTATTTACGTTGATTTCAATCGCATGGGTATTTAAGGGTTAAAAATGAAAAAGATTCAACATTAGCAAACCACTGCATCCGAAATGGCCACTCTTTTCCTAGTATTAGAGGGAATTCTCAAATCACTTTTTAATGGCAACCATCAGATAAGGAACGACCAATCTGGTTCTCTGTTTCAGTTGTTATTGAATACGCTTCTAATATCTGATTTTTCAAATATATATATATATATATATATATATATATATATATATATATATATATATATATATATATATATATATATATATATATATATATATATATATATATATATATATATATATATATATATATATATATATATATATATATATATATATATTATAAATCACTATGTACTTGGTTTTTATTCTGTCCGACAATGGGCGTGAGTTCGAAACTGCGGTAACAGTGATGAATAAATTTGATTTATTTGTTGATGATAAAAACATAGTATAATATTCCATTTGTATTTTCAACATTCATTTTTGAATTATCAGTAATCGGAAATTTTTCATCTTAGTGATTGAAAAATCAAGGGAATTTCCGTTTTCGACCAACATTGAAAAGATTAGGTCATTTTTAAATAACTATTGTTTATCAATAAAGGATTGAGAGATCTATGGAACTTTGCATGTGACAACAAGCGAAATATGTTTTTTACGCTATGATCTTTATTCAGACAAAGTAGAGGAAAAAAGATTTTTTCCTTCTTCTTTCTCAATGTCGGATTTTTACCAACCATATAAAATGATCTTATAGTTGACCGCAATTTATAGTATTTTTTCGTATGTCTGCGCATGTGCTCAAGCAGCAGTCGGACACAGATATAATTCATACATTTCGTTCTGCTTATGAATAGCAAGTCAAGTATTTACAAGGTGAAATGCAACGAACAGAATAAATTTTGTGACAGAACCTATAGAAATTCTGCTGAGTCTGCTGGATTCAAGTAACAAAATCTTTTCTCATAATATAAACCTATCACTCATTTGACCCATATCTTACACCTAGATTATTGTTATCGGAAAATAGAAGATTTTTCATATTTATATATTATATTTAACACATCTACTTAGGTGAACATCAAGTAGGCTTATATTCTCTCCACTATTGAATCTCCTTTCAGTGTAATTTTTGCAATTAACTTTACAGGTTTACCTAAGGATTCAATTTGGTAATCTATATTCGCATCTTCGGTTCATATATAAAATAGTTTTTATCTGTGAAAATATCGCGAGCCATTCAGCCAAATAGATTTTATCTTTTTGTGACCTCTAATCTAATACTGCAGAAGAAATCAGTCCATAAAACTGGAAAACTCATTTTTTTTCGAGAAAATCGAATATAGATTTGCTCTATTAAGTTTAGTAAACTTGTATCTACTAAGTATGCCTTTTAATATTTTCATTAGTATTCTTTTCTTTTCTTGGAGCCCTAATGTTACCGTTATACACTCCTCCTTCCCTTGTACTTCAACGGGAAAAACATTTAGAATCCCTCCGAATGTTGTTCTTAATGCCTTGGTTATACTTACACAAGAAAAACGCTGCAGATTCAGCAGCTTGATTAAAGAGATAACTTCTCATCTTCATATGATTCATGAATATCGGATGATTGGTAATCGTTGCATACAACCACTAGATGATTTTGAATGTAATCCCAAGATCTTTGAAGAACTTTATAAATATCAGAGTTGCAAATGAGTGCTTAATTTAGGGTTAGTACCAGATACTTATCATTTTTCGAGAATTTTATTATATATCCATTCTGAAGGGAGCTTTTAGGTTTAGTTTAATAACAATAATAATAACAATTGCTATCATTATTCGTCAGCACACCATTTATTCACAATATTCAGAGCTTTTTCCCAAATATCAACCGATCATCCTTTCCTCTAATGATAATAATAAGGTCCTCCACATTACCTTGTGCGTCATATCCATCGTTGCTTTGTCTTAAGTTCATCAACAACTATTAACCATAGTAGAGGCTATAGGACACCTCCTCCAGCCCTTCAATGTATCCACATAGGAATGAAGGTATTTTTTTCGCCTCTAGTGCTTCTTTTACTTCTCTGACCTGAAGCTATAATGTATCAATCGTGAATTTGCTTGATTCATGGGTAACCTATATTATTTCTCAAGAAGTAAATAATAAAACAAATACAAGTAAACGATGATTTCTACTAAAATATATTATTAAATGCTCGACGCATTTCGATACACAGTATCTTTATCAAGAGCGAATGAATTCTACAGATATATCTTACTAAAAATTTTTATATATACTAAAGAGGCAATCCACTCAGAGCAATCCGTACTTGAACTAATGTTTAGGAAATAAATTTAATAAGGGTAAGTTATTTATGTCTACCTGATCATTAAGAATTTCCGGTGAATTCCTAAATCTGTTAATTTCAAGTGCTTCCAGAAGGTTGAGTTTTATACCTCTCTTCTCAGAATGTAGAATTTTAAATTCTGAATTGAAAGAGTAACCATTTTCCCTAAGATGATTTGAATAATTTGAATCGGTTTTTCCATTGATGAAACTGCGTTTATGTTCAGAGATTCTAACATTAAAATTTCTTCCTGTTCTACCTATATAAAAACAATTGCAATCTGCACAATCCAATCTATAAACACCTGATTTATTTTCTTTATTAATTGCAGATTTATAAATTTGAATTTTCAAGAAGGGATTTCACATTATTGATAATATTGCCTATATATGTTAAACTATTGAATTTCTTGTCTTGGTGTTCACCGATTGGATATATATGTTGTAAAACTAATTTTTGTTTTTTCTTATGTAGTATGTTGCTAACTACATTTGCATCATAACCATTATTCAGTTAGCAGCATACTACATAAGAATCATACACAATCATTCTTCATTGATTGTAAATAATTTGGTTGGTTTTCCTCTACATTCGTCTATCTTCAGCACTAAAAATTAACTGACTGAACTGATATTTATAACAGGAAAATATCTGTCAAATTGAATTAAATAATGGAGGGAATTACAATAACTTAAAGAATGGTGATTGGTATGTATATAAATCTACCTGGTTGTTGAGGAACCTAACCCTTTCAACTCTAAATATTTCTGAAATTTCCATCGATTCTCAGAATTTAAGATTTATCGCATAATTGAAGTATTTTTATATCCTCAACTTCCGCAAAGGGATGTTATTTATTTGACGCAATAATCGCAATTCCAGATTTTTGTTGTCACAATCAATATGATTTAATCCCCTACCAAAAAACAGTCCTGATAAATTAGTTCGCCTAGTTTTTTTCGGGAACACGTTTGAGCAAGTAGCTAAGGTATTATCAAATAAAATATCAAAATCGTTTTCAAGCCAACCACAAAATTATCTAGTCTTTCTTCAAGCGGTAAAGACATAATCGATAAGTTATAAAAGTCAGGTATGTACCAACTAACTTCTTCTGAATGTACTTCTTATCTATATAGAACAGACTTTTCAACACTAAAAACAAAGAGTATTTTAGATCTTTCATGCATGAAAATCAACACACCTTTTCGAAAGAAATACTTCAATTATCTGACAAATCTTTCAAACTTAATTTATTAGAATCGATGGAAATTACTAAAGCATCAAGAGTTTAATGGGATACCAAGCACGTTACCTCAAGTTTTGCAATTTCCCATCATTATATGATTCAATGTGCGAAGTATTTTCTATTATAAATATTATAAGTGTAATGAGATAATTTTTATTGCTGAGGATAGACGAATAAAGTCTGAAACCAGTCTAAGCAATTCAATAAGAACGTTACCTGTGGTCAATCCCCACAAAGTCGGTGCGATTCTTCGGATTCTGGGAATCTCTTGAGTGTCCATCTTTCGGAGGAGATGTAAAGCTGTCGGTCCTGTCTAACAGAGATGTGTTGAACATGAAAGATCCCTTCCCACCACACGAGAGGGGTTCGGCAAAATTCCCGGGTTAGTGACGTGACAGAATTCCCCGGCGTGTCATTAGCCGAAAGGCAGAAATAGAGCACGTTAAAGGAAAAACAAACAAACAAACAATAACAACGTCAATAAAAAGTCGTATTAAAATCATAGGAATTGTTTTATTACCTGATCATAAGTATCAAATATCATGTAGATAAAGACGCTTCTTCCATAAATGATGAACTATGATTTTCCATTATTTTTGAAAGAAAGGAGGTTAAGTCTGGCTAAGCTTATCGAGCGTTACATTTCAGGCTCATCTAAACCTAGGAGAATATTGGAAAAATATATATCTTTATTTTGTATCCTGTAATCTGCCTCTACATAACAAGAAGAACTATTTCTTTTTTCTACAATTCTACAATGTTGAAATCTCTCTTCTCTCTCTTTTCAGTCTGTATCAATCCAATCCTGGATATAGACCTCCTCCAAATTTTTCTATCTGTCTCTATTAGCAGCTGTTTGCATCCAGTTTTTTCCCGCGATCTTCTGGATGTCATCTCTCCATCTGTGCTGTGGTCTTCCTACGCTCCTTTTGGTAGTTCTTGGTCTACATGCGAGCAGTTTGTTGGCCCATTTCGATGGGTCTTGCCTGGCTACATGGGCAGCCCATCTCCATTTCAATTGTTCTATTCTCCTAAGCACATCAGTCACTTCAGTCCTCTCTCTTTAATATCCTCATTCCCCACTCTATCTCTCAATGAAATTGCCATTATGGTTCTCTCCATAGGTCGTTGTGAAACTTGTAATTTATTGGCTGATCTTCGAGTTAGAGATATCGTTTCAAGGTCATATGTGAGGACAGGAAGAGCACATGAATCGAAGACTTTTTTTAGGTTTAGAGGAATATTTCGGGACTTCAAAACAAAGCCCAGTTTTCCAAATGCAGCCCGGCCCAAACCCACTCTCCTGGAAATTTCACAGGTTTGGTTTTCTTTCCCAAGTTTTATTTTATGGCCTAGATATATGTATTCGGTCACATTTTATGTCACCTGATTTTCAATCGAAATGTGTATGTTTTATCCACTCAGAATTTTGGTTTTATTCAGATTCATTCGAAGGTCGACTTCTCTAGATTTTTGGTGCAGTTCTTCTAGCATGGTTTTGAGTTCTTCATGGTTTGTACTAATAAGAACTATATCGTCTGCAAACCTCCGATAGTTTAAATGTACTCCATCGATGTTGATCCCTTTGTTGTTCCATTCTAAACCTTTGAAGACGTCTTCTAGGGCCAACGTAAACAATTTCGGAGAAACAGTGTCGCCTTGACGTACTCCCCTCTCTATGCGGATTTTATCTGTTATCTTGTTCTCATCCAAATGAATTGTGATAAAAACATGATCATAAATGTATTTCAGCCAATTCGAGTGCCTAGGGTCGACTCTTGCATTATCTAAAGATCTCATTATTACCCACATTTCTATTAGATCGAAAGCTTCCTGGAAGTCTATAAAAGCCTCTACAGCTCTACAGGTTGGTATAGGTCTAATTTATTGATATTTGTGATAATTTTAGTTCTCCAGGTTATTCTTATCTTCTTTTTTGAGAAGTAGAATTACTTCAACATTTTGCCACATTTGTGGAATTCTTCCATCCAAAAGACATTACTTGAAGAGAATTTTCACGGCATCCAATAAATCATCGCCACCCATTATCAACATTTCACAACTTATCCTATCCTCGCCTGGATGTTTGCTGTTTTTCATCTGTTGAAGTGCTAATTTTAGTTCTTCTATTTAATATCTGGGATTTCTTCAGAACCGATATTCTTCACCACTGGTCTTTGAGATGTTTTGGGGTCACTTGTCTCCGAAGTATAAAGACATGTGTAAAACTTCTTAACTGCTTCAATGATGTCTGATCTATTTATTGTTCACCAAAATGCCCGCTTTGTTTCTAATGCTGTTTAGTATTGGTCTTCTGTTGGAGCAAGAGAGCCTGTATTTTAGAAGTTTCATTATCTTATTGTCTTCAATAGTATCCATTATGAGTCTTGGATTGTAGTCCCTTTGATCTTTTCGAATGCCTCGGGATATCTGTCAGTTCAGTTCTCTATAATTTTCTTCATTCCGGAGCATTATTCTTCTCTGATGCAATAGCATTTTCGTATGTGTACTGATCTTCGTGTTAGTGTCTTTTTGTCTTGTGCATATTCTCTTCGTTGATGTCTTTAAACTGTTTGTTATCATTTCTGTTAGGTTAGTGATGGTCATTTCTGAAAGATTTTTTTTGTTTGATAGTTTTTGGCCCAGTGTATTTTGGAATTGTTCCTTGCTCTCAGTTAACACTTCTAAAGTTGGGAATGGTTGCCTTTGAGGATCATGCTGTTTCTGAAAGTGCCTCTGACAAGTCTGTGATCGCTTCCCGTATCGAATTGATTCAATACTGTGACATCCTGGCAGATTTCCTTCCTATTAGTGAGAATAAAATCTATTTCATTTTTAACGTTATTATTTGGACTTCGCCATGTCCATCGTCTTTGTGAAGGTTTTTGGTAGAAGGTATTCACACATTCTTTTCTGCAATATTCAATCAACACCTCTTGTATTTCTACAACCGAGTCCAAATTTGCCAACGTGTGGGGTATCATCATCCAAATTTTCGCCTACTTTGGCATTAAAGTCGCCCATAACTATCACGAACCTGGCGTTTGCCCTAATTTTTGCAGTAGTGATATCTCCATTAAATTGTTCTGCCTCTTCGTCTTGTGTAACAGATATTGGAGTATATATTTGTATTATTTGTAGGCTGTATCTCTGGTTTAGTTTATGTACAAGATATATAACGATCTGATATTGCAACAAAATGCTCTACTAGCTGTTTCATTCTTTTGTTGATTATGAGTGCCACTCCGCCTATGTGATTAGCTGTATCTTTATTATTATAACAACAGATGCCCCGAATTTGTAGTGGTTGTTGCTTTTCCCTTCAATCTTGTTTCACTCAGACCCAGAACATCCCACTTTTTCTGTTTCAGTTCCTCCTTGAATCTTTGCATATGTTCTTGGGATCTAAATGTTCTGATGTTATAAGTGGCGAGCTTAAAGATATGTTGATGATCTCTTACTTTGTTTTCCTCTTTTGTAGTTGCTGCTTGTCCTTTCGAAATTGTAGAGTCGAGTTATTGCCTCCCCCAGAATCCACGAGGTAGACTGACACTGATTCAGTGCGAGATTCGGAACCAGAGTCTCTACTCGCCTGAAATAGATTTGTTCAATTATATGCGGTAAACTCATACTTAGTAGATATCTAGGCTAGGGTAGGTCGTGCCAACTTTGGCCAATCCTAACTGTACCACTTTTCCAAACGTATATAGCGAAGAGTAACCAGAAATATCTGGTCTTAATGGCATTGCGAAGACGATGATGAAGTCATGCACACAAAACCAGAGCCATCCTTAGTCTATAGAAGAAGGTGTGCCTTGATGTTTTAAAGGACAGTACCACTTATCAGCGAGATAGCGAACTTACCACCTCAAATTTCTCTCCAGATTAAGTTAAAATTCTGTTATCTTGGGGCTGCAATTCATGGTAATGGATCTGGTTTCCGGATTGCAATCCCTACGATAATAAAATAGTTTATCTACGTAAATCCAATAAAAAATCTGAATCCTGCATTAAACTCACATTAAAAGCTAGTTCCTACAGATAAAAATTAAATTGGTATTTTGAAATTCTTATTAAATCTTTGGATACACCATCGATTCATTGTTTTGTGAGTTAGTAAGAATTTTATCTCATTCTTGGCTCATATTGTAAACTACGTCATATACCATGTAGAATTGTAAATTTTATAAAGAAAATCGAACAAATTTGTACATAAAATCACCCGATGAAACAATAAGATGATTTTTCGAACTGATGACAGAGTTTGGATGGTAATGAATTCGGATTCTGGATCCTAAAATTGATGAGTTATCATTATTTTCATCAAGTTCCGAGTATAAATACGATTTTTCATTTATTTTCAATTCGAAAAAGTATTCGATTTGAAATATATCGCCACTTTACAGGAGATCGCTCATACTGGATTACTGCTTACAGCAGTACCAAAAATATCCCCATTGACGTCATAATTCGGTCCCATTCGATACCACTGTTCACGAAAATGCTACTATTAATGGTGAGTGTGGTTATAGGACATAGACTCAAAATATTTTTGTTATTAACCTAGCTTTAGTTATCTGACTGACACTACACTGTACTGCAAACTGCAAAGTGAATAACCAAACATTCCAAAGCCCCAATATATGTTATTGAATGTTCCTTAGAAATGATGGTTTTATTTTGATTTGTTCTGATTATTTAACAAATATAAATAATACTAAACTTCGTTCCACAGGATATGGAACCTCAAAGGTAAGCTTGTATTGAAAATTGACTTATTTATTAAGAATCATTTCTTGTTAGTGGTTTCTACACTAATTTTTCATTCTACATAACTTGTAGATGAAATATGAATCTACAAATCTCAGTTTACTGCACCTGAAAGTTCCATTATGTAGCGTTTGTTTGAAGCTGTGCACATATGACTGTCTAAGTAGGTATATGTTGTTTACTATTATTTTTTGAACATATGTTCTCATGCCTATTACCTCATATTGAAAATGTTAATTCAGTAGCCTTTATTGCATGAAGCAAGGATTGGGGTTTTTGTTGCAATGTTTGTATATATGTTAATTCTGATTATTGTTATAACACAATTGTACGAATATTCAAATATAATAGAAGAGGAAATCATGAGCATACTAGTGAAATTACTAGGGCTTTCAAGAATCAGCACAGGCTCATACTGGGGGCAATTTTCAATTCTATCGAAAATTTGTTATTAAGTTATAGGAGATAAAACTTATTTTTCTATTTTTGATTTGCGTAAGGGGTTCGAAACTGATTCTCTTGAGCTAAGTAGAAGTATTTGCGAAATTTTACATTACGTATATGTATGAGAACTATTATAAGTAATGTTGCAGAAATTTAAACAAAATGTCTCGGTGAAGACACACTTTTATTCTGTATTTGCCTAGCACTTTGATTTTGTTGATGTATTGGATATCCATGATTTTTATTCTACTTTTTGATTACTTTCTATGCTTTGAAAGAACATTCTGACTAAAATTAATTTTCCTATTTGATTAAAATCTGATTTCCACTCAATTGTCATCATTGTGCTGCGTCTCGTTACTATTAAGCTTGCTTATTTTGAATGCAGATGTTTCGGAAGTCGAACAAGCTACGTTTTGGTTCAAAAGTTGTTAAAATAAAACTGTTTAGAGATATTTACTGACCATTTGATACATATGTAACTTAGTTTACATTTGATTTCCCGTTACAACATAGTTCTACTTCAATTTTACTGCAACACCGTCATAGCCATGGCAAGTGAAAAGATCCAAAAACTCAAAGTAGAAAAATAGCATTTGTCTTGTAATACATTGTACAATAAAGTAATAATATGATAAATTCTAGTCAAACGATTTTATCACTGTTTGAAAATAATAAATTTTTGAATAGATTGAATAGGACTAGTTATTTTCAATTCGATGACAAATATGTTTTTGATTGACCTAGTACTGTTACAAGTCAGAAAGATCTAAATTTTTGGAAGCCCCAATGTTTTTTATAAAATATATTTCAATTTTATCTTTGTAACTTCCTTATCTTGCAGATTCTCAATTCCTGGAATCTATTTTCATTAATACTTTTCTAATCTGATTCTGAAATTCTGAAAGTTCGAGGAATTTGAAGGGGCTAGGTGTAGAATGAAATACTGTATACTTATGTCAATTACTGAGTAAAGTTTATATTTTATTCAAATAAAAATTAGATAGGTTTCCAATAAATGGTTATTTCCATGCTTTCAACACCAGAAGAAAGGATTATACTGGTATAGGTGAGGATATTGAATGAAAAATATACTTCAGAAATCATTTTGAAACATCAACAAAACTATTAAAGTATGCTACAACTCTTTGCAAGGTTTTTATAAATAACATATTTAGTCCAAAGCGCTGAAATAAAACCACTTCCTTGAATATGTTAATGTTTGCTACTTTTATAATATCAATATTCAGTCACCAGTTTGAATAACTTGTTCCCCTCCTTTCATAGGTTTAATTTGATCACACTTATCTGAACTTTGTTGACAGCAGCTTTATGCAATTGGGTTTTGCAGCAAAACCAGTCCTTACGCAGGACATATGTTGTATACTAACACTTATCTTCCCCTAATTTTCCCCTCTATTATCAATTGCCAATAGAGAATATTTGAGATACCCCATTACATCAGAAATAGTTTAGGAGTGGGTTCCTTGGCAGCACCACGATCATAGAGACCAGCTCCAACACCTTTTGCAGTTTTTGAGCCGTCCATGTACCAATTTACCAACCCTCTATTAAACGGTCCTTGGAGCTTGTCCATTTCTGTCTACCAGGAATGAATATCTGGAATGGTCGCACCATGTTGGTTTTAAGTATTGCTATATCACACCTCATACTCAGCAACTCGTTGTCCTAGATTTTAGACTGAAAGGCGCCGGCCACGAAGTCGAACATACACGTTGCATTTCGGGAAAGGTGATGGAATCTGTAGAAAGCCATTCTAGCCACTCCTCTAATCACCAGATGAAGAGGAGCAAGGCCCAATATCAGTTCCATGGCCGTAGTGGGTGCAGAGCGAAAAGCTCAAGTAATCATCATGTTTTCTGCAATTTAGAGAGCTTGAGTTGGGATTGCTTCTAAAGACTGCACCTCCATCAAGCAATGCAGCCATATGTGATACGTGATCTCACCACCATCACATATTACAACTGAAGTGGCTTTCGGGACAAGAACCCATTTCTTTCCTCAGGTCATTTGACATGCCCATAAGGAATGTGTAGCCTTGTGCACTGTGTTATTCAAGGTAACTCCTAGATATTTTGCTTCCTTCACAACTGGAATGAACACTCCACCCATGTTCGGGAGAGAAACAAATATCCTCTTTTTCCTGGTGAATGGTACCATAAGGGTTTTGTGGGGGATTTATGCTGAGTTTCTCTCCCTCACACCACCCCTGTATAGCTGACATAGCCTCCTGAAGTCTGACAGAGCCATCGCTGTTATCTCTGACAGCCAGAATGACTATATTATCAGCGTACGCTTGTACATAAACATCCAGTGCGCCAATTATTGCCAGAAGGTCATTAACCAGCAAGGACCACAACAGAGGGCATAATACTCCTCCATGAGGGCAGCCCCTGCATGCCACTAAACAGACTACTTCCATATTCAGGGAAGTATTGATCACTGGCATTTAGCATCTTGTTAATCCATTCCGCAATAATATTTGGTACTGGCTCTCGCAGCCTTACATAGTAAACTAGTGGGGGCCGCATTAAACGCACATCCAGTGTCCATGAAGGCTGCAGCTGCAGTCTCCTTGCGGTCTAGAGACTTAGTGATCCTCCCGACTAAGTTGTTAAGTGCCAGATCGGTTGATTCACCTTTTTGAAAGGCGTGTTGATGTTCACTCAGAGGCCTCAACGATAATACCTCGGTCATGATGTATCCATCTAACACCTTCTCCAAGGTTTACAGAACGAAAGACTTATCGGTGTAAACGATTTAGGTTGTGAGTTCGATTTACCCACCTTAGGTATGTATACAACCCAAACCTTTCGCCAGCTGGACGGGAAAACATTCCAGGCCAGACTCGACTGAAAGAGCCTAATGAGGTATGGGAGGAGGGCATCCACCCTTTGTTGTAACAAGGCAGGAATGATGCCGTACTTCTCAGGAGCCTTGAATGAGCCAATCGTCCTTTTTTGGCTTTTTAGCAAAGCTCTACAGGGCGACGATGTCACAGCTGTCACTAATATCAAGAAACCATCAATCTGGGAAGTGTGTTCTCGCAAGAATCCCAACGTCTCTCTTCCAGAGCCCGTGTACTGTCCATCGGGGCTTTCTACAGATCCAACGGGCAACACCGGGCCTCTAGCGAGAACCCAATGCAGCCTTGCACTAAGGGGGGTACCCTCCACCTTCCCGTAGAACCTGCGCCAGGACTTCCGTTTTGCCCTCCTAATTTCTTTATTATACGAAGTTAGAGCAGATATATATCCAGGCAAAATTGATCACATAAATTGTTTCTACTTCTTCATAGAACCCAAATTGAATGTTGCTTTTGTCTTGTAGGGTCCCAAAAAAAGAGGGTACAAACATTAATGTTCCCTTGACAGAAAGTCTATTGGGATAGTAGTTGAATTACTAACAGATTAACAAGTCAATAAAAATCCATACATCATGAGACTTGGCACCCATAATGACCTGGCTGCAATTGTTGTTCTAGATCTCTGCGATAACTTAAATAAAACAGGAGAGATCCCGAAACAGTAGGTGTCATCTACTTATCTATTTGTCCATGCAAAAAGAAGAAGAAGAAGAAGATATCCTTCTGTTGATAACCCTTAGGAACAATTTCGGGGTTTCTGCTCATCTTCAACTGTTCATATTTATTCTATGCAAGTAGTAATTGAATGAGACGAACGCAATTAAAGGTTCTCCAGAGATCTAGGAGTAATTTTTGATCTTGGAATATTTTCAGTGGTTTGCTATTCATGTTTGAATGTTTTAAAAATGTTCAATTGCTTGTTATCAACTTTTGGAGACTTAGGGCAAGGACGCTAATCAGTAAATCACCTTATATATCAATACCATTGCAATATTAATTCTGAGTAAATTTTGAAAAATTTGCATGAGTCGAAACAACCCAGAAATACAAATAGTCAATTGTTAATTTAATTATTTAAGAAAATAATCACCCAATAAGAGTCGGTGTTTAATCTACTTCTATTATGCAACATCGCCATCTGATTTTATAGTTCTAGATGCAAATTTGATAATTTTGAATGGTTCACTTGATGAAGTTTTTCATGAATTTCTTGTAGTGATGGAGATTTTTCTACCGCAATTTTGCTCCAACATTAGAGGCACATAATAACAAACTTCTCTTCAAACTTGAATATAGCATTTTTTTATAGGATCTATTAATATATTTATTAGCCATCAAAAGGAATTACATGGCGTGTCAAAAAAACATACAAAGTAAAATCTTGAGTCTAGGTAAAATATAAAAACAAACACTTACAATTACAAGATACTACAAATAGATAAGTTAAATGATATCTTGGGAGTAAGTAGTTTTCAGCAGTTCTTGTATTGTAGTTGTGAATCTCATTATGTAGAATGTGGTTCCTTTTATTTCCATGGAAGTGAACAAGGCAAGCAAGAATGTATCAACATGGAACGGTTAGTATGCCCAACGATTTGAAGAATTGCTTACAACTGACATTTGAGGGAATGCCCATGATGGTTCTACTAGGAGCTTTTCGTTTTATGAATACCCTCATGGAATCAGTTTATTTTAGAGATGTACAGTCAATTTCCTTAAAATACAGATTCAAAATTTTTCTTTCTTATTGTATTATTAAGTATGTATCAATTTCATCGGAAAACAGACTTCCTATGATTTCTTCAGAGCTTTTAAGCGACGTCCCATGCGTCAAGGCAACAACCCAAGCGTTTTAGATTTTCTCAATGATTTTTATTTTGCCAGTAAAGTTATTTTTGAACAATTTTGACATCAATGTTTTCTTTCAGGTAGAATATGGAAAATAAAAATGATAAATCCAATGGCCTTTATGAAATCTCAAATGTACAATTAAGGGATACATGATACAGATACACATAAAATTATATTAAGAGAAAGAGTCATTTATGAAAAAGATGAACTAGAAAATATGGAAGAAAAAACGAAAATTTTGAGAATCAATTGAATACTGCTTCTGATGAAATTATCGATAACAATAAAGAAACAGATCATGAAACAGCACATTTAAGTGGTAATACTAGTGGAAAAGATTCATCAGATAAGATTTCTATTCAAGAAAATAATCACAGCATTGAAGATGAATTTGCTCGTATTTTTCGGGAGGAAATATCTCAGGAAAATAGTGTTCCCATAGAAGAAGAAAGAGTAGAAACTGAAATTAACAATTCTATTAATGTAGATGAGACTCTAGAAAATGTTCTGGGTGCAAATGATTTTGAAATAGTAGAAAAAAATAAGGATAATGAAGAAGCAGACAATGTTGAGCATCGATATGAAAATGTTGTAGAGGAAGAAGAAATTGAGGATTATGAAAGTTTTAATCAAGGTGTTGTAGAGAAAAGATCAAATTATGATGGAATCAGTGGATGTGACAGGTAAAAAAAGATATGGACTAGATTTTTCCATTCTGTTGTGGAATTTTTTTTAAATTAGCTGCATGGGCTCATCCTAGTGGGTGGCCCATATATTATTGATAACGTCTAAATAAATTCATGAAAAGATAAAACCACTACCAGATGATTAATGTTATTGCTAGGTGACGAATTACTATCACCATATATTCGGGAATTATCGTACTACAGAGATCAAAATGCAACACAACAGTTTTCGAAATATTTTTATATTGTAATTTCGGGATGACCTTGAATGTCCTTTTCGATACCGACTTCATTTCTTCAACCATTGAGCCAATATGTTGTGTACAAAGTATATTTTCGAATTTTGGGAACCGCCAGAAGTCAGACGTTCCCATTTATGATAATACGGTGATTACGAAACGATATGTTTTTGGCGAAAAAGTCGCGATCAACTTAAGCCGGGTGAAGTGGTGTATTATCGTGATGAAGGACACAAAAGTTGTTTGCCGAAAAATCTGTCTTCTTGACGCATATTGCCCCACGCATATTGCCCCACGCATAATGGTCAAAAAATATTCTCCATTATCAGTTTGACCGGGCGAAAGGAATTGAAAATGGGCAGCATGGCGATAGTCGAAGGAAATTTTCAACAGAACTGGCAGTTGACTTAATTAGACGTTTTTTTTTTCGGTGTCGGATCATCTTTGGCTCGCCAATCAAAACAACTCGGTACATGATATTGTCATCAAATGTCTTTTCCAAAGTTTTCAATAAGCAACTTTTTTGCTAAAGTTTTACTCTCATGCTAGAATCAAAGACAGGCCCCCTTTTCCCACTGGACATTATGGGTACATGATAAGGACCAGGGACCCCTGGTTCCTCCCAGATAACCGAATGATAACCGATATTTAGGTATTACCAAAAAACATATCGATTTTGAATTCAGAGATCAGATGATAATGACTTACTGCAATACCTACTTGCTTATTAGCTTTAACTTGCTGCATGTGCATAGCTAAGTACCGTAAAACGGGGTGAATAGGCGCAACTACATTATATATTCTTACTGTTTCCAGTCCCTGATCATACTATGTAATAAACCAATTTTTGATTTAAGTCTTCTATTTGGTGAATCAAGCGTAAGAACATAGTTAAGTCATATATAATATACTTGCCGATTAAATTACGAAATTGAATGTTTTCTATTCGCCCCGGACTATCGATGAATAGAAACGCCATATGGGGTGACAAAAAAATCTGTTCAAGTTGTCACTTTTTTCAGTTCACTAATTTTAAAAGGCTATGTAAAAAATAAATAATCAAAGGTATTCTCTTCTCGCTGCATCCAATTCTTTTGGATCATACCTCTTATATGAGTCTCTCTCGACTTGATCACTTTGAGAATTTTTTTTTTGTAAGGAACCATAAGTATTAAAGCATTCACGAAAATATAAAGTCACAATTTTTAATGCCGTTTCTACACAAATATGCGTTCAAAAACTTTAGTTTTTTCTATTCGCTCCGTGATTTCTATTCACCCCGTTTTACGGTAGTCGGTACTCAAAGAAACCTATGCGAACGTCATACATAACACCACAAAGAAAGGGGAATTCCCGAACTCCGATTGTCGTTTGACTTGACTGACTGAAATTCCCCTGTATTTGTCTGCGGTGATGTGACGTTTGTTTTGTTTGTAGTTGTCACTGTCATCTGATCTAAAGTATTGTTTGATTAAATTGTCGTTTGCCTGTTTTGTGCCTGCGACTATTTTCGTTATAAAAATAATTGAATACTGAATTTTAATAAAAAATGTCGAAGTGGTCATATTCTAGTGGATCTGAAAAACGAAAAAAAAACTCTACATCCAAAACAAGTAACTGAAAAGTTACCAAAATTAACATCATATTTTACTACTAATACTGGAGAAACTTCTGTAAGTAGAAATCAAATAAATCTTCCACTTGATGAATCAGTTCAATCACGAATTCAATCGATTGTCCCTATGACGAAAGCGCAACAGCTTCAGTGACTTCACTAAAACCGACAACTATGTCAATTGAACCGCAGTTTTCCAACACAGAAGAATTAATACCACACGACCCCCGATTATTTTGATTGTAATGGCATTAATATATAAGTGAAAACATGAAATACAAGGCTATTTAAATTGAGTATCAACCCTTATGTAACTGTTAGATACACAGTGCCAAAGCACCCTTTCAACTGCTTGGGATATCCACCAACCTTCAAATAATTGCTGGGAAACACTTAGTGAAGGAATAGAGGGGAGAGGGAACGAGATCCTTTTCTATTTGCATAATTAATGATGAAGAACGCTGAAATATGTATCTGTCAGATAGAGTACGCGTCATTATATTTTATGAAATTACCTTTAACTTTAATTTTGCAATAGTATTTTAAATTATTTTACATAAATGTTGAAATTGTTGTATATGTTATGGATCAATATATGAGTAGGCAATATGATGAACACTGTTAAAATAATTGAATTAACTGGGCAGTTCGAAAACTATTCACCCATTGGGCAAATTTATAAAAATATGGGTTTTATTAATCAATTTTTTGTGTTAATTATCCAGTATATATAGTAATTTCTATACGAGATGATTTACTCAACCAAACTTAACGCTTACAAGTTATATTCAGTGTAGGTAACTCCATTAACAGTACAGGTAATCACTGTGCAATGTAAATCAATTTATTCCTTTTAAAATAAAGTTGGGAAAATACTATAGAACTGAATCAACTTTAAGAATATTTTTCTTCATCAAAATAAATATTTTTTTTAGATTTGATGACTCTGGGGATGAAGAAGGAAGTGATTGTTATGTATTAAAGGACTGTGAATCAATAGAGTATTCAAATAATGATCATGAAAATACTGACACAGAAAACCAGTATGACATACATAACTTAGTTGAGGTCAAGGAGATTGAAAACCTTCATCGTTGTTTTATGTGCCAGTATGCAACTGCAAATAAAAGATCTTTACAAAATCATATATCAAATTTTCATAGATCAAAACTACATAAATGTAAATATTGTGAAAAAAAGTTTTCTTTCAAAGCTCAAGTTCAAAAACACATAAGGAAGGAACATTCTAGAAAGCTACGAAAATGTCCCTATTGCTCTTACCAAAAGTCATGCATTGGTCAAGTTATGCAAAGACATATTAGTCAGAGGCACGGTATGAGAGAATATCAAGCTAAAGATTTAAATAAATCTAAAAGTTTGAAACGTATCACTAAGGGATTGTATAAATGTGATAAGTGTTCATATTCATCTAGGAATCTTGAATTGATGACATTTCATATCCAAATGCACAGTTTGAAGTATGTATTGCGATGTTTGCATTGTTACTTCATGGCAAATGATGTGAAAAAATACAAGATACATCTTATGAATGCCCATAAGTTGGCCAAGGAGGTTTTTGTTTGCAAAAAGTGTTTTTTCCAGTCAGAAGATTGGAAAAAACATTCTGAACATATTTGTAGACCTCATCAGTCTAAATTAAGTTCATTGTGTGACGTCAGAACTGAAAATACAAAATTGAATTATGCTCACTCATCAGATAATATAAAAAAGGAAAAATTTTTCGGGATCTGTTCCAGAAATGACATGATAAGTCACGAAATGAATGATTTTGAAGGGCTTACGGATAATAACATTCGCATCAAAGAAGAATTGGACACTGGAGAATTAGATTCAATGAATCGAAAAGAATCAGGAGAAATAGTCAATAGTGACAATGATCTACCAGGCACTGGAAATCCCATTGAATTTGAGGAAGTAGAATGTATAGATATAAATGACAGGTATGATTTTGAATTATGAAAAATAAATTTGAATCTTGCAGATAACTTCAGATATTTTATCTGAAATGCTCAGTTAATAATACTCAATTTTAAAAGCACATAATATTCTTTCAAACTAGTACAGTAGACTTTATAATTAGGTTGGTAGTTTTTTGTTCCTCTCTTAAAAACCTAAGCTTTGATGTAAATCTAACAATCTTCAGAAGTTTTATTACATCTATTTACTATGAACATAAATATGCAGGGTGTTCGGTATTAAATTTGCAGCTCAAAGATATTTTTTAAACGACACCCCTCATATTCCACGTCATTCTTCAATTTTCCTTATAAATGAGAATTTCTTCAACATTCTCTATACCTAATTTTAATGGTTTTCTGAAATTCGATGACTTCATTCAAATCGTTCTTCTACCGCACATAATCCACCCGAATTGCTCATTTTACGATAGGCTGCCATAGAAACAGTTCGTCAATGAGTATTTCAGCATATTTCAAAATTTTCGAAAAACGTATTTCAGAATCTGGCCTCCTTCAAATCAATATTTTTCCATATTTTTAAATGACTATATTTTACACACTTTAATAAAAACCCTACAAACGCTCCCAGGGTTTCCTTTACCTATTTTCACTAGTTGTGTAGAAATCCAAAATTTTTCTATTACCCATTCGCTTTCAAATTTTTTTTTCCTCAAATTTTCAAATTTTAGTATTCATCAAGTTTCAATTTCGAATATATACTGGGTGTTAGGTTTGACTTGTTGTCGTGATGGAATTGCCAAGAAGCTGAGATGTCTTTTCGCGTCCCGGCGACCTTTTTTCGGAGTCTTTCCAACATATCCACGTAGTAAGCAGCGTTAACCGTCTGTCCTTGAGGAACATACTCTTATTTGGGCTAGGGGTACTTGTGCAACTCTGAGTTTTGGGGTTTTATTCATGGGTCCTATTCAACAACCCAGGTTTCATCACCAGTGATGACGTCCAAATAATCAGATTCAATTTCAACACGTTGGAAAAGTTAACTTGATATTTCAACTGGGTTGGTCTTTATATTGTCCAATACTACTTTGGGCACCATCTAGGCGCACACTTTCTCATCCCTAAATCTTCAGTAACAATGCAAAACATTGATAACAAGTTGAGTTGATCGGTACCCAATTTGATATGCAATTGACTGTCAGAGTACAACAATTTGTCGAACACAAATCGTATTGTTGTATTTTTTGCTGGTTGATGGTTATCCAGAGTGCATAGTGCAGTCTCATGAATCATTTTGACTTTGATCAACGATTCCTTTTTTCTGTTCACAATAACTGATGTTTTGCCGCTTCCACAGCTTGGGATCACTGGACACAGAACAGTTCTTGGGAGAAATACAAACTACATTTATTTATTCGATTTGCATTTTAAGGAAATCATTTAATGGTATAACATTGAATATGTTTAAATGAAGAATAGCATATCAATAATAGATGGTGATATTCAAGACATTAAATAATTACACTAATTGATATATAAATCATTAAATAAATAAATAAATAAAGTTTTCCATTGTAAAATATCATAATTTCAAATTTCTCTTTTGGTAGGCAACTAAATATTAACGCATGTTTTTTTTTCGGATATGTCCGGATATATGTCAATAAAATCGATGTTTTTTCTCGGATCACATGTTCCTTTCATGAGAAACAAAATGAAAGAAATAAATTGAGGTTCTGCTAGAAAGCACCATACATTGATAACCGCAATTGATAAATTTTTGCTAGTAAGAATTACGAAATCTGACTCCTGTAGAATGTGATGAAGCAGTGGTGTTGGATCACCTAAGTTGTACACAAAAAAGAATAGTTCAAACGCTTGGGGTGTCTCATTCAACTGTTTCCAGAATGATCCGTAGGTAGAGGGAGATTGGTAGTCATGAAAGGATACCTGGGCGAGGACCTGGAGCAACAACGGCGATCCATGACCGTTATTCAAGAATTTTCTCGTTGAAACAACGTTTTGCTATTGCTGGCTCATTCAAATGCTGCTTCGACAGAACAGTGGAGCGAAAATTAGCACTGAAACGATACGACAAGATCTCAGGAAATTTGGTTTGAGGCTTCTAACCGGAAGCCGCAGCACATCGAAGGGTCCGATCGAATTTTGCCAGGGAACATATAAATCGGTTAGAAGCTGACAGAGATAGGGTTTCATTTGCAAATGAGTCGAGATTTTGTCTTTTGAAAATGATCAGAATGATATAACGTCTTTGATTTTGAGTGTGGATCGTAGATGTCATGAAGTAATTATCGCCAGGGGTGAAAATATCCGGTATCAACACGTTTTTGGGGAATTTGATTTTTTCCAAAACTTTTTCATTTTTCATTATTGGTTTTCTTTCAATTTCTATATGCACCATTTTCTTTTCGATTGTTCTCACGCATATCTTCTTACTGGTGGATTATTAAAAAAACGATTTTTCAACATATCAATACTTATTCTGTATAAACTTGAATTTTCGATTTTGTGCGTTTATTTCTTGGTGCAGTGTAAAAGGGTGTAGAAGGTCCCTCATAACAATATACCGGAAACTAAGCAGACTCGAGAAAAATGGTTTAGGTGGAAGTTAGCAAGGGAAGTCATCCTTGTTATATTATATGGAAGCGGACATTTACGTTCGACTTGATCGCAGCTCGTTCCCATTGGATGACCTTGCTTGCTAAATGCTAGCTCTGTTACTCATTAAAATATGGTAATATAACGCAATAAAAGGTTCAGGGTCATTCATCAGGAATGAGCTGCAAACATTTTCGGACGTAAATTCGACCTCGCTTCCGATTGCTGTTATAAAATTATAACGCTCCTATTTAAAAATCTAGGTTAACTTTGTGAAAACATCTAAAACAATTTCTCAAGGTCACTACAATGTCCTGCGAACGGTACAACTTTCACCTGAATTATTTCTTCTGGATTAAGTTTTTCTGTTTTTATTTTTGAAAAGGAAGGAGTGACGCTGGTATTTTATCCTACGCCCGTCCTTCCTTTTTTTATGCGCGCTTCCCAGGAATAGGCGAACCTGTTACAAATGAGTGGGCGCCTGGGAAAAATTGAGGTGTCTGTTTACTCGCTTCTTGAAGAGGGCCAAATTGTAGGATGTTGGGAAGATGTTGTTTTCCCGGAACAAGGTCTTTCAGTTCCTTGGAGCATCTTCTGTGTAAGTATCTGTAAAACAGAGAAAGGCCAGCAACTTGTCTTCTGAGAGCCAGCGGTTGGAGATCGCGGGTGATCGATGAGGCGCACAGCCCGTTTTTGCACACTATCCAACATCCGCAATGACTGTTTGGCGCAGATCCCGTCAATGGGGACAATTTTCCAAAGCAGGTCGAATCTGCGCCTTATAAAGAAGCAACAGCAAAGATGAAGCGAAGTATCGCTTGGCTCTAAAAAGAAAACTAAATTTAGCCGACTTAACTATTGCTGATACGTGTTCATGCCAGCAAAACCCAGAATTGACCGTTATTCCAAGAAGATGCATCGAATTTTTGGATGCTTTTTGTTGGCCTTGCATCATTAGAGGAGGTTCTCCAGCGGGGATCTTTCTAGAAAACGTAGTTGCTTGCGTCTTGCTCGCGTTGAAGCTCACCAGGGTCAACTGAGCCCATTCAGATATCCTCTCTAAGTCAGAGTTTAAGTTATTAATTTGTTAACATCTCTGACGCTGAGATTCCCGCAGCTGTAATCGGCCGCAGATCACTGAAAGACGAAACCAGGGTATAATCGTCTGCAAAACCGAAGATCTTGTTCTCTATAGATGACAGAAGATCATTTATCTGCAACAGAAACAAGGTTGGAGAGAGAATGGATCCCTGAGGTACTCCTGCTTGCAACCAGAAACAATCAGATATTATACCGTCGACCACAACTTGTATTGATCTATTTGAAAAAAGCTACTTATCCAACCCCGCAATTTTTCGGGAAGCCGATATGCAGCAAGTTTATTCAACATGGCTGCATGCCAAACCCTATCGAAGGCTTTAGAGATGTCGAGGGCTATTGCTCTAGATTCCCCATGCTTTTCCATCGTCGATGTACAAACATGAGTGACGTAGGCGAGCAGATCTGTCGATCTTTGCCTGCGAAAACGATACTGACGGTCGTTAATAATTACCTGCAACTCAAGATAATTGATTTCATTGGGTTCATCATTCTTGACTCTCTCTCTATCACTTTGGACATAATGGGAAGAAGTGCAACAGGGCGGAAGTTTGGGGAAAGGTTTCTTTCCTTCCTTTGGGGCCGGTTGAATTCTAGCTATTTTCCAGCTGCTCGGAAAAGTCTGGCTTTCATAAGAAATCTGAAACAGACGGTTAAGAATGGGTGCCAGTTCGGGAGCACACTTCCTCAGGACGATTGGCGGTTTTTCTTGTAGACCAACTGCATTCTTGCAGTTCAGCTGCTCGAGAGCCCGTCTCATAATGGGGACTCTGAACTTGATTTCTGCCATGGAAAAATTTGTAGGTGGAATGTTCGGTGGTATTACATTAGATGAATCTAGCACAGAATTCTTTGAGAATAAGAGAGCAAAGAGATCGGCTTTCTTTTTCCGCCTCTAACAAGAGGCAGAAACACAGATTTGCAGATATTGGCACTGACAGTCTCGCCATAGACCAGAATTGTCTAGTCCCGCTGGCCTGTTCAAGAAGTTCATTAGTTACCCCTTCGTTGAAATTGGCCTTTGCTCTTGCAGTTGCCAGATTGTATACGTTCCGTATTCGTTCGAAGGTTGTTTCTTCCATGACTTGTAGGCTCTGCTCTTGGCTGCAGAGGCTCTTTCGCAATCTTTGTTGAACCATGGCTTTTGTGCTGTTGTTTTTTTCATGGAATGAGGAATGTATAGATCCATTCCTGCATGAATGATTCCTGTAATAAATTTAGTGCACACATTGATGTCAGGATCTGAAAGGCAAACATCACTGAATGGGAAGCACGAAAAGAATTTATGCAGCTCATCCCAATTAGCACGGTTATAGTGCTAATTGGGATAGGTTCTTGGTTTAGCGGCAACACAATGGTTCCAGTAGCAGATATAAGGTTGTGGTCCTAGTTGCCTAGCGGTGCTGAGACCTCCACTCCGAATCATCTGGATCTGAAATCAAAAAGAAACCCAAGGTGTTTGGAAAGTCGGTTGGGCGATCAGGTATTCTTGTCGGTTTGTCGACTAGCTGCGTTAGATTATGGTTTATTGCGAAAGTTTCAGCCTGTCTTCCCGCTTCATCTGTCCTATTGGAGTGGCGCAGCCAGTTGGTGTTGTGATCGTTGAAGTCACCCAGTACAATAACCTCAGCTGCCGGATGATGCGTCTGAATTCAATCCACCTTAGCACCTAGATACTGAAACACTCTAGGGAAGTGAATATCGTTTGGCGAGCGATGTAGACAGCATAAGAACAGTGTTTTATCCTGCAAGGTCGAAAGCGTCGTCCTCCATCGTGTCCTCTCTCTGGCATGCAACATCCGATCTGGCGAAAACACAGAGGCCACCTTTGAACCTAAATTTAGTATGTAACTCATACCCATTAAAACGTAAATACGTTGTGTCGGTTGTTTGACTCATTTGGGTTTCGGTTAGGACCAGCACATTGGGTTGTGCGTTTTGCAGATGCTGGTGGACTGCATCGACATTCACGTTGTTGTGCCCCAGTCCTCTGATATTATGGAACTCTATCAAGAGTTTGCTCTCTTTTCTAGAACGTGATTGAATTAGTGAATTTGCCGGAGGAGTGCTCGACTTACCCGCATCGTGAACCCCTCGAGGCAGTCCCCCCCGGAGATCCTAATGGGAGACTATTTTATCTCCGGATTATTTTGTCCCAGTTTCCTGGAAACCGGACCATTCACACAGGTGTAGTAGTCACACAGGTGACCAATTCGCGGGACCCATATCTGGATGTGGTGGTATCACACCGGGCGACGGAGGTGAGGCCGCCTGCCACCTTGAATACTTGATCTTATAGGCCGTGGATTTGTCATGTGCGACATTTTCCAAGAAGAATAATTCATTTGTAACTAATCAAGGGACAAACACTCCACTGTGCCATGGAGGCCACCTAGATTCAGATTAGTTTCAAAGACAAATTGGTGCATTGTTTAAAATGACTCACTCGGTATGTACAAATATGCCTGAAGTACCATGGATGATATCAAAAATTATATAAACTTGAACACCTGTGTGTAAAAGCCACATCGCAACTATGCATTGTATACATTACAAAAAATATCACAGATATAGCAGATAATTACATAATTATCAGGGATTCAAATGCATTTCTGAATTTAATAATCCAATTCATTTTAACCTACGCTGATTTAAAAACTGGTATACTTTTGATAGATTTAGATTAAAAAGAATGGTATTTCAATTTGGCTTGCTCAATATTACAGACAATGAAATTGTGTTTTTCCAAAGGTGGCACTTAGGAGATCATTTCTACAAAATTCACATTCTGAAACTTGTATTTGCCGTAAAAGGTAACCTGGTAAAGACATTATTACTTTGTTTTCTTGAGGTTCTCTGAAATTCAGCAGGTACATTAGTTACACTATTATTCTGACTTCATAAGCTCTTATCATAGTCTATTTATTTGTTCAATTAGTAGTTCAAAATCATCAGAAATTAGGTTTGCTATCTGGTATAGAGTATATGAGAGGGCTCCGCTTTACACGTGTAGAAACAAATCTCCTCTCTTTTATTGATTCTGTATGATCAGCAACTCCATATTCACTCGACTGAAACAGAAGAAACAATTTCTATTATTAATGAGTGATGTTAGACCATTGATATCTGCTCTCAGAAGTGAAGCAACAAATTGGTGGTAAATAGGGTTTGTATTTCCTAGTTTTTGTCCTATGATATAAAACAAATTCTCTCATGGATCCTAATCAAATGACTGCAAAGAAATATAATTAAAACCTTCCTATTGTAACCGACTCTAAATTTATACCGGATGGTTCATCACGTTCAGACGGATGATTAGGCATATTTTACGGCCGATTTTGGATTTTTTTTAATCGAAAATGTAGAGAAAAACTTGAGTAGGTAACGTAGATATAGGCGACATCCAGTCCAGCGCATGCGCTTTTCAAAATGGGGTAATTAGTTTTAATAGTATATTGAACACAAGAAAATGAAATGAAATTGATCTGACCTTCGTGTTCCAATATAGATGTAGATCCACATGCACAGGAAAAGCAGGTAAGTAGTGTTGGTGTAGCTCAATCTGCGTACATTATAGTCACGCATGCATTCAGGAACAACCAAAATCCAACAGAGTTGTTCAGAAATCAGAATAGGAATTTCCAGATTAGGTACCAAGATACTATGGTATAGAAAGAAGGTAGAAAAGAGGCCTTCTGCAAAAACAACTAAAGGCGCGAATGAACACATGCAATTTAAACAAAATAAGGTTCGAGATTTTATGAGATGTGAGGCGGCCTCAGGAGAATGAGTTTTCACTGAATTATCTGAACCGGCAAAGTCAATAACGAAACTTGTGACCAGGTAATACGTATAGGTAATTCACAAATTCGTATTATATAGTAACTCAATGAATTTCACGGAATTATAATCCGCTTAGCGAAATTGAAATTTAGATAAATTTCGAGATCCACGTGAAACCAAAACTCTTGCTATAATGAGACGCGTACTCCAAACCATATTCGTCGTAAAGATGTTGTACTTACGACAAAAAAATCTTCATGGAAATAAAGAGTATGAATTCGAATAAACTCTAAAAAGTGACTGCATATGCCATCTACCGACAATTGATTGTTTTGCAGGTAATTTATATAGTTTAACGTTTCCAAAATATGAAATACCCCTACAATGGCGGAACAGTGAGAAGGTAGCGTAATTAGAAAAATCAAATGTGACAAAACAATCAGATCTCTTCATCGCATTCCTTGAACTCATTTGGTACCTATCTAATCCTAATCTTTCTAGTGTTGCTGTTTAATATTAGAGGCTTAATATACTTGGTAAATAAAAAAAAGTTTCGAGTACGTATCAGTGCATAGTGTTCGTAATTTCATTTTCGTTTTACTATGGGTTGGAAAATTCCAATTTTAAGCAATTTTGCTATTTGATATACATTTCGAAATGAGGACTTATCCAATACAAGAACGAATATGATTTTTGTCTTCGGCGAGTGCCAACAAAACTGTTTTTAGCGTCAAGATTTTGCTCCGAAAGATATCCGAATCCAAGACATCTAGACAGAAATTTCCTACAAAAACTACTACAAACATTTCGACATACCGGCAACGTAGCTTATCGAAAAGCAAACATACAAAACCGGGTGGCAGAAGATGAAGAAAACGAAATGACAGTTGTAGCGACCGTCGTTGAAAATCCAATTACTATTCAGAGGAAGCTTGCCGAGAATTAGTAGAGGAAGTATATCCAGAATCTTGAAAAAACACGTATTCCATCCGTATGTTCAAGCCCACCAGGAGCTATCGTAAGGGGATTTTGAAAAATATCGCCTGACCTTACTTGCCTCGACTTTTTCCAATGGGGGTATGTGAAGAAAATTGTATTTCGAACTCCGCCAACGACGGCTGACGATATGAAAGAGAGGATAAGAGAAGCATTGCGATCGGTAACGCCAGACATGCTAAATAAAGTTAGAAGATCATTTGAGGACAGGTTAACATTGTGTTTCGTTCAAAATGTAGGCCATTTTGAACATCTTATGTGAAGAATGATATGGAAATTGTTTCCATCTATATGTTGCAAATGTTTCGTTTTTAATATTAGGTTTGAAGTATGAATTATTGTTATACTATGAACTCGATTTTTTTGCCAATATTTTTACTCAATAGTTGTTGGATGGTTACGATTCATGACAATGAAACACAGGAGTGAATTCATCTAATTCGGTATTTTCTTCTGAGGCGACAATCAGTTCACATGAAAATGGAGTGAAAAATTGAAATATTTCTTGGAAATCGATAAAAATAGGAATTCGAGTATCTTCGAAACCGTTGAAAATATATATAGAGAACCTAGGTACCATTCGAAAGGTATTAAAATATTTGAAAAAAAAACAGTGAAATGAGCTTTGAATGAGCCCCAAGTTTAAAAATCGTTTTCGAATACCCTGTGTAACATAGATCAACAAAATGTGTCATATGTTAAAGCAACAATTACAATTACATATTGGTACATCTGAAGCTTTGAAATAAATATTGAGGGCACAACAATTTTTTTATCCCCTTATCTCAAAAACTGACAAATATTTCGGAAAACTCACAGTCATTTTTCCTCACAAAGTCAAAAATGAAACAAAATACCCTATATTTTCTCCCATTTGAAAAATCATAAATTTGGTATGTAACTTCATTACGGAACACCCTGTATTGTCTGAAATATTTTCAGTTAGTAGTCATTACAGCAGTACATATATATGATGGATCTTATGGTTTTCTACCAACCCTTAAAAATTAATATTGATGGATAATATCTTTTCCATCGTTTTGTGTATTAATTTACAGTCCCATATTTCCTTAATGCTATAACCATTTAATGAATCAATGAATCAAAATGTGAATCAATTTTGGCAATGAGAAGAACTAATGCACTTTGTTGCGTGTTTTCATTAAAAAATGTTTTCATACTGTCCGACGATGAACGAGAGTTCAAAACCTCGGTAACAGCGGTCCATTAGTTCCATTTATTTGTTGGTAGTAAACACATAGTAAAATAAAATTCCATTTGTGTTTCAACTATGATATGTTTTGGAAAATTTGTAGTACCGGAAATTTATTTCGATCCAATTTGTAACATGTTTGTTTGCATTCTTAAATTTTCTGTTCAAACAGAATTGATGTAATGGTTGATCATGTTTTCGAGATTTATCCGAAATACATATCAATTTTTGAGTAATATATTTGCATTGTCTTTTATTTTAGCTGCGATGTGAACCCCATTCCCATAAACGTATCCGTTTCTAAAAAAGAACCCTGCGAGCTGGAACATGATTTTCTATCTTTGAACGAAATGATATTTAATGAATACGAAACTCACGTGACGATTCATCTCAGATTTCCCAATTTAAATGTAGAGGGACAGGGGGGGAGTGCATCAGCTAATAATGAAAACTCTGAACATCTTGTTGAAAACAACTCGAATTTTCTAGTTTGTCCATTTTGCGATTTTCGGATAGAAGGTCAACTCAATATGAAGAATCATTTGAAGTTCGAGCATTTGGACATATTTCAAGGATTGAAGGATTTTTTGGATGTCTCTGAGCAAACGTGAGTACATTACAATTGAAATTTATTTGTTTTGTGAACATTTTTTACAATACCATTTTTTAGAAGGGTGATGACGCCTGGTTTTCACTCTGCTCCTTTTTTGAATCATTATAAATAAGTATTTCTCGTGAAGACCTTGTGTGCAAGCAAATCATAATCATAAGGTTATATGGCAATGACATCAATGTATTCCACTGAAAATACACAGTGGCGCATAAATTTAATTTCACAATAACTGTACTTTCTTTTTATGAAATGTTAGATTGTACACCATCCATTTCAGAAGTAACTTTTTGAAACTAGAAACAACCAGTATTCATTTTGATACAAACCGTTTTATTAATCAATTTATTCGCCTTCTGCATTGATACACGAATTTGTAGGCGCTAATAGGTTGTCAAACGACTTCTGTATCCCTTATTTTGAAATGGTCTTTAGCGCGTCGGTCTCGGCACTTTCATTGGCCTCAATCGAACCATGCCGCTTTTCTTTCATGGTGAAATGCAGCTTAGGGAATAGATTGTAGTCGCACGGAACCAGATCAGGTGAATAGGTGAATGTTGCAGGGCAATAATGTGATTTTCGATCAAAAATCAAAGAATACAACTGTTGAACGATGTGATGGGGCATTATAGAGCAAGAAGGGTCCAACTGCCGTTTTCTCGATATTCTGGCCGAATACGACGAATTCTTGCCAGCAATCGCTTTAAACTCCCAAATGAAAATTTCCTGTGATTATCTGGCCGTGTGGAACAAATAATTTGTGCATAATTGCTTTACAATCGTAGAAACAAATCAGCATAATAACCTTCACCTTGACTTCTCCAAGTGACGTTTTCTGGGTTTTCCTTCATCCAACGCACTCCATTCGGCACTTTGCCGCTTTATTTCGGGCTCATACTGAAAACACCACTGCTCTTTACCAGTCATAATCGTTTTCGAGATGTTTGGGTCCTTTCGAGTAATTTTAATTATGTCTTTTCTATGCTCAATTTGATTACATTTTTGGTCGTCTGTGAGTTTATGTGATACAAACATCGAATTTACCTTCGTAACGCCCAACACTTCGGTCAAGGCGCGGTTAACAGTTGTTTGAGGAATGCCTAATTCCTTTTCAATAAATTTTACCGATGTTTTTTTAATATATTTCATTAATTTACGCACTTTTCCGATATTTTCTTCCGATAACCCAGTTTTGGGACAGCCTGATCTTTAGTCATCATTCAGGGTCTTTTTACCCGATTTGAATTGCTTGAACCACTCGTACACTTGCGTACGGAATAGATAATAATTACCATATGCAGCGTGTAACATTTGGTGCGTTTCAGTAAAAGATTTACCAAGTTCATCACAAAGCTCAGTTGCAGCTCTTTGTTTAAAACTCATTTTCTGACCGTTGTACTAAACGCACTAACATGACGCAATAACTCAAGTTGTTTACATATAAATCTTGTGAAATTTTTACAGCTGTCAATGAAGTATCAAGTTATCGACTAGTACAATATTACAACAGATGGCACTAGTTGTACATAATCTTTAAAACACGGTTACTTTTGGATTGGAGGGTGTATTATATTCAATAACAAACCATAAAAGTAAATATACTGAGTCCAAATAGTAAATAGTGAAAAATACGAAAAATATATCTAGAACAAATTTCCATGGCCGATAACTACTTTTCGTGAAATTTTTATTACTTTAATTGACTGATTTACCGAGGGCACATAGTTTAAATTTATGTCACTGTTGTGAATTGAGTATTCTGATACAATCCCTCATATCATTAGAAGTTAGAAGAGATTCCTACTCTTCATGGCGTTCCTGAGATATAACTGACGATTCTCTTAGTTTTATGAGATGGGCTTTTCCTAACACTTTTGGAAGTACACTGGGGTAAATGTTTTTGAGGTTTTGTGAAGTAATGTGCAATCGGCATTTCTTATGAAATGCGGCCATTGCCATACATTATATTATTCGAAATTATATCCATATTAGGATGAATCATTCCAGAGTGATGTTTGAAATACTTCAATCTTCGTTTGTGTAACGATCCGTCCATCCTTCTCCCTTCATCAAATCTCTGAATGAAAAATATTCATTCAATTCTGTATGGTATATACTTTAACGTGTTTCTTGGGTTTTTTTTCTATTGAACTACGCATCGAGTCGACTTCTATGAAAGAATGTGTATGTGTCAACTTCCTAGAACTTATATTCATTTTGTATTTTGTACAGTAGGTACATTGTAGGTACATGTTTATTCCGATTCTCATCCCCACAGTGTCTGATCGAAATGACACTGTCACATGTGAAGGTAAATTTTGAAGCAAACCATATAGTCTAGTTGCCACATCTGGGCTACCTCTTTTCGTTTATTTCAGTCGAACAGTATCAAACAGCTTTGTTTGGGGGCGGATTCGTTGAGTTAATTCGTAAACACAAATTTTTCTGCTGTAATATCTTGGAGTCCCATAGGAAGATAGTATTTGTACGACAGATTGCAAATCAGAAGTTACCCAAACAAAATTCTTTTCATTTTACCTTCTATTTCCATTGCCCTATCCTGATAACACCACTTCTTTCTCCACTGGACACTCATGATTTTCTAGTAATGTTTTTTTTTCTCATTTTCTTTAGCAACCTTGAAGTTTTGGCACAAACTTCGAAAAATCAAAAGGGAAATAAAAAAAAATCAAAATTACTGAAACCCGATTACAACGCCCCTTCAGAGTCAATTGTGAATATTAACCTTCCAGAAACCATTGGACAGCTCCTAAACTGCTAAAAAGATTTCAATGAAATTTTGTGTGTGCGTGTGTTATCTTTATAATAAATCCATTTAGGGCGAATTCGATTCATAACCTTGTTTCTGTTGAATATATTCAAGAAGAATATATAGGAAAAAGTTAGATGCCCATTTGCTGCGTATCCTAAGATTATATTTACATAAACAGTGAGTTCCATTACCGAGATTCATTTTGAAGTTATGCTTTTAAATGGGATGCCCTATGTTTCTCATCATTTTTCAACGTTTTAACCCTCCGTTACTTGCTTATGTATCAGAGAGGTATATGCCTTATTGAATATCGGATATCTCAGAAACGAATAATTTTATTACTTTATGGTTTGCAATAGCAGTTCAGTAATTTATGTCGAATAAGTTCAAGCCAAAATGTTCACCTGAAATTTTTTACTTATGTATATCCCCGGCGGCAATTCTGTACTGGCAGGGCAAGACGCAACTATCCTCGTAGGAACCACAATCACCGCGAATTTGCTTATGAAAGGTTTGTGTTTACTCACAGTTTTTTTCTTCATTATTTTTCGAAATATTAATCTTGCAATGAAGAATATTACCTAAATAAACCGGAAGATTTTGGCATGTAACTTTTGCCCAAAAATCTTGGTCAAATTCTTGGAGAAAATTTCAACGAATTTAACAATAGATGGATCGTCAGATTATTAACCAAACGTTAACTGACCAAAGTGAATTTGAATCACAACAGAATTATTTTCTTGATGAGTGAATACTGATTATATTTTTTTGAATAGTGTATAATATGTTTTTACACTCTCCAGACAGAGATGAAAAATGGATCGAACTTTTGAATAAGCAAACTTGAACCATAATATTATAGTCAAATTACCAAGAGCTGTACACCAAACCGCATTGAATATGTCAACAAGAATTGAGAGCTGAAATCTGTTTTATAGAGAAATCATTTTGAGTATGATAATGTAGTACACATTAGTACATCGATTCCAAATTTTCAAAGGATATACAAATTATGTTACAAAAATATTAGCAGAAACCCTTTCAGGATACAGAAAAAGCTGCAACAGAAGCAAGCACTTCAAGAACGGCAGGTGAAAAAATAAAAAAAAATTATGTCCATGTTTTGGGAATAAAAAGAATCATTTACTGCATATAGTATATGAAACTAGTTACGGAGATTGTAACATGGGTTTGTGTTGAACCTTACATGCAAAACCTATATGCAACGATTGTTTTAATAAGAATGATTACATTAGCGAATCTTCTGAATAACTATTGTATTTATGAATTCCTCTTTGAAAAATGTAGATATGCAATTTGCTTGATGTATTCAATTTATTGAAGTATATAAATGAATACTGTCCACTATCACTGGAACTGATTATATGAAGAGATCATCTATTTGTTAGATGTACAATTGTGAGATACAATGCGACCAACAGCGTTAAGAATACCCATTCGCCCAACGGAGGGATGAGTTTTTTCAGATCTGTATATGCTTTAACTGAACCGTTTTCGAACTTCTTTTGTATCTAATGGAATCGGCCTTAGAATCTCCATTTTAATATTAAATTATGCTATTATCCTAAATATCCATCAACAATTAGTATTTATTCATACAACTATACACATACAACTATATTTGTGATGTATGTCAATTTTGTTAAAGTTCAAACCTCATTATTTTTCTCCTTTCGAATTGAACAGTCTGTATTAAGTGATTGTTAATGAAAGGCAATTCCCATTCCTCTTAAGATGAATTAGGTGTCTCTAAACCTATTTTCGATAGATTCAGAATTGAAAATGAATTT
The DNA here is from genome assembly GCA_013387265.2 of Cryptolaemus montrouzieri. Taxonomy (NCBI): domain Eukaryota; kingdom Metazoa; phylum Arthropoda; class Insecta; order Coleoptera; family Coccinellidae; genus Cryptolaemus; species Cryptolaemus montrouzieri. The sequence goes on from JABFTP020000062.1 coordinate 43,865,031, forward strand.
GTATTCGATGGTAGCATTTTCAATTTATCGAATTTTGTATTAAAGTTCTCAAACACGGTCTAATGAGGAACAATATCCCAGAAAAGAGTGTTCAATATGTCTATCTTCTTCTCGGATGCGCATTTCACATGCACAAAAGTCCTCTTCGCGTTCTTAAAATTGTCCGGAGCAATACTATGGAATGCATCTCGAATTCTTCGTTATTTGTTTCATTCTGGTAGACTTTGGTTATTACTGCTCTTCATAAATAATAGTACGTGGAGGTTAACTCTGGCGATCTTTCGGGTCATATATATATATATATATATATATATATATATATATATATATATATATATATATATATATATATATATATATATATGCAGTTCGTATTCTTACATCTTCTTTTGGAATTATTAAATGGTCTAAAACTGATCTAAATGAATATTACAATGTCGAACGAGGAAAATGCTTTGTAAATATCATAAACACCACTCAAAGTCAGCTATTCAAAGAGTTACACTACCTAGACATCTTAGAGGTCGTGTATTAACTGATTTGAACAATCTTCATAGTAAACAGATTTGTTATCTATGTTCCCATTTTCATGATTACCAGAGAACATCTAAATTACATGATATTGTTGCTTCAGATTATAATTTTACACCTCTGAAGTTGACAATATATATTTGATAATAATTCTAAAAGAGAAAGTTAGATGCAGAAGGAATTACACGAAAAGTACCCTAAAGAATTGAAGAAGGATTATATTGATGAAATCGCATCAAATAGATGGTTAGTATCTGGAGAATTGGTCGCTGGAACAGAAGGTTTGGCAATGGCGATCCACGATCAGGTTGTTTTCACGAGGGATTATAGAAAACACATCATCAAGCAAAATATAGATTATTCTTGCCGTAGATGTTTTTGTTCTTCAGAAACAGTTTTTCATATATTATCATCTTGCTCAGTCCTTGCTTCAACAGATTATTCGGAAAGACATAATGCCGTCGCTAATATTATCCATTTTAACCTAGGAACTAAATATGACCTCATTCCCAAAAGAAAAAAATGTTACAAATATGAACCTGAGATTATTTCTGAAAACGTGGAATATAAACTTTATTTTGATAAAACAGTTCTATGCAACAGAGCTGTAAAACATAATAGGCCAGATATCATTCTTACTGGTAAACAGAATCGTATAACATATAATTGATATTGCTATACTCGACACACATAATATACAAAATAAATACAATGAAAAATTTTCTAAATATATGATGCTTCCGACGAGATTAAAAAATGTGGAAAATGAAAAATATATTTATTCTTCTACAACAGGAGTCTTCACAAAAATTGAGAATTTAGGTCTGAAGAAAAATTTATTTAAAAAGTTACAAAGATAACAGTCATCAAATCTTGTAATATTCTTCGTAGATTTCTTTCCGAAAAAATAATGAAATAGAGTCATAGGTTTTCTTTAGTTTATACTGCTCAGAATCTCATTTCATATTTTATTTATTTGTATATATAAATGTAATATAATCAACGGACAATTTTATCATATTTATATTCGAAGCAGTATTCTATTCGATCGTCCATCACTTCACACAAAGAAAACTATGAATGAGTAACATTCAGTGTTACTTTACTAAGGTCCGTACACTGGGTTTTTCCGGGGAAAAGCCTCTGACACTACTCGTTGGTACATTGATGTCATTGTCTGACGATGCTATAGTTTGTATATATTGTATGATTCCAAGACATATCTTGATTGTAATCATTTCTATACATATATATATATATATATATATATATATATATATATATATATATATATATATATATATATATATATATATATATATATATATATATATATATATATATACATCACATTTATAATTTTATAATTTCAGTAGAACGATATTCGTTTTAGTTTTTTATTTTAATAAAATGAAATGCTTCAAATACTAGAATTGTCCTCATTGGATGTAGTCACTTTCACCTCTTTTTGCTGAAGTAGATTTCGATGACTTACATAATTATTGCCTTAAAAAAAGGTGTATCAAAATATTGCATGTAGCAAGGAATTAATATAATTTCTTTGGTTTCAGAATTGCTTACGTAATCAAGGAGGAATTTGAGAAAAAATATTGTTGCAAACTTTGTTCGCACATCACAGTTGAATTATCCTCACTGAAGTCACATTTCAAACAAGAACACATCATGAAAAATCTCAAGTGCTCTCGTTGTTTGCTTGATGGATTTTTGAATTTACGAAGTTTTTGGGATCACATAAATGAACATTGTCCACACTGTCAACTTTGGTTCAAGGAAGGACTTCAGTCACATATCTTAACTCATGTGCCTCAGTACAAAAATAACAGTACTCAGTTATTCACACAAATTGCTGAACTTTGTTCTAAACGCTCGAACAAGAATAGAATAAGAAAACTTCCTCAGTGCAAGCCTATAAATGAGCACTCATTCAGTATTGCTAAGGAGTCAGCTAGAGCAAAATTGTGGAAAAATACTTTTGAAATTGATAATGAGTATCAAGTGGAACACAACTTGCATACTGGATCCATCAAGAATGAGGTCTATTTAGGAGAATATCCAGAGGATGATGATGTGGATTCGTGTGAAGAAATTCGAATTATTATTGATGATGAGAATCATTGCACGTCCAATCTTAATCTTTCTCCAACAAAACAGAAAGTACATGCTGAAAAAGTGAGAGGTGATGGATTTCATAAAAATAAACTGAAAAAATTAGATATAATCAAGAAAAAGATTACTAGTGAAAAGACAAATTCAGGTTACGAGTCTACCGATTCCAACAACAGCGATTGCATGAGTGAAAAACAATTTTCTTTAAAACCTTTTGGTATCAGATCGATCAGAAATATTGCCGAAAAACCTGTCAGAATGATCAAAATATTAGAGAATCAGTGTTTTGATTGCTTGAATGTTTACAAAAGTCGTTATATATTGGTTGATCATAGAAAAAAGTTCCATCGATTGAAGAAGCCACATAGTTGTACATATTGTATAGAGATTTTCGAAACTTATAACAAATTGAAATCGCATTATTATTGTGAGCATAAAGTCACCTATCATCATAAGGGCCCTATTTTCAAGTGTCCACTTTGTGATTATTCTTGTATATTTTTGAAACAAATGAAAAACCATGTTCTGGAAATCCATGATAGGAATGCTGTAGGATTCAAGAAAAGACATGGTATTTGCTAGTAATAAAAGTTATGTTATTCTAAATAAATAATGCAATGTTGCATTTCTTCAATTTATTTAATATTTTATTACAATACATAATTCCTTCTTACATCTGTAATATATTCTAGAGCATTGTGTTTCTCTTTTGAAAGGATAGTGATGTACCTAGTTGTTTTCAGTAAGATATGGTTTCGAAATATAATTCTGTTTAGTCTACAGTTTAGTTTATCAGGATTAGACATTAACTGCTGGGTGGTTCAATCTCTACAAATTTGATAAAATTGTATCAATACTTTTTTTCTGTGTATTCAGATTATTCAAATTATTTTCATAACTCTTAGTTCCATTATCTGTTGGAAATGTATATTATGGAGTGTTTAATTTCATATCATAAACAAACAACAAAAATTGGAACCAGATTTAACTATGGAAGGCATTTCTAGAATTTAGTAGGAACAGTGTCAATTTAAGGGAATTATGCATAAACTAGCCAGAAAACCAACAGCGTAAGTTGCTTACTTTGGATGTTTCCACAGTCTGCTTCTCTATGCCATAGTGTTCTGGTAGAACTGCAGTAATAGTAATTGAGTCATTCTGAAAGAGAAAAAGGTGCCAGTGCTTCGCGATGCCAAGGGCAGATAGCTGTAAAGGTTCATTCAGGCAGGAGCATACAACTGAACCTTATGGCAGTGAAGAGCCATATTTGTAAAGAAAATCAAAACAAGTACTTTTGCAATATTGCTCTTTGAATGATAATAATATCTTAGTTGAAAAATATCGAATTTGTATAATTTATAACAGTTATCACTTTATGTACTATATTATGTCTTTTATCAATAATTACTTGCATATTTTATCTTAACTTGACGCCCCATACAATTATTTATTGGTTGACTTTGTTCATACATAATTATGTATTTTTATTTACTCGTTCCAACAATAAACTAAACTACAGGTAGCAGTTTTCAGATTTACTAAGTTTTAGTTAGCATACAGACACTTATGTTGAATCTTGCGTGCCATATAACTCACAGAGTCTTTTCCTCATTCCATAGAATTTCAATAGAATTTCTCCGGAGAATTCTGTTATGGAAAAGAAATTGTTTGAACATTTCAGGAGTATGTTGGTTTTTGGTGTAAGGTTTGTATAGGATACCTAACTTTAAGAGCTTGTTAACAATCAGGGCAGGATTTGTTAACATATTGTGAGATCAAATTGCATAAACATGTTGCACTTATGGTGTTTGAGCTATACTCAGATGGAGAATCACATTGGAGCTTTAGCTATTCTCAGATCGCCAATCACATAGTAACTCAGAAATTTCTTATAGAACATGCAAAAATGTTCCGATTATATACTTGTCAAAATATGGACTCTTAACAATATAGAATTCATTTCTGAGATTATGGCTTTTTAACTGTAATTACTTGTCAATTGAAGTTTCAATGTCACAATGCGAAACTTTACTATATGGAATTCTTCAATTTGAAAAACCATCATCTATTTTACTTTTTCTATGTTTATGGATATTTAGAAAATCAAAAAATGTGATAGCTATTTCGATATTTGTATCATCATAAGACGTTAACGAATTGTGAGTTAAAACTAAGATACATTTGTACAATTTGCCTTAGCTATAGAAAAACAGGTATGTTTTTTCTCTCTCTTTAGGATAAATTGTACAACTGTATCTTAGTTTTAACTCACAATTTGTAAACGTCATTTCGAAATGGCTATCTTGTTTGTTAATTCAGTATTTTCCACCTATTTTGGTGATATTCTTTACAAAGTGATCCAAAATCACCGTATGATGATCAAATATTACTCAGTAACGGCCGACTCAATATCATTTTTTCATTTTTCACTTTCTGAATTACTGTGATTATTGTTTGTAACTTGAAGGTTCCACTCTGTAATTCTTAATGCTCCTTATTAGTAAATGTGGATTCATCCTTTCGTTTCGAGTTAATTTTATCTTAAATAGCTATGAAATTCTCATTATATATATATAGCAGTATATAAAACTTTGAAGGTATACAATTGCCAGGAAGTACATTGCCAAACTAACTTAGATATCTGTGAAACAATTTATTAATTGATGTTTATTAAGTATAAAATTCATAGACAATGTTTTTAGTTTCTAGCTAATGCTACTTCTAGTCTAGAAAATGCATTGGTATAGATATATATATATATATATATATATATATATATATATATATATATATATATATATATATATTCACAATACAATACAATAGATGCTTATATCTATAATTTTAGTGTGTGTCAGAAAACACAAGTGTGAGCTCAAGAAAATGTAGCAGGGGAACCATACCATCTTGCGTATGATTCAATAAACGAGTGAAAAAACCTGAGGAAAAAACTCGTTTCCTAGTCCCTAGCAATAGCTTGTCTGTATATGTTGTGTTAGTGTCGTGTGTACATGAAGAGTACCAAAGATTTTTCTGCTCAGCAGCTTCAATTCTCATCTTGCGCTCCATGATTTCCAGACGAAGACACGGAAGAAAGGAATTGGGTTTGGTACAGGAATCTGTAACAATGGAAAAAGAAAACCAGCAGAAAAATATTTCAACAATCATACCTGACTCTTATATGTCTAAACACACTTGAATTTAAGAAAAGATTTTACATAGCAAGCGAGGCCATAAAAAGGACTAAGGAGATAATCAAAAATTACTTAACTTGCGATATTTCCTCTTTCGCGGAGATGTTCTTCCGTCGCAGTGTGAGTCTCCTGAAACATAATCAGATTTCTTGCTTGCCAATTTTGAAGTATAATCGCGAAATCCCTTCAATATTCAAACTCATCAAAACAATTCCCTCTCTGTTTGACCGAGAGAGCCCCGATGGCTAGGATCGGTCTTCTAAGTGATGCCGATTATGATCTATAGATGTTCTAGAATCATTATGAACCCAATAATTTGGGTCGGCATCTCCCATATATTATTTCTTCGTGGTTCTTGTTTAATTTAACGAAAAATTTGCGAAAAAATTTTGACAGCCGTTTCAAAAATATGACATAATGGATATAATAGTAAAAATAAAATGAAGGACAAATATTTTGATGAACTGCAACATTTCTTACAAAGACTTATTGATTTCCCCTCCGACACCAATTGTCCTATAGTCAACTCAACATAGAAGGTGCATAATGAAAGTTATTTTACATAATTGTTTTTGGCGTTAATTATATTTCCTAGGAATTCTATATAATAATGTCCTAGATACCTTTCTGATAACATATTTTGATTATGTTTGTATATTACAATCAGGAATCATAAGAAACCAAACCACATGCAATAAAGTAAGCATAAAATTTGCTTTAACTACTATAAAAGTAAGTAAACGTTACGATGAAAAAACTCTGTATGATCGTTGAAATATCTCTTTCAGAGTTCAGATTCTTGCATTTCATAGGATCTCAATTCTGAATATGATGATTGGTTTAATATATTGCTTGAACTCATAAATTTAAATCTCTACAATAAGTCACTTTCCAAATGAGATTTCACTTCTCATAAATTTCGAGAAACATTAAAAATGAAACCAAAGACTATCATTACCTTATAAGATCTGGTCATACTTTATGTTGTGAATATTTGCAGTACATACTCCAAAATATAACATCAAATTTGTAATGAAATTTCGGAATTGGCTATTTTGCAGTTACAGTATTTATATTGCTGAGGCATTCCTCATTTATGTAGTGTTCAGAGTTCAGAACGAAAAGTCTGAATTCAATTCCAATCAATACCTATTATCCAACACATTTATTAAAAAAGGTTTTACATTGTGTTACCAACCAAAGATTAAATCAACTTTCCTTCGTTACTATATAAAATAATCCTATAACTGAGCGTAACATAATTTTATATACTTCATTTCGTCACTGACGATATTTGCTCTACTATTATTCTTATACTTGGATATTTAGGTATAGATTTTGATATTTAAAATTTTTGCTTTCTCATAAAATGCACGTTTGTAATATTATGAAGGATCTATTAATAATTGTGTTGAGCTACATTACTATAAAAAGTAATTTGTGAACGTATCATAGTTGTTTTAAGTAAAATTTTCATGTTAAACACCAAAATATCGATACCGAACGAGAATTTACGATTACAGGTAATTTGAAAAAGGACAAAATTTGTATATCGATTTCAGCGTATACTATAGATACGTTAACATTTTGGCGAGATGCAACTTTATCATTTCGATAACGAATCAAGCAACATTAGATACTGGTGTTGTGTACGCAAAATCCAAACCAATTTTGAATTCGTTTTGTACTATACCTGAAGATATTAATTCAAGTTTTTACAACATGGTGTATATTTTCAATTAATTATTTCTAATCAAAATTGGGAAAAATAACAGTCTTTAATTATCGAGTAATCAACAATTGAAAAAGAACAGAAAGAAGACGAAAAGAAAACGTAAATTTCTTGTAGTAGGAAAACATTATGAAAAGAACATGTTCGAGCGGCATTGCGCCTGACTAAGTAATACCGCATAGGTGCATAGAGGTTATTTGCAATAGGTCTCAATGGAACTCTTCTCTTGTGTAATTTGGCTAGACCTAATATATATATATATATATATATATATATATATATATATATATATATATATATATATATATATATATATATATATATATACAGGATGCTTCAACGAAAACTAAACTTTATCTACCAAGATATTCATTTATGATTAAAATGCAAAAACATGTCAATTTTTGTTTCAAGGGGGACATCTTTTGGGGTACAAAACTTGCCTGAAATATCAACTCCCTAAGTGGGGGTTGCAATCCTTGAACATTTGAATAGGGAAGATGGGTTAAGTGATGACTCAAAAGAAAGGTGGTATCTTTGTCTACATTGCCTTCAACGAATTTCCATTTTTAATTGAAAACTGTAAAAGATACAGGCATGAGCTTCTGAAAGATAGGGAAGGCTATTTCCCTGAGACCATTCAAGTTTCAGTGAAGTAAAGTAGAACAGATCCATGCTGATCAATGGCAGTCATCATTAAGTACCATCCTCATCTCGAATTTCAACCCGTAGAGCAGGGGTGACCACCCTTGAAAATTTGGAAGAGGGTAGATGGGTCGAGTGATACCTCGAAAGAAAGGTATTATGTTTATCTGCATCCCCGTGAACGAATTTTCATTTTTGATTGAAAACTGTAGAAGATACAGAGTGAGCTACTGAAAAATAGAGGAGACTATCTATCGCCCTGAGCTATTCAAGTATTAGTGCTAAAAAATGGAACAGATTATTACCAGATCAAAGGCTGTTATCTTCCAAAACACCATTCACATCTCAAATTTCAACCCCTAGAGCAGGGGTGACCACCCTGTGTTATTTTCAAAGAAGATAGGTACAGTTATAACCTTCTGAGAAAGGATTTTTGTTTGTCTCCACAATGGTGTGCAAGTTTTCGTTCTTCATCAAAATTACTGGGTGAGCAGCTGAAACATTGGAATGATTATGAATCTTGAAAGAAAACTATAAACTATATAAAACTATCAGTCATAGTAACTCCATTGATCTTTGAACATTCGTTGTACAATATGCGAGCAATGCATCTAGAGTTGGGTTTACATGTACATGCGTTTTTATCAGTTGACTGAAAGGAAACTTTTTTGTTTTCACAGGTGATACTGTATGATCATCGTCCTCATGTGAAATGACTCTTATTTGACGATACGAATCAACACTACGAATCAGGAACGCAGATGTTACAATGATCAGATTTGTTCAACAAAAAAATTGATTCTCGATGTTTTCGTACTTTTTGTATTCAATTTCATCGTCCCAATTTTATTCCACATTAGTTGTGAAAATTCTGTTGCACTCATCACAATAGTTTCTCTTCTATTCGAAATTTAGTTTTCATAAAATCGTTATGGTTAACTCGATAGCTGAGTGGGTTGAAATGATTGAACTATTTTTCAGTTCTGATAGTTGCGCGAACAGAACAGCCAATATCTTCAAACAACGCCACGAAGGTGCTAAAGTGACTTCGAAGTATGTACTAGAATTAGTTGCCAAATTTCGTGAAACTGGATCGGTGCAAAATAAGAAACGCGTAATTGAGCGGCCAGTAAGAAATGAAGCTGTGGAAGTGGCGGTGCTTGATCAAGCTATGGTTGATCCTACCCGCAGCCGGCGAAAATTGGCAGATGTAAGTGTACACCACTAAAACCAAACGAGTATTTTCCGCATTCTGAAGGGGCATAAGTTTCATCCCTATAAAATCAAATTAGTTCAAGAACTAAACGAAGATGATTTCGATCGAAGACTTCAATTCTGCGAGACCATAAGTGGGAGAGTCATGAACAATCCTGATTATTTATTTCACTTGTGTTTTTCGGACAAATATACATTTTTTCTGAATGGAACCGTAAACCGCCATAATTGCCGTTATTGAACAAATTCTAATCCGCAAATATTTCACGAAATTCACACTCAGCAGTCTCAGAAACTAACTGTTTGTGTTGGTATTTATGGCGATCACCTCATTGGACCGTTTTTCATTCCTGGAAATCTTACCGGAGAATTGTATTATCTACTATTGGAAGAATTTATCTCCCCAGCGATAACGGAGATCATTGAGAATGATCCCCGTTATTCGGAGAACGAGGTTGTATTTCAGCAGGATGGAGCGCTCCCGCATTTTGCACAACAAGTTTGAGTATTTTTTGATGTTCATTTTCTTGGTCGTTGGATTGGAAGGAGAGGCCCAACGGAATGGCTCCCACGATCTCCGTATCTCAGTCCAATAGACTTTCCTATGGGGTCAACCCAAAAGTATAATCTATAAAACTGAACCCGCTAATTTGAACGACCTGAGACAGCGCATCGTAAACGAGTGTAACCTAATCACACCTGAAATTTTAGAGAATGTCCGTGAACGCTTCACCCAAAATTTGTTTATGTGCATGGAGGTTGGTGGCCAACAATTCGAACATTTACGTTGAGTTTTAGTGACTTCAGTACTGTTCATTTTATCGGGTAATAAAGTACAGCTTATACTCGTTAATTTTCTCCTTTCGTTTATTCCCGTGTTTATTTTCAGCCATTGTATTAGTTTTTTTATCTATTACATTTGAAACCGGATGTCTCAAACGAGTAACTGTCTCTCAAAAGGTGTTTATTCAGTGAAAAATCAACCCCTGTTGGATACTGGTCGAAGATAGATGGTATACCATGCATTGCATCTTCACTCACTTTTCCGTTTTGCATCCTCTAACTCCTATGGAACTCAATGAGAATAGAATTATTGCAAGCAGTCATGAAGGCAATTGAAATCCTTTACTTGAAAGGTACCACTGGATCAAAATATTACTTCTGCTCTAGGGGTTGAAATTCGAGATGAGGGTGAATTCGGAAGATGACAGCTTTTGATCTAAAATGAATCTATTCCAGTTTTTCGCACTAATACTCTAATAGTCTTGGGGCGATAGTCTTCTCTATTTCTCAGTGGCTCACCCTGTATCTTTTACAGTTTTCAATTAGAAATCGAAATTCGATCAAGGGAATGTAGACAAAGATACCACCTTTCTTTTGAGTCATCACTCGACCCATCTTCCCTATTCAAAATGTTCGAAGATTGCAACCCCCGCTTAGGGGGTTGATATTTCAGGCAAGTATTATATGTTTTGTGTTTTGATCAGAAATGAATAACTTGGTAGATATAGCCTCTGTTTAGTTTTCGTTGAAGCACCCTGTATATATATATATATATATATATATATATATATATATATATATATATATATATATATATATATATAGGTCTAGCCAAATTACACAAGAGAAGAGTTCCATTGAGACCTATTGCAAATAACATTTAAGCACCTACCTATAACTTGGCAAAATATCTATCCAACACAATCAATAAAACAGTAACAAACAAAGTAAAACAGATTGCCATATCAAAGACTCTTGGAATTTTCACTCCTATATAAGGCCACAAAATGTTTCAAGACAAATTATTTTAATGTCGTCAGATGTTTCTCTATTTACAAATATTCCAACTAATCATGCTCTAAAAATTATACATAAAAAATGGGAAAAAATATCTCAATCTACCGAATTAGCAAAAACTCAATTCATTGAAGCCAAGAAGTTCTGCATGCAATCAACTTATTTTGTTTTCAAGCAACAAGTACTCTTTTCTTAAATTTACAGAAACCAACGGGATCACCAATACCAGCCGCTATAGCAAATTTGGTTCTCGAGGACCTAGAAATCGAGATATTATCAAAAATTGAATTCAATATAACTGTTTTCAAACGTTTCATGGATGCTTGCATTAGATGAATCCCAAATGATAAAGTTAATGAAATGACGAAAATGTTCAACTCTCACCACCATAAAATTCAGTTCACAAACGAGATTGAACAAGATAGAGCACTAAACTTCTTAGAAATGCTTTTAGAACATGAGCAAAATGGATCCATTCGACAAATTGGTACCAAAAACCAACATCCACAGGACGATATCTGCATTATAACTCTTCAGTACCAAACAGATATGAAAGAGCAACTTATCAGCACTTATCCAAAATAGAATACATCAAAGATACAACTCTGAAGAAAAAACAAAGAACAATGTCAAATTTAAATACATCGAACTTGACTACATTCCCCATTTGTCCCAACAGATAGATAGATGTTTAGAGAAGTATAGCATAAAAGTAGGTCACAAGCCAGATAATTCCAAAAAAAAATTCTTCACTAAAGTGAAAACAGGTTTAAACCAAGAATAAGTCGCACTGCATAAACACCTCAAAAAAGTCTAGGGAACACTTACCAATATCTTTAAAATATGAATTTGATGATTCGAATTTATAGAAATCTTTCGGTTTTGTTAGGATGTATTGTATATAATGTATTCTCAAGAAAACAAAATAATATTTGACTTCTCCAAAGCACATATCATAAAAAAAATTGAAATTTGAAAATGACGAAATTTGCTAAAACACAAAAAAAAATCCCGAACTAATATTTTCGAAACGATATGGTAGCACTTATATTTTTCAATACCCAGAAGGCCCACCTATGTTATTAATGACACTTTGGCATCGTCGAAGCATGCTCAATATTAAATTGTCTATTACATTTTGGCCTAAGTCATTCCAAGCCCCCTGAACTGCTAATCGAAACTCCTGTTCCTGATGGAGGACGTTTTGACGCAGGAGATTTCTTTTTAGGGTGTCCCACACATGCTCGATGGGATTTAGATCTGGGGAGCAAGATGGCCACGGTAGAAGATCGATATCATTCTCTTCAAGAACGTTCAAGACAACTCTTGCACGATGAGGAGGGGCATTATCTTGTTGGAAGAGTTGATTTTGACCCATTGTTTGGAGATACGGTACCACTACAGGTAAAACTATCTCATTTGCGTAAGAATTTCCCGTGAGGTTGTTCTATATGAAAACGAGGTCAGATCTTCCACCAAGGCGTATACCTCCCCAAAACATCACTGATCCGCCTTGCTGTCTAATAACTTCTCGTGCATGCTGGGGACGGTTTTGCTTTACAGGTTCCCTCCATATTCGAATTCTTCCAGAATCGGGATAATAACTTAATCTAGATTCATCACTGAAGAGAACTGTGACCCACCTCTCTTGATCCCAGTTTACGTGTTCTTGGCACCAAGCTAAACGAGCAGCGCGATTTCCATGGGTCAGTTGTGGAACTCTTAAAGGACGTCTGGAGTGGAGGTGACCTTCGTGCAGTCGATTTCTCACAGTTTGGTCGGAAATTCGTACATTATGAACTCGTGATAGCTCTTGAGCTAATTGAGATGCTGTGGTAGTACGATCTCTTCTGGCTCGTAAATCCAATAATCGGTCTTGGGCGACTGTAGTAATCCTGAAACGACCTGTATGGCATTCTTATACGCTACCTGTTTCATTGAAACGCGACCATAAACGGTTTATGACACTTGGGCTACTTCCCAGAACCCTGGATACTTCCCGTTGTAAGCTCCCAGCTTGAAGCATGCCAACGGCTCGTAACATCTCTTCTCTAGTCAAATGTCGTTTTTCCATGGTCGAATCACAAAACTTGAATCTTTTATTTATGCTTACAACAGAAACAAAGTGCTAACTAACTGATTTCAAACACTGAATACATGAAATGATTATAAAGCAGCGTCGCATCTGCTGCATTTTTAGTTTTTTATAAAAAAAACTGAAATCTGTTGCGGCACTCTACATAATTTGGTGAGAAATTGATGCAGGTCTTCATTTCTAAAAAAAATCTTCCATATTGATCGTTCTAGATATGATATATCGATATTTAGAAGTGTTCCCTAGATTTTTTTGAGGTGTTATATATAATATATGATGTAAAAACAACTGCCAAGAATATGACTCCACATATATTGTAAATACCAAACAGTGCCTATATAGAAGAGTTCACGAGCATAAATATTCAATACGATCGAAAAAAAATCAAACAGCTTTAGCCAAACATAGTATAGAAAATCTTCACAATTTTGACTTCAACAATACGGAGGTTCTTACCATTGAGTTATATGATTCGAAATAAAATATTCTTGAAAGGATAGAAAGAACCAAAAGCAGGGAACTCCAGGGCAGATGTTGTTATATATATATATATATATATATATATATATATATATATATATATATATATATATATATATATATATATATATATCAAATAGCTAGAGAATTAATAATATTTCAATGAGTATTTTTGTTGTTAACATAATATGTTGATATCGATAAATTCAGATTGAACAATTTGTTGAAATGATTATATCGATGTAGATGTTAGTTTGTTTGTATCTTTTAACAATGTGCTCGGGAACTTGGCCCATTTACACAGCGGAACCTACAGTTTATAGTGGATTCCGAACCACTCTCCTAGACTGTGCAATGATATATTCCAGCACAAGGATTACAAGTTAACTAGTCTCCGGAAGTTTATGTCCTCTTTAGGTGACTATTTCAAATTCAGTACTTTTTTGTTCAAGGACAACATCCATAATCTGATCCCGGATTCGAACCAGGCACCTCGGCTAAGCAGTTCCAATATGCTTGCGCACTAACCTTGCAGCTACCGTTGTTAGTTTATTTATGAATGTTTGAAGGACCCGTTGAAGGTGAATTCTTTGTCTTGTAAGTCTATATATCTGACGATAATTTTATGTATTCAATTTCTTAGATAATAATTCTGTGGAGGTATATTTTGAAAATGGCTTACGTCGAAACTAGTAGATATAGTCTACAAATTACGAAATAAATATTAACTGTAGTTAACCCTAATACCCAGTAAACAAATTTTATATTTATTGCAGCAGTACCTAAAATAGCTGACCTATTATAAAAATACAAACGACAGGTCAGCATTCTTCCAAATCATATAAATAGGGATACAATCCCATATACAAATTAGTACCTTTTTTCGAAATTATAATCCATAAGTAATGTTTGCCATCTTGCTAGTGTGCCGGAAGGGCCAGAACAATTTTTCAAATATATTAGGGTTTATGATCTGTAATTATTTCAATTTTTTCTGAACCAAATAAGTATAGTCGAAAATGTTTATAGAATCTATAATTGGTAGTAGTTCCTTTTTGAGTTGTAGAGTAGTTCATCTTAGTTTGAGTTAATGCTCGCAAGTAAAATGCGATTGGTTTTTCTTTGTCATTCTTTTTTTGTGAGAGTATTGAACCAATACATTCATTTGAAGCGTCCGTAGTTAATATGAATGGTTTTTTAAATTAGGATAAATTTATATTTTATCACTGGTAATTATATCTTTCAGTGTATGGAAAGATTTTTAATGATTTTCTTTCCATTTAAATGTGACGACCTTTTTAATGAAGTTGTGGGTGGTTTTGCTATCTTGGAGAAATTTCGGAAAAATTTCCTATAATAGTCAATAAATCCTAAGAAACTTTTTATTTGTTTGACATTTCTCGGAGCTTTTATATCCGTAATTTTATTCCCAAGTATGTGATTTCCTTGTGTAAAATTCATATTTATCTAGTTGTAATTTTAAATTATATTTTCTCAATCCATTTAAGAACCTTTTTAATTTTCTTTGTGATCTTGTAAAGGAGATCCATAAACACAAATATCGTCTATGTTACAAAAGCATGATGTATGTACTTTGTAGCCCAGAAAGTACTATATTCATTAATCTTACGAAAGTTGCTGGACTGTTATTTAGACCAAATGCCATTTTGTTGAATTCAAAATATCCTGACGGTGTGTTGAATGCAGTTTTATGTTTATCCTTTTTAGTCATCTCTATTTGATGAGATCCTGATGCAAGATCAATGTAGAGAAATAAATGGAATCTTCTAATTGGTCAAGTATATTATCAATACTAAGTAATGGGAAATTATCTCCAATGGTAACTTCATTGAGTTTCCTGTAATCAATGACTAATCTCCATTTTTTCTTTCCTGAAGAGTCAATTTTTTTTGGTACTATCTATAGTGCACTTGAATATGGTGAATGTGAATAAGAAGTTATATTTTGTTCGAGCATTCTCTTGATTTGCGTTTTTACCTTTTCTCCATGAATTTTAGGATATCTGTAATGTTTTGACGAAATTGATATATCCGTTGTGGTTGGAATCGTATGTTTCAATGTTTTCGTTGACGTTAGTATTACCTTTTGGTAAATGGAATGAATCTGAGTAATGTGAGCATATTTGTAAAATAGATTCTTTTTCTTCTTCATTTATGTGATCTAATCTTGAATTTTCTTTCAATAATGTATGCCTATTATTATAATTGATTCGTTGATTTACTATTTCTTTTGGAAAGTCTTCGATTAGTTCCAGCGTTTGATTATCTATAATTATTTCAATATGATTCGAATTAAAGATAGGTATAATGGCTTTTTGTTCATCATTGTTGACGAGTACATTTGTAATTGAAATATTCTTTGTCATCTCTTTGTTCGTGATTATGCCTTGTGACAAATGATTTCAGATATTTATTTCAACAATGGTTTCACTTCTCGTCTTCTCGTAAGGATAATTAATTTCTTTGAGTAATCGATTTCTTCATCAGTTACTTGTTGTTCGAATGGAATAATTATATATTATTCATCTTCATGTGGTCGTTTTCATAATCAATAGTTGTATTATGATTTCGCATAAAATCTGTACCTAATTTCCATCATTATCATCATGACGT
Organism: Cryptolaemus montrouzieri; assembly: GCA_013387265.2. NCBI lineage: Eukaryota > Metazoa > Arthropoda > Insecta > Coleoptera > Coccinellidae > Cryptolaemus > Cryptolaemus montrouzieri. The sequence continues at coordinate 43,881,483 of JABFTP020000062.1, forward strand.
ATTTCTTTTTAGCTTATGACATGTACTTTGTGTTTTATGATATTTGTCATATTTTTTGAAACGACTGTCAAAATTTTTTCGCAATTTTTTTTTAAATTGAACAAGATCCACGCAGAAATAATATATGGGAGAAGTCAACCCAGATTATTGGGTTCATAATGATTCTAGAACATTTATAGATCATAATCGGCTCTCTTGGTCAAACAGAGAGGGAATTATTTTGTTGAGTTTGAATATTAAAGGGATTTTGCGATTATATATCGCAGGTTAGGTTAGGTTAGGTATTTTTTGATTATCTCCTTAGTCCTTTTTATGGCCTTGCTTGCTTTGTAAAATCTCTTCTTAAATTCAAGTGAGTTTAGACATATAAGAGTCAGATATAATTGTTGAAATATTTTTCTGCTGGTTTTCTTTTTCCATTGTTACAGATTCCTGTCCCAACCCCTCTTCCTTTCACCCTTGTCTTCGTCTGGAAATCATGTAGTGCAAGATGAGAATCGAAGCTGCTAAGCAGAAAAATCTTTGGTACTCTTTACGTACACACGACACTAGCACAACATAAACAGATAAACTATTGCTAGTGCAATAGCAACAGGGAAATGAGTTTATTCCTCAGGTTTTTTCACTCGTTTCCTGAATCATACGAAAGATAGTAAGGCTTCTCTTTCATGTGCTCACACTTGTGTTCTTCTGGCACACACCAAAATTATAGATATAAGCATTTATTGTAGATACAATTATCCGAATTTTTGTAAATCCTCTCTATTTCAAAAGAATATATATTGTTCTGTTTGGAAAATTTAATAAAAGGATTGTCGTTCCTAATGAAAGAATTTGATCGTTTGGCGTTATACCATTTTTATTTAGATATGTTTCCTGAGGAATTAATTCTGTGTGCCTCATAAGAGAAATTGAAGCACCTGTATCTAAAAGAAATCTACTTTTTTCGTAGGAGAATTCTTTGATTGGAAAGTTATGTGTAATTGCTATTCGTTTATTTGAATGCTAATCTTAACTTTTGCTCTCGGAATGTTTCTTGAATTTGGTCGTGGGGTTCTGGGACATTCATCAGATACTGACCTATTCCATTTTTTTAATTATTCACCCTTGGATTATTACATTTGTATATATGTATGCCCTAATATTTTGCAATAGTTACAGAATAACCTTTGGTAATTATTTGTTGATGAGGCATGATTTGGATTAAAAGTTTTTCTTTGAGAATAGCTTTGATTTCGATTCTTCATACAATTTTGTGTATTATGACCTTTCATTTTGCAAAAGTGCAATAAAAATTTGTTCTAGATTTAGTATAATCAATTATTTCTTCTTCTTGCAAAGCTAAATTATATGCGTTATTAAGATTATTTATGTCTCTTGTTTGTAGCATTCAACTTATTTCTGGTTAAGTATTAATAATAAATTTACGTAGAACTCCCGTTGAATTGCTTTTTTCATCCCTGAAAGGTCATCTGGTTTGATTGTGAGTTCCTCTATTGAAATGCACTCATAAAACTTTTTCGACCCTTTTAAAAAAGTCGGTAATTGATTCATTTTGTGATTCTTTGAGGTTTTCTAATTCTTAATGAGCTTGTGCTACATGTTTAGTTTGAGAATTATAAAATTTGAGTTTATTGTTCAAAATTGCCATGAATCTTTTTCATGAATATCAATTTCATTTATTACTGAAGTGGCTAATTGTGATACCACGTATAAAAATAAACTAGGAAGTTGATGAGTTTGAGATAATGAGAAAGCGGAATTTGCATTAGTTATTGAATGTATTTAATTCATTTCTGTTTCCGTTAAATGGTTTTATAAATTAAAGAAGAATTGAGAGTGGCATTTATTCAATATTTTCGCTTTTGTCTGATTCTTAATCCTCTTGATTATTTGCATTATTTTGATTTGATATTTGAGTCATTCTAAGTTGAGTAGTTCTTTCGACGGCAACGACAAAAATACCTCTCCTTAAATAATCTACATAAATAATTTATTTATCACTTAAAACTAAATGTTTCCGACGTGGATTGAAATTTATTGCAGAAATGTACGTAATTAGGTCACAATAAGCTCTACGTTAAAAAAATGTGTCTCCCCTAATCTAACCTAACCGACTTTATTTGTACATCAGTAATTATGAATGTATCAAAATTCAATGATTAACTTAACACCGATAATATCATAAAGACAGTCAACTTAGTGAATAGTATTTTACAAATAAAAATTCTTATATTCCAATTCTTCATAAAAATATTAACACCCAAGTTTGTCCTTCGTGTTTCGTTTCTCGTCCCCTGGTCTTTTGTTTTCGTTTCAAAATCAGTATTGCTTTCCTAGTCTGTAGAAGTTGTGACCTTGAATAAATAGTGTAACGCATAAACAACTGCGCAGCCATATTGTCGGCGATTTTTATCACGCAACTCGCTGGGCGCAGAAGTGTTTAGAGAATGCAGTCTTTACTCTGGTAAGTTTTCTTTGCAATTATTTTTAAAATACTAACATATACTTAAATATATATATATATATATATATATATATATATATATATATATATATATATATATATATATATATATATATATATATATATATATATATATATATATATATATATATATATATATATATATACTTTTACGGCTATCTTAGATTTCTATCGAAAATATATTTCTGGCGTATTTCCTGGCACTTTAGATAGCAGGGGATACATTTTACGCGTTTTCATTAATGCTTCTAGTTTTCTCTAAACCTTCACTTGGCGTTATGTCTATCTTAGTTTAACAATACAATATTACGTTTTTTTACAGAAAAATTACAGAAAAATGGCACCTCAAAAAAAATGACACATGAAGAACGGCTTGAAGAAGAGGATAGCAGAACGATTACGATATCGAAGAATTAAAAGTTGCCCCGATTAGTACGCTCCACAAAAAGTTAAGGAAACGGAAAATATGAAAAGAAGAAAAATAAAGGAACTATAAAGACTGTGACGCAAATGACACCCAGAGAGCAGCTGAAGGCTAAAAAAATATGGAGAGAAAAAGCAAAAATTCGTAGACGTCGTTTAGCCTTCAAAGATATAAGTAATGCTTTTGTAACACCACAATGTTTGGATAATGAATGCCCACCGCCTCATGAAAATATAAACAGGCAACTTAGGTCTACAATCCAACGCTATAAAAAACAAATACAACGATCAAAAAACCACCAATTATCAGACCCAACACTAAAGTAAATTCACTTGTAATTGCAATAAGTGGAGGCGACAAAGAAACGCTAAAGAAGAAACTGTTTTTCAGTGAAGTTGTTTCTCAACAACTCAATGAAAATTTTTCAAATCTCAGCACTAGCCAAGAAAGAAGAGTCTTCATGAGAGTGTTAAGCGGGAAAATAGTAAAAAATATGATGTTTCATCAAAAGAAATGAAAATGAAACCTTTGACTAACATAAGCAAGAAATTAAGACTGACAGATTTGAAGCGCAGCTAAAGAAAAAACTGTGAGAATTGGAAAACGAGTATTGTTAAATTTAGGGAAGATGATTCAAGCAGTAGAATTTGTGCAGGAAAAAAAAAATACTTTATAACGAGAAAGGACGAGCGAAAGCAAAAATGAGTAATGCTAGATTCTTTACTGAACTTGTACAAACGTTTTGTGGAAAAGACACACATAAAAATATCCTACCCATTGTTTTGCAACCTCTGACCATTTTGGGTCGTCCAATCACGCTGTGACAATCGTAACATTGCATGTGTGTTACACTCAGCAATAAAGATGTAACGCTGAAGTCACTATACAACGCTAAGATAATATCTGTCTAATCACGTGAACCTTCTAAATCAAATTTAGTGCAATATATTCAATGAAAAATGTTTATCACGCGAGTGCAAGACGTGTTTAAACAATTGGCTCCATTACATGGAATTCGACAACTCGATTTCACTATCTTACAGCAAGTGGGAAAGTATAGCCACTGGCCAAAATATGGTCAATTCAAAAACTAACAAACCACCGACTGTAACGAAATGCGTTAAATGCACACTACAGATTCAACCAAGGGACTTAATTTTGGTTGTGGAATCAAAGATGGAAAAGTTTTCAATCACGAACTCAACATAGTGCACCAATATTGAGCTATAAAAGCGAAGAAAGAGTCCCTTATTGAGTCGGAAGAAATAATGCATGTAGATTTCAGTGAAAATTATCTCACAAAATACGCTGAAGAGGTACAATACTTCCATTTCGGAGGATCGAGACAGCAAATACGTATGCACACTCTTGTAGTGTACACTAAAGATGTCGATCAAGAGTTGAAAAGCGAATTTTATTGCACTTTGTCACAAAATTCATCGCACTCACCTCCTGCAGTTTGGGCTCATTTACAACCCATACTTGACCGTCTGCCGGCTACTGTTACGAATTTACATTTCTTGAGCGATGGTCCGGTCACCCAATATCGTAATAAAATGATGTTCAAGGTTTTGGCCACAATGCTGGATGATTTCTACACCTAACTTCAAAATTTCACATGGGATTTTCATGAAACAGGTCACGGTAAGGGAGCTTCTGATGGAGTGGGTGCAACTTGCAAGAGAATTGCTGATCGACTAGTTGCGAGTGGAACCGATATTTCATCAATAGATAACTCAGCCAAAGTCCTTGAGATAACCTGTTCAAATATTAAAGGAAAAAACAGCAAAATTAGGTTCTACTGAAGGTATAAAGACCTTTTCAGGCACACTAAAGGTTCTCTTGGTTACCGGTTGCATATTCGTACCCAATTGCCTGATTGAAAAGTTTAAGTTGCTTCTGTGACTCTGAGTTATGTCGTCATTTCCAGTCAGGTACTTGTAGATTATCCACAAACACATGCTAAATCTCGTCTACATGTTGATGATATATATATGGAGCTAGTGATTCAGACGATGAGCCACTAATCAAATGTCAAGAACGTATAAAGAAGCCTCAAGAAATACAACTTTCTGTACCTAACACAAGCAATACATAACCAGACTGCACGGAGAAGATCCAAAGCCCTCAACATCTGGAAAAGAAACATTCTACAATGGGAACTTTACGCTGGTTAAACTTCAAGATAGAAAAACAGAATATCGTTATGTGGCAATGTGCACGGGTGTTGTTAGTTTGTTGTATTTTGTAAAATCTGTGATGAAAATGGAAAGAACTACAAAATTGATGATGACGATGTTTCTTTTATTATCTGGGATCAGGTTATAAAAGAGCAACCTGCCCCTAACTTAAAAAGGAGAGGGCAGCGTATTCATTACGCTTTTAATGAATCCTTTGATGTTTTTGAATGCGGATTAAAAAAGGTTTTTTAGTTTAAAATTTAAAATGTTTTTATAGTTTGAGCATAAGCAAAGTTTAATACTGTCATTTAGTGTTTGTTCATTAAGAGAATTTTTAGTTATTGTTTCTTTTTATTTAATTATTACCTATTGATAGTAAAGTTATATATAATTTTGATTTGATAAACAAGATAAAATAAGAACCTTTAATTTTAATTATTCAAAAGAGAATTTTTCAGTTTTTGTTGCTTTTTATTATTGCTCTTCATGTTTTGTACCTAGCGCTTAGGAAACATTTAATTTTATAAACAACGAAGACTGTTAAGAAATGAAAAGTCTGATTATAAATAATGCATAATTAGAATAGATGAAGATGATTTTTAAAATAACCATGTTTTTTTATTTATTTCTTCATAAAGTTTCCTCCCCTGTCCATCTTGTATCTTCCCTGTACTGTGTACTTCCTTTGGCCACTTATGAAACGAAATAAAACCAACAAATTGACTGGCCATTCATAAAATAAAATGTATACTTAAGTAAAAATATGAAAATAATTCCGTGCCGCCACTTAATACAACGAATTACCTCTTAACTTGGAATGACCCATTTGATGGCTTGTGTTTGGTTATTGAACATTATTCATATTGGTTGCTTTGAAATATATCTCTTTAGTAATGAGAAAAGTAATGTATTCAAAAACATACTATTTCATTTATTTTATCACTGCGTCTCTTCTCTTGATATGTGTCCTCTTGGTCTCTTCTTTATTTTGTTTTGTCAGTTTTCTGGTTATAACAGTGTTGACAAGCAGATCTTCTGACGAGGTACTTCTCTAGCAAATTGGTGCTCAGTAATTTACCTGAGATCCTCTTCTCATTTGATTCTGCTCGTTATTACTATTCCAAAAATTTTCAAGTTCTCTCTGTTGTGTTTTTTCTTTGTTTTGTCATAAATGGAAATATTTCTTTGAAATCCTACTTCTGTCGTATTCCTTGTTGTTAGGAATAACAATAATAGTTCGGTTTTATTAGTCAAGATACTTTTGACTATTTAATGATTTCTTAAGCAGGCTACCCTTAGAAAAATATATATATATATATATATATATATATATATATATATATATATATATATATATATATATATATATAATACTTTGAATGAAAGAGTCGATCAAGAAAATATCGACGAAATGAATATAGACTATTTAACTTTAGCAAATTTCAAAATATATCATCAAAAACTATGAATATTCCAAAGGCAAACTTTATTGAGCAACCCCTATGCAAATAAAAAATCTTGTCTTACCTTTCACAATTGATCATTCAGGAAAAATCAATTCCAATTATAAAGGAAAATAATCCTTCTGAGATAAGTACAAAAAGTTCGAAAACCAAACAATTTATACCTATACTTTTCATCAAAGAATTAACTGATGAATCTGTAACATATGAAGAATTTCTTATCCTTTCAATCTGGGATTACTTTTATTACAGAAAATGTGAAAGAATTCACAATAACAAACATTCCCGCAATAAATCTGAAAATGAGACGCCATACATAGAATCGTGTAACAGTTTATTACACGATTTATCCCGGGATATAAATTATTACATTTTGGAAGAAGCACAAGACTCTTCATAGATGACAAAAATGTTATAGAAGATATTTAATATGAGTTTCACGATGCGCCGACTGCAGGTCATCGAGGATTTGAACGAACATATGCAAAAATAAAAGACGAATTCTATTGGAACAATATAAAAGGTCAAATACGTAACTATACAGGGTGTCCATGAATTGCGTATACAACGTTATACCACAGATTCTTCATCTCGAAATAAGTCGATCGAATAATTAGAGAATGACTCGATCGATAGAAACCATATTTGGTATGCGTAATCCGCATTACACAAGTGTCCCTGAAAACTCGAACGTGTTTTTAGTCAACCATAATTTTTCAACTGTCTGCGTTTGAGCAAAACTGTTTCAGACATTGGATAGCTAGACTAATTATTAAACTTTTTTGTTTCTTGAGAAATTTCGAGATGATGAGCGGTTCAATCACAAAAAAACAGTGTTTTAATTTTATGTTTTCATTTCTTTAACCACCTAGCAGGTCAAAAATATCACATTTGACCATGGCTTTGGATTCATTTATGTGGTCTGGCAGATTGTCATTTTATTAGGCTTGACAATCAATTGATGACACAATTGTGTTTCTGAAGTTTTTAACTAGGTATTTTGGTGATTTTTATCACTATTAGTCAAGGAGATGTGCAGTAACTTTTAAATGGTTGATATGGCTATGGTGTATGGATTTTGTCAAGGCAATGGAGTGAAAACGCGGGAGTATTTGAAAAATAAGAAAAAATCTTTGGATTTGGCGACTAATAACGAAGGAACGTTTCATATAGGTAATTAGGCATAAATCGACTTATTTCGAGCTGAAGAATCTATGGTATAACGTTGTACACGCAATTCACGGACACTCTTCATGAAAAATTGTCAAATATGTCAAATTTTCAAAACAGATTTTAGAAAAAAATCTCAGCCCAATGCGAATTACTACTACTTCGAATAAATTTTATGAACAAATAGCAATGGATATAGTTGGTACTTCACCAATAACTAATAATGGGAACAGATTCATTCAACTCAACAAAGTTCATACAAGCTGCAATGGAAACCCAAAAACTACAGCTATCCACTTTTTGAAATGGAATAAAATTCTCCTTGGTCTGATTTATTTCTTTCAAACATTTTGAGAGAAATAAATAAATTGATGTCAATTCAACAAAAACTAACAACGCCGTATCATCCACGAACAAATGTTTCACTAGAGAGAACACATTCAACTTCAAAAGATTATTCTAAATGTTATGTCAACAAAGATCAAAATAATTGGGACGAACTCCTCAGTTTTTCATTTTGTTTGCTATAACATTAGCAACCAAAAAGTATGAAACTTACACCTTATGAATTAGTATTTGGTCAAAAGTAAAAAATACCAAACTCACAATAATTCCGATACAAAAAGAATTAGAAAACGATATTATAAAAAATTACGAAAGGCTCGTGAAACAGCCAGAGAAAATTATATAACCTCGAGATAAAAATAAAAATACAATATAATAAATCACAATAGAATAATACACATGTCATGGAAATAATAATGTCTTATTGTATGATAATCAAGTCAAAAACACCTGTAAAAGACTATAAAAATTACAAGGGACCATATAGAATTATTCAAATATATAATAATCAAACTGCTACACTTGAAATAGGGAATAAATTGAGAACATATTATTTCATCAAATGAAACCGTATCATGTTTCAGGATTAGACGCATCTGACACAGAAGAACAAGAACATGAAGGCATTAATGATTATGATCCATCTATTGATGATCCGGTACTAGCAACCGAACTTAAAAATGAATATAGCATCAATATTAGAAATTCATCATTATGAATCTTATTCCAAAATATTGGCAAAGTATAAGTATTAAATGACGATTTAACCCTATTAAGTTAAATAACACACATTAACAAGAATATCGAAATATACAAAATATTATTCATTATCCAATAATATATGTAATTTAGCAAGGTCTGAACATTTAACAAATGACTGTGTAAACCAGTTGAAATATATTTAAACAAAAATATTGGATATTCAGATTGCTTTCAATATAATAGCATTTAAATGGTTATGGAACGAACGCCAGACGCCGAAGACGCTGAATTTTATTTAGACTCAATAAATCAATTAATTAGCAACCAGAAAAATACTGAAGTGCTTATGCAGCACACAACAAGTGTCAATTATTCCTGAAACAATTACTTATTTCAATAATTCATTAACAAGTATGAACGAAAACATAAATACCTCAAACCTTAACTTAAAATTGTTCAATAAGTTCCAAAACGATGTAAAAGCATCTACACAAAACCAAATTTATATGGATTCACTCGATATTTTGAATATTACCTCACGGGTTTTGGATATTTCGAAGGATTGTTAGAATTGATCCTTTGTGAGATATTTCAATTGAAAAAATAAATAAATTAAGGTTTAGTTTAAGAAAGAAACAAAAGAAAATGAGAGACTCTTTCCGCATGTAGTAAAGAAATTGAAAATTGTTTTCTCATAGAGTAGGTGTTTTTTCTCGACCTCAGTAGCGTGTATTACCTCCTCTTGCCCTGATGCAAGCTTGAAGCCGTCTAGGAATGCTTTGGATTAAGTTTTCGACCTCATCTGGGGTGATATTCTGCCACTCTTCTGTGGCGGCTTTGATGAACTGTTGTTGGGTTCTTGGATTATCCTGGCGCGATCCAATTTTCCTTTTAAGATTATCCCATAAATGTTTATTATGATTTTGGTCGGAAAAGCAAGCTGGCCAGTCAAGAATAGCGATTTCCTTTGTTTCAAGATAATGTCGCGCGAGGTTGCTGGTATGAGGAGGAGCAGTATCTTGCATGAAAGTGAAATTCTCACCGTGGCCACCTCGCCAGAGTCTCACCATAGGCGCTAGCACTAGGTTCACGTAATTTCTAGCCGTTACACTCGCAGGAAACGAAATCAAATGTGTTTCGCCTTTCAGCATAATGCCACCCAAAAACATCAAACTGTCCCCTTGGTTTTTCGGAATTTGTCTTGCTGCTCGGAGTCTAGCTTGTCTTCCATGATCCCTTAAAACCCGAATCCGGCGGTCATCTGATCGAACACCAATTCTGGTCTCATCCGAAAAAAGAACATTTCGCCAAATCTCAATATTCCAATTTTGGTGCTTGATAAACCAATTAGGTCTGTTAATTCTTTGTTGTCTGGTTAGCTCTGGAACTCTTCTGCTGTATAAACCCCTTCAACGTATCGTTTCGACTGATACATTGATGCCTGTTGCTTCCAGAAATTGCCTTTGGTGTATGGGGTGCGATGCATTTGGGTCTCTATTGCAAATTGGTAAAACAAGCTGTGTTCTTCTTCAGAATTGATCTTCGTACGACTTCTTCTTGGCCTATTTTGCAGAGATTGTAGCTCCACGTATCGGGCGTAGGTTTTTGAAATTACCCCTTGTGATACCCCCATATATCCCTCTGTGTCACCCCTTCTACAACGAGAGTAATTATTCGACCCCTCTGCACATTGAACATTTTTATGGAGATTATAGGCTTTTTTAAATTTTTAAATTTTGAAAATCACAGCTTCAAATCTCAGTGCCGACTGAGTACAATATCCCGAACATGTGGTGATAATTCAACATTTCTCATCAAACTATCCACTTTATTTACAACAAAAAACTTCATTCTTCACAAGTAGTCAAAGATCCATGGTTGAAAACAATCAATAATGTGAAATCCCGAGTGATTCCATATAAATTTGGTTATGTGTATTTAACATATCAACATAGAGATTACCTTATCAAATCACCTTATTTTACTTATAGAAATGAGTGACGAATTATCAAAATTATTGGATATATATGTCATTGATATCTCATTATAAACAAATAGTATAATGAACTATAATTCTCTATGAAGAATTACAGAAAATAGTAACTGATTGCTTTACATATTCCTCTTTCAATAGAAAATATTTATTCTTATTATATAATAATAAGATTAAATTAACTTTTAGACGGAAACATAAGTCGTTTCCTTAGAAATTCCTTCAGTCACACTTTTCATTACTGGTACCACATACCGAAGATTCAATCAACATATATATATATATATATATATATATATATATATATATATATATATATATATATATATATATATATATATATATATATATATAAACAAACCCTATATTCAAATCATAATTTAGACAATCTTAAAGATTGCTACGAATATTTCATATTAATTCAAATAACCAAGATTGTGAGATTCACAATAAAATCACAATATTATACCCAAATCTTTGCAAAAGATGAAATTTCATACTCAATTTAGAAATATGTCATGAATAAAATAATAATAAATGGTTCCATAGTATTAATATTCGAACTTGAGTTCCTATTATATGTGAAGATAAACCTACTAAGATAGAGAAAGAATTCAAAATATTGGAATATTGGAATTACAGAAAAAATTGTGAAGCATCAAATAGATTATCAAAAACTCGAAAATATTATTCCATTAACTGATATTAACGAGGATGACTGTTGTGAAAATCTGAGAAAGACTATAACTCTCAGCGAAATCAGGCTGGAGCCAATAAAATTGTCAAATCTTAACCTGAAAGAATTCAATTATGCTGAAATGAACTGAGCGAATTTGATGAGCAATTGCAAGCTCAATTGAATAAACCTTTTATAATACAAAAATCAGAATAGTATACTACAATTCTATCATCACAAGAACTATAATATTAGTAATTTTTTTTTTTTTTATTTAGAATAAGCGCATCAACCACGCAGGGTTATTAGCGCATCCATCAATAAAAACAATAACAACATAGAATTTGAAGCTAAATTGAGTTATATAAATCACAGTCTTTTAGAAAATTCATGAGCTTAGTGAGATCTTTGTTCAGTACTGCATGTAAACTATTGCCAATTTGAAAACTATTTCTTTTCGCTGCGTACCCTGGGCAGTCGATTATAACATGCTTGATGGTTAAGGGCGCCTGACAATGCTGACAAATGGGTCGCTGTTCTTTCGAAATGAGGTAGCTGTGAGTCATATTTGTGTGTCCTATGCGCAGCCGGTGTAAGACGACTTGGTCCTTACGCAAGGGTAAGTTATATTTCCACGGATCAACACTTGGTTTACACTCGCGTAATTTCGAGGAAGACTGGTTCCATTCATTTTGCCACGCACTTATAATTTGGTTCCTAATGTAGTTTTTGAAGTCCACAAACGAGATTTTCGATTCAACGATTGAGTCCACCGCACTTATTGCCGCCCGGGCTGCTATATCGGCCTCTTCATTACCTTGGATACCGATGTGTGAGGGTACCCACACAAATGATACACTTCTTCCCGACGTTTGAATGTTATTCATGGCCTTAAATATTTGTTGCACTAGGGGGTCTTTTGCGTACATATTATCTAGTGACCTTATTGCACTTAGAGAGTCTGAAATGAGTATTGCGGATCGGACGTTGTTTTCCTCTATTTGTTTGACACCCTGTAATATGGCATATAGCTCCGCTGTGTAAGTACTTGTATATTTTGGTAATTTGAATTTCGTAACCGACTGACACTGTACGATCGCAGCACCCACCTCGTCATTAATTTTCGATGCGTCCGTGTATAATCTGTCTGCTGGTAAATCACTGAGAATCGATTGCAGTTCTGTTTTTATGGTATTCGTGTTTATGTTGTGCTTGTTATATTTTGTCAATGTGAGAATGCAGTTTGGTTTGTCGATAGTCCATGGCGGGGCATTTGTTCCTTTATATAAAAATATGATATTGGGAATGAGATTCCGAATAAATCTTTGTATTGCGTTATTCTTTCATTGGCAGATGGTCTAGACCGTTTTTTGTGATATAGAGATCATGAAACCGATTCGATGTGGGAGAGAAAGATGGGTTGTTTGAATTGAAAATAACAGACGATGCATAAGTGAGAGATAGATATGCTCTTCGTAATCTTAGGGGGGGTTCTGAAATTTCACACAGTAGGCTGTCTATAGGACTTGTGCAGTAAGCACCCAAAACTATTCTTATAGCAGTATTATGCAGGGTGTCTAGAGCTCTAAGGGCAGAGGGTGTGGCTGAGTCGTAGGCAATGGAGCCGTAGTCAATTTTTGATCTGATGAGTGTTCTATAAACTTTTAACAAACTTGAGGTGTCAGATCCCCATTTTCGATTGGACAAAATTTTTAATAGATTCAGGCTTTTATTACAACTTTTTATGATATTTTCGATATGTGGTTTCCAAGTTAAGTTTTGATCGTAAATCATACCCAGGAACTTAATTTGATCGAAAATTCAAGATTTTTCCAGCAATTTTCAGTAGAGGTGTTGAAAGAGGGTTGATTTAGTGAAAAGAACACACTTTGTCTTCTCTGCCGAGAACTGAAAGCCAGTCATCGATGACCATTTAGATAGTTGGTTCAAATTTTTCTGTAAAATGCATGATAACTGTGAAACATCTCTTCCTTTCATGAACAGAACAACATCATCTGCGTATAATCTGCATTTTACCGGTGAAGTAATATGCTGGGATATACTGTTAATGGCCAACAGGAATAGAGTCACACTAATTACCGACCCCTGAGGTATTCCGTTCTCTTGTACGGTGTCATCTGAATATACACCGTTCACTCGGACTTGGAAAATTCTGTGGTCTAAAAAGTTTTGTACAAACTTCAGCACCAACCTTCCATGAAATGAGTTGTTGATATATTCGGTGTCTCCAAGTTATATTATACGCATGCTTGATATCTAGAAAAATTCCTACACATTGTTGATTATTTATGAAAGCGTCATGGATGTCCGATTCTAGTTCTATAATGTTGTCCATTGTGGATCTGTTTTTCCGAAAGCCGTTTTGGCCGGAAAATAGAAGATTTTGGTTTTCTATATACCAGACGAGCCTATTATTTACTAATCTTTCAAGTACCTTGCAGAGTGTACAGGTTAACGAAATTGGTCTAAAAGATTCTGGATCTTTAAGGTCTTTGTTCGGTTTCGGCAGAGGGATGATTATCGCTTTTTTCCATATTTTCGGTAATTTGTGTGTAGCCCAGATTCTATTATATAATGTGAAAAGAAATTCTTTCCCATTTTCAGGTAAGTTCGATAGAAAAGGACTTGGGATATTATCGACACCTGGACTTGTGGTTTTTAGACGTTTGAGTACATAATTCAATTCGTCCATAGAGAAAGGTGTGTTCAGGTCATTATTTCCAACTTCGTTCTCAAGAGGAAGCCCCTCAGTACAGTTTTTCAGTTCAATAAATTGTTCATCATAATTTTGGTTGTTGGAGTGGTCGCTATAAGTTTTAGCAAATATGTTTGCAATTTCTTTGTCATTCGTCATAAGTGAGCCATTCAATGCGATAGAGCGGATGGGTGTATAAGTACTTTTTCCTGAGATTTTTTTAATTTTGTTCCACATCTCCGAAGATGATGTGGCAGGTGTAATTGTTGAAAGGTAGTGGCTCCAAGATTCCTTTTTACTCTTTTTGATTAAAAAACGGGCTTCTGCTCTGAGTTTCTTAAATTCTATCATCTTTTCTTGTGATTTATCCTTTTTATATTTATATAGAGCATGTTTGTACTTTTTTATAGCAAGTTTACATTGTTCACTCCACCAGGGAACTAAGGCCTTCCAGGTTGGTGTTTTTGAGCACTTTCCAATAGATAACTCCCCTGCTTCTGTCAGCAATTTGGTGAAGTTAGCAACTGTTGTATCGATATTTTCTGTAGTGTCGAGTGAACTTATTCCTTCTACTAGTTTCTTTTGATACATAAACCAATTTGCTTCTTTTAGTTTCCATTTTTCTATAGAAATTGTCTCGTAAGTATTTGAGGTATCGCTGATCATAATTGGGTAATGGTCACTTCCATAAAGGAAGGGGAGAACTTGCCATTGCAGACTTAGAGATGTAGAGGGATCACAAAAGCTTAAATCAAGGACTGTTGAGTTTCCTGTTGATACATTAAATCTTGTTCCTTCGCCAGTATTGAGTAAAAGAAGGTTTGCTCCATTCAAAGCATCACACAAATTTCTCCCTCTGTTATCCGTATTCCGTGACCCCCAGATCTCATTATGGCTATTGAAGTCACCGAATATTATCCTTGGAGAAGGTATTTGCGATAATATTAGATTTATGTCATTAGAGGTGAAGTCCGATGCCGGCGGAATGTAAATATTGCAGATTGAGCGTTTTTTGGGGAGATCGAGTGAGACAGCTACTGCTTCTAACTCTGTATTAAGAGGTATTTCTGTTGCTCCAATATCTTTTCGTACTAAGATTGCCACGCCCCCACTGGCTCGATTTACGTTCCCTCTACTTTTGAAAAAACCTTTGTAATTTCTTGGAGAATGTGATTTATTTGGTTTGAAATGGGTCTCTTGTAGACCAATTATAGAAGGATCATATTCGTTAATAAGGATTTGAAACATTTCTAGATGGGAAAAATAGCCGTTGATGTTCCATTGTAAGAAAGAGTGGTTGGTAGGAGCCATTTTGGCTCCTTCACTCATGTTAGGTCCATTAATAATTATTAGGGTCTTGCGAGGTATCACTCTCGGAATCAGTAGCGATTCCGTCTAAGTGCCTCTTCAGCTTTTTCGAAATTTCGTGCATCTTGATTTCAGGATTCTATCTTCTAGAGCTGGCTGTATTTCCTCTATCATGTAGTTGAGACCCGAGAGGTCGTTTGTATAGTCTTGTGCCAGTAAAATTTGATTATTCGCCCCAAGTAAGTTGGAAAAAGATCTGTTAATTCATCATATGTGAGAACGAAGGGGAGAGTGTGCTTCGATGAGGTCTTTTACTGGTAAAAAGAAGTCTGTATTCATAATTTTACATTTGTTTTCATTTGCCTTGGTCTCGTGTTTTGGTTTTTTGAGTAGTGGTTTGGTGAAATTGATTTCTGGCTGTGAGTGGGTGTCTGCTGTGGGAGAAACGATCTCGTTATGTATTCTTTTATTTGCACTGTGTTGTAATTATTGCCAGTATTGCTTGAATTAGTTTGCATAGTCAAAATTTTGTCGGTGTTTTCGAAAATAGTGCCTTCTGGTGTGATTTGGGTTTGTCGATGTTGAGTTGATGGAATAGGTGACGAAGCGAGTTCTGGAGCAGGCTGATTGGTAGTCTGAAGAGGGCAGCGGAGGCAATATGCCCTGATTGTTTGCAACGGAAGCAACTGTTATTGAAAGTCAAGAAAATTCGATAAGTCGTTTCGTCTTGGGAAATTATTATCGAGTCAGGAATTTCTGTGTTCTCTAGAGGGCGATATAAACTTGGCGACGGAAACTTAGTATATGTGCGTAATCTGGGTCGGGTATATTTATTGATAGGTGGGTAATTGATGACAGAAGTTTGATTCCTAAGCGTTTCAGTTCATTTTCCAAGACATCGTTTGGTATTGTGGGACACACATTCGATATTACTAGCCTTTCTGCGGGGTGATTAGCCGTCTGCCATACAGCAGCTGATTGTTTATTTTAATCGGTTTATTTTCAGATATAAATTTGTCAACTGTATTTTTGTTACTAAGGTAAACGCAAATTCGGTTATTAGAGATTCGAGATGAAAAAGTAATGTTTTTGGCCCCACAATAGGACCTAGCGCTAATAGATAATCTGTTAACTTGCAGTCGTCAACAGCATTGAAGATGATAGCTTGATCTTTTCGTGGTGTTTGGTGTTTGTTGACTTTGGATGCATAAGAAGAAATTACGATGTTAGATTTACTGGAAGGCGGAGTATCGCCACGATTAGATGGGTCGTCATCCTAATCCATACCGGTTTGATTGCATTCAATTATGATGGCACCGATAAATTTGTTTTGAAAAACTTACAATCAGTTTAATCAGTTTATCACGTAAACACTGCACACATGCGGTTGATATGTTCACCTTTCAACTATCTAAACGAGTTTTGAATATTAGTAATTTTATATTATATTTGCCTATGGTATGGCCTAATTAAAATGTTCAAATAAATTTGTTCCTTCACCGGAGAACCTAGACAGCAAGATGTCTTCCATGCATACAGTTTTTTAATCAATGTAATACTGCAGAAAACCCAGAACCATTTAGGGTTAGTTATACAACACAATTATTCCCATAGAATCTATAAATCATACCTATTCAGAAAATGTATCTCTATCACAATTCTTAGTAAGAAGGTCTAAAAGATTAAGCAAAGTTAAAATTCAATCAGCCTAAATATTCCTTCACATCAATCATATTATGTAATAATATTAGTTACCAAATGAATAGAATTACTATTTTAAGAAATTTTTGTATTAATTAAAAATGTAACAAAAATTTAAAACAACCCCAGATATGTTGGAGTACCAAAAATAGCTGATGTAATGTGAAAATACAAATGACAGATCAGCATTCTTCCAAATCTTATGAATACGGATACAATCCCATATACAAATTAGCACGCATTTTAATCTTAAGCTGGTAACATCCCAGTATCTATTGCAACACCTCCGTGCATATTATAACCCTCGTATTCCTTGTAAGACCACGTAAAGTCTATATCACCCAAAAAATAAATAAAGTATAAAAAGTAATGAGTGTTCACTTCAAGTGTCACTCATCAAATACTAAATGGTATATTCTACAGGACGAAGTTCACCAATAGTATTTCATAAATAAAGTGAAGTGCCAAGTGCTAATACAGGGGTCCGACCCGAAAAAGATTAAATCCACAATAATAAAAAGTGAGTGCAACAATACTACTTTCTCAGAGGCAGTGAAGCCTAACATTTTCAAGGCAATAAGCCAAATCTCCAAAGGCAGTAATCCTAAATACAGAGTTTGCGGGTCTATGCTCACTCGGAGACGGCCTGATGTCAGAACTAATAAAACCAAATTGTTGTAATTCTTATATATGAATATTTCAATCAGTATTTTGCGATTTTTGGTTGTCTCTTAGAAGGCATAATAAAAATACTAAAGATCATTCACTGTGGATTATTTCTAGCTCGTTGTAAATAAAGACGCTCAATCAGCAGAATTCAATGCATATAGAGGTTTCACGATATACAGGGTGTTTCCAGAGCATGTGGCAAATCGTAATACATTTAAAGGTTCAAAAGCCCGTTTTTTCAAATCAGACTATCTATTTTTGCACACATCATTTAACACGTGATATTTATAGGCATCTTATAGGTTCCCTATACCTAAATTGCATCGTTCCCAGGTTATTCGAGATTACATCACAAAAATTACGATTTTTTTGCGCAAGGACCCTGAAATTTGCAGATTATGACAGGAAATCTTTCAAATAATGCTTTCCGATTTCTCAATACGAGACCCATCTCAAAATCTTTATCAAAGTAATTCAGTTTAGAATTCTGCGAGAAAAAGTGCGAAATCAATTATGATTGAAGTTGATTGAATCTGACTTCTCGTTTTTCTTCTATTCTAGGAGGTATTCTCGATTACATCAGACAGCAAAGTTATCTTCGAATTGTTATTGATTTTAGATCTAGACGTTTTGAAATTCACAAATTTTCCTGAAACAGAATATTACAAATATTATTTCAGAAGTTGAAACTGATATTTTTAGTTCGAAAATGATTTTCCTGACAAGTAATTGATGTAATCGAATCATATAATCTGCGAATTTCAGAGTCCTCGCGTGAAATCGTAATTTTAGGGATAAAAACGCGAAGAACTCGGAAACGATGCATTTTAGGTATGGGAAAACCTATAACAGATCGATGCCTATTCATATTACGAGTTAAATGGTGTATGCAAAAATGGGTAGTCTAATTTGAAGAAACGCACTTTTGTACCTTTAAATGAACTACGATTTGCTCATGCTTAGGAAACACCCTGTGTATCGTAAAGCCTATAAATGTATTGAATTCAGCCGAATAAGCCTCTTCACTCACAATGAGGTAGAAATAACCGATACTTAGTATTTTTATGATGCCTTCTGAAAGACAACCGAAAATCGCAAAATTCCGATTGAAAAATTTATAACTGTCAACTTCCTGTATGACTGGAGGTGCCACATCATCAAAAATAATCTCGAAACTTAGTTCGAATAACATTCAAAACAAAATTATATATATATATATATATATATATATATATATATATATATATATATATATATATATATATATATATATATATATATATACTCTGTGCTTCACCAATGGCGCGGTGCTCTGTAGCTCCTACACTCTTGAAGATTTCATTTTTGTTCGAACGGTATTATATTTAGATAGAATTAGTAAGAATCTACTTCAGCAATTTATCTTGCAGTAAACGGGGTGTCCCAATTTTCTATAAAAAAATCTTGGGTGGTTTTGTCAGATTGGAAGACCACTTTTTTGTTCAAGATTCAGAAGCGGCCTAAGCTCTGCTATAATGCTATACAGGAGTCTCAAAAAAATCATTGAATATTGTAATTTAAAAAATATCATATCTTGATTTTTTCAAATGGAACACCCTGTATTTTATTATTCATGTCAACGCATAAAATTTTGTGCTATATTTTTGGAGAAGTAACCTTATCTTTATCTCCGATCATTTTCGAAATATTCGATTATTTTTGATGAAAATTTGTCAAATCGTATCAAATCCATCAACATGCATCATTATTCGCACAGAAGTATTTTTTCTGTAATGATTCAAGTAGTAAAAAATGAAACCGAAACAAGATAATTCTTTTAAGTATTGATAAAAATCAAGATGATTAAAACGTGAATCGAATTATGTGCTGACATTTTTTTTATTTGTGCCTTCCGTCCAGACATATCATATTCTGCATTTCACATGGTGAATTTATCAGCTTCGTTATTAAACATTGTTAAAGTGAGGTTTGAACCCTATTTTCCCAATTGACTGCCATGAAGTTCTCCATAGGAGAAATGGTTGATATCATTTTTATTCTGAGTGAGTGTGATAGAAATTCTTTGTTGGCAAGTAGAGTTTATGCACAAAGGTTTCCTGATAAGAAGCATCCTGATGCAAGATGCTTTGAAAAACTTTTAATTAGATTTATCGAATCGGGTAATATCGCTTAAAAAAAACATGAAAACCCAAAAACTGCTACAGCTGAAGACAACCAGTTATCAGTTCTATTGACAGTGACAGAGGACCCATAAAAAAGCCAAAGAGAGATTTCTCAGTTAACAGATATAAGTTAAACTTCCGTCCAGAGAATCTTGAAAGCGAATAAATAACATGCATATCATGTACAGCTGCACCAGGAACAGAACAATCAAGACTATGAAAATCGAATCAATTTTTGCAATTGGTCAAGTGACAAAGTAGCGGAAAATCCAAAAATGTTTAGCAGAGTTCTTTTTTCGGACGAGGCAACTTTCTACAAGAATGGGCTTGTTAACAGGCACAACTTTCATTATAACGCCACGGAAAATTCACACCTCATGAGACAAATAGCTCACCAGCATCGTTGGTCCATGAATGTATGGGCCGATATAGTAGAAGGATATCTAATTGGGCTGCACTTTTTCGACGAGACCTCAATAGTGAAATGTATTTAGATTTTCTGCAAAATCATGTACCAATGTTGCTTGCCGATGTATCAGAGTCTAGAAATTTTCTTGTGGGGTTATATTAAGGGCATCGTTTACCAGATTCTTTTTACAACACAGTTGGATATGAGACAGAGATTAGTCGACGCCTTTCAGTCAGTTAATCCGCAAATGTTGTCAAGAGTTCAACGTTCTCTCCTCAGAAGGATTAAGTTGTGTCTACAAAGAAACGGCCAACATTTCGAACACCTATTGAAATAGTTCTACACCTTGTAGATAATCTCACCAAAAACCAATCTATTACGTATTTCATACACGACTACCTTAAAATATCTCCATTTCTCTGATCAAATATAATGATATGTACTAATAAACTCTTCTTTCGCAACCGCTGATTTTATTATTTCAGTTTTTTTTATTTCGAAAATGGTCGAAGATAAAGATAAGGTTTACTACTGCAAAAATATGGCACATTATTTTATGCGTTGACTTGAATAATAAAATATAGGATGTTCCATTTGAAAGAATCTAGATATGATATTTTTAAAATTACAATATTCAATTGTTTCTTTGAGTCACTCCTGAATAAAATGAGGATAATCTATTTCAATTCATCAATAAAGCTATCTAGGGTAATAAGAAAACGAAATGAAAAAGTATTCATCCTCTCTGGCCGAAGGAGCATGTGATGATGTGAGAGCCTATTTTCATGAATTTTTGCGGAAAAAAATATGAATAAAATTGTGACGAAACTACTCACCAAAAACTTAATATTTAAAGACATTATAGCAGAGTTAAGGACGCTATATAAATATAAAAATATAAAAATATTCCATTTTGGTTTTTGTTTATTTCAAATAATTGCTGAAGTAGATTTTTACAGAGCATTGCGCCACTGGTGAATCACCTAGTTTATATACATACATATATATATATATATATATATATATATATATATATATATATATATATATATATATATATAAAATATAAAAATATTTCATTTTGGTTTTTGAATTTGAAAATTCGTCGTGTACCCTGAATGGCAAATTACAGGAAGCTAATGTAAGGCTCACTTCTATGATACATTCTAGAATTTACCTCCAAATAATTGTTTCTTGACGTATTTTAGTTCCAAGTTTCAAAACAATATGCTTATTCAATCTCCAACCATCAAAATTAGCACACAATTTATTTTTCTTGAGCTTTTGCTCATGTCCATTTATTGCTTGTTGAAAATGTCTCCAATCATTTTAACCACTCCCCATCACATCATCAAGTACTCCAAACCAACAGGGCAACAGCATGAATCCATTTAGTGGCCTACTGGGTTCATTAGCAATTAAATATCTTTTCTGATCATCCGTCAATACGCTACGTATATCATAATACCCTTTAATATGTTTCAAAATAATTGGATCATCTGTCGCAATCTCAAACTCAAAAGTGAGATTCGATTTCCTTCGTATGGATATCATCAATGTTCCTAACAGTCCAGAGCCCCATTCTAATTCCTGCTTATGCTCGGTGGAACATTAACAGGCGAAGTAACATTATTTTCCTGAATTTCAGGAAAAATGCGAAAATGAAAAAAAAAGTTGATATAATCGTTACGACTACTAACTAGAAGTCTTTGGAACAAGAAAACAAGTAATTTTTTAGAGCTCCGTTTTTTTAGCCTCCAACTCATCATCACAAAGTAGGGGAAATATCGCAGGTTATGCACTTTATGATTATCTCCTTAGTCATTTTTATGACCTTGCTTGCTATGTAAAATCTTTTCTTAGTTTTGTTTAGACATATAAGAGGTATGATTGTTGAAATATTTTTCTGCTGGTTCTCTTCTTCCATTATTACAGATTCCTGTCCCAAACCCCCTTCCTTTCACCCTTGTCTTCGTTTGGAAATCATGGAATGCAAGAGAGAATGAAGCGGCTAAGCAGAAAAATTTTTGGTACCCTTTATGAACACACGACACTAACACAATATAAACAGACAAGCTATTGCTAGTGCACAATAGCGACAGGGAAACGAGTTTTTTCCTCAGGTTTTTTCATTCGTTTATTGTGTTTTTTCTGACACACACCAAAATTATAGATATAAGCATTTATTGCAAATACAATTATTCAAATTTCAAATATATATATATATATATATATATATATATATATATATATATATATATATATATATATATATATATATATATATATATATATATATATATATATATATATATATATATATATATATATATATATATATATATATATATATATATATATATATATATATATATATATATATATATATATATATATATATATATATATATAGCTTTTCTGGGTCAACCACAAATTCGCCATCAAAATACCAACAATCAAAGAATAATTCAGTAATGCCGAAGAATTGAATTTGTTGAAGAAATTGTCACTATTTTTAGTACCGATCTCTGACTTAGTTACTTATTAATTATACTTCAGATTTATAGTTTTATGTCTAATTCTAATCAAATAAATTGCGATCTCGTGGGACCGGACCCGGGTGCTACGCACACATGGCACACATAGAAGATACGCTAGTGCTTGTTTTAACTTTCTTCTTTTTGTCTTGTCTTTGTTGAATTGTTGAAATAAGTTAGGTTAGATTTCAAAATTTTGTTTTCATCTTTAGTTCTAATTTCATCCTAATTTGAAAAACATCGAGGTTTTGATTCATAATATCAGATTTTCGACTTATTTCTAGGTCTTATTAATTCTGTGAGCTTCTAGGCGTACCCGTTCAACTCAGATACCCTGGTCCGCCCCACCTTCCTATATCTATGGGCTGAACACTAAATCAGTACATACGGTTGTCGGACACTATAATGCGTTTCTACTAAATTGTACTTTTACTACGTATAATTAATGTGTTTAGGTTAGTAAAAGGGCCAAACTAATCAGGACTGGGTTTCATAACTGCTCATAGAAATAAACATATGTTTACTCTCTCAGATACATACTGACCGTAGAAAATGCTCTGTCGATGGACTCTGAAGATATTGCTCCTGAAAAGTCATTTTTTGGAACTGGTCATGTTTTTAGTATTTTAATTGGGCGCTCACATCCTTAAGGACATTTATGGGCGGTACTCTCTCCGGGGCAAGCTAGTCGGCGAGCATAAAAGTGTAGTGGTGCTCGTTAAAAATTAAGAGAGAAATAAAGGTCCTTGGAAGCCGAATTGAAAGGAATGGGCCAGATTCACTCGCACGAACAGATTTTTATTCTAAGGAAGAACAGAAACTCAGAGTAAGTGAAATTTGACTTGTTTCACTTCAGGGTATCAATTATAGAGGCGCTGCATCGAAGCGTGGAAAATTTTGAATATTTTAAGTGTGATTTAAGGTACCTGAGACAATTAACGTCTACCTAACTTAAAATATATTTTTTAATATGAATGCTTTTGAAATGAACCCAAGCTTGCCATGTGAAAATTTAACAAATATTTCTGACTCTAATATAAAAAATTTGACATTCCTTAACACGCACAAAGTAACTTGAAACTTTTGATTGTAATCATTTTTCGCAGAACTTCAAGTTCTGACATCAACAATTATAAAAAATAATAGCATGGAGAATGTTTATATGCATACAAAATATATTATGTTTGAACATACAATGGGCGTTATTAAACGATAATGGTCAATAGCAGCCTGCGGTAGCAAGAAATCATGCCCAACAATGACAGTCACAGTCATCTACACTATTGAGTACTTAAAATATTATGAGATCTTCCTTCTCCTGTCTATGACTTCCCTCTTTTACTACTCGTCGGGTGGTCTAACTAGTATCATTTTGGTGTTCTGTAAAATGAGTACATGCACAAAATACTTTGCTGTAAGAAAAGGCAAGGGTAGAATAATGAAATAGATGAATTTGAGATAATATTAAATGCAGATGCTGGACATGTATTTTTATTGAAAATTTAATCTTACAATGCAGATATAAAGAGGTACGCGTTATTAGAGCAGAATTACTACATAATTGAATTAAGTATCTACTACTTTTTCAATGGTGTAAGGAAGGCAAATAGCGCCGACGTATGGTAACAGAGCCCAACAGTCATTTGACTGGACCTTAATACTCGAGTTGAGGTTTTTGATTTTCGGAAGTTTTTGCATTAAACTATAGAAAAATTCTCTTTAAAATATGAACAAGATATAAGGAGAGCACCCTACACTACATGACAAATATAAAAACAAATAAAAATGTACAATAAAACATCTAGAAACTCACAGTTTTGTGGAGCAATTTTTTACAACAGTGGCGTCTGCGACCGAAGTCTCGGAAACACAGCGGATCACTGGCAAGATGGCGACGGGAGCGGCTAGCGCTCGCGGTTGGTATGTTCCTGTTGGTGTATTCTGACTGTGCATGAGCGTTGACGCGAATAAAACTAATAATTGCCTCAGGTACCTCATTATTTCAATTTCAATGAGAAAAAATTCTGAAAGTAAGAATTAGTTGCCAGAGTACTTATTCCAATGGAAGGATATTTTATAAATTTTGTTTGAAGACGAGAACAAGAAATACAATACTTGTTCGAAATGTCAATAGATCAACATTCAAATAATTTTTATTGAAACCAGCACGATGAACACTTGTTTATATGAAAATCGAAAAATCGAATGAAAATAGAAAAACCTATTCGTTTTCAAATTTTTCCAGAAAAGGGATCATCTATGCATATGTTAAAGGGAGCTGTTTATGAAATTTGTTCATTTTCTAACGTTAACAACAAGTTTTATTAGAAGCTATTTCCACAATTATCTTCCTATGAAATGTGAAAATAGATAATTCTATCTTGACCGCAATGGCTATTTTTTTGTTCATTTCGGGGAAAGCACCCAATCCTATTAAAATTCTAAAGGGTTGGTGCGGAAACTTCTGTATTGCCAATCTGTATTCCGTTCAGCATGTGTTACTAACATGTTCATCTTAAGAGTCTGTGGAAGTGGTCGAGAAAGGGAAAACTGATCCAGAACATTTTTCGCTCAGGTCAGCGCTTTCTTTACCTTTATTCAAAAAATTCATTTTGTACGAAACTTCATTGCGTGAACGTATATACAGATTGGCTTCGGAGGTCCATTTAGTGCGAAATCGGACCATTACTTCGTTCCTATTGAAGAACTATTAATAGATAAAGAATAAATTATAATTTGCTGCATGTCCTAATATTAATTTCGAATATACTAGGTGTTACATTACAGATATATGTGACAAAATGTTATATTTTGCAAAAGGACTTCCTATGTTTCTCATCATTTTGAACGTCTTAACCCATTAATACCTGAGTTATTTTTTGTCACGAAAATTGATGAAATTGAAAATAATCCTTCCTTTATTGATACAAAATACAAGAACAATACTTTGAGATA
Organism: Cryptolaemus montrouzieri; assembly: GCA_013387265.2. Taxonomy (NCBI): domain Eukaryota; kingdom Metazoa; phylum Arthropoda; class Insecta; order Coleoptera; family Coccinellidae; genus Cryptolaemus; species Cryptolaemus montrouzieri. The sequence continues at coordinate 43,907,381 of JABFTP020000062.1, forward strand.
CACCATTCTACTGAAAGTACCTTTTAATTAACATATGATATATCATACCAAAGGCATTGGCGAGTCTAATACAAAAATATTCTATTGGAAGAATTTATAACAGAACTAATGGTTAGTCATAATGAAAAACTAGGAAAATATTCTGAAATGATGAAGACAACATTCATGGTCGTTTGTAATATAACATGAAACAATCTTTTGGGTGAAGTCCAACATTGCACTTGCAACAAATGAACTTCGTACATTTTTTACACTGAGCGCAATGTCTCTGAGTTGGAATCCTAGAAACTAAGTGATCTACCCCATCAAACCTCACTTCTGTCAAAACATTTCGACTACATTTTGGTTTTGGTCCAGACATATGTTCAGGACTAGTCAGAATTGATAGAACAATTCTTCTGGTGAATTCCAATAAACTGATTTTTGGAAAAGCATGTCAATAAAGGATCCACATATTCACCATTGCTCCGTTTATACAAAAACGAACAAATGGCCGATACCATTTATTGGAACATATACGGGTACGGTAAAGTCCCACATTTGGTCGAACATATCGACCCCGCCCATTCCTTGGTTATATATATATATATATATATATATATATATATATATATATATATATATATATATATATATATATATATATATATATATTTTATGAGGGTAGGTTGATCAACCTACGTATATGATTTTTCTTTTTTGACCAACGCTTGCATTTTACCTTACTTAGGCACAGCTGATAGTTATTTATGTTCGTTGCGATGTTGACAACATTCTTGACTTATCAGAATCTTGTAGAACATGGAAGCTTCCTCGTGGTTCTTTCTTCAATTCTTTCAAGGGCGCTTTTTCAACTCTATCGGAATGATTGGTACCTATGAAATTTATGTTTTCTTCCTTCAATGTATCTAGCAACTGTAAGGAAATGAAGAAATTGTCCATGAAAACAGTACTACCATGGGGCAAATAGACATAAATTTTCTGATACCGAAGAACCCAAAGTTTTCCCCTCCTTTTCATTTCCTGCACCACAGTATGGCTCGAATTTCAATAAACAGCCTTCAATTGTTGTTAGGTACAAAAATTTGAAACCGCATCTAATTGGTTTCCTTCATATGAATTGTTTCATATGATGGTGACCGAAATATGGCTCCATTGATTCATCTAAGGAAAAATTTTCTCCCAACGGTATAGCCAAAGTTTGAGAAATATGGTTCAGTTGATCTTTCAGGGGTTGAGCGTTATACAGTTTGTTATTTTGATCTATTGTATTGTTGTCATTGAAGTGTAAGTAACGATGTATAGCTTCAAATCGGTCTCGTGATATGCTGTTACTCACTAGGGAATTGAAAATATCAGACTTTGTATGCCAAAACAATCTTCTGGACGGCAACTTGCAATAACCAGATAAAATCAATATTCCTAAATAGATATACATTTCTCCAATGGTAACAGAAAACGAATGATTGCCTTTGAAGATAGCATACCTTTGTGTTTCGTCGCAAAATTTTTGAACAACTATTTCAGAAAAAAACATTTTGAATTAATCAAGTGTTTTTTCGAGAGAAGTTCTCACTTCGCGTTCGTTCAAAATGTATTATGCCAGTTCCCCTTCTTTATATTCTTTATTGTACGCTCACCCTGACGTCGTTCGTTTGGTGGGTGCTCGTTTCTATTCGTACTCTTTCTGAATTTCTTTGCTAACTCTGTCAAAGGTAAGTTATCATCATCACTATCATCTTTATTCTGAGGAACAATCAACTCAAACATTTCAGTACCATTATCATCACTATTCTGAGGAATATTCAACTCAACCATTTCAGTACTATTATCTCCACCAACGGCGTATATTTCCATCGTTTGTCTCAGAACTCCTTTGCCAATATCCTTTAGTCCAAAATCTCCTTCTTCGTCGCTTGGACCGTCATCTCTATCGCTGTCTTGTACATCTTCAGGTGGAAATAACACAAAGTCGAGATGATCACAACTTTCAACATTTGAATAATCTTCATCCACTTCGCTCAATTCGAAAATATCCTCCTCGGCATCTCGAGGATCCTCTGGATTATACTTGCGTTTCCTGCAATAGAACGAACCCATTACTTCCTATGATATGATATATCATGTGCTACAGTTGCGAGCGCCTAGCTCATACATATATCCAAAAATGAACTTTCTAAGCTCGTAATCTGATAAAATGAACCTTCATTGTTGAAATTCCAGAATGGTAATAAAATGAGATCAATTGTTGTAGGAAAAAATGAATCAAATCTCACCTTAGCGGCATCGTTGAAGCGAAATAAAATCTCTCTTCACTTCCTTCGGGCGTAGAATCTTTTTTTACGCACTATACTTCCCCGTCCCGCACCGAATCGAAGACAGACTTGTAATGAAGTGAGTTTCTTCAAATTAGCGTACCCGTTTTGGAAATTACGGACATTTTGTGAAAATATGACATCTCCTGTACTTACAGAAATCGTCTTATAATCTCAATTTTAGTATTCAATTATTCTCATAATCCTAAATTTGTATGAATAATAAGCAATTTTAGGTACAGCTATACAGGGTGTTCTGTGGTTCATGTCAAATTATGTTTAGTTTCAAACCACTTTTTTTGCTTGTCAGATGGAACGCTGTACTTAGTGGTTGCAAATAAAAGGCAATTACAATACCTATTGTATTAGTTGTCCCTATTTCTTTCTCCTATATATTCAAAGTCGAAAATTATGTGTATTTTATGCTACAAGTTCCACTGAATGTAATCAACTTTTGCTATAAAATTCTCTAACATGGTGTAATTAGGAACAATACCTGAGAGGCGGGCTATGGAATATATCTTCTCGGATATTGATTTCAACATGACGTTATTGTGTTAGACCGGAGTAAAGTTATCCAAAATTCTTTGTATCATATAATCTATTATGGCATCGTTTCTCAACCATTTTTATGACGCCTCCCATGAAGACGTCAAAAAATCTCACGACCCTGTCACTATAAAATTATAATAATAAACTCCCCACAAAAATTGTCGCATCACCCTACTTTTACGACAATACTATATAAACGTTTAGGTTGGTCATTCAAGAGTCGCTTGGTAACTTTCAGAAGTGTGAAATAAGAAGATATCATTCAAGGCAGATGAGTTTATGATGGTAAATATCAACAATTTTTGAGTTAATGAAGAATTAAAATAAACTACCATCTTCAAACATTCGCGAAGAGACCAATCAACTAGCATTGAATGGTTACTCATCATTTTCAAAATCGAGTCTTTTCTCCCCTGGCCCTAATCACTGTCAATATACGTCTCGGAAGCCCCTAAAACAAATTTTGGAAGTACTCTTGAGTCACTGAGGTCCAAATTTCAGGAAGCAGATTTTCTATTTGTTGGAGTGTTCTATAAGGCATCCTACGTTGCTGAATTTGCTACCCCATGTTGTCCCAAATATGTTCTATGGGATTAAGTCGGGACTTAGGGCTGACCACCTTAAAATATCAATTTCGGCATTTTGCAGAAATTCTGTAACTACTCTAGCTGCGTGAGTCCGAGCATTATCATGCATATAAATGAAGTTTTCGCCAATCAATACGCCAAAGGGTACAACATGGGGTTCAAAGATATCTGCGATGTATCTGGCCGCTGTCATTTTTCCAATATTCACTAGGACTGACTCAGTTCGACCATGGAAAGAAATGCCTCTCCACACAATTACTGAGCCCCCTCCGAAGTTCTCGGTTTGCCGGATATTGCATTTCTGATACCGTCCCCAGGTCGTCTGTATACAGGCATACTTCTATCATTTGATATTAGACAGAACCTGGACTCGTCGGAAAAGAGAACCATTTGACCATTCTGGAATACTCCAATTTGCATGTTCCATCGCAAACTGAAGTCTTGCAACTCGATGCTCTCTGGTGAGACGTGGGCCAGTAGAAGCCACCCTTCGTCTGATATCGTCTTCTTTGAGCCTGCTCCTAACAGTTTGCAATGAAATATGCACATTTCTGGAAAGTGCAAGTTCATTTTGTAGCATTCTAGCCGTACAGTGCCGAACTCTTAGTGCAATTAAACTAAGCCAACGATCATCAACTAGTGTTGTTATCCGATTTCATCCCTGTCCGGCGCTTCTTCCATATTCCCCTGTTTCGTGGTTCCGGTTAGTTGCTCTCAAAATAGTGCTTTTGTTGTCTCTGGTGAGACGTGGGCCAGTAGAAGCCACCCTTGGTCTGATATCGTCTTCTTTGAGCCTGCTCCTAACAGTTTGCAATGAAATATGCACATTTCTGGAAAGTGCAAGTTCATTTTGTAGCATTTTAGCTGTACAGTGCCGAACTCTTAGTGCAATTAAACTAAGCCAACGATCATCAACTGGTGTTGTTATCCGATTTCATCCCTGTCCGGCCCTTCTTCCATATTCCCCTGTTTCGTGGTTCCGGTTAGTTGCTCTCAAAATAGTGCTTATGTTAACATTCAACACGTTAGCCATGCAACGTTGGCTGCACCCCTCCTCTAGAAGTGTTACAATTCTTACCACTTCATGATCACTCAAATAGCGTCCAGGACGTTTCAGTAGCCATTACAATAAATTGAAAGATTCGAGAATCAATAAGAAACACAGAAAACTTGCATTAATTTAGCGTGAAAACTAAAGAGAAATTGAATGAATACTGATAGTCAAATAAACACATTCTTGTTTCAGGCATGTTTGAGATCATATGGAAACAAATGTTATTACATAGATAAGATTTTTTCCCCTCATATGTCTAAAAACATATGTTGACAAAGAAACTGCGATCGAGCTGCTTAATCGATTGTGGAATTCAGAATACTAGGTGATGCGACAATTTTAGTGGTAAGTGTATTTCAATTAATAATTTATGTGTACCTTTAATACCTAATTTTTATTATTTCATTTTATTACGTCTCGATATTGTATCATTTAAAAGGGCTTCAGTTTTTAAGTTTCCAGCTTCTTCCGGTATAATGATATTGATTATATTACCAATTGAATTATATTATTTGAAATAAGTTATTTAATAAATAGTATAGTTTGAAGGCTCCCCAGCTGTTAAAAATTCAAAATCACGCATTATAAATATTCAAATGTATTAAACATTTTTGGGCGTGTATATCCCACTGGTCCATTTGAGAGTCTTCGTATTTAGGATTGTCCTATAGTATATTTGGTAAAGACGTAGAGTAATAAAAGTTCATTAAGTATGCAAATCCCTTAGAAATGTGGTGCGTTGGCAAACTGAAAAATAAATGTAGTTTCTATGATTTCGTCTTGAAACAGGCACCAATTTATTGCCGGATCTTTGATAGAAACCATCGCACAAATCTCCAAGAAGGATCCAAATACCTGATTACGATCTGTTCTATCTTTTTGTTGCTTGCAAATATTGCTGTGCTCGTTTCAAATAAAATGTTTACTTCAGATGTCTCACCCCTTCTCGGACTGTTCCATAAACATTTTACGTGACAATTAAGGTGGGTAAAAAAACTTTTTTTAAATAACGATTTCGCTATAATTCGTTTTCAATTGGAACTGAAATGACGTGTATGAAATTTTATTGCAATCGGTGTAGTATAACTGCCCCTGGATCAGTTTCGATATACGAGAGTTGAATGAGTGGATATCAGGTCGAATGACTAAAACCAGATCAGTTAATTTATTTAAAATCTTCTTCAAGGATCTAAGAATGAAAAAGGATTCATAAAAATATTAAAATTGTACATATCGAAACAATATAAAGAATATAAGCAATGTGGAGGATATTGATTTTTTTAATATTTGAAAAACTATTTTCTCTAAAACTTTCTGAAAATCATGTAAATCGTACATAAAATGACTGATAGATGTATAAATAAAAATTCAGTAAAAAATTTAATGATTGACGAGGACAGTTATAAAGATTTGAAAAGCAGAGTTACTTACATAACATGTTGGTTTTATGAGTCACCATTAATAACAATAGAGCGAACGAACGGTGCATTCACTCTCTTCTACCAAACACAGCATGATACAGACAGAATTATCATGCCGCCCGTCTGCAGGGGATGGCTACGTGTCGCGTCGACAAGACAATCGATGATAAAAAAAAAACTTGACAATAACAATTAATTTCAGACTCTAATCGAGGGTTAACAACCATTCTACCTCTTAATTTTTCGAATTAGATTAAAATAAGGAGTATTTAGGTTATCAATATCTGATCTTTTCTTAATTTCAATCATTTCATGAACAAACGGGACCAGACGGGACGCTATCTTGGTACTCGAATTGCAGAACATCAGAGGGATGTTGTTAACGTTAACAATCCTGTGAAACGAAAACTGAATAACACCGCTCTGGCAGAACATGCCTAGAAAGAGTTACATACTTTTAATTTCGACGATGTGAGAGTACTCGGTAGACAGAACATTTTACAGAAAAGGTTGGTTCATGAAATGATTGAAATTAAGAAAGAAGAAAACTCTCTCAACAAAAGATCAGATATTGATAACCTGAATACTTCTTATTTTAATCTAATTCTTATGAATCTCTTATGAATCCTTCTTCATTCTTAGAGCCTGGAAGAAGATTTTAAATAAATGGAAACGTCGGCCTTTAACTGATCTGATTTTAGTCATTCCACTCATTCAGCTGAAGAACTCATTATTGGTCGTTAATCAATTTCAATACGAAAGTATTCTCAATAAACTAGCTCATTTATGAAAGTAATCCTAATAGTACTCAAATATACACAACTTATACTTTAAATACATATTATGTATATATTAGAATGATGTCATGTTACAAACAGTACCGAAAACGTAAACATAATATTTTTGGGTAGGTGTAAATAATATTAAAGTTATAACCTCCAAGCGATTACCTTAGTCGTTTAGTTGTGCTGTATTCAACTAGAAAAAAAGGTGTGTTAGTGTGACCTTCAAAATGAATACTACTGAAAAAGCTTGGAAATATCCAATATTTGGTGATACAAAGGATCTAAAGAAAAATGTGGTTCCAACTTATGGAGAGATTATGAAGTGTTATGAGTGTGGACGAAGCTTACCATCCCAAAGTTGAAAACATTTTAAAATCTCATCGTAAAATACCTGAAAAACGTTTGAAAGATCTTATCGCTTCTACCAAAGGTTTATTCGACATTTCTTCTTACAAATGTTCAGATTTTACTAAGTGTACTTGCCCTAAATAAAAAGAAGTCCCATGGAATGAAGAAAGCTTTCTTATCCATCAAAGATCTACAAGAAAATGATAATAGGGAATACAGATGTCGTAACAACTAGAAAAATCAAAAATCTCTAAAAAGGAAACTCAAACAGGAAAAATCAAAACAAAATCACCCTCGAACGAGTACCAAGTACTTCTTCTACCGATAATAGCTCCTTATCTTCTGCAAGTGAGATTTCCCCCCAAAGCGAGGTTTTTCAACCAGCAAAAAAAAGAATTTTGTTTTACAAGAAAACAATATGCCTGTTATTGATAAGAATAAATTGAGAAGAGGAAGAAAGAAATATTCAGTTCAAGTTGACGATCATAAATTATATTATTTAATTATTGATAGTTTGAAGGTCCAATTGAAAAAAACTAGTTTGATTAAACGAACTAAATGTTCAATATTTATTATTCACAAAGATGGTTGTCCTTTACGACCTATTGATAGTTTTTCTAGGCAGTCCACTTTAAAGAATATTTTTGTGGTAGATGAGAAACATGTGATCGATTCCTTCACATTAGTTTCAAGTTTGGAAGACGTTTCTCTTCTTGATGACTATGTTCTGATATCGTTGGATGTTATATCGTTATTTACGAATATACCTATTGAGCTTGACATATCACTTATTAAAAAATACTGGAATCGAATTGAAGATCATACCGGATGAATTTTTATGCTGTTTGAATTTTGTGTGAAAAATAGTTGTTTTATCTTTGATTGTGAAGTCTACTAACAGACCAAGTCAGGAATGGGAAATTTTTTGGCTCCCATTGTTTCTGATATTATTATGTTCGAGTTACAGGATGTATGTCTGAATAAATTGTCGTTTCATGTTCCTTTTTATCGAAGATTAGTCGACGATATTAGTACCGCAGTTCCTAAAGACAGAGTCAACGAAATACGTTATGTTTTTAATAGTTTAATAGACCTTCAAAATTATCACATCTGAGTTTCCTCAATTCTAACTTTCATAAAATTCGAGAGATCCTTATAAGAAATGATTATCCTACACTAATTGACCGAATTTTGAATAGGACTGTAGGTGATGATGGAACGATAGAAACTATTGTGAATGATGATAACCAAAAATTCTTTAAAATACCTTTTACTAATAACCTTTCCGCTAAAGTAAAAAGGATCTTACAAGATGGTAATGAGAATATTGTTGTAACCTTAAAACCTGAAAACACAAATAAATGCTTCTTTTCCAAACTGAAATCTAAATCTCCTAAAAGCCTTATGAGTGATATCGTTTATAGAATTCTGTGTGTTGACTGTGATGGTGTTTATATAGGCCAAACAGGTTGTTACTTAAGTACCAGGATCTCCGAACATCAGAGGGATATGATTGATATTTAAAATCCTTCAAAACGAAAATCCAATAATACGGGCCTAGCAGAACATGCATTTGAAAATCTACATACCTTCAATTTCAATAAGGCTGAAACACTGGGTAGACAAAATGTGTTAGAGAAAATATTATTGCATGAGATGATTGAAATCAAAAAACTTCACTTAATAAGAGATCCGATTTAGAACGTCTAAATACTACAATATTATTAGTAAAATCAAAATGAAAATGCATAGAGTGTTATAAGTTTTTAAAACAATTGCTATCCTTCAGAAATATGTGTTTTTGTTGTTGTTGTTAATCTCTGATGACCGTCCGCTGCCTAATATTCAGTTGATATCATGCACTCGTTCCGTCCTGTAGCAGTGAAATTTATTGTGCGTTCGTTCAAATATTTATTTGTAATGGTGACATGAAAAACTAAACGAATATGTAAGTAACTCACAACTCTGAAATTCTTTTATTCAACCCATAAATTCTGTAGTTTTCAATTTCAACCTTAAAGAAATTTTTATCTATTTTTATTTATACATTAATGGTTGCATGTGTCATTGCTGTTCTGTCAGTCCTTAAATAGTTCTATATATTTTTCTCATTTTAACTTTTAATATTTTATCATACATTAGTTGTGTGTCTGTGGCTTTATTGCACTTTATTGTTTTTAGCTTAACTTTTTTTGAGAATAATTTCACAAATTTCGAAAGAACTGTATAATATGTATCTTGATATATATGTTTGTATATATATATTTTTCCTTTCTCCTAGAGCCCTGAAGAAGATTTGAAATATAAATCGAAACTGTTGGCCTTTTAATCAAACTAGTTTTTTCCATTAAACCTTCAAACCTTCAATAACTGAATAGAAGAAAGAAATCTCGAAAAAATATAGTTGAGGAACAAAATGTTTGCCAAATACCTTCGTTATACTTTGATATATCCAAAAGATAAGACTTTGGTTACCCAGAAAAAAGGAGGAAAATACTACAGAGACCTAGTAGTTGAAGAATATATTTCATTAATTGAGGAACCAGATACCAAATTTTTAGGCTATATCACTCCAGCAGCTGGAACAGCTAAATTTATAGAAAGAGAGATTGTTAATTATTTTCGTACTAAAGAGGTATCACTGGACCACTTGATGGCTATTGGATGTGATGATACTAATGTCAAGATTAGAAAATTTGGTGGTGTAATTAATGGAAAACATCGAAAAGACCTTCACAAGGGATCATTTGCTTGCTGCATATGAATGAATTACCGTTTCGACATTTATTTTTTTTGTTGATGGTTTAACTTCTTGTCCAAGAACATTTTCTGGTGCAATTGGAGTAGCCTTGGAAAATTGTGAAGACTTACTAGATATCAGAATATTTCAGCTCAAATGCCAGAGGTAGACACGAAAGATCTCAGTTCTGACCAACTGTATTTATACAGAATAGTATCGGCCCTGAAGACTAGATTCAGAAATCGCCTGAAAAAATGTCACAAGCTAGGTGGCTCACGCGTGCTAAATGAATTGCAATAACAGCTCCATCTGATAAACTTGTTACTTTAGCAACTTATGTAGTCAAAATTTACGCTCGAACAATAAATTTATGGCTGTTATTGATCCAATGATACAACGCTCATCCTGAAAATCTACTACTAGCAATGTTATGAGACTCGGAAAAAAACATTTAAGAGAATTGGCTCTGTGCCGTGTTCTAAAAGCACGCTGGAAAAAACACATAATTTAGGGTTATTTCAGGTTTCAGAGGTAAACATGGATGCAAAGGTTTATTATTAACTTAGTAACTGATAGGCTCATGTCACAGAACAACCGATTTTACAGCAAATCTGTAATGATGAACTTCATTCTCTCATTGCTCGAGGAGAGGACAACAAAATAGATGTTTTGCGTTTACCTAGCTACACTCCAACAGTTGAGAGATCAGTCAAAACTATAACTGAAGCTGCAAGAAGTCTGTCCACAAAATCAAAGCGTGAAGGTTTCATTAAAGCGAATATTGAGTCTTGCGAATTTATGCCAACATTTGACAGTAAAAAGGATTTTCGTGTAGAGTAGAATACCTAATAACTGAAAGAATTAATTTAAATACTCGTTTGAAACCTGATTATTCAATGAAATAATGCCTAAATTAAATTTGTATTGCATAAGATGCATCTTACAATAATCAATAAATACACTCGGAGGCAAAATTAGCGGAACACTCGAAAATTTAACCAAATCGAAGTCCGATATTATTCCTAATTCTCAACCGATTTAGATGATTTTTTCGGCAAGTTCTAGATCGACTCTTCTGCTTTGTAGAAATTATAAGAGAAAACGAAAAAAATTTGAAAAGAATTTTATACGGGGGCAAAACTAAAAGTGTTTTTCTTGTCAAAAATTCGTAACACCCTGTGGAATTTCGTGGTCCTAGTTGAAACGTACAATATCATGGTCTGCTAAGACAGATCTTCCTACAGAAACGCCCTTCTTGTTTTATGCGTTTATCTCTATTTTTACAAGAGATATCCAATTTGAAGCGAAAAGTCACAAATTTCAAGAATTTATTTTTAATCTTGCGTAGGTGCATAACATCGGAGGTTAGACAAAAAATAAAATCAAAATTAGAGAAGCGGAAATCTAACGAAATGAAAATTTTCGAAATTCACTGGCCAATTTCACGCTCCGGGAGAACTCGAAGTACACTGGAAAAATTGTTGATTTTGCACATCTATTTTTGAATTTTTTTGTGTGACACTCTATAATAATTATCATTCCTGTCCAAAATTGAGAGCAGGTGTGTATCCTGGCGATACACTCGTGAAATGAAATGAACATGTTGAGAAAAATGTTCATGATGACCCACGAAAAAAAACATTTGATTTTAGTAGCGAGTATGACCCCCCGAGCTCTTATTACAGCGCGCATACGATTTCGCATACTCCCAATGATGTTGTCTATCATCTGTTGAGGTATGTTGTCCCACTCTTCCACCAAAGCCAATGTCAGCTCTTCAACGTTGCCTGGATTCCGTTGTCGAACCTTTCTTCCAAGAATGTCCCAAACGTGTTCGATCGGGTTTAAATCCGGTGACCGCGACGGCCAGTCCATTCGTGTGATCCCAACTTCATTGGGATACTCTATCACTATGCGCGCAGTATGAGGGCGTGCGTTATCGTGCATAAAAAGGAAATTTTCCCCTATGTAAGGAGCAAAAGGCACAACATGGGGCTCCAAGATTTCTGTTATATACCGATGGACATTAAGTGATCCATTGCCAATAATCTCCAGTTCTGTTCGTACTCCCAAGCATATGCCACCCCATATCATAACTGACCCTCCACCGTATTGCTCAGTTCCTGCGAAGTTCGCTTGATTGTACCGTTCCCCTCGATGCCTCCATATTCTATCTCTACCATCCACGAAATTCACACAATATCGGCTCTCATCACTAAATAAAACACGTCTCCACTGATTGATTGTCCATGCTACATGCTCCCTAGCAAACGCCAATCTTGCTAACCGATGGGCTCTATCGAGTCTTGATGCTCTTGCTTGCGCGTATGATCTCAGACCAACTTCATTTAATCGTCTTCTGACTGTCCTCACACTGACGTTAATGTTATTCACTGCTTGTAAAAGGTTACGTGCCTGAACAGCAGTAGGACGAGGATTTCTTATGGTTTGATTGACGATGAAACGGTCATGTATAGCGCGGGTTGCCCGATTTCTTCCTTGTCCTCGCCTCCTCACGTACAATCCAGTTTTCCTGTAACGTCGGTAGATTCGATGGATAACCGACGTCGAGACACCCAACATGGTACCGACTGAGCGGTAGGTGCGCCTTCCTCGATCAATGTAACTGCCCTTGCTACTGAGGTTGGTGGTAAATCTCTCATTCTGAATGAAAAATACCGTTTCGAATCGTAAACAGTAAAAGAATCACAAAACACCGCAACCGATCGAATTTGTATCAAATCAAAGAATAGAAAACTCTCATTCTTTAAACAAGTGCAAGTGTGGTCATATACAAGAAAACGTGTGTTGTATTTCATATTTGATAAAAAAATGTGCGCACATGTGTAAATGAAAAGTTTTATCAATGGTCCCAGAATTCGGTTGTGTATTTTAATACCTACCGACTATTATCTCCTATGAATTCCTAACTTTCACCAAATTAACCAAATTGTCATCAATAACTAATGCAATTCGAACATAAAAATCGCAAACGACAATTTCGACACGCGAAAGTGATAATGATAATAAATGATAATAAGAAAATTCCAAATTGATAGACGAATTTTAATGACAATTTCTTGATTCAATGGAATTTCTCCAAAATGGTGATTTTCCACTTGAAATTGAATATATTTTGCAAAAATAGAGAGGGCGTTACTGTAGGAAGATGTATCTTGACAGACCATGATATTGTACGTATCAACTCGGACCACGAAATTCCACAGGGTGTTACGAATTTTTGACAAAAAAAACACTTTGAGTTTTGCCCCCGTATAAAATTTTTCTTAAATTTTTTTTTGTTTTCTCTTAAAATTTCTACAAAGCAGAAGAGTTGATCTATAACTTGCCGAACAAATCATCTAAATCGGTTGAGAATTAGGAAAAATATCGAACTTCGAATTTGGTTAAATTTTCAAGTGTTCCGCTAATTTTGCCTCCGAGTGTAGTTAAAATGAGTTTTGAGGAAGACGAATTTAAAAAAAAATTGCATAATTTCAAGGTCAATCCGGAGGTGGAAGGCAATATCCGATTGTTATGAAACTTTCTGTATTACTTCCTATAACCATGTTACACGTCTGTACCGCTATTAAAAGTCAAACGAAAAACATTTTTTTCTCCATACCCTAGTGACAATACGAATCGAATAAGACCATGTAGCTAAACTAACTGCAAAATGTCCTAAGGTACAACATTTTTTGCAATCGAAAGTTTGCGATGTGATTCTCGAAACGATGCAGAGGGATTCACGGACTGCTGCGGACATTTTAGATTACCTTGCAGGCTGAATAGATCATCGACTTGTTATTTGGAAGGTATTCCTTCAGATATCAATATTACTCTGAATAAATCTCAGCGTGCCTCAAAAATATTCTACAAACGAAATCTTAGTGATTTAAACCAAAAGGTCGTCCACTAAATTGACAGACTACCAAAAACAGTAACATCTGTTATTTCTTACATCTTATTTCAACCACCTTCGTCAATAATTATATACATATTTATAAATAACAAAGGTCAGCCGAGCCCCTATAAATTATTCTCTTCGTTCTCTGGTTCAATTTTGTGCGATGAAGTTACAAGTTCCTAGCACGTTTATCCAATTTGTTTGTGAAATCCCAGGAAAACAGCACTTCAGTACAGGTTTTTAGACTTTTCGAGAGCAGTGGGGGTTGGTGCGGTATCTTATTTGGCGTTGGTGTGATATATTCCATCCCACTTGTTTTCCCGAGTTTATATGATTTCCGAGGGGACAGTCGTCACTTACTGCCCCCATATATCAGCAAGGCCCATTTCCTGCTTCAGACGATGCGCATATTTTACAACTCAGACGTTTCCGGTTATTATGAATAATGTTTTTTGAGTACTTCGTTGAAATATTCCGTGGATGTTCGCTTTATTTGCGGTTCAGGCGAGGAAAGTTCCATTCTCGTTCAACACGAAATACTGAAATAGGAAAAGTTTCATCGTATTCGCGGTTCGTAATAGTATTTGTGTGTGCTACAAATTCTTCATATTATTTCAACTATCGGAAATGTCTATAATTTGTCATTATATAGAATTCCTAGGAAAAATATATAATGATTTAAATCGACAGGAAATGTATAGAGTATCCGAACTAGAACAACAATTCACTAGTTTATTCCATTCAGTAAGATGACACAGTCAAAACGTAAGCTCTATTTTTTTTTGCGTATGAAAGTTTTGTTCGTAATAGCGAGATTATCATTATGATATGGGTAGTTTACGATCTATCGTGATGAATTCGTGACATAATATATATCCTCCAAGCAGGTAACTTCTTCATAAAAAGAAAAGCACAGGGCATTCAACTTTACCTCTCACTCTACATGCCCATAGAGTAGCAGTATTTTTCAGGCCAGGCCGTCTGTCCTAAGGCATCACTTGACCTTGATTGTTTTTCACAAATTCTATTTTCTGCCAAATGTTTTTGAAGTGATACATTTTTTCAAGGTTATTATATTAACAATATTTTTTCTTGTGGCATCTATATTTCAATATAGACATTTCAGAATTTTATCAATTCGAACAACTCACCTTTCGTTCTTCCATTAAAACTTTGATTTAAACAATTAAGAAATTAATAAACCATAAAATGAACAGTTATTAATGAACAAAAGGAGCGAAAAAGATCTTAATATTTCAATTTCTCGTAACCAAATAGTTTTTTATACAGTTCCTGAAGATTTTAGGTTAGTCCTATAGGTAGATTCGTCCCACAAAATACTAAAATATTTACTGATAATTCTAGATATAAAATTGGCGACCAAATAAAAAGTATCAAGTTTTGAAAAACAGCTTTTATTTCAACTATGAACATTTAAATTAATGAAAATGACTAATTGACTTCTCACAATAACTCCCAATCATTTCAGAAATGAATATTTGATTGATATATCTTTAGATTTTTGATGAATGAAATGAAAACTTTGAATCTTGACGTAAGATCTACTTGAAATTCTTTCAGTTTTCAGAAAAACAAAATATTTGTATACGAACTATTAAATGAATGAAATTTCGATAAAATGAAAAGATTTGTGGTATGGGTAATCATTGCCGAACTTTTCAACCATATTTAGGGAGAAAAATGAATTTTTAGTAATAGTATTGACGGTTCAATAATCAGCTTATTTTTGAGCTCAGTGCATATTGACAGCAAATCAGAAACAAAACAATTGCCTACTTCGTGTGGATTCAAAGATGCAAGCACAAAAAAAATAATATATGGGAGATGTCAACCCAAATTATTAGGTTCATAATGATTCTAGAACATCTAGAGGTCATAATCGGCATCACTTAGAAGACCGAACCTGGCCATCGGGGCTGTCTCGGTCAAACAGAGAGGAAATTGTTTTGTTGAGTTTGAATATTGAAGGGATTTTGCGATTATACTTCAAAATTGGCAAGCAAGACCAAGGAAATGATTATGTTTCAGGAGACTCACACTACGACAGAAGAACATCTCCGCGAAAGAGGAAATATCGCAGGTTATAAACTTTTGGATTATCTCCTTAGTCCTTGCTTGCTATGTAAAATCTTTTCTTAGATTCAAGTGATTTCAGAGATATAAGAGTCAGGTATGGTTGTTGAAATATTTTTCTGCTGGTTTTCTGTTTCCATTGTTACAGATTTCCTGTTCCAAACCCCCTTCCTTTCATCTGGCCTTCGTCTGGGAATCATGGAGTGCAAGATAAGAGTGAGAGAATGAAGCTGCTGAGCAGAAAAATCTTTGGTACTCTTTATGTACACACGACACTAACACAACATAAACAGACAAGCTATTGCTAGTGCAATAGCGACAGGAAAACGAGTTTTTTCCTCAGGTTTTTTCACTTGTTTATAGAATCATACGCAAGATAATATGGTTCACCTGTTACATTACCGGAGCTCACACTTATGTTTTTCTGACACACACCAAAATTATAGATATAAGCATTTATTGTAAATACAACTGCTCAAAGTTTTGTAAATCCTCTCTTTTCAAAAGGACAGATATATACAGGGATATCCACCGGGACCGTCCGTTAAAAACTTTTTGAGTTCCAATTACAATATCAAGCTGAAATTTTATACGCGGCCATAACTAGAGATTTCCAATTGAAGTGAAATATTTTCGGAGCGATACCATTTTCGGTTATACCGGAAGTGGGTCATCACTTTGTTATTTCAAATGGCAATCTACCTTTTTCATTAAACATCTAGAACCGACATTTGAGCAAGGCATAAAATACCCAAGTTGTTGGCACTTATCTGTCAAAACTTTTAACAGATTTAATTTTTTCTGTTATAAACTCGATTTTTGAGGAACATTTAAAAAAATTGTATCTCGTAGATCTTTTGCACTACAGACACAATTTTTGCTTGGGTGGATGAAAGAAGGATAAAGGAATTTTTAAGCAGTCTACACATGTCAAATGTTTATTGCGTTGTTGTGTATGATTTTTTCAATTTGGCCTTTTTCAAACAACAATAACTCAATTTTTTCGAAATGCACGTGCCAATTTTTATATCGCCATCAGATGAAGCGTCAAATTTCAGATGGAATTGTGTAAGCATGTACTATACCCATCTCTTATAGTTCCGAAATTATTTGGGAATATATTTAATTTTGATGATTTTGCAAAAACTGAGAGAGAACGCTTTGAAATATTTGAATCAAGTAGCTGAAATGGCTACGCTCACCTGACAGGTGCCTGAAATCAATGTACTTGTCACTTCATTCAATTCGAATTTGATATTTCAACAAGAATTGTTGGTAATTAGAAGTGAAAATTTTTGAAAAACACCAGATTGATAATAAAATGTCTGATTATTCAAACGAGGATATGTTTAATCTCTTTTTAATTCATGGTGATTGTCAAAAAGTGGTGGATAGAACTTGCAGGCAATTCAATAACCAATTTTCAAATTTGGCACCTATGAGTAAAACAAAATTTCGATGGATTAGAAGCAATTTTCTGCAATTTGGAGGAACAAATTACACAGAAACTAGAAGAAAACCAATTCTCGAGGACGACGACAATCAAATTAATACGCTAGCGTATTTTCGTGCCAATCCACATGTGTCCATTGAGTCAGCATCAATGGATATTGGAAAGAGTTATACTTCCATTCAAAGGATCCTTAAGAAACATAACATGTACCCGCATTCTTTTATCAGACTACAAAAATTGAAACGAACTGACCTTCCCAAGCGGCTTAATTTCTGTGAAAATTTATTAGTTCGGCTTCAAGAAGATGAAACAATTCAGCAAAAAATTATATGGTCTGCTGAAGCCAAGTTTAGTGAAAGTGGAATAACCAACAGGACAAAATGGACATTTTTGGGCCACAGAAAATCCACATTTCATTGAGGTTATTGATTTCCTAAATAAATTCAGTGAACGTTTTTGCAATTTTAATGAATGATTTGTTGGCTTATCACATTTTTGAGGAAAATCTTAATGGACAAAAATACCTGGAAATTTCGGGAGGAACATTAGCAAATATTTTAGATGGAATACCCCTAAACATTCTGAGGGATTGCTATTACCAAATGGATGGTGCACCAGCATATAAAACACGAGCTGTAGATCGGCACCTAACAGAAATGGTCGAGGATAGATGGTGGAGTAATGAAGGACCAAATTTATGGCCTCCGCGTTCTCCGTATCTGACGCCCCTTGATTTTCATTTATGGGGTACAATCAAGAGTGAAGTGTATCTTTTTGCTGTAAGAAGTGAAGAAGAGTTACTAGATCGCATTCATAATGGTTTTCGTAATATTGATCCTGAGGAAACTAGGAGGGCAACTCATCATGTTCGTAAACGAGGTGTCAAGTGTATCGAGCAAAATGGGGCCCATATTGAACATTTATTCAGATCGTGAATTAGTTTTCTTTTATGATGTTTGCTATCATTTATTCGTATTAATGTAATTATCTTCGATGATTGGTTTTCGCTTAGATCCTACAATTTTTATTCATCCGAGTTGTAGAAAATTGCTTCTAATGCTTTGAAATTTTATTTTACTCATAGACAGTAAATTTGGAACACCCAGTGGTTTTATTCCAGATGTGTTGTATTTTTTGGATATTTTCAATCTGAAGTGACGACAATTCTTGTTGAAATATCAAATTCGAATGAACGAAGTGACAAGTACATTAATTTTAGGCACCTGTCAGGTGAGCGTAGCCAGTTTAGCTACTTGATTCAAATATTTCAAAGTATTCTCTGTTAGTTCTCGCAAAATCATCAAAATTCAATATATTCCCAAATTATTTCGGAACTATAAGAGATGGGTATAGTACATGCTTATACAATTCCATCTGAAATTTGACGCTTCATCTGATGGCGATATAAAAATTGGCACGTGCAGTTTGAAAAATTGAGTTATTGCTGTTTGAAAAAAGCCAAATCATACAATACAACGCAATAAACATTTGACATGTATAGATTGCTTGAAACATTCCTTGATCCTTTTTCTATCAACCCAAGCAAAAATTGTGTCTGTAGTGCAAAAGATCTACGAGCTACAATTTTTATAAATGTTCCTCAAAGATCGAGTTTATAACGAAAATAATTAAATCTGTCAAAAGTTTTGACAGATAAGTGCCAACAACTTGGGTATTTTATGCCTTGCTCAAATGTCGGTTCTAGATGTATAATAAACAAGGTAGATTGTCATTTGAAATAACAAAGTGATTACCCACTTCCGGTATAACCGGAAATGGTATCACTTCGAAAATATTTCACTTCAACTGGAAATCGCTAGTTATGGCGGCGTATAAAATTTGAGCTTGAAATTGAAATTGGAACTTAAAAGTTTTTGACGGACGGTCCGGTGGATATCCTCTATATATATATATATATATATATATATATATATATATATATATATATATATATATATATATATATATATATATTTATATATATATTCGTAACCATGGTCCAATTTCACACGTTTGAGCTTGATATTGTAATTGGAACTTAAAAAACTTTTAAAGGACGGTCCTGGTGGATATCCCTGTATATATATAGGGGGTTTTACCCCGACGAGTTGCCCATATATCTGTTCATGCAATCAAACTGATTTCATGAAAAAATATAAATCCACCACCCGGTAATTAATACCATTGCCAGGCAATGATTATAATCAAAACATATCCTGGAGTAATTATATATTAGGATAATGTTAAATGTTATGAGAATATATCAATCTACCAGAATATATACATACTATAGCATCATCAGACAATGATATCAATGTACCAACGAGTAGTGTCAGAGGCTTTCTCCCCGGAAAAATCCAGTGTACGGACCTTAGTCAAATAACACTGAATGTTACTCATTAATATTTTCCTTTGTGTGAAGTGGTGAACGATCTAATAGAATACTGCTCTGAATATAAATATGACAAAATAAATTGTCAGTTAATTATATTACATTTATATAAACAAATAAATAAAATATATATATATATATATATATATATATATATATATATATATATATATATATATATATATATATATATATACACGAAATATTCACCTTCATGGTAAGCATTTTCCTCCTATTAACAAAGGAAACAATTTATCATATGTCTTATTTGGTAACAAACAATATAATATTGGTATGTAATGTCCATTGGAAAAGCCAGGGATCCTTACAGGAGGAAACTAGTTTATTGTCCCTCCACTAAATATACATGAAAGGGTTATCATATAACCTTATTCTAATGTAACTAACATCAAGCGTATTGTATTGGCATCCACTTGTCCTAATACAGGAATAAATGCCTAACACTTTTTATCTATGTATTTATATATATATATATATATATATATATATATATATATATATATATATATACTGTTCGCAGTTGTAATAATTCAAAATATTTTTTAATACTCTCAAAGACTGCCCAAAACTACAAACAGACTCTGTACTCTGGGAGCGTAGTGGGTCATTTTCTAAAAGAAAGTACGCATATGCATATCATAAGTTTGGGTGATTCAAATTGTATTTTGTATATGAAGTTATCTTAAGGGGATATACCTGTGGTACTTTTCCCATTCATAAATTAGGCATTCCAATTCGCGATTGTTTTAAGAAAATTTATGGTTGTTGACAGCACACTGCTTTCACTTTCCACTCAATATACAATTTTAACACTCATACGAGCAAGAATGCTGATGTAGAAATCTGAAATGAAACATAAGAGGAAAAAGAAAAAACTGATTGTATAATTACTTGACATAGTTTATTGAAAGAGGACGTATATACAATATACACACAACCAAATTCATATAAAATCAATCGATATTCTGAATATTACCTCAAGGATTTTGGAAATTTCGAAGGAAAAAGAAATAAATTAAGGTTTATTTGAGGAAAGAAACAAAAGAAAATAAGAGACTCTTTCCGCAGGAAGTAAAAAAAAATGAAAATTGTTTTCTCACAGAGTAGGTGTGTTTGTCTCAACCTCAGTAGCTTGTATTACCTCCTCTTGCCCTGATAAAAGCTTGAATCCGTCTAGGCATGCTTTGGATTAGGTTTTCGACCTCTTCTGGGGTGATACTCTGCCACTCTTCTGTGGCGGCTTAGATAAGCTGTTGTGGGGTTCTTGGATTATCCTGGCGCGATCTAATTTTCTTTCTGAGATTATCCTATAAATGTTCAATAGGATTCAGGTCTCGAGAGTAAGCTGGCCAGTCCAAAATAGCGATTCCCTCTGTTTCAAGATAATATCGCGCGAGGTTGCTGGTATGAGGAGGAGCATTATCTTGCATAAAATTGAAATTTTCACCGTGGGCACCTCGCCAGAGTCTCACTATGATCTCCAGCACTAGTAATTTCTAGCCGTTACACTCGCAGGAAACGAAATCGAATCTGTTTTGCTTCCTAGCATAATGCCACCCCAAATCATCAGACTGCCTCCTTGGTATTTCGGAATTTGTCTTGCTGCTTAGAGTCTAGCACCAATTCTGGTGTCACCCGTAAAAAGAACATTTCGCCAATTCACAATATTCCAATTGTGGTGCTCGACACACCAATTAAGTTTGTTGAATTTTTGTTTTGTTCTGGTTAGCTCTGAAACGCTTGAAGGTCTTCTGCTGTAAAACCCCTTAAACGAAATCTTTGACGTATCGTTTCGACTGATACACTGATGTCTGTTGTTTCCAAAAATTGCATTCGGAGTATGGGGTACGACGCACTAGGGTCTCTTCTTGCAATTTGGCACAAAGAGAGGTCTTGTTCCTCAGAAGTGATCTTCTTACGACTTCTTTTAGGCATATTTTGCAGAGATTGTAGCTTCAGGTATCGGGCGTAGTTTTATGAAATCACCCCCTGTGATTCCTCCATTGTGGCCGCTATATCACTCTGTGTCACCCCTTCTTCAACGAGAGCAATTATTCGACCCCTTTGCACATCAGACAATCCAACGTGGGGCATTTTCAATTATGATCAAACGCTTTTTCAAATTTTGAAATTCACAGTTTCAAATCTCAGTGACGACTGAGGGCAATATCCCGAAGATGTGGTGATAATTCAACATTTCTTATCATACTATCCAGTTTTTTTCTACAACAAAAAACTTCACTCTTCACAAGTAGTCAAAGATCCATGGTTAAAAACAATCAAAAATGTGAAATACAGAGTGATTCCATATAAATTTGGTTGTGTGTATATATAGTCGCTACCTGCCAAGATCGAATTCATCACCGCCTAAGTCGCCAATATCCATACGTTTGGAATGCAAATGCCTTAGGGATGAGCAAATTGTATAGAATAGAGTGGTCAATACTATGAATAAATGAATTCCAATTATCCGTTCTAAGCAAAGTGTTTTTTTTCAGCCCAAAAACCGGAAAGACATTACGGACAAACCAAGTATGAGTACAAAGCACAAATTGTGCTGGAAAACTCCTAGCATATCAAATGGTGAACAGGATTACAGATTTCAATGCATTGGCATGTGCAATGCAATGAGTATAACATTAGGCAATGTACATCCTGGTAGGAAAAGTACCGGGAATTGATTATTTAGAAAATCTGCTCGAAACGATTGTCAAAATTCCTCCTCCCTTGTCGGCCATTAACATCTTCAACTGAAGTAAACATCGATAAAGTGAAGAAAATGGAAATTGAAAATCGCCATTCAAGTATGAGAGAGATAGGCCATTGCTACCGGGATGGGGTCACACACACATCATGGAAACACTGATGGTTAACACAAACACTCTTTGTAAACGTAAATTTAAAATGAAATACAAACACGTGGTTCCTTGGTAAACAACGGCGGTTTGGCAATATGGTCGGTGGCGTGGATACGGAAAGCTGGCTCGTAGCAATGCGTGCTACAGCCGATTTTCTAAGACAGTGTGAATTCGAAGAGGTCGTTGAAGAGAAAGAGGAGTCTGGTCGAAGGGCCTACTAGGCGATCTGTGATCAACAATTAACACGGTAACACGCTTATTCGGAGGGGCCTAGGGCGATCTATGGTTAGATACCGTAGTGGACACGGTAACACAATGAATTTTCGTACCATTTCAAACAATTGGTTGGGCATGAAACGCGTTGCCGCTTCACTAGTTCTTGAAAACCTGAAATTTCTTCAATAATTGAATCGCGTGAAGTTCGCTGAAGACATTGTAGATCGAGTCAGTTCCGACACCACATTCATAAAACTCACTGTAACTAATGATGAGACATACTTTTATGAGTTTGACATGCATACCAACCAACGGAATGGCGTCTTCCAACTGAACCGAAACCGAAAAAAACACGATCAAAAGTCAAGGTAATCTTGACTGCTTTCTTTGATTATCGTGCTGTTGTGCACTAGATATTCTTGCTAGAAGGTCAAAAGAAAATTAAAGAATATTACCTGAAAGTTAAGCGGCGTTTGAGAGAGCGAATTTGTCGAAAAAGGCCAGATTTGTGGAAAAAACTAATGGATTTTGCACCACGATAATGCCCGATTTGACAAGGCTATCACTATGAATGAATTTCCGACCAAAAATTCAACAAAAACATCGAACAACCACTGTATTCACCTGATTTGGCTCCGGTCGACCGTTTTCTTTTTTTGAAACACAAATTGCCACCTCGAGGTACCGGGTTTGAATTGATAGCAGACATTAAGGAGAATTCGCGGAGATAACTAAAGTCGATTCCAGAAGAAGCGTTTGAAAAATGTTTTGACGACTGGATTTTTCGTTGGAGTAAATGTATTATTTCGGAAGGGGTTTCCTTTGAAGGCAATACAATGAATTTGGATGAAAAATAAATATTTTGTATTTCTTTGACCAATTCCCGGTATTTTCTTGATAGAATGAAAACTTATATAAATGAATAATCAAAACACATCAAAACAAAAATATATTAAAATACTCGGCATATGGGGATATCAAGCCATTATCAAGAGTAATATAATACTGAATACAAAATTAATGGTTTCACTTGAATATAACGGCATTTAAAACAGAAGATAGACCGAAGTCTGTTGGCTCATTAAAAAATAGCTGCTTCTTTCTATAAGCGGGCGTGTTTTTCTTCGTCACTAAAATCTACATCACCTTTCCTTTACTATCTGAATGTATAAGTTCAATTCTCTCGAAATTTATAAAATGATTTTAATCTTTACTATGATCAGAATAATCAGTAGAATTTTTGTTTTGAATAATGGATCTTTCATGTTCTTCAGTTCTCTTTTCGATGCATATTCCGCTTTGGTCTATAGAGAAAATCTCGCATTTGCCGAAGTGCATTTTATGTAATCTGCTTTTATCGAATGATTGATTTTTATTATTAACAAACAATGAACACAAAGTCTTTTCATTAGTACTGATGGTATTAATATCATTTTTGTGCAATCTATTACTTATCTTATTGCAAATATTAGGAAAATAATTCATTGGAAATTTTCTATTCGATTTCTCAATATGCAAAGGACAAAGGTTTTGCAGTGAAAGTTTATGTTGTTTTGGTTTCTTTAGGTGTCAATTAAATTCGGCTCATAGCAGTTAGTCTTAGCGATTAATTTTAATATTTAAAATTTATCCTCAAAATCAATTGCTGAAAGAGGAATAGAGCGTAATCTGAGAACAAATGAATGAAACGCAGTCAATTTATTATTCTGGGATTGAGAACTCCTGTTATGAATCAAGCTATCCGAATAAAATGGTTCACTGTATATTTTGAATTCGAATAAGTTATGAGCTCCTCATCTTAAAATAACTCATTCTGAACTGGCGTTTCATTTATATCACGTAAATTTTGACCTCCTTTAATTAATACATTAGAAAAGAAACCTGTGCCACGAACAATATAAGAGTCAACAGAAGAACTTGAAATATCTCATCAAAAACAGTCTGATAGTGAACTCAAACCTTGGAATGGAAAAATTCTCAGATAAGTTATTTAATGAAAAATAATGAAGAAGAAACAGAACTGTCAGAGAAAGGTTCGAAATATTGTCGTAATACAATTAATTTGAACGACTTAAAATGTTTGTCGTTAACTCTGATATAGCTGTTAGATCAATAGAAGTTGTAGAAGATAAAGTATATGAAGAAGTATTCTGTGCAAAATATATGAATCAATATAAATTGACTAAAAACTATGAGGATTAGCAAGTGTAAGATATATACAAACAAAACTTAAAGATCATAATTTAACACTATGTGAAGCAGACTACTACAATTTCAAAAACTTATATGTATATTGAACGTACTGAGAGCCTCTTGTTTCCAGATAAATTTATAGAGCAATGTGTTGATTCTACAAATAAATTATATACCTCATAAAAAATGTACGTTTTTTTGTCAAATGATGGGTTGAAATTGACTGTTATGAATCGAAAAGCTGGAATTGTATATTCATTACCTAAAATACACAGGGTAGATTGTCCAATGAGACCTCTTGTTTCATATATATGTGCTCTAGCTCTTAAATTATGTAAATGTTTGAACAAGATACTTTCAAATTTGATGCAATACAAACCAAATTATCCAAGAAAGAACTATAGAATAAATCAATCATTCGAAATATCTAAAAATTCCGTTAAACGCTGAGTAACTATCTTTCGACATAATTAGTCTATATCCATTTATCTTGTGCCTTGATGTCAAAGCCACAATCAAGCATCAACTTTGAAGTTAGAGCTCCATTTATATAAAAGAAACCATGTTAGCTTCAAACCAATGTCTCCAACAGAGTTATTTCAAGCTCAATAATTAAACATATCAACTACTATGTGACCTACCTATGGGCTCTCCATTGTTTCCGTTAAGTGAAATATTTATGGCAAAATTAGAAAATGGCAGTTTTGTTGCAATAACAGCTTAATCAAAAATATATTTTCATGGAAAATATATATATAGAAGAGATTTCCTTTATTTGGATTGGCACAAACTGGCAACTGAATAGTCTCTTGCATTTTTTGTATTATTTTCATCGATCGATTGAATTCACAATGGAAATTGAAAAAGATGAAAAATCTTTGAACTTCTTGGACTTGTCAGTAGGGCTCATGACTCATTCGCATTCAAGATATAAAGAAACCAAGTTGATTCATAACAGTGGTTCTCAAGTCCAGAATATCAAATTGAGAGCTTTTCATTCATTTGTTCACAGATTACTCTCTATTTCTTTGTCGCTCTTGATTTCAGAAATAAAGTTCGAATATTGAAGTCAATCGCTAAGAATAACGGCTATGTACATAAAACAAAAAAAAACATTATCTTATATATATATATATATATATATATATATATATATATATATATATATATATATATATATATATATATATATATATATATATATATATATATATATATATATATATATATATATATCATTCTTCGCATACTGACGAATTGAATAAAATTTCCAATTAATTATTCTCCTAATATTAGTAATAAGATATTTAATAGATTGCACAAAATAATACTTACACCATCCTTACTAATAAAAAGAATTTGGGTTCATTGTAAGTTGATTATAAAGATAAGATGAAATTATTGTATAAAAGAGGAATATATACAATACACTGAAGTGAATGCGAGATTTTCTACACAGACCGTTGTATAGATAAAAATCATTTCATAGATTTCGAGAGAATTGTAATGAGCAAACAGACTTAGCTCCATCTTCTTTTGTAAATGCCGTTAATAAGTAAAACCACTCATTTTGTCTTTCAGTATCGATAATGGGCTTATCCAAACCGTTGCATTGTCATATTCGGAATTATTGAAGTCGCAGAACAACTTCCAAACAATGAGAGAAAGCAGGATTTTCCTGATTCAATTAAAATTGGAATAACCCGCTTCAGCCCCTTTCACGGGTACCTGAAGCGTAGGATATTTCACAATATCATAACTTTGAAGCACACGAACAGTGGAACATCTTAAATATTCAATTTGTAACTCATTCAATGCAAACGTATAACAAACAAGATATTACAATCAAACAATCGAATAAGTCATACGAACAACTAATCAAGTAAACAGGGCTGATAACCCGAAATATGTGTAGAGCATAGTTTTTTTGTGAAACCTTTGTAAAGTGTTTTAATTAATCAATTATTAATTATGTTTCACCAAATGTTGGGCGAGAATTCAATATTCCTATATTCTGCCACAATTTTGCCTTTTATATAAATAATTCTTTTGACATCACACAATACACCATTATTTTCTCTTGAATCAACAAATATTAACCTTTTCCTCCAATCAATATTAAAATCATGGTAATGACCACGAAAACAAATTAAAGGATCAAAAGTATGGTAACACCCATTGTTGTCCATTGTTATGTCGTTAGCGTCATGCGGCAGCCATGTAATGAAGGTGGTGCATATTGACGTTTCGCTCACGGTCAAACTTCTTCAGTAAACCCACAAATGTTTTAGTATTCAGGTAGGGCGAGAGCAATTGTGGATTATTATGGTTATTTAGTTTGTGTAACTACTTGCAAATGTGTGCCTCTATCGTGATAAAAACGGTTTAATATCAAAGCAACATGGTTGTCCTGTTCAAACCACGTGAGCGGAGCGGAGCTGTGGGTTTAAACAGGTATTTGGTAAAAATTTACTTCTTGTACACTTGCTTACAACTTACAACCATCTAATATCTTTATTTTCTCTAAATTTGCTTGTATATTATAGAATTTGTTTGTGTATTGCTTTCATAACCGAAAATAATCTTAAATTCCTAAATTAAGTAATGTTATCACCTTATGCGTTCGAAATCACCAACACCGTTAGTTAGGTAAAAAATATTCAACAAGAAAAAAAATCAAACACATTATGTTTTATTAAATAAATTATGCATAAATGGATAAACATATTACTGAGGTGCCAACAAAAAAGAAACTAACGCAGAAACTGTTAAATTTCGAAGCACAACTGATGTTAGCGTAAAATTAAAATTTGGTTTTTAAAGACACTACTGAGCAAGAATGAAAACTGAATAAGATAGTGGAAGAAAGAGGTTTAAAGACTGAAAATCATGCAATGAAAAGGAAAAAAAGCATTCAAAAGATGTGCGAGAAGAAAACAAAGTGTGAAAATATACCGAAAACTATTTCCTCATGCAAAGATCCGTTATTCAAAATGGTCCATTAGCGGTAACTGGTTTATTTAAAAATTATTGAAATAACATAAGTAATATCTAGTTGAAGATAACTATTCTCATCACAGCTTTTGTTTTCCGCCATTTCGTTTCTTTCCTGTTTTACCTCCCATAGCTTTGGCTGAAATAATGAACTACAAGAATCAAGAGGCCTGCAAAAAATAGAGAGCATTAATAATATAAAGAGTTTCTCATATTACTGAATTGAGGTTAACAAATACGTATAGCATGTAACAACTAATTCTTTTTTAAAGCACCAGAAACAGCTTTTTGAAGGAAATCCGAACCTATTTTCTTGAGAGCATCTTTTATGCTATCGGTGATAGTAGTGCCTGCGCTGTTTCCTTGTCCTCTTCTGTTTTGACCGTAAGCGTTTTGCCCATATCCATTATTTCCATAACCTGCGTTTCCGTAGGCACCATATCCTTGATTCCCTAGAAATTAAAAAAATTATGTTTCATAATTTCACATGATTAGGTATCCTAAAACGGGAAGGTTATTTGTTTCTAGAATTGCAATTGAAATTTAACAAAATATTTCATTGAACAGAGCTGAGACGGTCATACATAGTGATATTATGTCATTGTTAGGATAAAACGAGATATGTCATTGGTTTGCCTTTGAAAAATTATTTGTATTTTGAAATATTCTTCACAAGAATTAATATACATGTGGATGCTCTGGAACGGATTCTGGAAGCAGATAACTGGAATAATTTACGGTTGTAACATTCAAGATTGCTCCTTTGATTAGTATTGCCGAAAATAGGTCTCAAGCTTGCAGTTTCGATTTTGTTATTGCAGTTTTACAAGATCAATACCAAAACCAGACCACCTAGTTTCAGCAACTCCAAAACCAAGACTAATTCTGCAACATTTGAGCATGAACAAAACTGAGACAATCTTTCAGACTATCTATTCTTCGTAAGTCATATTTTGATTGCCCGCAGTCGTTCAGTTTATATAATGACCTATTTGATAATTCACCAACAAAGAAGCCACTTCATTGAAGAAATATGCGATTATTGTATTTTATTGTTACGGAGGCACACAATAACTGTTGATACTTCTGTAATATTCTAAAGAAAAATAATTTTCATCGAAAAATATTGAACTTTGCTCTCTAGAGCACTGCAGTCTTTACAGCTGAGCCTAATTGTAATGCAAAGTTTCCAAATTGGTCATGATTGAGGAATAGTTTGATTTCGCATACATGACTGCATGCTATCTATCAAGAGTTGCACATTGGTAGAGCTGCCGCCCGCTGCATAGAAGTGTTCAAAGAATGACTGATATTCAGTGGTGAATCGCTCGTTTCCTGAGCTACGCGACCACTCTGAAAAATTTTGGGTCAAAAACGATACAGTTTCTATGTGAGTAATTCTGAAACGTAAACTTTGTAACTATACAACTTTTATTTCATCTCTCACAATTATTACTGAATGTGGTCAATATATGCTTCACACGAGGGGCAACTCTGTCATCAGAAACTTCAAAATATACACCGCAACGTCAATGCAACCTCCAGCAGTTTATCCTTCATATCAAATATACATGTTTGAACCTCCAATTTCTACATTGAGTATACAAAAAGAGTACATCCACAGTTGCCTGCTTTATACGATTTTGCATTACTTAAGTGTTCTATAAATCGAAATGAATTGCTATTTGAAAGTCATTTTTGATATAGAAAGTTTTAACCGTAGTCACAGTTGTTTTATTTTTTGTTGTTTATCTCGAGGTTCTAAACGACATGATTCCCTCTAACGATTGATAGGGAATGGTTTCTTAAAAATTAAAATGTTACACTTTAAATTAATGTCAATGATTCTCTTCATTGTTTTCAGGAAAAAGATGATCTAGAATGGATACCTTTCAGCCTACTTTGGTATAAATAGAACCTACTCCGCGACTATGGTATGTATTCCGGTAAGCAGCTAGTTTTGAATATATAAACACAACCAAATTTATATGGAATCACCCAATATTTTGAATATTACCTCAGGGATTTTTGAAATTTCCGAGGATTGTTAGAATTTATCCTTTTAGAGATTGATTATTTCAATTGGAAAAAGAAATAAATTAAGGTTAATTTTAAGACGGAAACAAATAAAAGAAAATAAGAGACTCTTTCCGGATTAATAAAACAATTGAAAATTGTTTGCTCACGGAGTAGGTGTTTTTTCTCGACCTCAGTAGCTTGTATTACCTCCTCTTGCCTTGATACATGCCTGAATTCGTCTAGGCATGCTTTGGATTACATTTTCGACATCTTCTGGTGTGATATTCTGCCACCCTTCTGTGGCAGCTTGGATGAGCTGTTGTGGGGTTCTTAGATTATCCTGTCGCGATCTACTTTTCCTTCTGAGATTATTCCATATATGTTCAATAGGATTTAGGTCTGGAGAGCAAGCTGGCCAGCCCAAGCTAGCGATTTCCTCTGTTTCAAGATAAGGTAGCGCGAAGTTGCTGGTATGCAGAGGAGCATTATCTTGCATAAAAATGAAATTCTCACCGTGGGCACCTCGTCAGAGTCTCACTATGGGCTCCAGCACGTAATTGCCAGCCTTTACACTAGCAGGAAACGAAATCAAATCTGTTTTGCATCCCAGCATAATGCCACCCCAAACAGCACACTGCCCCCTTGGTAATTCGGAATTTGTCTTGCTGCTCGGAGTGTAGCTTGTTTTCCTCAACCCCTTACAACCCGAATCCGGCGGTCATCTGATCGAACACCAATTCTGGTCTCATCCGAAAAAAGAACATTTCGCCAATTCTCAATATTCCAAGTTTGGTGCTCCATACACCAATTAAGTCTGTTAATTCTTTGTTGTTTGGTTAGCTCTGGAACACTTGAGGGACTTCTGCTGTATAAGCCAACATGTCATTGAATTACATCTGAATAAAAATACACAGCTGTGCAGTATCTGTCATATCGGTGGATTCGTCAAACTGTAAATGAAAGTATGTACATTTCATGATATCATGTTTTACTTTATCTGACATGTCCTGACTCATGACTTCAATGTACATACTTTACTTTACAGTTTGACGAATTCGCCGATGTGACAGACACTGCCCAGCTATGTATTTTCATTCGGATGGTATTCAATGAAATGTTGGCTGAGGAAGAATTTTTGACAATCATTCCTCTGTAGGGAAAGACCTGTGGCGAAGATATATATGACGTTTTCTTCAATTTTGTAGAAAATACAAGCTACCAATATATAAATTAGTGTTCATTACAATCGATAGAGCACCAGCAATGATTGGAACCAAAGACGGTTTTGTGGCATTGTGTCGAGCTAATGAAGATTTTCCTTCATTTTTTTTTCATTCCATTGCATTCTACATCAACAAGTTTTGTGTTCAAAAGTTTTAAACACGGAGGAAATTATGGGCATTGCAACAAAAATTGTGAATTCCATCCGTGCACGTAGCTTGCAACGGCGGCTCTTTTAATTGCAGTTTGAAGATAGGGAGTCAGCTGAACACACTGATTTAGTTCTTCCTACGGACGTCAGGTGATGGAGTCGCGGAAAATTCCTAAAAAGATTTCGAGAATTATTGCTCGAAATAAAATCTTTTCTAGACGAAAGAGGTGAGGACACTCAGATGTTGAAAAACGAAACATGGCTGCCTGATTAGGCATTTTTGAATGACGTCACAATGCTCTTAAACACCATTAACTTGGAGCTTTAAGGTAAAGGAAAAACTATTATTGAGATGATTAGCGCAGTAAACGCATTCAAAAGTAAATTTCAACTTATGAGATGATTAGCGAGTAAACGCATTCAAAAGTAAATTTCAACTTATGATAGATCAACTCGAAAGAAAGGATCTGAAACATTTTCCGTCTTTGAAAGCAAGGATTCTTGAGTTAATTATGATACGTATGTGTCTGAATTATAGAATATTTTGGGACAATTCGAAATGTGTTTCAATGATTGCAGTAAATTGGCAAATATAGCATCATTTATGAGTTATCCTTTTTCATGTAAAAGCATTGAGGAATTATCTACTGAAATAGCAGGTCAGTTTAATATGAACTCATATTCTGTTGAAAATGAGTTAGTGCAGATTATATTAGATATACATCTCAAAGCTCTGATACAAATTCGTGGTGTTTTCCATCTGAAGATAAATATCCAAATCTAACGTAAATCGCCCTTCAACTGACGACAATGTTTGGGTCAACTTACTTGTGCAAGTCTGCATTTTCTGAAATGAAGATAATTAAGTCAAAATACCGCAATCGACTAACTGACGATCATATGTCATCATGATTGCAATTAGCACTCAGTGGTTATGTACCATCTTATGAAAAGTATGTTGAGAGCATGCAGTGCCACGCTTCAACATCCACTCTCCTTAGTTAAGTTTAACACCATATGTAACTCTTTTTTTTTGTAACAACCGATAAACTCGCAATTTTGAATAACTACGAGGTTTTTCATTGATATTATAGAGAAGAGCTAATATATGTATATGCTACGGTACACCTTACCTAGGTTGGTAGGTAGATAGAGTGTAACGTGTATGTACGATAACCCTGCATCACACATACTTGCAGCCTCCCAGAGTCGATCGTAAGTAGTCTAAAAATATTGAGGTAGATCGCCAGCAGTTCAAGTTTGAGCACTCCTGCTTAGATACATTTGATGGATGCACCCAATCAACAAGTTTATCGGAAATTGTTACCCAAGTAGTTATCTATCATAATTTATAGTAACCATACGGCATCGTGCTATACAATCTGGGGGTATCCATTTTTACTGATGTAATTAGATAGTTTTTTTGCGATGATATTGATGATGTTACTGTTGATCGGGTCTTTTGTAAATATGTGATAGAATATTTCGTAGTAAAATTTAGCCGAAAAATGAATATGGGTAGATTTACAATCGGTTTGGATCATGCAAACGTGTGGGTGTCGTTTCTTCTTTTTGAACTAGAGAAAAAATATGAGAAATTCACTGGTTCATCATCAGTAGTTGCCAGCATCTTTGAAAAAAGCAGCACTGATTCATAGCATTCGACATCTTAATGACTATAAGAAATATGATAATCGCTTGGCAACAATTCAATATTTGATGAATTGTATTCTTAAAAACGGTTCAACCTCACTTGCAATAAGAATTCAAGTATTGTTATAGCGGTTATGTTCCGCGCGATCGCCAAGTCTATAACAAGTTGTTATAGAAATAAAGATGTCGCAGTTTTAAAAGGTCACAAGGAATGTTGGTACGTAACTAATTAGAAATGACTACCATGCGAGATTTGGTGTTCTTTACATTTATATTTCTGATGGGGTTTTCTTTTACCATCAACAAAAAGAATCATTATTCTATGCATTCATCTCAATTCGTTTAATTTGTTACTTTTACCCCTTATCATCAAGGGTCCTCATATTTTATGGAAATCTTGAGTTTTTCTGATATGTTTTCTACAATCCATTTAGAAAAGATATAAAATAATAGATTACAAGGTGACAGGGTTAGACGTTTACTACTGGCTTAGAATTACATATCGCGTCCATCAAATGTGCAGGCACCAGTATAACTATATTATACCAATAGACAATTATAACAATAGACCTATTCCAGGCAAAATTTAAAACCAATTTACGATGTACTCGCATGTGAACGATAAATTACCGATTTCTCGATACGAACCTAGGAAATTTGTCCTATTTGTACTTGATGAAGACAAATATAAAACAATATTTTACTTGAATGTCTGAAGTGTAGGTTACATTCTATTCAATTTGTTCGGTCACATGAATGTACCTATCTTTTCTCATTGAAGTACTAATTACTTGAGTAGGTATTTATTTAAAATTCTTGTCATATCTTATATTCCTGGAAATTATAATAGAAAGATATAATTGATCAAGCGTACTGAATTCCTATCTCTTAAGGTACATGCAAAGTATTCCATAAATGATATTATTTTCCAAATGCATCTTTGCGACTGAATGATTATCTGTCTAATAATAAATCCTATTTATTCATTATTTATTGAAATATTGGTAATATATCAAAGTAGAAGAAGAGACGTACTTAGATAACTTAGGTATTTAAGTATTGACAGTGTTGCTGCCGGAGATTCGTCATCATTCGTGCATTAGTTAGCATCTAGTGATACTGTTTATGTGTAAATTGTGAATTCGAACATAATGAAAAACCTATCGAATTTTACTCCAGTTAAACGGATCACAAATTCCCTCTATCGCAAAGAGAAGATTA
The DNA here is from genome assembly GCA_013387265.2 of Cryptolaemus montrouzieri. Lineage (NCBI taxonomy): Eukaryota > Metazoa > Arthropoda > Insecta > Coleoptera > Coccinellidae > Cryptolaemus > Cryptolaemus montrouzieri. The sequence goes on from JABFTP020000062.1 coordinate 43,941,576, forward strand.
TAATACTGAATGTTTATGATGCTTTGAGACATCAGTGTGGATTGATAGTCGATAAAAATTAGCAACTTGTGCGAAAATGACAGGAATTGGAATCAACTATTCAAAGTGGAAAAGGGTTCCTCTTTCGTCGCCTGGTGCAATACCTCATCATGCTATAGACTCCTGAATTGGTTATTTGTAATTAAGTTTCGGATGATTGGTAAATAGCCCGGTCTCTATAATGGGAATGATGACATGATGAGCTCTCCTGGGACCAAAATTATCCGGAAGTGAACTCGTTTTTCAGTCGAATCGCCGGGGGAAAGCTGGCTCGGGGGCTCATGACGGCGAAATGACTAACAACGATCCGTTGGCGGACGCACTGAGTCCCGCAGAATCCGATAAGTGAAGGCAATTCGTTATTGAGTTTTGCAACAAAAGATAATAAGGACACACCAACATGAATGTGGGAGCAGTACACCAGCACTTACAAGATACGCAACCTCATGTCCTAGCTCTAACGGGAACTGAAATAATTTTAACAACAGATACCACAAGTCTCTGTTTTAATGGTTATTTTGCACACAAGGCTTCGGTTAAGGGGATTAAAGTTGACTCTTGGAACAGACCAGTGAAACTCGTTAATTCTGGTCAATGGCCAATGCAATAAGCAACAATGTTTTCAAGTGATCCTTCCCACCTTCAATTAGAGATGACGGTTCTATCACATTATCACCTAAATTAAAAACTGGTTTCTTAGCAAAAATGTTTTCGCAAAATTCTGTTTAAGATACATCGAATACAACAACAACAAACAACAACTTCCTTGGTGGCACCAAGGATCCCACCTGTTCAATTGAATACGTCTGAAGTAAAGTTCAGATTGCTTACGGTAAGGAACGATCTTCAATAACTGAACTGTGAGAAAGCAGTGGGTCTTGATAAAATACCACCAACTGTTTCGAAGACATGCTCCAGAGTTATCATATATTCTTAATCGTAGATTACAGATTTCGTGTGAGAGCCACGCGTTTCCGGAGTGTTGGAAAATTGCGAGAGCATGAACGATTACCAAGAAAGGAAAGAACTGCCTACTACAAAATTACCGTCCAATGGAATTGTTGCCGATTAGGTCGAAAGTCTTGGAAAGAGCGATAAACGATGAGTTCATAAAAAATCTTGGGTTATGGTGTATCATCAGTGATCGACAATACGGTTTCCGTGAACAACAGTAACTGGTAACCTCTTTGCATACATTGATGCATTTGTGGACATGAGCAATCGAAAAGCATGGGAAACGAGAGTCATTGCTTATGACATCTCGAAGGCCTTCGACAGAGTTTGGCAAGCAGTCTTAATGAATAAACCAATCGCATATGGACTTCCCGCAAAATTACGTGATTGAAGAAGAAGTTTTCTTCTCATTAGATCGATTCAGTTGCTAGTAGATGGTGAAACAATCGAATCTTTTCGGGTTGATACAGGAATACCTCTGCGCTGCATACTCTCGTCAACTAGTGCAGATTGATGATCTGCTCCACTTTGCCGAAAACAGAATATTTGGGTTTGTGGTCTACTATACCCTGATTTCCCCATTTTTCAGTCAGCGTTCTACAACTGCTAAGGGGTCACACCGACAAAAATACCAACAGAGAATGTCACTAAATTCAGATTTGGAGAAGATATCAGAGTGAGGCCGGTTGAACTTGGTCAATTTTAACGCGAAAAAGACGCAATCAACATCGTTCTCAAGAAATGTCGCTGCTCCTTTAATTATGCAAAGACATGGAATTTCCTCAGAAACGAACATGCCTATACTCGGCATCATAATCAACACAGGAGTTTGCTAGTATGATCATGTGTTTGCCACTGCTAAGTCTGCTTTTACTAAACTCAGTTTTCTTTTCAGGGTTACGCAGTGTTTGACGCAATTAGAGCTGATGATTTTTTACAAAGAACCGAAACGACATGGTCTGGATTATTGTTCCCATGTCTGGTCTCCACAACCAAACAATGATTACATCTATTAGATAGTATCCAGAAGAGAGCAGTACGCCTCATAGACCACCCAGAGATCACGCGTTATCTCCCGCCGTTCGCTTAAAGGCAGACGGTTGCTGATCTCTCTCTTTTTCACAGATACTTCTATGGTATATGCTCTAAAGAACTAAAAGGCTTAGTTCCGGAATGAATCCGGTTCCGAAGAGAAACCAGGCTCGCAGGAAAATCTCATCAAGGTATCTCTCTATAAAATTGTTTTGTTTATAGTGCTAGTGTGCTGTGGAACTCGTTCCCATCGAATATTTTTCCGATAACCTAAAATTTGACCCTCTTCAAGAAGCGAGTGGATATACATATTAAATCATCTTGGGGTGCCAGTCCTGTGGCATGACTGCTATCGCCTTCTCCCAATAATGGAGAATGAAAAAAATCATAAAATTCTTGCAGAACCAACATTTGAAAAAGGCCTAGAAAAACCTCCAAAGCTATATCTGGGAATCTTATCAACGATAATTGATGAGGGCTTCAAAATCAACAGTCAAATAACATTGCATAGTTTCTATATTCGGAAAGAAATTCCTACTATTGTTAAAATACAGAATGCTTTCAAGGGATAGAGCTTGCATCTATTGCCCAAAACAAAATTGTGGCCGGCTCTGAACGAATTGAATATCTGATCGGAAAAACATGATAAGAAATCAGCCCTTATAGACTAAAGAAATTATAGTGCCAGGACTAATACATTTTAGGTTAATCAGAAATGATCGTGCTGAAAGAAGAATATTTCATAGACTTGAGTTAATGAAGAAGTGTGGGTGTATAAAAGCGTACACGATTCATTCCTGACAAGTATTCCTGCAATAATTATCAACAGATTTCATAAGCGATCTGGAAAAGTACTACGAATAATAATAACCCATATAGGTAGTGCTAATAATTTTGTAGATGGGGTTAGATCTTACCTACTTTTGAAAGCAACCGCACTGGTGACTATCCCGAAGCCATGAATGCCGATGTTTTTTGGTCAACGAGTTCAAAGTACACACCATCACGTGGTGTTCAAAAAATATTCAAAACGAAGAAAATGTGGCTGAAATAGAACTCCTTTCTATCGCCAAACTTCACGAGCATTACTATAAAAAAATGGCAATGATCCAGGAAGTTACCTTTCACTGTCTTTCTCCTTACCATTGAGAATTGAACGCTTTGGAGCTGATTTGGGACAAGTAAAGGGTGAGGTGATTGAGGAAGAAACTATAATGTGGTAATTGCACAAAGACCCATCAGTAGATCCTGTTATAGAGAATATAGCTGTCGAACATTCGCCATCAGAGCACGAAGATAACTGGGAAGATGATTAACAAGCAACACAGCCATTCTTTCGTGAGGACACCGATAATAAGCTTTATATACTTTAGTTTTAATTTTTGTGATCTATACATTTGGACAACCTTGTTTTGACACTGAATGGAGGTTTTGAGAGGTAACGGGAATTAGTAATTTTTATATGGACAAGGAGAACTATGTCGGATATCGATAAGAAAAAAAAGGGAGATTTTACAAGTAGGCGGGTGAAACGTTGAGTTATATACGAGGGATTTTTTTCGGTCTACCGTCATTAAAATCGAACCTAGCCCAATGAGAAATAACAGAACTTCGCGGATTTTTCTATGTGCTCCAGTACGGCATAGTAAAAGGATTTGAATATTAAAAAATGATTTTATCAATATAATATTATATATATTATTATAATATATATTTTCTGAATATACACACAACCAAATTTATAAGGAATCACTCGGTATTTCACATTATTGATTGTTCTTAATCATGGATCTTTGACTACTTGTGAGGAATGAAGTTTTTTGTTGTAAAAAACTAGATAGTATGATAAGAAATATTGAATTATCACTACATGTTCGGGATATTGTACTCAGTCGTCACTGAGATTTGAAACTGTGAATTTCAAAATTTAAAAAAAAACTATAATCATAATTGAAAATGCCTTACGATGGATTTTCCGATGTGCAGAGGGGTAGAATAATTGCTCTCGTTGAAGGAGGGGTGACACAGATATATATATAGCGGCCACAATGGGGGTTTCACAGGGAGTGATTTCAAAAACCTACGCCCGATACGTCGAGCTACAATCTCTGCCAAATAGGCCTAGAAGAAGTCGTAGGAAGATCACTTCTGAGGAACAAGACCGCTTTTTGTGCCAAATTGCCAGAAGAGACCCTAGTGCGTCGCACCCCATACTCCAAACACCATTTCTGGAATCAACAAGCATCAGTGTATCAGTCGAAACGATACCTTAAAGACTTCGTTCAAAGGGTTCATACAGCAGAAGAGTTCCAGAGCTAATAAGACAACAAAAAATTAACAGACTTAATTGGTGTATCGAGCACCAAAATTGGAATATTGAGAGTTGGTGAAACGTTCTTTTCTCGGATGAGACCAGAATTGGTGTTCGATCAGATGACCACCGGATTCGGGTTGTAAGGGGTTGTGGAAAACAAGCTACACTCCAAGCAGCAAGACAAATTCCGAATAATCAAGGGGGCAGTGTGATGTTTTGGGGTGGCATTATAATAGGAGACATAACAGATCTGATTTCGTTTCTTGTGAGTGTAACGGCTAGAAATTAGCTGGACCTAGTGCTGGAGTCCATAGTGAGACTCTGGCGAGGTACCCACAGTGAGAATTTCACTTTTATGCAAGATAATGCTCCTCCGCATACCAGCAACCTCACGCGACATTATTTTGAAACAGAGGGATTTGCTATTTTGGACTGGCCAGCTCACTCTCCAGACCCAAAACCTATTAAACATTTATGGGAAAATTTAAAAAGAAAAGTAGAACAGCTCATCCAAGCCGCCACAGAAGAGTGGCAGAATATCACACCAGAGGAGGTCAAAAACCTAATCCAAAGCATGCCTAGACGGATTCAGGCTTGTATCAGGGCAAGAGGAGGTAATACAAGCTACTGAGGTCGAGAAAAAAACACCTACAATCTTCAATTTTTTTACTACATGCGGAAAGAGTCTCTAATTTTCTTTCATTCATCTTTCTTAAAATAAACCTTAGTATATTTATTTTTTCAATTGAAATATCTCAAAAAGGATCAATTCTAACAATCCTTCACAATTTCCAAAAGCCCTGAGGTAATATTCAAAATATCGGGTGATTCCATATAAATTTGGTTGTTTGTCGTATGAAAAATCATTTATGATTAATATCTGAAGTGAGAAAATTGACCATGTTGACTACGAAAACAGGAGATATAAAACTTTCAAGTGGGTATCTTTTCCGGAAGGAAGAGTTCTCAAAGATAGATGTTACAGACGAAAATTATTCATACATATTTTTTTTACAGTATAACATACTCGGACCTACTCAGTCTTGAATTGCCGGCTCGGCGGCGTAGAGACTATGATGCTCGTCTCCTGCGCAGAGTTATCTGGGTTCAATCCCCACAAATTCGGTGCGATTTTCCGGATTCTGGGAGTCGATTGAGTGTCCATCTTTCGGAGGAGATGTAAAGCTTTGGTCCTGTCTAACAGAGATGTGTTGGAAATTGAAGAACCCTTCCCTTGAATGAGAGGGGTTCGTCAAAATTCCCCGGTTAGTAAGGTGACTATTCCCCAGCGTGTCATTAGCCGAAAGGCAGAAATAGAGCACGTTAAAGAAAAAACAAACAGTCTTGAATTTTGGCTGAATTAAATCTTCTCTTGTAGAAAAGTTCATTTCGATGAGTTCCACAATCGACGGATTGACCCTTTTTACGCTCATTGTTTGATGAATCAATTAATCGCTTGCTCTGCTACCTTCAGATAGGATTTCTATCCTCTTAGAAGAGGCTTACTAATATTGAAATGCGTCTCGTACGAACATTGCATTCAGACTTTATAAGTGATATACTCGAATGCATATAGTTTAGACGTTAATGAATTTGTACTCTGTAGAATTCATCAAAATATTGAATATATGTACCAACTTGAACTTCAACTTCAAGTAGTATATTCATTACTCCAAATGCTGATTCTCGAATTGTTTCAAAGAGCATTTTGCGAATTGATCTGAGCTCGTATATTCGTTCCGAAAACAAGTTCTGGGGTGAAGATGATGAATTAAGTTTTTCATTAAATAAAATATTCTAGATTCGATATATTCAAAAGAGAATTGATAAATTCAAAAGAGAAATGCAAGCAAGTTCCGATATCAAGCTAAGGCGCTAAAGTAATTCTGATGCAAGGGGCTCCAGAAGTAGTGGAGAATTCAATTTAGATGTTCAAGCAATTTTGCTACATGAATGCATGCATACGGTGTGCCATACCTTTAAGTATATTATTATACTTTTTCGACTTTGTTCTTTTTATACTACGATGAAGATTTCGGAGGTAATGGTTGAACTAAAAGAACATTATTTGAAAAGTTTTCAACATCAACTAGAATCTACACCTGAAGGTCATATTCTACACTATTCAATCAATAGATATAAGATATCTACCGAATGTTCATAAGTTTGTTGGTATTCAAAAAATCTTAATTTACTTTGTATTTGATATCGATATCGGTGCATTACTTTTTGCGAGATGTCGGAATAAATATCGGAAAACTTGTTGTTTTTCCATATTTCTGGTAAATTAAATTCTGACTGATATGTTGCGACTTGCTACGAAGTAGTACAAAGAAAGCTGAAAAAGTATCTTATTTGAAATTGAGGGAATTCGGAAATGTTTTTGAGACATATCAATTTTTTGAATATCAGCTGTAACATTTCAACACTTCGAGGAAAAAATTGGTATTCCTTCTCTTGCCAAAGAATTGTAATATCTCTGCAAAAGGAAATTGTAATGATTATATTAATATTAAGGGCCTGAAAATGACTTTGAAATAGTCAAAATTACACTGAAAAACAGTAAATTTATTAAACGAAATCAAGTCATATTTTCAAACACTACTACCTACCCGCATATAAACCTCATACTTAGTTTTGTTCAATCACCCTCAGTTTTCATAAGACATCGCTTACTCGATTACGCGAATTTTGCTCACCGAAGTGTGTTTCCGAATGAATTAACGAAAAAATATTGAAATTTAAACATTTTTTTTTGAGATTTGTGTTATACATCATACTAAGATGCCGAGAGTGTGTGAACCATCCTGATAACTTCTGTTATATTTGCGGCCAACTTACTATCAAGAGTCAACGTCGTAGTTTGACACAATTATTTAAAAACTGTTGTTTTAATAATTTTGGTTTTCCGGCGCGAAATTTGGATAAAACCTGGACCCCTAGATTATGTTGTGCACAGTGTGTCACTTTATTAATATCATGGGCTGAATAATCTCGTCATATGCCGTTCGTAGTTCCAATGATATGGGCCGAAACGTAAGACCATGTATCAGATTGTTATTTCTGCCAAACTTCTATGAAAGGTATTAATCACAAATCTAGGCACTCTGTGAAGTATCCAAATCTACAATCTGCTCAAAAACCTATCCCACACAGTGATGATTTACCTGTTCCTCAGCCTTCAGTATGTAGCGTGCTTACAGGCCACTACTACTTTAACTGAATAACCTTTGGATTAATACGGTGCAAGTTTAACACAGTGCAAGTTTGATTCCATGACCATTCATTCCGTGAAGAATCCCCTCTACCATCGCCGACTATCGAAGAATGACAACTGAGAGAACACCGGAGTTCATTCATTTCCTTTGAAGACTTCGTAGAAACCACTTGAATTTAATTAATCATAATAATTTGTGAATTGTTTAAAAACCCTTTAAAATAAAAGCGGTAAGTCATAATACATTGTCATCCGCTTCATTTCTCTATTTTCATTTCAATTGTGGAGGCCGTTACTTGATGTAGATCCATGATATAAATGAGATAAAAAACACGAGGTTTAACTTTAATCTACACTTTATTTGAAAAAAATTCGCCGACGTTTAGCTGACACAGCAGCTTTATCAAGAATGACAAACAGAATGAAGAGTATGGTATTATAAACAAATCGTAGAACAAGTTGGATGAATAACAGAAAAATCCACACCGAGCCATTGTACAGTTAGAATTAAAAGTAATTAAAAACTAATAGAACAAGTTAAGTAGGGGTGAATAATTCACATCTACCTGCTCATTCAAAAGCTTGTCCGAATGTTTGTATCTATTTATTTCTAATGCTTCTAGCAGATCTAATTTTAAACCTTTTGATTTTATATGTAATATGTCAAAGTTTTTATCGAATGAATGGTTTTCTTTTATTAAGTGGTTTGAATAATTTGAATCAGATTTATTTTTATCGAAGCTACGTTTATGTTCAAATGAACAATAATGGAATGTAAACTGTGTGATGGTGATATAGATTTATTGATACAATCACAGCAAGAAGTAGGCCTCAAAGTTTGTGTTGGAAGACCGTTTAAGGAAGGAAAGTTGAAGAATTGCACGTAGATAAGCGAGCGTTGCTGAAAATTATGAAGAAATCGAAGGTATCCTGTACCCACCAGGAATAAATGATTGATGTCAGTATAAATTTCAAATTAAATTTTCTTCTCCAAACGCTATCACCCCGAAACTACTTTTTTTTTCTGATAAAAACAGTCGAATTTTGAGAGTTTTTTTTCTACAAGGCTGTTCTCTGGTATTTTTCACTGAAACCTTTCAAATCTGGAACAGACAATTGAATAATAATCATTTTTGAATTTTGATTTCAGATGATTACGAAATGAATACCTGCATTTGTTTTTGAAGAAACCTACTGTACCTCACCAAGATGACGTTTAAATATATTCTTTTCTTATTCAACAAAAATTTCACATTACCCAATAGCTAAATAATTTCATATAATTGTCACAAGAAGATTTTATTTTCCTCAAAAAAATCCTCCATAATTGATCCTCGGACATGTGATTGACGCCTTGTGGCACTCAATTGCAATCAAAAAATCAATTATTCATAATAAACAAACACATATTATACAGTGAAACAGTTAAATATTATTTGTTAATGTAATTTTGTAAATCAAAATATGGAACAGATTTTTTTGCTATCATTGTAGAAAGAAATGGAGCGTCTATCCAAACAATTGACACAGAGTGCTCGAGAGCAGTATCCATCTACAAGCTATAGGTTTGTGTTTCCCTGAGGCACTTTTTCACAAATTTTGCTCGAAGTTTTCATGAGATTTTTGCCTCTCTGACATTTTCTTTTGTGAGAAATTCAACGATAATACGTTGCGCCATCTTTTGATTGCTGAATGTGATACCGACTGAGAAAAGAACAGGGTAGCACATACCGACGTGGTAGATAGCTGTGTGACATCCACACTGTTACAAATAGGTTCCGACCAGTTTGTTTGCAGCTTCTCTATGCTACATATATCTCAATAAGAAAGAGAAAGTTATCGCGTGACGCCTTAAGCGATCATGAACTTCCTTCATACATTTCTCACTTCACATACAGCATGGAAAAATAATGGAGTTACCCTAATGATCAGGTAGGTAGGTTTCATGCAAAACGCTCGAGCAGTTCGATTTCATTTTACAGTCATGACGTATCGAAATACTAGGCTTATCAGGATTATTTTGATCTAGAAGCTACGTTGAGGTTAAATCTACGTACTGCTACATATGGCATATTTCAACGCTGCGGTTGGGGACATAGGCAATTTTACTAGATAGGAAATTTATAATATTTCATTAGTTACATTACCACAAAGATTTGAAGTTAATGCATGAGACTGTTAAATATAAATCAAAACAAATTTTTATTTACATTTCTGAGTACTGTTTTACACTACACCTATCCCGTTTTTTCGGGAAGATTAATATTCAAAATCATCAATACCGAGCAACAGTTCGGGTAGTAACATACTATAGGGTTGATTGAATCCGGTACATTGGTTCGTGCAGATTGTTGGGTACAGTGACCAGGGTTTCACACCATAATTCTTATTTGTGTGTTCCAATTAGTGTAAATATTTAGTATTTATCTAAATAAACTGCGAAGCTTCTTTGAAAACTAATGGATTTCAAAACTAATCTAACCTAGCTTTCGAATGTGGGGTCGCACGGTTTCATATAATTCATGAAATGATTGCACGAATATGCAAAAATAGCTAAGAAAATCATTTTCGTGAATTCACAACTTGCAATATAATTCAAGGAATTTAGTGGTGTGTTCTTTCCCTGTATTGCATGGATATACCGAAGTCTTAATTAACGGAAGAACCCGGATGCCTTCTATGATACTTATAACTTCTACTCTTTTTCTATGAGCATCCATATTTGATAACATTAACATTTATATTGAACACGAAAAGCTCATTCCTGGCGGGTTTTCCTAATTAGTTTTGATTTGCCGAAGTTGATGTGGGCGTTGAAATGAATCTACTACATTGGCACCATTGGACAGACGAGCGGTCGATTTCTAAAAGTTTATAACTGACAAATCGAAGAAAGCTCTGATGGTCATATAAAATGCTCAAGAAAGAAACGTTTCGAGAATTGAATCTTTTTATCCACTGCTTGCATAATTACTTGTATTTTTCATTTTATGAATGAATTCTTGGAACATTGAACAGGTATCTCATGCGACCATCAAATTGAAAAGAGCGTGCGATTCATATCATGAATCCTTAAAGCTGAAATTGTAGATCAGAATTAGACACTTCATGCATTCATGTCTGTTCCAATAAACAACATGCTTGATTGCATGATATCATGCTAATATTAAATAATTTGTGCCCACCTTGATTATATCCATAACCAGGATTATGGTATTTATTATTGTTAGAACCATAACCACCTGATGCTGGTTGTTGATAGCCGGCACCAGCTACGTAGTATCCATCTGGAACTATAGTTGTGTATAGGTAAGTCAAAAATTCGACAAACAATATGAAATGTTCAACAATAAGATTGAAAAGGCTAATTATGTAATAGGTTCATTTAATTTCGATGATCATTTCTCATAACGTTGAAAATTTTGGCGATGATATAGAAACCTCATTGATGAACTATACAATCTAATAATTGATGCAGCAAGAAAGGTAATATTTTTCGATGTTTCAGTATGGTAGACAGACATTTTTTCGTCCAATATATTAAGAATCAGGAAAACTTTATATTCCATCTTCGACGTGATTTCATGAAAAACCAAGGAAAGTAATTTTTCCCAGTTTCACCTAGATGGTCTATGACAATTTTTATATTTCAGAAACAGGTAATTCTGGTCGCATAACAAGACAATCATTTTGTGCATAGTGAATTCGATATTGCTCTGACGAGTTACTGGATAGATGAGAACCCTCATATACTCATGAAATACCACTTCATCCGCAAAAAACATAGTTTGATAAGGTTTTCATGCCGATGGCATCATTGGTATTTTTTTTCGTCGATGGAAATGACCATCACGTTACGGTAAATGGTTTTCGATACCGACATAGGTTGAAACATTATTTCTTTGAGCAATCGCATGAATTGGACATCAATGATATGTGGTTCCAATGAGACGCTGCCACAAGGCATACAGAAGGTGTATCATTCGAATTATTGAGGTCTTAGTTCAGTGAACGTGTTATCTCGAAAAACAGTTCCGTCAATTGGCTGCCGAGATTGTGTGATTTAACTCCTATAGACTTTTTCATGGAGCTTAATATAATAAATGATCTATGCCAACAAGCCGGAGACGTTGAAGGAGCTGAGAACCAATATGGAAATAGCTGCCGTTTTGGTCGAAACCATTAAAAAAAACTTGAGAATGACTTATGCTTATATGGTTCATTCAAGAAAACAAAAATTTTCAAAAGGAAGGTTGATGAAGAAACGGAATTGAATATTGAGTGTTGAAGTTAACCTCGAAACGTCTGTTCGACAAATTTTTGGAAAACTGGGTCGTCAGAGACGATTGTTCAATCGGTTTCACGAAAACATAAATACAAGCCTAATGTTTCTCAAAACGTTCAATCACCTGAAGGACATGACAGTGTTTGACGTCTCGAGTTTTCGAATTTGTTCACTTATAGAATGCGTTTAGATTTTTTTTTTCAGAACCATAATTTGGTCTGATGATTGCCTTCTTCACAACCGTCCTTATTTCAATAGAAATAATTTTAAACATTGGAGCGCGTAGTATTCGGTGTGAACGTCTGTTGCGCCATTTGTTCGAATTGCTTCATAATAATAATCATACTGCAATTCCCATTCGAAAGTTATAAACTTTCTTCGATGATCTTCCGGAAGAACGAAGAAAAATCTGAAAAAACCTACTTGCAACGCAATGGTGCTGCTCCTTTGAATTGTGAATTGGACAAATGGTTTTGTTATATGGCCAGCCAGCTCCGAAGATTTGGCCCCTTCAATCTAACCATGGCTTTTTGTTTTGAGCTTTTTGGTTGCTATTTCATCTTCATCATTTTCATCTTCCTGCTCATCTCGTTCTGGACTATATGCTGTTCTACTTCTGTTGCTTTTTCGTCTTCTTAAATTTTTCTCCCGATGTCTTCTTATTCTTGGCTGGAAATCTTGGATCTCTTTTATTTCAATTTTTATTCATGGAACAATATTCACCCTTCCGTAGAATGTTAAATATCTTTCCCTGAAGGAGTTGGTTATCCAATTCACCCTTCATAATCACCGAGCAGCGGTGCAGCTCGATCGGATGTCATCAATAGGAGTAATAGACTGCATTTGAACTAGTCAGTATTGCATACCCATTCACAACATCGGGCCAGACTGCCACCTACTCATCTCAATTCGTTGGAGCGTAATAAAACATGTAAATTTTATTGCACCCTCCAATAAACTGAGACAGAGGTCACTCACCATCGCCACTGGGAAACCATGAAAATAAAGGATATATAAACAGTAAACTTCAAGAAGTCCCACTAGTTCAATTATCTACCGCAGCGCTACACAGTGTCACGAAGGAAATGATCTATAGAAAGACTAATGCCTCTTATTCATATCTGGCAACCAGTCATACAGTACAATTTCAAAACCTACAACTTGTGAAATTATCGCTATGTGTAGACACATTGAAGAGTTTCTATTCAAGGAAAACCAGCTCCTTCAGGAAAGGATATTTAACATTCTACAGAAGATTGAATATTGTACATTGATTAATTCATATGAATAAGGAGCGGTAGTTTTCAACAGATCGCTTAATTGCTGACACGGTGTGTAGCGTTGCAGTAAATAGTCGAACTTGTGCGACTTCTTGAGGTTTTCTGTTTATATACTCATTATTTTCATGGTTCCCAGGTGGCTGTCTCAGTTCGCTGGAGAGCGTAATGACATTCATATGTTTTGTTACGCTCCAACAAATTGAGATGAGTAGGTTGTAATAGCAACGTTGTTACAATCACTAAGTTACACGATATAACACAAGATCAGGCAACGCCGCTTCCACGACGAGTAGTGCATAGCGCACGATGCTACGATTTACAGCGCAGGCGAAGCAGTTTAAAAGGTACCGCTTGAAACACGGATTGGCATTCGAGCTCTCGAACTGAGAGAACTTAGGTCTAACTTCTAGCTGTACGTACTGAGTTCAGCTATTCCTATCCTAGAGTGATTGTACGTAGTGAGTTCAATCACAGTCCTAGTCGGTGACCACGTAGTGAGTGGCCACATATCTAGCTGTGCGTACTGAGTTCAGCTATTTCCATCCTTGAGTGGTTGTACACTGCAGTATTCGGTGACCACGAATTGAGTGGCAACATACCTGGTATTACATATTGAAAACAGTTGCCATCGCAGCTAGATTGGGAGGTGGAGTAGCAGTCGATCCCCAGGACGACATATTATTGTAAATAGTGTAAATATGAATATTCAGAATTTATGGTTGATAGTGATAATAAATTAAATATTTATGAACTCTGTGTTTCCTCCGCTAAGCTACCTGAGCGTAAAACTCGTTACAAAGTGGCAGTCTGGCCTGATGTTGTGAATTGGTATGCAATAATGACGAGTTTGAATGAGACAGAAACTGCAGTCTATTGCTCCTATTCAGGACATTCGACCGAGCTGTACCGCCGCTGTGTGGCCCTGGTTGATTATGATTATGTAGGGTGGATCGGAAAACCAGCTCCAGGGAAGGATGTTCAAAATTCTACGGAAGGTTGAATATTGTTCCTTGAATAAAAATTCTTCAATGTGTCACGGTTGTATTTGATATTTCCCTGTTAATAATCATGTCCTTCACTTTGTTAATTTAGTTTAATGAAATAAAAGCGTCATTTTTCGAAGTTTGTACTTCGCAAAAATCGTTTTTCTTAGGTTAGTTCGTTTAGCATGAAACGGTTGGAATTTTACAGATGTTAAATTGGTTTGTTTTGATCACTTCTTTCACTGAATCATGCTTCGTATATTTCCGATATCGGTATTATCTCAACAATAGTTCAAGTTTTGTCTTGATTCATTTGATGAAAATATCTCCTTTGAGATCTCATTTGAGGACATGATATGACGAAATGGTGAACAACATCTTTCTAATTTTTCCTGGTGTAGGTTGCTGTTTACGATCTTACTTTCATCTGGTATTCTTGTCAGCTATGCTGACACCTCGAAAAACATTCATTATTGTTATTATTATTTTATCTAGTACTACAAAGAAATTCATTCTATGGTAGCATGTGGAAACACCAGATACACACAGTTCATCTGAGGTGTTTCCTGCTTGGAAGGTTTTTTATAACACATTCCTAACAATAATTGCTATATTCAATGAAACTGTTTATTGCATTATGTATAAGTTGTATTTTCATGTTTTATAATCGCTGTACTGCGATTTCTGAGTCTTTTTTTGAGCTTTTTCGCCATTTCCTTCTCAATGATTTCATAATCAGGCCACAGCGATAAGTGAAAAGGAAACTTGTTTGTTTTTGACTATTATATCTGGTTTATTGGCAGATATGGTTCTATCGTTTTGAACTCGGGTTTCTGAAAAGATGGTGACTTATAGGATCTGGGTCATATTCATACTATTTCTGACTCACTTGCCATCTTCCTTACAGAAGTTTCAGTATAGTGTGACAGTGTTCTGGCCAAGATAGGACAGCTTGATATTATATAACAAATAGTCGATGCCAATTTTCATAATTGTAGCCCTCATATACTTTGTTGTTACTGAAAGCTGTTATGAAAGCTTCTGTCTGTGCTTCAAGGTTTACATGACTTTCCATTTCCACGTTCCACTGGTGTTCATAAAGAATTTCTCAGCCTTTTTTACTATCTGTCTGATTTCTTTTTAATTTCAATTTTTTTCCATTATATTTACTATTTTTGTTTCAGATTTACCTGAGTTAGAGGCTGAGGTTTCATTAGTGTTTCTGTCTTCCTTATTTTTCGCGTTCTATCTGTAACTGTACCAATGTATTTATGGTTTGTTCTCAGTTTCAGGTATTGTTAAAGGATCTAATGGCGATGGTATAGATAATTTCTATATTCAATAATCCGTAGTGCGTATAGATGGTATATTACGGCACTGGAGTGTAGATTTCTAATTTGTCGATGAAGTTTCCTCATTTATGATTTGATGATGCCAGAGCTGTACTGGATGACAGAAACAGATGAAAATAATATAGCGAACATTTTGGCCTTTGCGTTCAGTTGGATGAAATTTGCTTCTACTTTTCTATAATATCCTGCTTGTAGTCAAAATTTCATTGTTTTATGTTGGATCTCCTGATTCTCATCAATGTCAAGGTATTTATATAGGCCATTTTGTTCTAAAGATTTGATGCTCTTTCTGGACATTGGTATACATTTTCTTTTCTTATTATTATAATCATTAACAAATACAAGAGAACTAAGAAAATTCTATGTGGTTCTATAAAATAGGATGGGGACATAAATGAACACATCACCTGCTATATACGAGTGGTATTCCACAATGAGGACTTCCTCAGGTAAAATACTGTAGGTGTTGAACACATGATTCGAAAATTACTCTCTAACAGTGGATTTAAAATTTTCTTTATTATTATTTTTAATATTTATATATCGATCACTTTTCATTTAACAAGTATTTAATGGAGAGTCACAGCCATAATTCAAAATCTTCAACTTCTGATGTACAGGGAGCTTCTTTCTCGAAATATGAAGTTAATCGATTTCTTCAGTCCATCTTGGCCTTTCATTTGGTTCCAGAAGAAGCAGGCGAAAGGGAATTGTCTTGAGAAATGCATCAGCTGAATAGTGGAGAATATTTGGCCAATGAATATTTGTAACGATGGGCTTTATCATATTTCAAGGTCATTTGTATTCATCTCCATATTCCTGAACTGCGGAAGGGTTTTTTACTTTTCTCATCAATCACCATGTTTGAAAAATGGAATAAGATGATGTAAGGAGAAAACTATTCCTTATGTAGCAGAGAAGATGAAAAATTGATTTTGATTGTAGCATTTAGAACATACTTCATTTATTAAATAAGAATAAGCACCAGTGACATGTACTTTTTATTATACACTAACTCTAACTTGTGTCAGAGAATACTGTGAAGACAATAGGTGCGAAAATAATCATGTAAATTTTCTGCCACCCAAACAACAGATTATAATTATTAGAGGCAAAAATAGATAAAGGAATGTTATTCTTACCTCCTTGTTGAGGTCGGTTCTGACCTTGGTTGTAACCATTCGAACCATATGTGTTCTGTTGTCCATAACCAGTCGGTCTGGAATTAGGATTGTAGCCTCCATACCCAGGTTGTTGATAGCCATTATATCCACCTGGTTGCTGATAACCGGTATTTGGGTATCCTCCTTGAGGTCTGTAACCATTCTGACCATAATTTGAGCCACTACCACCTAAATTAGGATATATAGATCCTTCATTCCTAGGGGCGCTAGGAGCATTTGGATTATAGCCTCCAGTGTTGGGGGCACTTGGATTGTTGTGCCCATCGTATCTGTTGTTTATGTTACTAGTATCATATAATGGCACGCTACCAACTACGAAAAAAAAAACTTCATCACCAAGTAATCAAAAATAAATATCAACTAATGATATGTATTGGAATGCCACTGTAAGTCATGAAGAAATACAAACATACTAATCAATGCTATTAATATAGAAATATTTATGAACAAATTTATTCGAAACATAATTGTGTACATACATAAAAATTAAGTCCAACGCAACGTACACAACTCACGAACATGTTGAAAAAGAGACATTTTAGGAAAATAAATATCTCAAATCCTATAATACAAAGAATTGGAAATTAACACAGACAGTTCCTCTCGCTAGGATCTGCCTCTTGAAAAATTTAAGACTCATGTCATCAAGTTGAGCTCATTAATAGCGTATAAATCTGTAATGGCAACGTTGTTACCATGACTAAGTTACACGACATAACACAAGATCAGGCAACGCCGCTGTGCTGCCACGATGAGTAGTGCATAGCACACGATGCTACGACGCAGTTTGACAGCGCAGGCGAAATAGTATAAAGGGTACAGCTTGAAACACGGATAGTCGGATAGGCATTCGAGGTCTCGAACTGAGAGAACTTGGTTCTAACTCTTTGCTGTAGCTATTCCTATCCTTGAGTGATTGTACGTAGTGAGTTCAATCACAGTCTTAGTCGGTGACCACGTAGTGAGTGGTCACATACCTAGCTGTACCTACTGACTTCAGCTATTCCTATCCTTGAGTGATTGTACGTAAAGAGTTCAATCACACTCCTAGTGGGTGACCAAGTAGTGAGTGGCCACATACCTAGCTGTACGTACTGATGTCAGCTATTCCTATCCTTGAGTGGTTGTACACTGCCCGATTCGGTGACCATGAATTGAGTGGACACATACCTGGCTGTTTATATTGAGTACAGTTGTCATCGCAGCTAGATTGGGAGGTGGAGTTACAGTCGATCTCCAGGGCGACATATTATTGTAAATAGTGCATACATGAGTATTCAGAATTTATGGTTGAAAGTGATAATAAATTAAATGTTTATAAACTCTGTGTTTCCTCCGCTAAGCTACCTGAGCGTAAAACTCGTTACAAAACAATTTCGGTCTTAAATACTCCGCCTGATGTTGGGACAACGATGAGCAATTTTGTGGGTACCGATAAGGGAAAATATGTCTTGAATTGTTAGTTATTTTATTGATAGTATTGATGATCTATTTGCTTGATGATCTTCAAAGTAAAACGAAATAAGACACTTTTGTCACTTTCCCACAATTTATTCAATAATCACGACCGGTTTCGACCATACGGTCATTTTGAAGTGAATGACAATATAACAGATGAGTAGGTAAGTACAAGTACAGAGTGAAACTTATCCTACATATCGAGTAGTGGGGATGCATTGAACTCTAGTTGGCTGTTGAGGGTAGTAAATTGTGAGTTTTTACATAGTTAGTTAATCTCCAAACTTTCCAACAAATTCATCTCTTTTCCCTTGTGACATTTACGAAGGATTTTAAGATTGTTTAATGATATTGAGTGGTTGGTTGATTTTATGTGTTCAAAAATTGGCGAATTTTCATCTGAGGAAACATGTTCCTTGAGTTTAGCTTCAAAACTTCTCCCTGTTTGTCCGACATAGGCTACCTGACATTCATTGCATTGATTTGATAAATTCCTGATTGCTTGAATTGATCGTTATTTTGTTTGGCTTGGAATAATAATCTGCATAAGTTGGGGCCGCTTGAGAATGAAGTAGTTATGTTGAATTTAGAAAAGTAATTACTGATTTTGGTAACCCGAACAGCATATTTCTAATCAATAAAGAATCTCCCAACATGGGAACTTCCTCCCAGCCGTGAGAGAGCAAAGACTGAAAATTAGAAAAATAAAGAATATTTGATATATTTTTATCTACGTGATATTTGATTGAATTTAATACATAGATTACTGAATGCAACTTTTTGCTTAAATTAGCAATGATTTTATATTGTTTTCATTAAGCATACCTAAAAATATAAAAGCTTTTAAGGGATTGTCAATATTCCGAATGCATATGTCGGGTGTTTGTGTTTTAGATTGATCAATCTGAAACTGAATAACTTTGGTTTCGTCTTTGTTCAGAAGTATTCTAATTTTAATACACCACTCTTCAATCTTCGACATTGCATTGGCTGCGATCGAATAAACCAGATCAGCTCCAGCCCCTGCAACCATGTAACTACTGCCATCAGCAAACATAAAGTGTCCTCACTGAGTGTGTCCAGCAGGTCCTTTATATAAATAATTAATAACAGGGGACCAAGGATACTTTCCTGTGGTACACCCACATACGGCTTATTACCATATTTTTAGAAAATTTTCTTTGTGGATCAAAATTTTGTTGACACTTTCATGTGATAACATAAAATTTGCTTCTATTTATTATGGGCAAGGCTTCAGACACTTGTCCAAGAAAATTTAGAGAAATCCAAACATCGTCATTGTACTCCATTGATTCCAAAAGAGCAACTATTGCAGAAGTTTCAAAATCTATTATCAATCATATTAAATTAAAATCCACCATGAAATATCTTTGTATCCAGATCATGTGAGCAAATGCGGCAGGGAAAGGATCACCACTACTCGTTCGATCCGAATAAGAAGGAATATCTGTTTCTAAAATCATGTTGCATTTCTGACTATAAAGCAGTCCTACGAGCATATAGACATTTAGAAAAGGGCAGTTTGAAGGCTGACGGTTGAAGAGAATTTGATTCGCCTATCGAAAAACCACTCCCCAAAGAGGCTATGAGAAAGACCCGACTGTAATGGGGAAGACAACACCGAAATTAGACTATAATCGTGAAAATACAACTGAATACTGAATCTAATCAAAAACGATTTTCTTTTTCTAACCAGTCGACATTCATAATTTTTATGTTACCTCAGTAAAAGGTATGGGGCGATTTTGCATTGTAGAAGAGACGATGATCAGTACAAGATTAGTACAAGCAAATGCTATAGATTCGGAAGCTACCTTTGACTTGATGAATGATTCCCTGATGCTGACCGCTACATTTTCATACATAATTCGGTACCGTGTAACTTCGTTACACGGTGACAAAAAAGTTGCTGTTTACCTTGGCCAGGGAATTGATCAGACATGAACTCAAAAGAAAATATGAGGGAGCTCACCAAATAGACGATTGTGAATTCAGTGATCAGTATTAAGCGCACGTTGATTGACACAATCATCAGAGAATGGCATCACCAATTCAAACTCCTAGAAAATGTAATAGCTTGTATAGAGAGCATGCCCCGATGCATAGAAGGTGGCATTAATAATTACTAGAATTGCTTTTGTTGCAATGAAATTAAATTTAGGCAAAATAATAAATGGTTCATGTTTCTTGTTTAGATGATCGTAATATAATGCAGATACAAAGGAAAATGCTGTTCATTTTAAATTTGCAAAAATCTCGGAACTGTCCCTAATAATATGGCCACCTACTGTATAAAACTATTTCTGCACTAATGCAACCTATCTTCAATATAACGTAGATATTACAACTAGCAGGTATTAGGACAGGGTGCTTTCTTTAAATTTGAATAAGTGCATAATAATAATGACCAGTGTATAACAATCTGGTTAGGTGAAATATAGGGTGGTTAGTTGCGACTTACTAATTTCGAAGAACGCGGTATCATGGATGATCTTATAATAATTATAAATAAAATGAAACTTTTTTGTCTGGTTTCCACATGACCGGTTTCGACAGGTACTTCATTTTCGAGTATCTAGAACTAACACTTGTGAGAAAGATTGTGAAAACTACTGATTTAAAATGTTGAGTAGTGGGGGAGTGAATCAATTTTAGTTGTCTATGAAGTTTACTAATTTGTAAACTATTCGACAGATTCATTATCACACCTTTATTGCGCTTGTGGAGAATTTCTAAATTATCTTATGTATCTATGTGATTTGTAGATTGTTTATCTGAGGAGACATCTTCTTTAAACTTGAATCAAAATTTCGACGTGAGCTGTTAGGCATTGTTTACATACAATCCTGTGTATTTCAGACTGTATCTCTATTTTCTGTTTAGAATTTGGCATAGTAATTTGGTTATGTTGGGAGAAGGTTTTTGAAATAAATTTGCTTTTGTTTTTGGCATTTAATAATGCTTATGTGGGATAATGGATTATTATTATTTGATGCAATTACCTCAATGATATTGATTTACATATTGAAGTCAGTTATGGATAGGGGAATGGAAAAGACTCTATGAATCATTGAATTGTTAGCGGCTAATTTATGTGTGATGTGGTTTAAAGAATCCATACGGATTGTTGAGTCTGCAAACGATTATTTTCTACATATGTTGTGAGTGCGATTATCATGGAGTTTAGTGATGGTTATGTCAAGGAAATTTATTGAATTATATTGTTTCAGCAGTGAAGGTTGTTTCATCATGCATTTTAATCAGAAAATATAAAACTTATTTATTTGTCTGTTTGAGCCTTGAAAACCCACAATAATATAACCAACATAACTGTACCAAAAAAAAATAATATGTCTTGTGCTAATTTATTATTCATTATAGATTGTTTATGAAAATATTTGCCAATAAGGGGCTGAGTGGTAATCCTATGGGAAGTCCTGAGTTCTGCTCGAAAAATTTTGATTATTTCGAAATGAATTCCCAAATTTATTATATATATATATATATATATATATATATATATATATATATATATATATATATATATATATATATCAAGTACCATTCTCATCTCGAATTTCAAACCCTAGAGCAGGGGTGACCACCGTTGAAACTTTGGAAGAAGGTAGATGGGTCGAATGATAACTCGAAAGAAAGGTATTATCTTTGTCTGCATTCCCGTGAAAGAATTTTCATTTTTGATTGAAAACTGTAGAAGCTACAGAGTGAGCCACTGAAAAATAGAGAAGACTATCGCCCCAAGACTATTGGAGTATTAGTGCGAAAAACTGGAATTGATTCATTCGGATCAAAGATATGTTCTTCAGAAACAGTTTCTCATATATTATCATCTTGCTCAGTCCTTTCTTCAGCATATTATCTAGAAAGACATAATGCCGTCGCTATTTTTATTCGTTTTAATCTAGGAATTAGACATGATCTAATTCCCAAAAAAAAAATGTACAAATGTGAACCTGAGATTATTTGTGAAAATGACAAATATAAACTTTATTTTGATAAAACAATGTTTTGCAACAGAGCTGTAAAACACAATAGACCAGATATCATTCTTACTGATAAATTGGCGATGAGATTAAAAAATGTGGAAAATGAAAGAAATTTTCATTCTACCGATTACTATTTCCACAACAGGTGTTATTCCTAGGAATCTTCACAAAAGTATTGAGATTTTGGGTCTGAAGAAAAATATGTTTGAACAGATACAAAAGATAACAGTCATCAAATCTTGTAATATTCTTCGTAGGTTTCTTTCCGAAAAAAATAAGGTAGAGTCATAAGTTTTCTCTTTAGTTCATACTGCTAGAATCTCATTTCTTATTTTATTTATTTGTATATATAAATGTAATATAATTAACTGACAATTTTGTCATATTTACATTCAGAGCAGTATTCTATTCGATCGTTCATCACTTCACACAAAGGAAACTATTAATGAGTAACATTCAGTGTTACTTGACAAAGGTCCATACACTGGATTTTTCCGGGGAGAATGCGTCTGACACTAATCGGTGGTACATTGATGTCATTGTCTGATGATGCTATAGTTCGAATATATTCTGGTAGATTGATATATTCTCATAACAGTTAACGTTATCTTAATATATAATTTTTCCAGGATATGTTTTAATTATAATCATTGCCTGGCAATGGTATTAATTACCGGGTGGTGGATTTATATTTTTTCATGAAATCAGTTTGATTGCATGAACAACTCGTCGGAGTTAAACCTCCTATATACAGGGATATCCATCGGGACCGTCGGTTAAAAAATTTTTGGGTTCCAATTACAATATCAAGCTGAAATTTTATACGCGGCCATAACTAGCGATTTCCGATTGAAGTGAAATATTTTCGAAGTGATATCATTTCCGGTTATACTGGAAGTGGGTCATCACTTTGTTATTTCAAATGGCAATCTACCTTTTTTTATCATATATCTAGAACCGACATTTGAGCAAGGCATAAAATACCCAAGTTGTTGGCACTCATCTGTCAAAACTTTTGACAGATCTAAGTATTTTTGTTATAAACTCGATTTTTGAGGAGCATTTAAAAAAATTGTAGCTCGTAGATCTTTTGCACTACAGACTCAATTTTTGCTTGGGTGGATAGAAGAACATCAAGGAATTTTTTAAGCAGTCTACACATGTCAAATGTTTATTGCGTTGTTTTGTATGATTTTTTTCAATTTGACCTTCTTCAAACAGCTATAACTCAATTTTTCAAATTGCACGTGCCAATTTTTATATCGCCATCAGATGAAGCGTCAAATTTCAGATGGAATTGAATCAGCATGTACTATACCCATCTCTTATAGTTCCGAAATAATTTGGGAATATATTGAATTTTGATGATTTTGCTAGAACTAACAGAGAATGATTTGGAATATTTGAATCAAGTAGCCGAAATGGCTACGCTCACCTGAAAGGTGCCTAAAATTAATGTACTTGTCACTTCGTTCAATCGAATTTGATATTTCAACAAGAATTGTTGGTAAGTTGAAGTGAAAATTTTTGAAAAACACCAGATTGATAATAAAATGGCTAATCATTCAAACGAGAATATGTTTATTTTCTTTTTAATTCATGGCGAATGTCAGGAAGTGGTGGATAGCAATTCAATAACTAATTTCCAAATTTGGCACCAATGTGTAAAATAAAATTTCGAAGGATTAGAAGCTATTCTCTGCAATTTGGAGGAACAAAATACATAGAAACTAAAAGAAAACCAATTCTCGAGGACGACGACAATCAAATTAATACGCTAGCGTTTTTCGTGCCAATCTACATGCGTCCATTGAGCCAGCATAAATGGATATTGGATTGAGTTATACTTCCATTCAAAGGATCCTTAACAAACATAACACGCGCCCGTATTCTTTTATCAGACTACAAAAATTGAAACCAACTGACCTTTCCAAGCGGCTAAATATCTGTGAAAATTTATTAATTCGGCTTCAAGAAGATGAGACAATTCTGCAAAAAATTATATGGTTTGATGAAGCCAAGTTCAATGAAAGTGGAATAACCAACAGGAGAAATCGACATTTTTCGGCCACAGAAAATCCACATTTCATTGAGGTTATTGATTTCCTAAATAAATTCAGTGAACCTGGTTGCAATTCTAATGAATGATTTGTTGGCTTATCACATTTATGAGGAAAATCTTAATGGACAAAGATACCTGGAAATTTTGAGAGGAACATTAGCAAATATTTTAGATCGCTTACCCCTCAACATTCTGAGGGATTGCTATTACCAAATGGATGGTGCACCAGCATATAAAACACGAGCTGTAGATCGGCACCTAACACAAATATTCGAGGATAGATGGTGGGGTAATGAAGGACCAAATTTATGGCCTCCGCGTTCTCCGGACCTGACGCCCCATGATTTTTATTTATGGGGCAAAATCAAGAGTGAAGCGTATTTTATTCCTGAAAGAAGTAAAGAGTTACTAGATCGCATTCATAATGCTTTTCGTAATATTGATCCTGAGGAAACTAGGAGGGAAACTCATCATGTTCGTATACGAGGTGTCAAGTGTATCGAGCAAAATGGGGCCCATATTGAACATTTATTCAGATCGTAAATTAGTTTTCTCCTATGATGTTTGCTATCATGTATTCGTATTAATGTAATTATCTTCGATGATTGGTTTTCGCTTAGTTCCTACAATTTTTGTTCATCGGAATTGTAGAAAATTGCTTCTAATGCTTCGAAATTTTATTTTACTCATACGGTAAATTTGGAAATTGGTTATTGAATAGCCTGTAATTTCTACCATTACTTTTTGACATTCCAAAATGAATTAAAAAAGAGTAAGTATATTTTCCTTTGAATAACCAGTGGTTTTATTCCAAATGTGTTGTATTTTTTGGATATTTTCATTCTGAAATAACGAAAATTCTTTTTGAAATATCAAATTCGAATGAACGAAGTGACACGTACATTAACTTTAGGCACCTGTCAGGTGAGCGTAGCCAGTTCAGCTACTTGATACAAATATTTCAAAGCATTCTCTGTTAGTTCTTGCAAAATCATCAAAATTCAATATATTCCCAAATTATTTCGGAACTATAATATATATATATATATATATATATATATATATATATATATATATATATATATATATATATATATATATATATATATATATATATATATATATATATATATATATATATATATATATATATATATATATATATATATATATATATATATATATATATATATATATATATATATATATATATATATATATATATATATATATATATATATATATCGCAATTTTAGAGCTAAATCATTTGTTCTTGCTTCATTGAGAAGCCAAAGGAATAGGATTTTCAAACAATTGTATCAAAATTTCACTTTCGGTGAAATCCAATATGGCTAACTCATTCGAAAATGAGCAATATTTCAAGATCAGAATGAAAAAATTCTTTACGCTACTTTTGTATCAATTATTGGAATTCTTTAAAATCAGTATGTCAAATTGTTCAGAAAAAACTGAATTAATATTCAAATGTTTTAGTGAGAAAAAAACGTTCCAGCGATCTTTAAATATTGCTCATTTTCGAATGAGTCAGCCATATTGGATTTCACCGGAAGTGAAGTTTCGATACAATTTCTGAAAAAGCTAGTTATCGAAGTATCGAGTAGAAATTGATATCAAATACTCCTAACTTCAATTCGTTGAATTGAATCAACAAATTTTGCTGTCAACAAGATCGTACAGCCATTATGTCCTATTCTACCGCAAGGAAATTAAAACCTATAGGATACTTCCTATTGAAGTGGAAAATTAATTCTTTAACAATTGTTGTTTAATACAGTTTAACAGGTGTATTCATGCAACTCATTTTGTGTACTTTTATTTCGAAATTTATGGTAAATATCTCGAAAATTCCAGGAGCTACATGAAAAAGGAGGGGCACTTAATCTGAGTAATTATGATGAAGTTGATGATTTTATCTACTTGTTTCATGTTCATCTTGCGGGCAGGATTAATTTGGTGAAAAGTAAAAAAATAATGAAGAGCGAAAAAGTATAATGAATAATAAGCTTGGAAAGAATGATGGGTTAGATTAGGTTATGATTTTTACTGGGCGCAAGAAAAGAGTTTACGGTATAAAAGAAGTAGTGGGTTTAAAAACTAAAAAGTGATAAAGAAAAGAGCCAGGGTAAAGATCAAAAAAGAAAAGCTCGTGTAAAAAAGGAAAGACTAGAAGTACAAAAAAAACCCTTTCTGCAGGGCCTACAGGCAAAGGGTGGTTTAATTTTCTAGTCAGGGAAATCAGCTTAGCAAAACTATATAGCCTTTTGTTAATGATTGAATATTTGTGGTCTAGAAAAAAGAAAACTTTTCAAACTATTAGGGTCGTCGA
This sequence comes from Cryptolaemus montrouzieri, assembly GCA_013387265.2. Lineage (NCBI taxonomy): Eukaryota > Metazoa > Arthropoda > Insecta > Coleoptera > Coccinellidae > Cryptolaemus > Cryptolaemus montrouzieri. Next base: position 43,968,111 of record JABFTP020000062.1, read on the forward strand.
TTATTATATTTCTACGCATAATACGAAATCCGTACTCTGTATCTTGGTTCTTGCCGGAAATAAGCCGATTGGAAAATTTTGAACCATTCCGCCACAAGTTGGAAGTCAAGGGTATCTGAAAAAAATTTCAAAACAAAAGTTTTTGATAATAACATGTTAACGGTGAATATAAGAACCGCAAAATTTATCTTGGTTATTACCGAAAATGTGGCGATCCGAAGATTTAAACTCTGTCTTGGAAGTAAAGGGTCGAATTAAAAAACTCATTGCAAAAAAAGCTTTTGGTAAAAATATGATAAAGGATGTACGGAAACCGCACAGATCTTGATTATTAGCTAGCTTTGGCAATTTGAAATTTGTCAACCCCTCCTTCCCAATTCGAAAGATAAGGGTGGTATCAAAAAAAGCTTCTAATAATAATATGTCTAAGAATAATATGAAAACTTTGAAGGATTATCTTGGTTATTACTAAAGGAGATATTGTGATTTATAAATTTCAACTCGGTTTCGGAAGTTGAGGGTCCTGTTAAAACTTATGAAAAAATTAGGTATTATTATATATGAGACATGATTTGCATAATTTAATATTGGTATTGAAATTTCTATGGGTCCTACTAATGTAAATTTCATTGTAATTTCTGAAGCTTAACTTGTGAGCACTAGGCTAATTATTTTGTTGGATATAGTTTTATTGTTCTGGTGTCTTTACACAAAAATATATTGGTATGCTTAATTGAAATCGATTTCATTCAGAAAATATATTGCTTCTTGCTTGTACTGCCAACGCAAGGCATTTTATGGTAGGATAAATTCAATTCGAGTGGGCTTTACTTCATTTTTTCATCAAAATAATATATACTTATACAGGGTTGTAACAATTACTGAAATTCGTTTAACTACATCACATAATTATATTGATTTGAAGGATATTTGTTGTCAACAGGACGGTGTACCTAATTTTGCTGAGAAGCTCTTGCTTCCTTATAACCATACTGTTTGAAAAAATTGTTGAAAAGAATGGACATTTTACGATTTCTGAACAATGAAAAAAATTATTTTTGATATTTTTGAGACGGAGCTTCACGTAAGTTGAATTTCATCGAAAATTTTCTTTCTCTGGATCACGACGAGATGTTCCACTTAACATTTTTTATCTTTTAACGTGAAAATACTTCGGTCATTAATAAAGAGTATGTGACAATCATGGCCGATCAAGGATTATATTTAATTCCAAAATAAGGATCTTAGTTCAATTGCCCTTTCTTAAAATGAACAGCAATGGTTCTTACGCTTTGTTCTGTATTTCCTTTAATCAATTAGTATTTGCGGCTTCAGAGCTGATTGTAGTTTCCCTCAAGCATAGAAGCATTGCTACAGCAAAGCGACCGTGGAAAATTCTTGTAGGTTGTTATAATGTCGAATCAATAATATTATTGATACGTTTACATTATGGAAATTCATTTCGAAATTAATTATCAAAATTTTTCGAACAAAACTCAGGACTTCCCATGGGATTACCACTCAGCCCCATTTTGGCAAATATTTTCATAAAAAATCTATAATGAATAATAAATTAGCACAAGACATGTTATTTTTTGGTACAGGTATGTTGGTAATATTATTTAGGGTTTTCAAGGCTCAAACAGACAAATAGATAAGTTCTTATATTTTCTGAATAAAATACATGAAAAACAACCTTCTCTGCTGAAACACAATAATTCAATAAAAAACCTTTTTCGCTAATCGCCTTGTAAAGACTAATCAGAAAACTTACACTAAGCTGAAAGACAGACCGCCCATAATGAGACAATGTGATGTAGCTTACAGAATTCCCTGTTCTGAAAGCAATTTGAGTTACATTGCAGAAACCGGCAGAACAAAAGAATCACCTCACACCAAAGTGATTGTAGGAGAGTTTTATACCTCTATTCTCAGAATTTAAAATCCTACATTCTGAGAATAGAGGTATACAACTCAACCTTCTGGAAGTACTTGAAATAAACAGATTTAGGTATTCACCGGAAATTCTTAATGATCAGGTGGACATAAATAGTTCACCCTTATTAAATTTATTTTTCAAACACTAGTTCAAATACAGACAGCTCTGAGTGGATTGCCCCTTTAATATATATAAGTATATGTTAGTAAGATATAATTGTAGCATCCATTCGCTCTTGACAAAGATACTGTGTATCGAAACGCGTGGAGCATTTAATAATATATTTTAGTAGGAACCATCGTTTACTTGTATTTGTGGTTCGGAACGGCCTGTATATATAAACTTCAAACGGGAGATGGTTTCGGGATTTGGGTGTCATGATCGACAAAATTTCAATAGCTAGTATTTTTCAAGAAATCTACCTAAAAAATAGAAAGTTGAAAAACTTTAATGGCAACAAACAAGAGAGTTGTTGAAATATATGATAGTAAGTTGAGTTTGATCCTAAATTCTCAAAGCATATGACAGTAAAGACGACCCTATTACTTTATAATCGAGTAGCGTGATTTTAGTAGGCAACACTATCAATCGTGTATAAGTATAAACATTATTAGCATCATATTCAGAAAATGATTGTCGTTATTAACTATATTCTTTTCTTTATACTTATTCATATTATATGTAGGTAATAAGAAAGCGAGCGGAATAAATAACCATAAAAGAGTAGTTGAATTATATAGTTTTATCATACGATGATTGCGAGAAAAATAGTCTAGTAATGACTAGGACCTATTATTTCACTTTTATTAAAAATATTTAGGACAATTTTCCACAATGGCGTGGAACTGCATCTTATCTATATTTATTCATGAATATTTAATTTGGTCATTTCAACATGAAGAAATGTTTATAACGGGCAACGGTAAGTTAGGACGGGAAAATGCGTAACTGATTTAATCAGCCCTTCAACTTTTCTTGCAATTTGGGGAGAAGTAGCTAGTTCAGGTTACATCCAGAAAGTTCGCTGGGAGAATGAACTTTTCACCAGTTAACTCGCCAAATTTAAATGATGAATTATCTTGGGGTTTACCGTATCAAAAGTTGTAAACAATTAACATTCAATGACGAAAATGCCTCAAAATTTCAAAAATCTATTCGGTATGAGTACGATGAGAATGATCAGATAATTTCATTAACTAGAGAAATACACGAAATATCGTTTTGTTTGTTATGGAATTTGATACAAGATCCAATATTCTTTGTATTTCTGTGTAAAACTTTCATATTCGTTTAGTGATTATTAGACACATTAAAAAGAGACAAGTGGGAATCGGAGTGGCTCATCAAAAAACTGAAGAAACTTTAACCCATTCGAAGCCATGTTTCAAAAATGGAACTTTGCATAATTCAACTACTAACTCGTAGATACCCCAATTATAACCGCTTCATAGAATATCGGCAGTGATACACAAGCTAGTGCACGTGCAAGAAGGATCATTTGGAGCGACAGGTAGGAGAATTCCGGCACTATACGCTTTTTGTGATTTTCCTACATTTCACAAGTGAATAAAAATCGACGACCTGAAAGGATCGTATTGAACTGAATTTCATATTAGTATTCGTATCTGAAATGATTCATTATTCCATAGAAAAAATTATTTTTGCATTTCACAACATAGATAAGGTATGTGGAACGTGTATTCCAAATTTGAAACATGGCCTCTAATGGATCCTTCTTTTCAGAACGGAGCTGTGGATGTGAGAACATTTTATGGTAAAAAAAAATGTTCAGCGATGAGTTTGAATCGATTGTTGGACAAATTGGAGCATGACGAACAATTCGATTCTACAGATATTTATATAAATCCGCCAATAGATGACACGGAAGGTGATTCTGAGGAAAGACTATGTAGAGATGTCAACCCAATTCTCATTAAAAATTTTGTCTGCTTCTGCAGAAGCTTCACTCAGAAGTATTATTGGTGAAAAAACGAATACAGTAGAAACAGACGAAGCGGTAGATGATTCAGTTCAGAGAAAGATGATGAACCAGCCAGTAAAAAAGTGCCTAAATCCATAAGAACTGTGAAAGGCCAGGGTAAAAATGGGAAGGGCAAAGAAAGATGGAGTAATGGAGATTTTGAAAATGTTCAGGTAACTAATGATTTTGCATATATTGAAAGCATTGATGTCACAAGTCTGGTGGAATTATTCGAACATTTTAGGGAAGTTTGAATATGTCAAAGATCAGACATCTGTACGCTACGGAAGAAACCGAATAATCAATTTCAAATTAGTACAGATGGAATGAAAATCTTCTCTGCTATTTTTATGATTTCCGGATACATTACGAGGCCGCGTCGTGACATGTATTGGAGTCTTGATACGGATTTACGAAATATTGCCATCGCGGAAACTGAGAAACAATAAATGGTATTGGCAAGTCCATAGCCATCTGCTGTCAACATCTCTCTCTTTAGTGCCTGACTTATTCATAGAATGCAGTTGCAGAAACAGAAACCTTCAACTAGCAGTGAAAATTCAGTAGAAAAACCGTTGAAGTTTCTTGGCTTTATACGAAACGTAGGCATTACTTATGTACTTCTCAATACGAAAAAAATAGCTATGGGTTGACCGAAACAGAGAGATGTGGCATTCCGGAAGGTTCTTGATATAATTTCACATAACAGGAATGTTTTGCACTATCCAAGTTCGGTAAAACAAAACAGATGCAAAGTGCAAGAAAAACACAACATTTGGCTGCGGTATTTGCCGCATGAATCTACATCCCATTGAATGTTTTAGGAGTTATCATGATCAAATTGAGATATAGTTTCAATTTCGGTATGTCTCCATTCAGAAAATGAAGTTTTCGATACGTTCTATCAAATACATACATTACAAAAATTGTCGCATCACCTGGTATTCTGAATTCCACAATCGATTGAGCAGCTTAATCGCAGTTTCTTTGTCAGCATATGTTTATGGGCATACGAGGGGAAAAAATCTTATCTATGAAGTAACATTTGTTTCAATATGATCTCAAACACGTCTGAAACAAGAATGAGTTTATTTGACTATCAGTATTCATTCAATTTCTCTTCAGTTTTCACGCTAAATTAATGCAAGTTTTCTGTGTTTCTTGTTGATTTTCGAATCTTTGAATTTATTGTAATGGCTGCTGAACGTCCTGAACGCTATTTGAGTGATCACGAAGTGGTAAGAATTGTAACACTTCTAGAGGAGGAGCGGAGCCAACTTACGTGGCTATCTTGTTGAATGTTAACCAAAGCACTATTTCAAGAGCAATTGATCGGTACCACGAAAGAGGGGAATATGAAGGAAGGGCCGGACAGGGAAGAAATCGGATAACAACACCAGTTGATGATCGTTGGCTTCGTTAACCTGCACTGAGAGTTCGGCACTGTACTGCTAGAATGCTACAAAATGAACTTGCACTTTCCAGAAATGTGCACATTTCATTGCAAACTGTTAGAAACAGGCTCAGAGAAGAGGATATCAGACTAAGGGTGGCTTCTACAGGCCCGCATCTCACCAGAGAGCATTGAGTTGCAAGACTTCAGTTTGCGAGGGAACATGCACATTGGGGTATTCCAGAATGGTCGAATGTTCTCCTTTCCGACGAGTCCAGGTTCTGTCTAGTATCAAATGATAGACGCATGCCTGTATACAGACGACCTGGGGAACGGTATCAGCAATGCAATATCTGGCAAACCGAAAACTACGAAGGGGACTCAGTAATGATGTCAGGAGGCATTTCTTTCCATGGTCGAACTGAGTTAGTCCTAGTGAATAATGTAAGAATGACAGCGGCAGATACATCGCAGGTATCCTTGAACCCCAAGTTGTACCCTTCGGGCCATTGATTGTCGAAAACTTCATTTATATGCATGATAATGCTCGGCCTCATACAGCTAGAGTTGTTACAGAATTTCGGCGAAATGCTAAAATTGATATTTTAAGATGGCCAGCAAGAAATCCCGACTTGAATCCCATAGAACATGTTTGGGACAACATGGGACATCAAATTCAGCAAAGTAGGATGTCTTGTTGGACACTCCAGCAACTAGAAAATCTGCTTCCTGAAATTTGGAACTCAGTGACTCAAGAGTACATCCAAAATTTGTTTGAGGGGCTTCCGAGACGTATACTGGCAGTATTTAGGACCCAGGGAGGAAACACTCGATTTTGAAAATGATTAGTAACCATTCGATGCTAGTTTAGTAAATTGGTCTCTTCACAAATGTTTGAAGTTGGTAGAATTTTTTGATTTTTCGTTAACTCAAAAATTGTTGATATGTTTCATCATAAACTCATCTATTTTGAATGATATCTTTTTATTTTACACTTCTGAAAGTTACCAAGCGACTCTTGAATGACCAACCTAAAAGTTTATATAGTATTGTCGTAAAAGTAGGGTGATGCGACAATTTTTGTGGGGAGTGTATTTTATTCCTCCCAAATGCGGCCTTGTTCCATTTATGGGACTTTTTTTCAAACACCTGCTGCTATGGCAATTTCAGAAAAATTTTTTTTATTATTTTCCTGTGTGTTTTTGAACTCATATCATCACAAATTAAAGAAAAAAAAGAATTTCAAGAAGTTGGCATCGAATGGGTTAAGCAGATACTGGCCATTACGACAATCGAGCTTTTAGTGTTTATCCCATCATTTTTGAGGACGCTTTAAATCGAGAATGTTTATGAAGTCCCATGGGAATATGTATAAATTTTTCTGCAATTGATGTTTTTTTTTCAGAAAAATTAATTTGATATGTTATATATTTCGGAAGATATTTTGCATCAATACCAAAGCGACCCCTACTTCGTAATAAAGTGCCATATATCTAGTATCCGGAAAACCTGCTCTTTTGTTAATTCCCAGTTTAGTTTATAAGAAACTTCATTGTAGATTTAGAAAATAAGTAGGAAGCATAAAATATTTCATAGATTTAAGATAACCAAAGCCGAACTCTTGATAACCTCATTTTGGGCAGGGTTATAAATGCCTATTGTAGTAGAGGTTCTTGCACCCAACCAAGTTATTTTCGACGGAAAAGGGCAGAATAAGTATTAGATTTTAAAAGGTTCTCGAGCTGTAAAGTTCGGGCGATTCGGTCGCCCGAACTTTATTTCTTCCTGTTAATTTTTCTGATTGATATTACAACTCTATCGCGTGTCAGTTATTTCTACCACCGGGTTGAGAGAAAGTCCTCATTGAAATTTATAATTCATTTATTGTCGGATTACCAAAAATACTCGCACAGGTCGATTTTTGATTTTTAATACCTAACCTTTATGATAAATTAAGGAGTTTATCCCCAACTCCTCAACCTCTAACCCTCAGCCTCCCTCACTTTTTATTTTCAAATAGCAACCCCCATCTTGTGATTGCTCCTTTTGAATCCCAATGAAGTGCAAAAAATTCCAGAAAACTACAATTGCTCTCTTGAATACAAGGTGTTAAGATATCAAAATTTATGCTTAATATTGATGAGCGTGATATTGTGTTTCAAATTATTTATGAGCTCAGTTTCCAACCCCTCAATCCCGAATCAATTTTGTGAGGAAATGATGACACGGTGACAATAACGTGTACTTCAATACCATGTATTCGAGTAATCGATTGCTCTCTTAAACATAGGGTGTTAAAATACCCATCATTCTCGTCTAACCGTCTCATCATTTCCTCAGTAAATTGGTTTCGGGTTGAAGGGTCGGATAATCAGCTCGCGATTCAATTCTATTCATCACAATAAGTTAGGTACTAAAAATCAATAAACTTAGTGTTTTTGCTAAAACCAATAATTAATAAATTATAAATTTTATTAAGGAATTTTGCGCAACCCAGTATATTATCCCACATAAATATGGCCTACTTAAAAGTAAACATTTCTCAAAAACATTATTCAGAAAAATATTAACTCTTTGAAAAACTCAAACTGCAAATTATAAAAGATTTACATGGGAAGAATAAACAATATTTTTACAAATAAGTAAAACTTTTGCTTTTCGTAAAAGTGTTAACGGGACAGATTAGAAACCCCGGTTGGTAATATGGTCCAAGTTGTAATTGATAATGTCTTTAAATATGATTTAATCTGTACTCCCGAAGCTCTAAGAATCTTCAAAATTATTAGCTGTTAGACCAACATATTCGTCGTGATAGTATTTGTTACATTTCACACAAAGAAGCAAATCCATTGGAATGCTGGACAGTTTCCAATTTGTCATTGTTTGTAACAGAGCACGAAAGTAACTATCTATAACTCTCTTGTGACATTTTGAGCTTTATAATTATTCTGTTAAATATTTCTTGCTACTGGCACTTTTTTTATAGGAGTTAGTAGTAATTCTTAAAAACTATTGGCGACAGTATCTACAGCCTCATTAATTGACAAAACGATATTGAGTTCATCGTCTTCATCTATGTTTGAAGTTTCTACATTTTGGTTTTCTAAAATGTTGTCTCCACAATTTGCTAAGTTCAATGCAAAAGATGGAGCAAACTCTGATTCAGGAGTTACGTCGGGATTAAATGAATAAATTGCAGTTGCTTGGAATCCATCAATTATACTAGCCGGAGTTATACACATAGGCCAAACCTGTGAAAATAATAAGGAAACGTGACTTGTTGAGGTTTCGCTCAGGGCGCTGATACCAGCATTTAAGTAGTTGTTCGTCCCGGGTGGATTCAAAGGAATGATAAATGAATTCATCAAAGGGTTGTAATTCAAAGGTGGTGTTGGATGGTAAATGGAAAAGAGTGATGTTATGCTGATCAGTAGGTTCAACAATAGTATAGTACAAATGACTAGATGCTACGTCAAATATTAATAGAGTAAAGTAGTGCAAAAGTACGTAGTGGAGTAAAAGGAGCTTTTAACCTCATGTGCAGACTCGTAGCGTGAAATCACCCACAGCAGCTGACCTCATACACCAAACCATCTCTGCTCCAAGATACCCGAAGAAGAAGGGATGCTGGAATTTCTATTCGAAGAATCACTCAAGGTTTTGAGATAGACGAATCCTCATCAAGAGCGCGATTGTAAAAGGGATATGGTATTAAATCCTTAAGAGGTTTCAAGAAGTATTTTAATGTAGAGCAGTAGCGATCTCTCTCAGATCATTGCAAAGGGATAGATCAAAGATTCTATGGTCTGACGAAAAAAATGTTTCGAAAAATTGCGTATGAGTTTGCGCAAAAGAACTGCATTCTGAATAAGTTCAATGTCAATTCGAAAATGGCTGTAGCAGATTGGAGAAGAAATTTCTTCAAGAATTATAACTTGTTTTTAACAACCCCACAAAAAACATGCCGCGGAAGGATTATGGGCTTCAAGTAGAGAAATTTTATGATAATCTGACAAAAATCACGTCTGATCATAAATTTCCACCAAGTAGGATCTATAATATGGACGAGACTGGTATAACAACGGTGCCGAATAAAATTCCTAAGGTTGTTGTGTTGAGAGTGAAACGAAGTGTTAATAAAATCACCTCTGCGGAAAGGGGTCAATTGATTACTGCAGTTTGTTGCTTCAGTGTTAGCGGTTACTATGAGCCCCCTGCATTCATTTGTCCTAGAAAACGCGCAAAACCTTGTCTCCTCCTGACTACGTTTTGTTTGTCAGTGATTTAAGCTGAGAATGCTTTTAGAAAATGTGGAATTGTACATGTTGATGAATTTCTATTTTTCGATAAAACTTCACCAGCCACCGCAACTGATCAAGAAGAAAAAGAGGTTCCACAAGTTCAGCACATCTCACCGAGTGATGATGACATGCCTCTTTCTCGGTTGATCTGTAGCAGCTCTGAAGTAGGAGATGAATCTCCTGTTAGACTTCTATTTTCTCAATTCAATCTGAGTTCGAACCCTTTCGAACCCTCTGAATCGACACGTTTTCCTCATAGATCTGTTACACCTCAACCATACACGTCGAATTTCTTAGGAAGATTTTAATTATCTTCATTTGCAGTAATTCAATTGGGATCTATCAATGTAATATTCTATTCGGTCTCTTCGGTCACATGAGTATTCCTATCTTTTCTCGTTAAAGTACTACCTATTGTAGTAATTATAGTAGATAAAGCGTACCAAATTCCTATCGTCAACAGGTAAATTCAAAGTATTGTATAAATTATAATATATTCACAAGAAGCGTTACGAATGGATGATTACCTGTATAATGATTAATCCTATTCATGCATCATTCACTTTCAATTTTCATATTGATAAATTATGTCAGAAGTTGAAAATAAGAAACAATATGCTACATAAACTAGCTTGATGTAATTGGGGCGCCTAAGTTTCTACTTTGCGAACTACTGCTTTAGCTTCAGTATAGTCAGCAGCAGAATATCATAATAAATAAATAGAATCATGTCAATAAGACTGATTCCCAGTTGAACTGTTCTATGGGAGTTATTATAAGTGGATGTATCAGTTCAACTGCTACCCCACAGCTTCCGTTTATTTGTAATATAGTTCGTTCCTATATTCGCAGGAAATTAGCTCTTTAATCATCTTGGGATACGTATCACTCATTTCCAGAAGTTTTTCCGATAATATACGATCTTTAAACTCTACCTAAAGTGAGATTGAAATCTAGGAAACCTATTTAGTCGATTGACTTTTTGCGTACACTGGTGAAGGCTGTTGATCTTTGGAAAACCGAACAGCAGGAAGTTAATGTTTTCAATAAAGTTCTCATAGAGGATCCTGCCAAAAGGGTTGCAGGTTTCGATATAAGTAGGAAAAATTGGTGTACATTAAATCGTCTTAGGACAGGACATAGTCGTAGTAACAGTATGTTGTTCAAATGGAATACTGCAGAAAGTCCGGCATGTGAATGTGACGCAGCTGAAGAAACAAAAAAAAATTTAGTCCTCGATTGTCTTATTTATCATTTTACGAGTGGTTTTCAAGAAATTCATTCCGTTTAGGATAATTTCATTCGCTCGGAAGAGAACTTATAGTCTATTTAAGAGATTGGTTCTGAATCTTAAGGTTATTATGGGATACACCCCCGAATGGTGTATGAGATGTTCCCTGTTGAAAAACAGCGGAGCATTAGTTAAGTTCTTAGATGAGGCTAGGACTGCTTCCCCTCAAGGCTTTATGCCCATAGTGTATGTTGATAAGGCAAGGGCTACATCCCCGTATGGCATTCCCAAAAGGTGTATGAGATGTTGCTTGTTGAAAAACAGAGGAGCATTAGTTGAGTTCTTAGATTCAAGTGAGTTTAGACATATAAGAGTTAGGTATGTTTGTTGAATTCTTTTTCTGCTGGTTGCTTTTTCCATTGCCATAGATTTTTCTTGTTACATTTTCTGTGCTCACACTTTAGGGGCAATCGTAGGAGGCATGATGCGAGTTTAGATGCCTCATAAAGGAACGGGCATAGTCTGTTTTTTCCGCTGGTATTCTGTTTATTCGCTTGTTTTTTACGATTGTGTTTTTCTGACACACACCAAAATTATAGATATAAGGCATTCATTGTAAATACAATCATTCAATTTTTAAACCCTAAACCCTCTATTTTCATATATATATATATATATATATATATATATATATATATATATATATATATATATATATATATATATATATATATATATATATATATATATATATATTCTTTTGAAAATAGAGGATTTATAAAATTGATAATTGTATTTACAATGATATATATATATAATAATAAACATAATACCTGTGATATAAACATACCTATATATATATATATATATATATATATATATATATATATATATATATATATATATATATATATATATATATATATATATATCGATGACTCGTTATCATTTATGCATTAGTTAGCATCCAGTGATATTGTTTGTGTGAATTTGAGAAGTTTATTGATATAAAAGTACAAGATTCCCGATAAGCATTTTTAAAAGGATTATCAGCATGTTTTTATGCACCATTCGAACAAAAGACAACGAATAATAATATTCCATATAGGTGGTCCTACAGTTGAACGCAAACGTACATGAAGACAGGAATGGTGATGTCTTCGAAGAATGTTTTGAACAAATGTCAGATTTAATTACAACAGCATCGATTATAGTGATGGATAAGACGTGTTACCATTCGTGGCAAATGGAAATGACACCAACGAGTTGCTGGCGAAAAAGAGACAGCATCAGACGGTTGTCAAAATATTCAATATGAAGAAAGTATGGTTTTAAATGAACTCCTTTCAATCGCCAAACTTTAGAAACAATTCCATAAAAGTATAAGATTGACGAAATGGCAAAGAACCGAGAAGTTACTTTTCTTCCTCGTTACCATTGCTAATTGAACCCAATTGAGTTGATTAGGGTACAAGTAAAGTGTGAGGTAGCTAGAAATCATACAGAGGAACTCAAAAGTGCTTTTAAATAACGCAAAAAGAAATATGACTACCGATTAATTGCATATCTCACGTGATTAAGGAAGAAAATGAAATGTGGGAACTGGATCATCTTATAGACTCCACATAGACCCTGTTATAGTGAATATATGCCGAAGATATATCATCAAAGGATGAAGATAACTGGGAGCGAATTTGATGATCATTACGTTTTATCCGAGATATGTAGAAATGTTCCATTCGATGGCGAAAAAACAGATTTCCTGAACAAAGGTCTTAAATTCACCCCAAACTATAACAATATTCAAGAGAACTGATGGGCCTACAGACAGAACAGAATATCCAAATACACAAAAATGTCATCAAAAATTCTTTTCTTTATAAGCATAAGATTACCGGAATAATTGAAAATATTTAGATAAAACCAAACGAAACGAAATACGGTTCCATAGACACTTAGATACAATAAGAACACCTTATAATGGCAACTGCAAAGTAGTCCGTACTGAAGACTAACAAAGTCAAAAAAGCTTTGGAACATTCAGACCATCTATCACATACAGTATGGGGAAAATGAACACTCTTACCGACGAACCCTCAATCACCCAAAACGTATACATAAAAAGAAAAATCTGCTAGACCTGTAGATTACTACATCACCACTACTTTGGGTAACTTAGCCGAATTTTTCAACCATCAGTTTATAGAGCTCACGAACTTTCGCTCACAACATACCATTTCAAATTCCAACGATCTTATACAAAAACTCTCCTTACTTGAAATCAGTCATAACTTTAAGCTTGTCTAATTTAACGTAGAGAACATTTACCCAAACATTCCGATAGATGATACCCACCTTTAGTTTTCGTATATTTCCACAAAAACCAACACATTTTCACATTTCCCCTTTGTATTTTGCAACCTATCAAAAACATGTTTAGATCAAAATTATTTCCAGATTCAAAATAATTTTTCTGCACAAAAATTAGAACTTTCTATGGGATCGCCACTTAGCCCCCCAATATCTAATATTTTCATGGTTTACTTAGAACCTTGCCAAAATATATCATGTTCTAGTATCAGTAGGTGGATGAAATTTTGGTTAGTTTTCGTGGTTTGAATAGACAATTTAATACATTTGTGAACTTCCTCAATAAAACCCACGATCATTCAAAATTAATCGTTGAAGTTGAAACTATTAACTACATACATTCTTTAGACTTAACTATGACAAACATAACAATACCCTAACTTATAAAATCTATCCTCATGGACTCATTCAATCATTTAAAATAAACTCGCCGCCAACAATTATATGGCCCTCAGAGCTTCCCCCTCTTTATTCAAGTTATCAAAACAGAAATAAATACCATGAAAAGATTAGCCGCCAACAACAATATACCAGCCTTTTCCCTGAATGAAACCATTAGACGCAAATACAGAATCGAACATCACAATTATTATATTGCATTCAGGAGAAACTCGAAGAGAGATATGCTAGTTTCAATTGTGTCGGTCCACTTCTCATGAAATAAAACAATTTTTTCAAAATTAGAAATAACCACTTCATTCTCAAGCAGTCCAAATGTTAGCAAATAACTTCTTGATGGAAAATAGATAAATTCAAACAATCAGGTATTTACAAAATCGAATATAACAAATGCCTTCTGTTTATATATGTAAAAAAAGGTAGAAATTTTGAATGCCAGTTCAAAGAACATATATAAGCGAACGAAATATCCCTGATATTCGAGCAAATTCAATCAACAAACTACACAATAGTTTTAGACAATCTCAAAGACCTCCACAAATGCAAGAAGAATGAATCTCTTGGAAAGTTTGGCAATTACTTAACTCAGTAAAACCCCTATTATATTTCTCTCGATAGCTAACTTTAAATAAATAATTCCCCCCTACTTAACATTTAATGAAAAAATATATCTTGTAATCATTTTTGTACCTCATTATTCAGCACTTGAAAATGACCAAAGGGTAGAAACCTGTCGTGTATCAACAAATAAACGTGAAAAACGGAGGAAAGTGTTTTCTCTCTTTTATATTCTGATCTGGGAGGATGATTAAAATGCAACGCAGCTAAACTTTTGTGGGGACAACGATAATACATTTTAGTTTACTGTTCACTTTGTGATCGATAGATTCGACAAATAAACCCTTCAAATCATACATCTCTACGCCACTGAGATGAGGTTTTGAATGGATAATGAGAATTGGTTAATTTTTCATAGACAAGGAGAACTATATCAGATATAGATAAGAGAAACGAGTGTAGATTCAACAGGTATTCGAGTATAATGTTGAAAAACGCACCGGGAGTTCTTTCTGATCGACTACATTCATACCTAGTCCAATATGAAATAACAGAACTTCTCGGATTTTGCGATGTGCCCTCGTACGGTATGATCAGGGGATTTGCATATTTAAAGAGCTTTCATTACCCTGCATCATCTCTGAATATACTATATTCTATACGATATTATGTTTACGCTATTTCTTAGATATTATGAATATACTACATACAGCTATAAAATGGAATCATTTTGAATGATAATGAAGATCATCTACACCCCTATTAGGCAAAAAATTTCCCGAATTCACACTGCTTATTGCTTATTGATATCAATTTTCATTCAGGTATATTCCTCACCTTTGCTTGAATCATCGAAACATTTAGGTATTCCCCCATCCATCTTGCATACTTTCGAAGGAGGACAAACATAAGTTTGACATGTTCTTGCGCTGTTGCTGATTTTTTTACATGTTGGATACCTAGAAAAACAACAAAATGAAAATTATGTATAGTGAAAAACTTCACGTGCTGAATAATAAGGCAGTGCATAAAATGAAATATTATACTTTGAAAAAGAAGAAAGAATACCGGAATGTTTATACACTAGAGCAGGGGTGCTCAAACTTGAACTGCTGGCGATCTACTTCAATATTTTGAGACTACTTACGATCGACTCTGAGAGGCTGCAAGTATGTGTGATGCAGGGTTGTCGTACATACACAATACACCCTACCTACCTATTTACCTAGGTAGGGTGTACCGTAGCATATATAGATAGTGGCTTTCCGCACAATATACATTATTACAGTCAAGGTTTTGGATACGTTTAGTTAGGTTCTTCTCTATAATATCAATGAAAAACTCAAATTTATTCAAGATTACGAGTTTATTGGGTGTTACAAAACAAAAGAGTTACATTTAGTGTTAAACTTAACTGAGGAGTACTTTGGAGGTTGAAGCGTGGCACTGCATGTCCTCAGCATACTTTTCGTAAGATGGTACGTAACCACTGAGAAATCCTTGCTTTCAAAGACGAAAAATGTTTCAGATCCTTTCTTTTAAGTTGATCTATTATACGTTGCAATTTACCTCTGAATGCGTTTACTGCGCTAATCATCTCAATAATAGTTTTTCCTTCAATAATAAAAACGAGTGATTTGTTTTCTGGAATTTTACTTAATAATTATGATTCGTAACGCGTTTCACTACACCGTAGCTTCTTCAGACGAATGAATGTACAGAAAATAAGAATGAGAATATAAATATAAATGTTCTTAAGTAATTAAAAGCTTATTAGGCTGATTCTTCTTAAGTGGTCATTTATGACAGGTATATCTAATAAAATTAAGGGAAAGATTGCTCCCCGAAGAGATTCAATAGAGGTGAAGGGCTTAAATCGACTTGTTCATTGATGAGTCTACCTGAGTGTTTGTATTTGTTGATTTCTAAAGTTTCCCAAAGATCTACCTTCCAATATTCATTATCTGTATGCAAAATTTCAAACTGTGGGTCGAAAGAATGATTATTTTCTAAGAGATGATTCGCGTAATTTGAATCTGATTTTTTATTTGAAAAACTGCGTTTATGTTCCGAAATTCTAATATTAAAATTTCTATGTGTTCTACCAATAGAGAAATTATCACAGTCATTGCAATTCAATCTATAAACACCTGATTTATTGTTTTTACCTGGTTTGGTTTTATTATTTTTATATATTTGCCTAAATTATTATTAGTTTGGAAAGCTATGTTGAAATTATTGCTACTCAAGAATGATTTCAGTTTCTCACTCGTAATGCCTACGTAGGTTAAGGTGTTGAATTTCTGTTTCAATTTATCGACAGGGTAAACTTCATTCAATGCGATTCTACTTTGTTTTTATTTAAAATATTATTTATTAGTTTGGGATTGTAACCATTATTTTGGCTATTCGTTAAATCAAATTTAATTCTTTTGTTGAAATTTTCTGGTGATAACGGGATGTTAATCCATCTATGAATATTTATAGATTGATTAACATCCCGTTATCACTGAAAATTTCAACAAAATCTTTGGAAAACTTTAGAAATCAACAAATACAAACACTTAGGTAGACTCATCAATGAAAAAGTCGATTTAAGATTTTCATCTCTATTGAATCTCTTCGGGGAGCAATCTTTTCCTTAATTTTATTGGATATACCTGTCATAAATAACCACTTAAGAAGAATCAACCCAATAAGCTTTTAATTACTTAAGAACATTTATATTTATATTCTCATCCTTATTTTCTGTACATTCATTCGTCTGAAGAAGCTATGGTGTAGTGAAACGCGTTACGAATCATAATTATTAAGTAAAATTCCAAAGAACACATTACTTGTTTTTATTATTAATGGAATTTCATCAAGTAAAAGCCCAAAATGTTTTTCCTTCACCTTGAAGCTCCAAGTTAATGGTGTTTAAGTGCATTGTGATGTCAGTCAAAAATGCCAAATCAGTCAGCCGTTTTTCGTATTTCAACATCTGAGTATCATCACCTCATTCGTCTAGAAAAGCTGTTATTTCAGGCAATAATTCTTGAAACTTTATTACGAATTTTCCAAGACTCAACCACCTGACGTCCGTGTGAAGAACTATATCAGTGTGTTCAGCAGAGTCCCTATCTTTCACGGATGGTTTTCATATTTTTTTTTTGCAATGCCCATAAATTCCTCCGTGTTTGAAACTTTTGAACACAAAACTTGTTGATGTATAATGCAATGGAATGAAAAGAACGAAGGGACACCTTCATTAACTCGATACAATGCCACAAAACCGTTTTTGATTACATTCATTGCTGGTGCTCCATCGGTTTTAATGCACACTAATTTATATATTGGTAGCTTGTAGTTTTTCACGAAATTGAAGAAAACGTCATATATATCTTCGGCACGGGCCTTCCCCTTCAGAGGAATGATTTTCAAAACTTTTTCCTCAGCCAACATGTTATTGAATACCATCCGAATAAAAATATACAGCTGGGCAGTGTCTGTTATATCAGTGGAAAGAAAAGTATGTTAATTTCATGATATCATGTTTCAGTTTATCTGCCATGTCCTGACTCATGACTTCAATACGCCTGGTGACAATCGGACGGGATAACTGAAGTTCTCTAATAGCTGACATGATTTCTGTTTTATTTTTAAAATCTCGAAATAGAGTCTCACCCGCTTCAATGAATGCTTCCTCCACAACCGATCCATCTTCGAATGCTTTCTTGTGTTTCGCCCATATATGAGATATTTTAAATGACGTGATCGTAGCAGCTTTTGATTGTTTGGCTGGTCTTGTGATCATGGTTTGTTGTTTTTTCGAACAAGATATCAAATCACGTACTTTTCGTTTTCTTAGTTCACTCTGTGGCGGAAAATCCTTTCATAGTTTTTATGAACCGTTTTATGATGCCTCTACAAGTGACCACGCTTGGTATTGCAACTGACGCACGACAAATGAACTTACCCTTCACCATACAAAAGAAAAATTCTACCTTCCAATCGTAATTAAAATGATACGTTTCAGATTTCTTCGCTGCACTCATTTTGTGCTTTTTAATAATAAACTTTGTATCGACGTAGTATTGCCTACAAGTTACAATTTAGAATGACTCCAATTCCTGCAGGAGCAACATTTATATCGGCGTGAACGAAAGTCTCGAATGTTCCCGTCAAACGCGCCGCCCGAAATTTCTAGAAAAGCGGCAAGAATAAAATTCGCCGCTTTTCTTTGACAAGTACCGTACCGCGCTTTCCTTTGATAAAGCCGCCTTTTGCCGCTAGCAGAGTGTTATTTTATTATGTAATAAATTTTTGCAGTTTACCTACCTACTTATTAAAAATTTTTTACTTCCCGAGATCTACTCAAAAAGCACTCGACAGTTTGAGCACCACTGCATTAGAGAGTACAGAATTACAAGTTTTTTGTTCAACTTCAAATAATGAATTTTTCATTAAAATCGAAGAAGATGCAAGCAAAAGCATTCACTCTAAAAACGAGTTATTAATATTGTTGAAATTTTGGCGAAACATTCATTTGAAATGATACCTGTTTTATTAACTCCTCATATAATGAACTTTCGCATTTTTCTCATCATCCGGGAATTCTACTTGCTTGTCGACGAAGGACGAACAAAACAAATCTATTTTATTGGTTTTTTACTACCTACTAGCCAACAGACGCTGTTTCATCTGAATTGCAATGAATTTCGAGATTTATTTTACGACAGTTATTCATTTAAAAATGGTTTCAGCAATTTTTATGTATTTTCCAACAATTGAGATTTTCTGAAAATTTAGAACAATAATGAATTGAATAAAAAATTGGACAAGTACGTTAATCTCACAGGTCGATTATAATGATAAACGGGTGAAACATTATAATTTTTACAATTTGAATTCTTCAATTTCTTTGACATAATCTCATTATATAGTGAAAACTTTTCCTTCACCATAGTGAACATAATAAGAAAAGAATGGAACATTTTCATAAATTGAATCAGTGAGACCATACAAAACTTCATTATCTAATAGAAAAATAAATTGTTTTGCTTTTCCTGAATTTCACATTTGCTGATAGATTTGCTCAATTTTTCTCTCAAAAATGTCGGATTGTGGCTTATTGTGAAAAAGAAACAATAGCTAAATGGAACAAGTGATGCACCAAGTAACGAACAGCTCTTCATTTTCATTCATACAGAGTATCCCACATAAATTAGTTTTCTCCTTGAAACTGTAAGAACTCGTCAAAATAATGCAACTCAGCTAACATTTCTATGACCCACCTCAGTTGAGAAACTTATCCCCAAAATTGAAAAGAAATATATGTGTATTAGTCTCAAACGATGAAGTTGGGTTGTTCCGAATTAAGCGAAAAAAACAAACGATAGAAACCACAAATGCTCCTACCTTTGAGTCCATCGGAGGTTACAAAACTTAACCGAGTTTTAATCGCTTCGTGAAATAGGACTGTATGCATGATGAATTCTATTTTCACTTGTACAATAATGGTTCAAGAAACAGCTTCATTTCATGTAATGATGAAAATATTTTTCTAGCGAAATGATATATACTCTCGTTCAGAAATGCATCAATTCGGCATCACAGTCAACACAGGAGTTTGTTGGCATAACTATGTGCCAGCCATTGTCAAAACTTCTGCTAAACTCAGTTTTCATTTCAGGATTAAGCAGTTCTTTACGCCTTCACAACTGATTATATATACAAATCACTAATGCGACCTGGTCTAGAATACTGGAACTGGAACTGGAAACAGTCTCGCCCCTATAACTTTTTTCCTGTCCAATATTTTTCAATTACATTTTCTGAACTTGATTAAAAATGTATTCAACTTTCAACTGACAGTTTATCTAAAACGTTTCCGGTTTCAAAGGAAATTAGCCAGTTTCGATTTTCAAATGGCTCACCCTGTATATTTTTTGAGAAATCGAATCAAACTCTCTTTGTCTATACATTCAGCATATTTTAAGACGAATTTGCCGAATTTTTAATTTTTTTTGGTAAATTTGTTTTCAAGTCAAGGTGGCTATGACGACAAAAAAACTGCGTGATTTATCGATCGAAATCGAGTACATTTGGATTCATCACTGAAACAGTAGAATTCCTTCTGTTATTGGCTTCGTAACATTCCAAACATTTTTTCTTGAAAAAATTCTTATTTCCGCAAGGTATAATAGAGGCTCATTAGTACTATAATACGCAGAATATTTTTACGAATATTTTGATACCAAATTGATAATTTTTCGTTGAAATTTTTCATTCGTAATCCTGGACATAGTATAATACTCGTTTTAAAACTCATTATCTGAAGTGATTTGGAAATGCATCCAAATCCTATCAGAGATAGATCACAGATCATAGAATTTTTGGTATTCAATTTTAAATGTCATAAGATAAGATTGTGTTGCATCTGAATCGGTGAGTTGGTATAAATTGTTCAGAGTTTTTGAATTTTCACGGCAGAAAAACAGACGAAATGCTGTACACACAGAATGAAAAAGTAGATATACTACTCATTTATGGCGAATGCCGAAAAAACTCTACAGCATCAGCAATTTTATACGCTGAACGCTATCCAGAACGGTAACATCCTTCAAGGCACTATTTTCCAAAGCTAGAAGTGAAATTTCGTCAGCAACCGGTTGTTGCAGATAATCAAAATTTCATAGTAAGCGAAAATACTGAAATTGATGTATTAGCGTACATTAATTAGAATTGTACGGCATCCACCACAGAAATCGCACAAGAAATAGGGATAATCATCAGAGTGTTTGGAGAATTCTTAAGAAGCATAAATTTCGCTCGTTCAAATACAACCTTCATCAACACCTTTATGAAAATGATAATGGCCGCAGATTAGAATATAGCAACCAGTTTCTTCGAAAGATGGAAATGGATCCAAAGTATCCTTATAAAATTTTATATTCAGATGAATCCCGATTTACTAACAACGGAATGTTCAATAGAAACAATACGCGCTATTAGGCCCACGAAAACGAGCATTTAGTACGTGAGGGTAATTTCCAGGAGCGATTTGGGTTTAATGTATGGATGGCAATGGTAGGGCGACATCTCATAGGTCCAATCATTTTTGATGGACCATTAACAGGGGATAGATATTTAGGATTTTTACAAAACGAAATAAGCGATCTGATTGATGGTTTACCACTGGCTGTTGCTAATAACTCTATTTTCCAACAAGATGGAGCACCAGCGCACAACTGCAGGGAAGTTGTTCAATACCTAAATAATAGTTTGAATGAAAGATGGATAGGCACCAACGGCCCGACAAGATGGCCAGCTCGATCGCCCGACTTGTCTCCATTAAATTTTTCTTGTGGGCCCATGTGAAAAATCGTGTTTATAGAACTTCTTCAGAAAATCGAGAGGATTTAGAGGATAGAGTTCGGGAAGCAATAAATGAAATTTTTCCAAATCAAATGGATAATGTAGTACGGCCTTCCATTCGCCGCAATAGGCTGTGTCAGGCACAGAATGGGGGTCTCTTCGAAAACCTGTTGTGAAGTTTTGCCCAATTGATTTGATGACATTCCATCTATGGTCCATTTGTGTATTTTGCGTTATTTATGTGTTTTGTTAAATTTTCATTCATCCGGAATGTACGATGATGAGTATGTGCGCCATGCCAAAATAAAGCTAAGGTTTTGCGTTTATGCTTTGTGTGCATTATAATTTTAGAACCAGCTGAGTCGTCATAGCCACCTAGACTTAAGAACAAATTTATCAAAAATGATTTAAAAATTCGGCAAATACATCTTTAAATATACTGAATGTATAGACAAAAAGAGTTTCATTCGATTTCCCAAAAAATATACAGGGGAGCCATTTAAAAATTGAAACTTTGGCTGATTTCCGATGAAACCGGAAGCGTTTCAGATAAACTGTCAGTGCCGTTCAACTTGAAGTAAATTTTTAATCAATTTCAAAAAATTTCATTGAAAAATATGGGATAGGAAAAAGTTTTAGGGGCGAGCCTCTTTCCAGTTACACCCGGTATATAACATCTATTGGATAGTGTCCACGAATGAGCAGTACGTCTAGTTAGTTCCAGAAAGAATCCAGTTCCAAAGAAAAGCAAGGATCGCGGAAAGCTCTCTTCAGAGGACAGCCCAACTTGCAACGCCACGAACCACTCTTTTGTCGACAAGGGCTACTGTGCTATGGAACTCGCTTACATCAAACATATTTTCGATAACTTACAATTTGGCCCTCTTTAAGAAGCGAGTAAACGCACATCATCTTGGGCGACAGGCATCGCCTTCTCATAAAAGTGATTGTACACCAGCTGTTCTGTCATATTAACTATACTAAACACTGTTCGTTCAACATATTTTGATGACATTTTGGAAATACCAATAATTAAACTGAATTATCCAAGACTGCATTTTCATTTAAAGTTGCGTCACATATACGAGAGTGTTACTCCACCTTATCCAAATTTTTTGCAAGTAGTTTTGAAGAAATTTTGAATAACTTTCGCCGTTTAAACGAGATGGCAACGCAAATGACATAAGTAAAAAACTTATTCGGCGCGAATGTTCACATGAAAACTTAGCTGTTGTCGAGTTTGAGTGATAGCCTGCTTAATTGTAATAGAGAATTGGCAGAACGAAAGCAACATCTTGTTCATGTTCGTTAAAAATTCGAAAAATGCACTCTTGCAGAGAGAACGCTTGAACGTTTCACACTTGGTGAGGGTGAAGTAATTGCCTCCTTATAATTCTAAGGACAATGCTTTTAGGTTAGTCGATTTGACTTGATCATCTTTGAGTACTGGTAGAAGGCTCCTCAGCAGCCACTTCGAAAATGTTTTCTTCGAGAACAACAGTACGCGCGGTCCTAGAACGACTCGAGTATATCTAAGATGTTGAAAAAATAAAATGAGTTGTGAATGAGCTACAAGAAGATTATTTACTAGTTTCTTTCATTCGGCATTCCACATACACACCAATTAGGTATTCTGCAGTTTGGTTATCGCCCTGACGTCTTCGAGCATGAAAAGCATTGCCAGATGATACATTAAATGCAAAAATAATGAAACAAAAAATATAATGAATAAGAATATATTTGACCTATGTTTCGAGTTCTATTGCATTTTCAAAAACTAAGAGAAAATTTAAATATTGCAATGTCATTTATACCTAAGAAACAGATGAGAGAAGTGAGAACGAATGAAAACCAAGCTGGTCCATACTTATTGGTAGATTGTTTTTGTGAGCTAATGAATGCAATATTTTGTAAAATGAAATAATTCTCGTTCATACGATATTCTGAAAACCATTTGTTGATTTTTTCTTAATTATTGGTTTTTCATGTTCGTATACTTTAATATTGATGGAGCGACCAGTTCGACCTATATAAAAGGAAGGGCAATCATTATAATATACATTCTGTCAAAAAAATTCTGAGAATTGATTTTTTAAATAACCTGCTTGAAAAGATGATCAAAATTTCTGTGGTTGCTAAGTTGGCGAAAGTGTTCTCTATACTAACGCGGAGTTTGAACGCGATATGTGTTTTAATTCGTTTACAGTGCTCGATTTTGTTCTCACAAGTATGTTGCGATTTTTGATAATGATTATTTTGTGTTTCATTGACCAATTCCCGGTTGGCCAACTAAATTTGTATATTCTGTTCACGTTAAGTTTAAAGTGACGTCATAGCTAGGGATGTCTGGTTGGAAAAGATTGCAATGGACAAGAACAAAATAACTCGTCTCGCGCAAAGGGACTACTAGTGACATATGGTGACATACAGTTATGGCAGTTGACATTGAAATGCGGCGTTGACGTATTTTTATTGTTTATTTAAATTCGCTTTCTTGTGCTGATTGAGGTTGGATGAAGTGTTTTCCTCGAAGTTTTGATATAATTTGAATCATAATATTAAAATGAGTTCTTTTCAGAACTCAGTGTTTCGGATATTTATTCTATATAAATAGTAAAAATACTAAGAGCTTCCTCGAGCCAAGCCCAAAACATGATTGCATCATTATGCAATTATTTTCAACAAGAACGAGATAATGGGGGGCCTCTCCTCCCCCTTACACCTATAGGAGACATAAGTACCACTAAAATTAATATTAGAAGGAGCCTTCCACCCTTAAGAGAAATATGAAACAACTTAACTTGTTCATCTGTTGGTTTCTAAATTGTGTACACATTTGCATACTATGAACTTTTTTGCTTATAGAGGGTAGCGAGTGCTATACAAGTAAGCATTTCATCCATTAACAATATTATGACAAAGACAAAGAGTAGTGATCCACTGAGAAGTCCACGAAAAAAAAGGAATCGTGATAAGCATGTAGTACATATTGAAGATTTTGATCAAACTGCCATAAGAAATACTACCTATGACAAATTCCAGAACAGTAAGTAGTCCTTAAAACCTTTGTCTAAATCAAGTTTAATATTATATTATTTGTGGAGGAACATATTACGTTGTCTGCATTAAAAGACAAGCTCCACGAAAGAGAAATTTTCAATGGGTGTAAGACATCTCTGGAAAATTCTAGGTGCAGAACTTGTTTTTTCCTCAAAAACTTTGGACAGTGATTACTACGGGGAAATGAATCAAGAAAACTTCAAACATTAGTTTGTACACCAACTGTTGTTGAATTTGTGAAAGCCCTTAACAATTATACTAAATAATGCAAGTTGTCATAAAACTATTTTGAACAAAGTCCCCCACAGCAACTGAAAAGGTTGAGATTCAAAAATGGTAAAGGAACAATAATATTGTTTATAGAAAATGATTTGAAACCACAATTATTGAGTCTAGTTAAAATGTAAGTACTGAATTCAAATAGGATTGTATTTCAAGGAGTAGTAGGAGTGTTTTCAATTTGAATATGTTTCACAGGAATAAGCCAAAACCAATATATGAGATTGATAATCTAGCTGAAGAATATGGACACGAAGTATTACGTCTTCCTCCCTACCACTGCATTTTCAACCCAATTGAAAATATTTGGGGTATAACCTAAAACTATTATCGGGTCCATTTAGGGAAGTAAGGGAGTTCCGATGAACAATCTCTTTCTGTAGAAAGAAGCTCTTCAGAAAATTACTCCAGAGGTATGGAGTAAAACTATTGAGCATACAGAAAAAGAAATTCAATATTGGTGGGTACGCGAACTTCATTTTGATCATGAAGATGTCCCCCCTCTGATAATAAATATGGACGAGAATGACAGTGACAGTGAAACATTTTTGGATGAATTTTCAGAATAGAATGGAGTATTAATTTTTCAATTAATTTCAATTTTTCAACCTTTTCTTTATAAAGTTATCAATAAATAAATGATTTTGTTGATTTCTGTTATTAGATAGTTTTCTTGTGCTCCTTATTTGAATCTGCAAGTGCCAAGTAGACTAAATTTTAGTTTCTGTTGAAACATGGAAATATTCGGAAAATAATTATTATTTCGTGGCCTAGTAAGAATAATTTTAATTAGTCAAAATTAACGTTTTGATTCAAATTTTGGACTTATTTAAAACCTGATTTTCTCTAAAACCTTATTCATTTCCATTGTATTTCAAATCAATGAGATGACCAGTGCTCAAAACCTTCATTGAACATAGTGCATAATGAAAACTTCTTCTTTTCATGTTTTTTTTTTATTAAAGGATGGTGAACACAATTGAATTGAATAATGCCTCATGTGTTGCATTCGCAGGCAAGTATTAGTATTCTGAAGATCCATCATGAGCATCAGGTCGATTTTTATTTTCAACTCGAAATTTTTTGGCTGAAAAAAATTTTTTTTCTTACCATCTTTGACATGTACAGAGATTATTCTTCTTAATGTTTTGATTCCCCACACTAGTGGTCTGAGATGCGTAGTTTTCGATATACAGGATGCTCCATTCAAGAGGTATTGATATGAATTATTATTGAAAAATTTTATTTTCGGGAAAAGAAGGTAACGAATTAATTTCATATGCCTCCAATTGACATCAGACAAAGAAAAAAGTCGAAGTAACAATCGAATTTATTCTGTGAAAAATTCATACCATCATCTTGAATGAAACACCCTGTATTTCAGAAAATACGCATCTCAGACCCCTACTATTTGTATCAAAACAAAACTCACAAAAATAATCTCTGTAGAATAATGATGAAAAAATATGAGTTCTAATTTTAAGAACATGGTCGATGACGTCATATCTTTCGAATTACTAAAGGAAAAAGATTTTTTTCTTCCAAATAATTTCGAGTTGATTTTGAAAATCGACCTGTCTGAGCTTTTAGCACGAAAATCAAAAATGAAGAAATTATGAATTTTATTCCATACTTTACTGTCGCACTAAATATAAATGTTGGGAAACATTGGCAACACTCGAGAAAACTGGTTGATGACATCACTTTAAACTTATCGTGAACAGACTATAAGACAATGTGGCCATTTCATAATAAAATATTTAGTAAGCAACAGTAAAAAATCAGCCGTTTAGTAATAATTTTTTTAGACCTAGTTGTTGATACATGTTGGAAGTGGGGGACACTTTGATAAAACCACGGTTTTTGTAGGACAATTATTGTTTTGAATTTGTAATGAAATTGTTTCAAGATTCAATCAAAAAGTAGCTGTTAGTAATAAAATTTTAACTTTCACCCGATTAACACGTTTGACGCTTGCGCACTTTATTAACTTCAATTTTCGTAGAGGAAAAAGTTGGGCGTCTCGTCAAAATGAAGTTACTCACAAATATTCAGATTGTTAGTAATGATTTTTAATTGTGGGTTCTGCGGTACAATTTCCGAGCGTGAGTGACAGACCAATGAAAATGTTTCAGGCTGTTATATTCAAAATATGATTCAAGAAGCAATTCGGTTTCTACTTTATTGAAGTGGATCAACAATTGTGAGAACTATAGCTTGGTGAGTTGTCTTCGGAACAGCCAATACATTCGGAGCATCTAGTTTTCAGCAGTCACTCAGACGGAAATAGCGGATTGGTCAGAGGCTAAATAAATATTGTGCAGTGTACGGTCGACGATAAGTGAAACCACGTTTATTGGGATCATTAAAATTGCGTAGAACCGATCGCAATATTGAACGAACATTTCAATATTCAATTTCAGTGACTTCAATTCTAGGAACGTCCAACAGAAGTAAATTTCAAACCTTTAGATCTAGGATAGGAAAACCACATAGACATAAACAATAAAAGAGCGATAAATTGCGTCGCCTTCGGTGTCGACTGAACGATGGAAATTTGAACCTTTGATAGAAAATCTTAATACCTTTTAAAAGGAAGGAAACGTTGGTGAAAGAACAAGAAAGAAGATCCCTAGACGCGATTTCATTGGTGTTTCCTGAAGGTCAGTCAAAGGGGTGAACACTCGAAACTTTAATATGAAAATTGTTCTATCCGCCGAAAGACAGGAGATGAAAATTCGTGAACAATATACGAGGATTATTTCCTAGTCTGAAGGTATTCTGTGAATCCGATTTTGAGAAGACGAGCACAAAATTTTTTCTGTTTTCAGAGGAATATTGCTATGTTTTCTTCAGAAAGTGTTGAGTGATATCAATAATAATCATTTGAAGCAAACGAAGAGGCTCTTAGGGTAATGCACAGTATTTTATAGTTACAGTGTAATGCCTTGTAGAATCGGTAAATCAGTGTATATTACACACAACCAAATTTCTATGGAATCACTCGTTATTTCACCTTATTGATTGTTTTTAATCATAGATCTTTGAATACTTGCGAAGAATGAAGTTTTTGTTGTAAAAAAACTGGATAGTATGATAAGAAATGTTTTATTATCTCTACATGTTCAGAATATTGTACTTAGTCGTCACTTAGATTTGAAACTGTGAATTTCTAAATTTAAAAAAGCCTATAATCATAATTGAAAATACCTTACGTTGAATTGCCTGATGAGCAGAGGGGTCGAATAATTGCTCTCGTTGAAGAAGGGGTGGCACAGAGGGATATAGCGGCCACAATTCACAGGGGGTGATTTCAAAAACCAACGCCCAAAACATGGTGCTACAATGTCTGCAACATAGGCCTAGAAGAAGTCGTAGAAAGATCACTTCCGAAGAACAAGACCGCTTTTTGTGCCGAATTGCAAGAAGAGACCCTAGTGTGTCGCACCCTATACTCCAAAGGCAATTACTGGAAGCAACAGGCATCAGTGTATCAGTCGAAACGATACTGCAAAGACTGAGTTCAAGGGGTTTATACAGAAGAAGGCCCTTAAGAGTTCCAGAGCTGAACAGATAATGAAACATTAACAGACTTAATTGGTGTATCCAGCAAAAAAATTGGAATATTGGGAATTGGCGAAATGTTCTTTTTTCGGATGAGACCAGAATTGGTGTTCAGGTGTTCAGGTGTTCAGGTGACCGTCAGATTCGGGTTTTAAGGGGTCGCGAAAGACAAGCTGGACTTCGATTACCAAGACAAATTCCGAAATACAAAGGGGGCAGTGTGATGTTCTGGGATGACATTATGCTGGAGGTCAAAACAGATTTGATTTCGTTTCCTTCGAGTGTAACGGATAGAAATTACGTAGACCCCATAGTGAGACTCTGGCGAGGTGCCCATGATGAGAATTTCACTTTTATGCAAGAAAATGCTCCTCCGCATACCAGCAACCTCGCGCGACATTATCTTGAAACAGAGGGAATCGCTATTTTGGACTGGCCAGGTTTTTCTCCAGAGCTAAATCCTATTGAATATTTATGGGGTAATCTCAAAAGAAAAATAAGATCGTGCCAGGATAATCCAAGAATCCCACAAAAGCTCATCCAAGCCGCCACAGAAGACTGGATTCAGGGTTGTATCAGGGCAAGAGGAGGTAATACAAGCTACTAATGGCGAGAAAGAAACACCTTGTCCATGAGAAAACAATTTTCGATTTTTTTACTACATGCGGAAAGTCTCTCATTTGCTTCTGTTTTTTTCTTGAAATAAACCTTAATTTATTTCTTTTTTCAATTGAAATATCTCAAAAACGATCAATTCTAACAATCCTTCGAAATTTCCAAAATCCCTGATGTCATCATCATCACCATCGTTATTCGATTCCGAACGTCGTGGCCTTGATAATAGATCTCCGTTTTTCGCGATCATCTGCGTCTCTCATTATTTCTGAGGTCTTTCCATTGTCGATGAATCTATTTGGTGATCGGCCTCTCCACCGCTTCCCCTCTACCTTGCCCTATATCGTCAATTTTTTCGATCCATCCTGCCGTATTCATTTATTAATCAATAATAATAATCTAAAAAACATCTGTTTTTCGGATGAGCGTTCATTGCTTTAATGGCACTGTAAAAAGGTTTTACTGTCGGTACTGGTTAGATGAAAATCCAAGATTATTTATTAATGTTGAGTAATGTATAATATATATGAGTCAATAACTTCAGAAAGATATTATCATAAGATATTGGAAAAATCTTTTGAATCAATTCATTATATACATATATATATATATATATATATATATATATATATATATATATATATATATATATATATATATATATATATATATATATATATATATATATATATATATATATATATATATATATATATATATATATATATATATATATATATATATATATATATATATATATATATATATATATATATATATATATATATATATATATATATATATATATATATATATATATATATATATATATATATATATATATATATATATATATATATATATATATATATATATATATAATATCTTATGATGATATCTTTCTGAAGTTAGAACACGGTGTATCGAAAATTCGAGTCGAAAAACGATATACTCATATAGATAATTGAAAAATCTTCCTAATGATCTGCTTTTCAACTCATATTCCCTATGACGATTTTTTGGGTAGGGAATGGTGGAGACAGATTGCTCTGATATGCTCAAAGCTGGCGAAAAATGTCGATGATGGTTATACATTTCATATATTACAAGATGGATCTCCTCCACCCTGCGTCACACCAAATTGTCAATACCTCATTTTGCAATATCCTGGTCGTTGGATTGAAAAAATAGGTACTATGGAGTGGCCGCCCGATCTCCAGTTCTAAACCTTCTAGACTTTCAGTTGTAAGAACATCTTAAGTTCAACATTATTGTGACTCCGCCTGAAAATTTGGACGATTTACGATAGCGAAATGAAATTGAGTATCGTCAAATAACTCCAAATATGCAGAACCAGTAATTATCAAATTATTGCTTGCTTTTAGTACACTGCCGAGAAGTGATGTCTAGGCGTGATATGCGTTAATGATATTTATTTTTCAAATTAAAGTCGGAATTTATAAGATAAAGTTATAAGAAAATGTGAAAAAAGAATAGTTCACTACATTTGTCTCGAAGGGACCTTTCCAATGACATTCAACATGACATGTATTTCTCAAGACAATCGAAATCACATGCGACACATAATTCATTACAAATTAAAATCCAGGTGCCTTGGGAAATTTCATAAAAAATATTGTCTGGCGCTTTACTGATAGGGAATTATATTTATTCATAATCTTTTCAATAACTGTCAATCTTATACTTCTACTTCTACTTACTGCCCACATTCATTTTCTCTGTCAAAATAAGAGCATGGTTTGCTTTCCATGACACATTCTTCGTTGGTGGCACATCCTATGTCTTCACATTTTCGTCCGAATTCTGTAAAGATTAAGAAAATATATTTCTTTTGGGTAACTTAAGAACTATCTCTAGCAAGATTAATATGACGTTTAATGTTTTGTTGAACATTAAACATGAAATATACTGTATGACTAATCAGAAATTGGTAATTTTAGTGTTTCAAAAATTGCCGCATCATTGGACCCATTTGAAATTTTAAAAAGTTTGCTCGCATCAATGGATCAAGTAACAAAAATAATCATATTTACAATTCATTGTTATGCAATTTCTCTGCACAAAACTACTTTTTTGGCAATGTTTTGAGGTATAAAACAAAGAAAAGTTAGGTTAAGGTCAATTATCCACTTCTTGATGATTAATCAAGAATACGAGTGAAGGCGTTAAAGAGAATAAATACAACTTATATTATTTTCGATAGAGTATATTAATCAATGATGGAAAATTACTCAATTTGACTATCCCATATTAATTATATTTTTCAACGAATATTTTAATTATAAATGCTTCATCCTGATTATCACTTGAGTAGTCATTAACTACAGTGCATGACAACACGTCGTTCGAAATATATTGATGAGAACAATGAAATCTGTTTGACTAGTTTGCTGTTATTTTTATGGAAATATAAGAAATTAGTGAATTCATCTTCTGTGACAAAGAGCTGAGACGATCTAGAAATGGGGTCTGTTTTTTGACGTGACAACGTCTTATAACTCGATGGGACCGGCTGCACGCAAGAAAAAATATGACTCAAGCGGCGTTACCTCGCTCTGAGGCGTTCTATTTAAGGCTTGAAGTGCAAGCGAGAGTACGGAACGAGCGACAAAGAGACACTATCGGCCTCCGACATCTGTCTCTCTCCTACTTGAATGAGCGATGCGTCCGCGTCGACAGCTGCTATACAAAAATACATTTACATGTTTTCGTCTAGGATGAAGTGCAGTGAAAAGTGAATGTGGTGTAAATTATTTATAGCGACGATAATTGCAGCCATAATTCTTTCGATATTAAATATATGTTCAGTGATATATTGTCGAATATTCGTGCTTTCATCATTAAAATAAATAGCATTGGTCCGCTAGTGTAGCGGATGTAGGTTATGCTGTTATTGACAAAACAATAACAATAAGTTAACAGAATTATTTCTCGTTGAGAAAAAAACAATTGCTTTACTATTCGATCGAAATAACTATCAAGCGTAGCTATGATTTCAAAAATTAAAACATAAATATTGAATCTTTCACATATCATAACAACGTGTCCGAAATGAAATCTGATATTTTCTCAGACAGCAATCCCCGCGACGCCACGAAATAACGCTTTTTGAAAACGTCTTATGTAACATGTAATTGAGAATCAAGGGCAGAAGGGAGTAAGGATTAAAGAACTTCTGGGCTACGCATACATAAAGGACGCGATTGCGACGTTAGGATTATTCAGTTTT
Organism: Cryptolaemus montrouzieri; assembly: GCA_013387265.2. Lineage (NCBI taxonomy): Eukaryota > Metazoa > Arthropoda > Insecta > Coleoptera > Coccinellidae > Cryptolaemus > Cryptolaemus montrouzieri. The sequence goes on from JABFTP020000062.1 coordinate 44,000,410, forward strand.
CGAAGTTCAGCGAGTACACTCCTCAAGGGATGCTGCTTCGATTGTAAATATCCAGTCGAAATTCTTGGGGGGAGCCGATGACTCGCTATGTTCCTGGAAATACAACTCGGAGTGCTCGTAGTGGTCCAGTCGACCCGCACTACGACAATTGTATTTGTAGGTGTGGAGTATCGACGTTTCTCGCTGCGATTTTCATTCTTTCTGGGAGATATTGGTGACCCGTTCTCATTACCGTAAAGAATATGATCGAGTACGCGTGAATTTTGTAGCGGTCCAGTCCACTCGTTGTCGGTGGCCCAGCCTTCCATATGATTGCTTGGGGTATGTCTCGGAGTGCTTGCTGTGGTCCAGTCCACTCGCACAAAGATACGCACTCATGATGGTTATAATGTTGATTTCTTTCGGAGTATCTCGGTTTGGATTCAGTCACCCGTAGTGGTCCAGTCTACTCCTCCCGATGACAGGCCGGTGATATCCGGGGAGTGTCCATATCTTACCAGTTGTTTCGAGAATACCCAGTGAAAGTTTGTGAATGGAAATATTAAAATTCCAGAATTTTAACCTTTTTTCTTAATCGTTTAGTTTGCATGTACGTGAATCAAAATGGAAATTTAAATCATTTAACTGCATGTTACGAGGCCCAGAAAGATGGAAGACGTGAATTGTATGTCCCAGGGAAGCTCGACAGGGGAAGAAGAATTACAGCTCCATTGTTTCCCACCTGTAAGTATTTCTTTCTTTCGGTCCCAAATCTTAAGATTACATATATATATATATATATATATATATATATATATATATATATATATATATATATATATATATATATATATATATATATATATATCGGTCCATAGAGGGCGACGATATAGCTTGATAGGATGCTGAGGAGCGATATGCGACACTGACGAGCTCCTAATAAGGGCGAACCTGCAGTCTGCCGCTTCGTTTTCCGGCATCCTGCTTAGTTGCACTATTGTGGCTCTTGGGGCTGCGTGCATGACAGGCACATTTGGATATATATATATATATATATATATATATATATATATATATATATATATATATATATATATATATATATAAGATATATTTTGGTGATGAGTATCTACACATTAAATTGTTCTCATAGCCAAAATCTCTATTCAGACTATACGCGTGTAGTCGTTTTGCCAACCGGAAATTTTTCTTTGACACGTGCCATGTCTGTCATCAAAAGTGATGGATCTTTTACAAATGATCTACTGAGTAGTTACCGTGAACAGAACTTTCACAGAGACACCAACATACCAAGGTGAGTCATTAATTAATGAACGCTGAGTACTATTCTAGTCAAAATATATATATATATATATATATATATATATATATATATATATATATATATATATATATATATATATATATATATATATATATATATATATATATATATATATATATATATATATATATATATATATATATATATATATATATATATATATATATATATATATATATATATATATATATATATATATATATATACTATAAATGTCGGTTCTAGATGTATAATAAAAGGCAGATTGCCATTTGTGATGACCATTTATGGTATAACCAGAAATATATCATTCAAAATATTTCATCAATTGAAATCGCTATATATATATATATATATCAGCATATATGTATATATATAATATATATATATATATATATATATATATATATATATATATATATATATATATATATATATATATATATATATATATATATATATATATATATATATATATATATATATATATATATATATATATATATATATATATATATATATATATATATATATATATATAGAACCGACATTTGAGCAATGCATAAATGCCCAAGTTGTTGGCACTCATCTGTCAAAACTTTTGACAGATTTAATTATTTTTGTTATAAACTCGATTTTTGAGGAACATTAAAAAAAATTGTAGCTCGTAGATCTTTTGCACTACAGACACAATTTTTGCTTGGGTGGATAGAAGGAGGATCAAAGAATTTTTTAAGCAATCTACACATGTCAAATATTCATTGCGTTGTTTTGTATGATTTTTTCAATTTGGCCTTTTTCAAATTGCACGTGCCAATTTTTATATTGTCATCAGATGAAGCGTCAAATTTCAGATGGAGTTGTATAAGCATGTACTATACCCATCTCTTATAGTTCCGAAATAATTTGGGAATATATTGAATTTTGATGATTTTGATGATTTTGCAAAAACTAACAGAGAATGCTTTGAAAAATTTGAATCAAGTAGCTGAACTGGCTACGCTCACCTGACAGGTGCTTAAAATTAATGTACTTGTAACTTCGTTCATTCGAATTTGATATTTCAACAAGAATTGTCGATATTTTAGATTGAAAATATCCAAAAATACAACACATTTGGAATAAAATCACTGGTTATTCGAACGAAAATATATTTAATCTTTTTTTAATTCATTTTAGAATGTCAAGAAGTAGTGGGTTGGAATTGCAGGCAATTCAATAACCAATTTCCCAATTTATCGTCTATGAGTAAAATAAAATTTCGAAGTATCAAAAGCAATTTTCTACAATTCGGATGAATGAAAATTGTAGGAACTAAGAAAAAACCAATCATCGAAGATAATTACATTTATACGAAGAAATGATAGCAAACATCATAGGAGAAAACTAATTTACGATCTGAATAAATCATGGGCCCCATTTTGCTCGATACACTTGACAGCTCGTATACGGATATTATGAGTTGCCCTCCTAGTTTCCTCAGGATCAATATTACGAAAAGCATTATGAATGCGCTCTAGTAACTTTTCTTTACATGTTACAGGAATAAGATACACATTTCGCCACATAAATAAAAATCAAGGGGCGTCAGGTCCGCGGAGGCCATAAATTAGGTCCTTGATTACACGACCATCTATCCTCGAACATTTCTGTTAGCTGCCGATCTACAGCTCGTGTTTTATGTGCTGGTGCACCATCCATTTGGTAATAGCAATACCTCAGAATGTTAAGGGGTAATCCATCTAAAAAATTTGGTAATGTTCCTCTCAAAATTTATAGGTATCTTTGTCCATTAAGATTTTCCTCATAAATGTGATAGGCCTACAAATCATTCATTAAAATTGCAAGAACGTTCACGCTGAATTTATTTTGGAAATCAATAACCTCGATGAAATGTGGGTTTTCTGTGGCCCAAAAACGTCGATTTCTCCTGTTGGTTATTCCATTTTCATTGAACGTGGCTTCATCAGACCATATAATTTTTTGCAGAAGTGTCTCATCTTCTTGAAGCCGAATTGATAAATTTTCACAGCAATTTAGCCGCTTGGGAAAGTCAGTTGGTTTCACTTTTTGTAGTCTGATAAAAGAGTACGGGTGCATGTTATGTTTCTTAAGGATCCTTTGAATGGAAGTATAATTCAATCCAATATCCACTGATGCTGACTTAAAGGACGCATGTGGATTGGCACGAAAATACGCTAGCGTATTAATTCGATTGTTGTCGTCCTCGAAAATTGGTTTTCTTCTAGTTTCTATGTATTTTGTTCCTCCAAATTGCAGAAAATTGCTTCTAATCCTTCGAAATTTTGTTTTACTCATAGGCGCCAAATTTGGAAATTGGTTATTGAATTGCCTGCAAGTTCTATCCACCACTATCTGTTATTCGCCATGAATTAAAAAGAAATTGAACATATCCTCGTTTGAATAATCCGCCGTTTTATTATCAATCTGGAGTTCTTCAAAAATTTTCACTTCAAATTACCAACAATTCTTGTTGAAATATCAAATTCGAATGAACGAAGTGACAAGTACTTTAATTTTAGGCACCTGTCAGGTGAGCGTAGCCAGTTCAGCTACTTGATTCAAATATTTCAAAGCATTCTATGTTAGTTCTTGCAAAATCATGAAAATTCAATATATTCCCAAATTACTTCGGAACTATAAGAGATGAGTATAGTATATGCTGATACAATTCCATCTGAAATTTGATGCTTCATCTGATGGCGATATAAAAATTGGCACGTGCCATTTGAAAAAATTGAGTCATTGCTGTTTGAAAAAGGCCAAATTGAAAAAATCATACAAAATAACGCAATGAACATTTGACATGTGTAGACTGCTTAAAAAATTCCTTGATCATTCGCCTATCCACCCAAGCAAAAATTGTGTCTGTAGTGCAAAAGATATGAGCTACAATTTTTTTAAATGCTCCGCAAAAATCGAGTTTATAACAAAAATAAATAAATTGAAATGAATCTGTCAAAAGTTTTGACAGATAAGTGCCAACAACTTGGGTATTTTATGCCTTGCTGAAATGTCGTTTATAGATGTATAATAAAAAGGTAGAGTGCCATTTGAAATAACAAAGTGATGATATTGTAATTGGAACTCAAAAAGTCGGTGGATATGCCTATACAGTGTGTTCCAACGAAAATTTGACCCCCTATAACTCCGAAATGAGTAACATTAGCGAAAAACACTAAGACACGTCGATTTTGTTTCGAGGGGAGCATTTTCGAAATAATTCGAAACTTCTCAGATCAACCCCTACCCCCAGCAACCCTAACTTTGAAATTCATCATAGGAATAAGGGTCGAGTGGCACCTTACTGAAAAGGTCTGTCAATTCTCCACCTTGATTTGTCATTTTTAGAATTTTAAATTAACATACAGGGTGTCCCAACCAAGGAATTGAATTCTGGAAATCCCAAATACTAAATGAAATAGATTTATTTTGGCATAATGCAAGCGCAGGTTTATGCTCGGTCTAGAAAAACGACCTACACTTGTGAATTTGGAGTTGGTGCAATCAACCCCTATTTCCAGCATCCCCAACTCAAAAATCATTCGATCGATAATAGGTCAAGTGGCACCTCGTTGGAAAGGTACTGCAATTTCTCTTCGAATTTGGTATTTTCGAAATTCAGAATCATCATACAGGGTGTCCCAGAAGCAGGAACATTGAAAATCCAAATAACTTTTTGAAACTGGTTCATTTCGGTATACGAGAACATGTTTGATCCGAGAATAGGACTTTCTTGTGTGGTTATAGAATTTTGCAATCAACCCCTTCCATTCAGCATCCCCAACTTGAAAATCATACAAATAATTCAAGTGGCATATCTTCAGAAAGGTTTTTGAATTCCAGAATGATTAAAGCATTTCATTCAGTTCGGCTCTCCATACAGGATGTCGCTTTCGAAAAATTCAATATCGTCATTTGAAATTATCAACTAAAATTAATTCGAAACAGTTAAAAGTATTGGGGTACGATGTGTTGAGCATCAATTACGAAGAAATAAAGCTGATTTCTGCATTGAAAATGTTCACATTTTTTTCATTTCCATCTGGCGTGCAGTCATCTGTTATTTCTCATTTTGCAATGAAATATTATTATTATTCAGATCAGTTCCTCATTATTGTTGTTGTTCGTCAGTTGAAATTAATCTTAAAATGGTTTATTTCACTGAGGAAAGGGTCGAAATTGTATCGACGTATTTTCGAAATAACAGTTGTGCCAAAAAAGCAAGGATATTCGATAGGAACCATCCTGAAAGAGAAAGGGAGTCAGTCACCAGTACGTTAAATATTTGGTTGACAAATTCCTAGCTACGGGTTCGGTGGCAAACAAAAAACATGAAGTGGCATGTCCTGTCAGAAATGAGGCAACGGAAGTGGCAGTAGGGGTCATCTACAAATGGAGAATACTACTTCGATCAGAAAACTATCTCGTCTGACTGGTGTATCAGCTACAACTGTCCATAGAATCGTGAAACATCATAAATTTCACCCTACAAGGTAAAAATTAGTGCATGAAATAAACGAAGATGATTCAGATCGTCGTTTACAGTTTTGTGAAAATCTAAGTGAAAACCTAAACGCTAATCCAAATTTTCTGAATAACATCTGTTTTCTGATGAAAGCACCTTTATGCTCAGTGGTGAAGTGAATAGACATAATTGTCGATATTGGGACACACAGAATCCTCATTGGTTTAGAGAGGCCCACACGCAAAGGCCTCAGAAGTTGAACGTTTGGGCAGGAATTTTGGCAATCATCTAGTTGGGCCTTTCTTTATTGAGGGTAATCTGAATGGAAATGGCTACCTACAGTTGTTAGAGGAACACATACATCCTAGATTGACAGAAATTTTACAGAACGATCCAACTCTTTCTGAGGACGAAATGCGTTTTCAACAAGACGGTGCTCTCCGCATTATGATGCTCGGGTGCGCCAATATTTAGACGAAAATTTCCCAGGAAGGTGGATTGGTAGAAGAGGACCTGTTGAGTGGCCAGCCAGGTCACCAGATTTAAATCCTAGATTTTTTTTTTGTGGGGCCATCTAAAATCTAAAGTTTATGCCACAAGACCAGAAAACCTGGAGGAGCTGCGGATGAGGATTATCACAGAATGCCGACTTTTGACTCTGAAGTTTTCGCTAATGTGAGAAGAGAGTTCGAAAATCGTCTGTATAACTGTATGGAGGTGGGCGGAGGTCATTTTGAACAATTGTTGTAATAATCAAGTTAGTTTTTGTTTTCAATTGAATACAAGTTCAATAAATCTCGTTGAACCAGTTTCAAAAAGTTATTTGGGTTTTCAGTGTTCCTGCTCCGGGACACCCTGTATGCTGTCTCTGAATTTCGAAAATACCAAATTCGAAGAGAAAATTGAAATACCTTTCCAACGAGGTGCCACTTGACCTATTTTCGATCGAATGATTTTTGAGTTGGGGATGCTGGAAATAGGGGTTGATTGCACCAACTCCAAATTCACAGGTGTGGGTCGTTTTTCAGACCGAGCATAAACCTGCGCTTGCATTATGCCAAAATAAATCGATTTCATTTAGTATTTGGGATTTGCAGGATTCAACTTTACCTCGGTTGGGACACCCTGTATGTTAATTTAAAATTCTAAAATGACAAATCAGAATGGAGAATTGACAGACCTTTACAGTAAATGCCACTCGACCCTTATTCCTATGATGAATTTCGAAATTAGGGTTGCTGGGGTAGGGGGTTGATCTGACAAGTTTCGAATTATTTCGATGCTCCCCTCGAAACAAAAAATATGTCTTGGTGTTTTTCGCTAATGTTATATATATATATATATATATATATATATATATATATATATATATATATATATATATATATATATATATATATATATATATAGATATACCACCCTAGGTATTGAAACTTTCTGCTGTTTGGACAAACCACATAGCCACAAAGGTGAAATCGAGAACTTCCAAGGTAAATCCCAATTTTGTGAAAAAACTTAATCTACTAAGAAACTGAGAAATAAATCGAAAAAGGTTATGAACAAAACGTAACCTCTGGTTGCAGTTTAGAAGAGCTTTGAAGAGAAATATCCCCCATAATGTATCGCAATATTTTCTTATTATTTTAGGGAGAAGAAAAAACTAAACTATCTGTGTCCAAAATGTGAAAGAAAGATGATTCACATTATAATAATCGTACTACCAAATGTAACAGGTAATGTTTGGAAACCTAACACCATGAGCCATGAAAAGATTATGGAATTAAGTACATTTAAATGGAGAAAAAGGATCAAATATAATACCTAAGTTTCATTGTAACTGAATCAAAGCGTGAGGTTTATCGCCCATGTCAACAATGTGGTTGCCATTTATTTTGCTGGCGAGCATACACAAGATGTTTACATTCTTGACGAAAATCGCAATAAGGATTGCATCTTCAATTTTTTTTACCGGTTGTGATTGGACCATTGTAGATTTTATGTTTTCTCACAAAAAGAAAAATGAAGCATAAGAGAGGAACATGTGGAGGTCACTCTATTACTCCTCCTAGCAAACTACTTTATTTTGTGATTAGTATAATACTGCCTTATGAGTTAGACATTGATAATTCACAATGCTATAGATTAACAATAGTTCAGTACCTTTTGATCAAACATTTTCTCTCATAACATTAGGAACCTCCAGATTAAACTAATAAAACTATCAAAAAAGTCAGTTAAGAAATGAACATTCAGAACTTATTACTTAAGCAACTGATGAAATGAAAACTGGTTGGTTAATATCCAAGCAAGCTTCTGCACGGATCGTTTGAACACCGTTCAAAGGATTTTGATGAGGGTTTTGAAAATTTCAATAAGAACTTAAATTGTACAATACAGCATTTTTTCGTTTTTCTGTTATGACCCTTATGCGCTGGAGAATTAACGCTTATCATCTTCTATAATCTAAGCTGAATGCAAATCTATAATTTATTTACACCAAAAAAAGTATTCTTGTAAGATGTCACAATGATGAACCAGTAAAAAGTAAATTGAGTTGAAAGTGTAAGGTGTCGGGAAATTCTGGTCACCACAATTAAATACTGATTGAAAACATGCATCCAGGAAACGGATGCAAGCAAATTTTTCATTGGGAAATTATAGAATGGGATTCATCCCCTTCAAAACGAATAAAAGAGAGAGAACATTTTTATTAGGAACATTCTTTATTGTAAGTTGTGGGATTGATACGGAAAATGAATAATGTATATTAAAAAGAGTTTCACAATGGAAACCTCTAATACATTTTCAAGTTCCTACATCTACTAGAGATCTTTGTATTGTGAAATAGGTTTGGTGGATTTCAATTCAATTTCATGGCAGTAATGCGTTATTTTTTGAGTAATATATCTGCACTTGTTTGGGACAGCATAAAAAAAAGCTCATTAGGTGGTACCAGAAATGGTAATCGAGAGTATTAATGTCAGGTGACCTAGATATCTAAGCAATAGGTCCACTTCGACCTTTCAGCGATGTGCAAGCTCTTGATGAGATGTTCTACAACTCGCAAGCTGAAATGGGGTGGAGCACCAACGTTCATTAACCACATGCTCAGCTGAGTTGGAAGAAACCTCCTCCAAAAGAAGACATCAAATAAGGAATCCTAGAAATAAATTTAGCCATTTAACGCAGCTAATAATACATTCGGTCGAAAAAGTACCAGGAATTGGTTAAAAGGTTAAAAAACCTACTTCAAACGATTGTCAAAATTTCTGTTCTTGAGAAGTTGGCACAATTGTTCCCTTTACTGACGCGGAATTTGAAGGAGATCTGTCATTCAGTTTGTTTACAGTGGCCGATTATGCCAGTTCTCACAAGTGTGTTTTGTAACTTTCACAGCGGATAGAAATACCGAACAAAGAATGTGTCTCAAATTTTGTATTGCAAATGGAATTTTGTGTGCCGAATCACTGAAAACGTACAGAAGGCTTATAGTAAATCGAATTGATTAAAAACGCGTGTTTATGAGTACAGTGTATCAAACAGCGGTTGAGATATGGTGGAAGATTTGCCTCGCTCTGGTCAGCCATCAACATCTTCAACTTAAGTTAACATCGGTAAAGTGAAGAAAATGGTAATTGAAAATCGTCATTTAAGTTTGAGAGAGATGAAAAATGAACTTTCTGTGTCTCACAAATCAATTGGTACCATTCACAACGATTGTTTAGGCATTAAATGCGTTGCCGCTCGATTTTTCCAAAAGACCTCCATTTTCTTTAAAAATTGAATAGCATAAAGGTCGCCGAAGACATGCTAGAACGAGTGTATATGAATGTAACTAGTGATGAGCCATGGGTTTATGAATTTGACATGCAATCCAGTCAACAAGCTTCGGAATGGCGGTTTCCAACTGAACCGAAACCGAAAAAAACCACGTCAGAGTCGATCAATAGCCAAGGTTATGTTGACTACTTAATTTGATTATTTGGTAATTTATTATAACCTGTGCGTAAAGCGGTATTTGAGAGATCTAATTCGTCGAAAAAGGTTAGATCGGTGAAAAGAAAACATGGATTTTGTACCACGATAGCACCATCTGACAAGGCTATGATTTGAAAAAAAATTTCCGAATTCATGAAGAGATAAAGGAGAAGTCGTGGCGAAAAAAGTCGATTCCGGAAAAAGCGTTTGAAAAATGTTTTGTTAATTGGAAGATTCGTTGGCGTGAATGTAGTATTTCGGAAGGGGCATATTCTGGAGGCGATACAATAAATTTGAATGAAAAATATTTCTTTGTGTTTTCTTGACCAATTCCTGTACTTTCTTGGCAGAATGTACAAACAGCACAACGAAAAATTCAACAAATATATTAGTTACTGATTTTGAACTGTAATTGTTCCCTATTGACCATACTTTCAAATGAATAGCATTGACCTCCAAGTGCTTGTAGAAAACACTTCAGGACAGTTGAACGTTTTCTTTCAAAACAACAGTACGTGCAGTCCTATAACGGCCCAATTTTTGAACATTTTTCTTGAAAGCATACAAGATGTGTATCTATGTTTGAATCATTCTGAAGATTAAATGGAAGATATTACCGGAAGTATAAAATCTATGTGATGTCGACAATTTAAACAAATCCAGACAGCTTTCTCCTTTCATCTATTTATTTGTTTGTGTCTAAGCAGACTGTATACCTTTCGCCATTTGTGAAGAATGGTTGAATTTTAATTTCGAAAATGTTGCTCCCTTTAAAATTGAAGAGTAATAAGTGTAAACCGATAGTGCATATCGGGCAAACTTTGAAAACGAAAATGCTGTCTTCTGAAATTTTATCATCTCATTTCATCAGAATCGGTAAGGCCAATTTATCGTTCGAAATTCAATTTTTTATCAACTAAGAGGCGTATACGAATCACGAGAACTAAACGATTCAAAGAGATTAATAATCTGAAACTCTCTGTATAAATAAATCATCGAGAACTCAAAAGATCATTTTACTATGGATCCAAAAAATCTAACAACTTGTGAATAGCGTAATAAAGTCTCAGTCGCTACAGAAATACACTTAAGAATTACAAGTAACTTCAAATTCCAAACCGATAAAAATATAGTTGTCATATAATAGTATAATTTGAAAATAAATGGCGACATTGATTTCGTGAATCATTTTTCTTAAACATCAGTCCCGGAAAGATGTTAAAACATATAAGAAATATTCTTATGACATAAGTACTTGTACTGGACTGATAGTGATGGTTTGTATAATGAATAATGAAATAAAACAATTTACTATGTTTTAACTGTCACTTATTTATTGATGTAAGGAATAAAAAATTACATTGGTTGGACCGGTTTCGGACATTCGTCCATTCACAACAACAAGCTTATGAAAACTGAATACTCATGTACAATACAGGAACTAACATCAGGATATTGATAGTAGTTGTCACAGTAACTTGAATAATGGTGATTCACCGATTCAAAGAAATTGGCTTTATAAGATTTATCAAAAGTATGAAGAATTTGTAGCTGTTGAAGTTCTGGAAAAGGATGATAATGTGCAGTTAAAGGGGAATCATATTTCTGATGTAGGAATGACCGGAAATGTCCTTTGTATCTAGTCTTGAAAGAGGGTCCTGTTTGCCTATATAAAAGGAATTGCACCAAGAATATGTTAATTGGTATACTCCAGACTTTTCGAATGTGTCTGTTTGAAAAGGAGACCAGACAATTTGCTAACTGGTTTGAATGCAACATGAACTTTTTCAATATCAGACAAAACTCTACCAATCTGTTCTGACGTCTTCCCAAAATATATTAGACATAAATTTTTCGGGCTTTTCTCTCTTGGATTGAGGATATATCATGTTAAATGTGTTGTTCCGTATTTTTCAATTAATTAAACTCTCTATTGCTTTTATATCGAAGCCGTTCTTCTCTGCTGATGACATAATGGTGTTGAATTCTGATTTTCGGTCCATGTGCGATAAATGCAAAGAAATCGCTCTGTGAGTCATGGATATGAAGGCTGCTATTTTTTGAGAATATGGGGGTAATGAATCTAGGGGTATAACATTATCCATGTACGATGGTTTTCTGAAGATATCAATTGATAAACGGTTATGTTAGGTCTGAGAAATTGATTTTACTATCGACTTCTGTTTCTAATTTAAATTTTAGGATGAATACTATTAAAGAAATTCAGGAAGATTTCTAGCTGTCTATTCGTTCCTGAATTTCATTAATAGTAGAAAGTTCTTTCAATGAATGAAGTTTTTATAATATAAATACATCTAATTGTTAAAGTTGCGAATTAGTGAAGCCATTTTTGGGGAAGAGTTTTCACCATGTTTGCAAGAGGGATATAGACTCATTGTCACTGTTCGTAATAAGATTGCGGCAGGTGAAGGACCTGACCACGGGAACCTTGGACTTCTCGGGTGAGTAAAGAGAATAGAGCATCAGGTCGTATAGAGTGGAACTACGTATTTCAAAAGCAGAGTTTTTTTGGGCGAGTTAGCTTAAGTAGCTGTTTACTTTCATGCGTATAGTTGAATTGAATCCAATGATTAGATTCGTACCGTTTTCCGAAGAGTAAAAAAAGTAAAATGAAAATTATTCCTAGAGCATTACTGCGAAGTACAAAAACAGAGCGTTCTGGATAACTTAGAAAGCGACTAAAATATCGAGTTGAACTCATAATTCAACAATCTGGAGATTGCAAACTTAGGGGACGATATGGTGTATTCATAATCTTGCTAGCCATTTTTATGTCAATACCTCACATTTTCGAACAACTATTAAGGAGAATCACTGATCCAGTAAATTTGGAAACTGTTCCGTAAAATACGAAAAACCAACATGGAAAAGATATCATTATCGCCACAGAAAAATAAAATTCTTGCAGAATATCTTACGGCTATAGAATTCTTAAGAAAAATTGGAATTTCAACAAAAGCGATGGCTTTTTCTGTATAGCTTGCAGAGTATTGTCATCAGTTTATTTCTCCCATCTGTAGAAAATCCTGGTGAATGAAGCAAAATAGGACATGACCCAGAATAGTCTTTGTCAAGTGAAGATAGATTTAGAACACTTCCAGTCTTCTCTTGTACCTTCCCACGTTGAGTAGTTACTTGGGGTAGAATTACGCGTGTCTCTTTTCCTGTTGTTTTTGAGTTTGAAACATGAGTTTGTAAGAAATATCGTGAAGTTTCTGTAACAATACCCATATCAATGTTTTAAGGAACGCAATGAAAAAGAAACTTTGAACACGATATTTATATTTATGAATATATTTATTCATTTGAATAAATGAAAAAGCTAAAAATAAATTGAAAGACCACGTGGGCAATGTCATAATGTCAATTTATGATGTCAGTCAAAACACGATAGAAGGACAGCATAGTATGAGGATGGATAACCCTTCAAAACGTACCAGGCCTTCAATGATTGTCCTAAAATAAAACTAAGAAAACTGGGAAGAAACGAGTGAACCATACGCAATCTTCTACTGGATTGAAAAAAATACACAGAAGAACATGGAAGAAGCCTGTCTCTGCGAGGGTTGAAACATCAGTAACATCTAGTGTGTATGGGAGTTATGGACAAAAACTGTATTAATTTCATTCTTTATTATAACTATATCTTCCAGTCGAAAAAAGAAAACTTAACGTAAGAAGCAATACTATACACTGAACTAAGAAGAAAATCAAGTAATATCTACATAACCTCCTACACTTTCCTTTCCAAGATGCCCATCCTCAGCCACAGATTTTATTTATTGTGGGTTAATATTCAGGAATCTTTCAAATTTGTGAACATACTACTATTTGTCCTCTAAAATATATTCAGCGATGTTGTACATTCAAAATGGTTGAAAAAATTTGAATCAATATGAAAGAGAATGATCGAATTCAATGGAAAAATGACACATTTACTAACGAACAAATTGAAAAAGTGAATTGATTCTCTCCAAATACACAATTTCTGAGTTGGCCTTGCAACTGAAGAAAAATGAGCTTTTGCGCATCCGCCATTTTGTTGGCTTAACGTACTACTATTGGGTCGAACCGACTTTGTTCCATATTCGCTTTTTTACTTTTTGATAATTGCGTTCTGGAGAGAAAAGATGAGTCAGCCAACGTATATCAATTTTCATAAAGATATCAGATGCAGAATTATTTTCGCTCCCAGATGTGCATTCCTGTTACTCACATTGTAAGGTTTACATGAGTTTTTACGTACATTACCTTAGCCATAGTTAGTTAGCTTATGCGACAGTGCGATATCATATATCAAATTTTTCAACGATAAAGGAGCACTGACTATTATCAGGTAGAATCACACAATTTCTGGATTGGACAACCGCCAAGTTTAAATGAATATATTCCATTGCGAGAAACAGATCATAGAATTGTGTAGTTAAAATTTAGATTTCTACTAACAGTAGATATACTATACGAAATTCGGAAATGTCAAAAACTTCAACTCTTACTGGCTAATTATATGTCTCAGAAATATACGTATGAAGTAGGTATGAACCAAAAAATAAAAGCTGATATGAAAAATGTTCCAGCGAACAAATTCCTTGTTTCATAGAATTAACATATGGAATGAACAAAGGAAAAGCTGAATTTTATAATGAAGTTTCTATGAATCAAAATTCTATTAGAGGAAGAATGACGCCATAAATTGAAGATGGAAAACCACCTCTATTATCCAGTAATTTACCACATTTTAGAAAAATGCTTGGTCTCGTGAAAACCAATCTCTTTAGGATACATTTACTAGCAAGGTTTATTTGTTGTCAACATTGAGCAGTAGTTCCATCACCACCCTCATTTTTGAAGACGGTTATTTTGAGTGTTATAGAATAATTACCATGAAGACGAAAGAGGGATAAAAATTCTCGATTTTGTCAGTCTAATCATCATAACACATTATAATAAAAGAGTTTTCTCTTCTCTTCTGTCTAAATTCAAAGATAGTATCCGTGGGGAAGTTCGGGTTGGCATCTATTTGAGACATGAAAAGGAACGCTGAGAGTAAAAATGACCAAGAACATTAAACGTTGTGGGGTAGAAATATCAGCGAACCTGATGAATATTTATTTTGATTTTCTAATGGAAATGGAATGATTCAAATCATTAGGAGTGAAGCCTGCATCTATTATAAATTCTGAGGAGACACACACAGATGACCCTGTCCGAGAACAGGTTGTTGCAGAAAGGGGTTGCAAGCATCTGGAGTTCATTTTGAATTCGTCCAAAGCATCAACATTAATTATGATATTTTATGCTACAAATGGTACATATTAACATCATTCGTGATATATAAGTCAACACACTTTTCGGATTCATGGACCAGACGGGGAACCCAGGGAAATATGATATGGAAATACCAAATGAGGTTATATAAATCAAAGAACATTTGAAGAATTGTCTGAAGCGATTGTCATCCTCTGATTTGATAAACAAGGCACGTGAAATCAATGAAAAAAAATGAATGAATTTGATAATGAAGTTTCTATGAAATAAAATTCTTTAATAGCAAGAATTGCCATAAACTCATGATGGCAAATGATCCTTTGAAATTTGTCTTGCTGCTCGGAGCCTAGCTTGTCCTTCACGACCCCTTAAAACCCGAATCCACGGTCTTTTGATCGATCATCAACTTTGATCCCATCCGAAAAAAGAACATTTCACCAATTCTCAATATTCCAATTTCTGGTGCTCGATTTACCAATTAAATCTGTTAATTTTTTGTTGTCTGGTTGGCTTTGGAACTCTTAAGGGCCTTCTGCTGTATAAATCCCTTGAACGAAGTCTCTGACGTATCGTTTTGACTGATATACTGATGCATGTTGCTTCCAGAAATTGCCTTTGGAGTATTGGCTGCGACGACCTAGGGTCTCTTCTTGCAATTTGGCACGAAAAGCGGTCTTGTTTTTCAGAAGTGATCCTCCTACGATTTCTTCTAGGCCTATTTTGCAGAGATTGTAGCTCCACGTATCGGGCGTAGGTTTTTGAAATCCCCCCTTGTGATACCCTCATTGTGGCGAGAGAGCAATTATTCGACTCCTTTGCACATGGGGCAATCGTAAGGCATTTTCAATTATGATTATAGGCTGCTTAAATTTTGAAATTTCCAGTTTCAAATCTCAGAGCCGACTGAGTACAATACTCCGAATATGTGGTGATAATTCAACATTTCTTATCATACTATCCAGGTTTTTCACAACAAAAAACTTCATTCTTCACAAGTAGTCAAAGATCCATGGTTAAAAACAATCAATAATGTGAAATATCGAGTGATTCTATATGAAGTTGGTTGTGTGTATTATAAATTATGATATATAAGACCTACTTATCAGATGACCCTGTCCGAGTACAAGTTATTGCAGAAAGGGGTTGCAAGCACACTACACACTTTTCGGATACATGGACTAGAGAGGGGCCCAAAGAAATACGATATAGAAACACTAAATCACGTTATATAAATCATAGAACATTTGAAGATTTGTCTGAAGCGATTGCCATCCCCTGATCTGAAGAACAAGACACGTGGAATCGAAAAAAAAGCAAAAAGTTGGAATTTGATAACGAAGTTTTAATGAAATAAAATTCTGTTAGAGGAAGAATGTCGCCATAATTTGAAGAAGGAAAATGATGCTCACATTTGAGAAGAATGCTTGGTCTTGTGAAAATAAACCTCTTTAGAAAACATTTACTAGCAAGGTATACAGGGTGCTTCAACGAAAACTAAACAGAGGCTATATCTACAAAGATATTCATTTCTGGTCAAAACGCATGAACACGTCAATTTTTGTTTCAAGGGGGATATCTTCTGGGGTACAAAACTTGCTAGAAATATCAACCCCCTAAGAGGGGGTTGCAATCCTTGAACATTTTGAATAGCGAAGATGGGTCGAGTGATAACTCAAAGGAAAGGTGGTATTTTTGTCTACATCGCCTTGAACGAATTTCCATTTTTAAATGAAAACTGAAAAAGATACAGGGTGAGCAACTGAAAGATAGGGATTACTATTCCCTGAGACTATTCAAGTTTAGTGAAGTTGACTGAAACAGATTCATGTTGATCAATGGCAGTCATCATCAAGTACCATCCTCATCTCGAATTTCAACCCCTAGAGCAGGGGTGACCACCCTTGAAAATTTGGAAGAGGGTAGATGGGTCGAGTGATACCTCGAAAGGAAGGTATTATTTTTGTCTGCATCCCCTTGAATGAATTTTCATTTTTGATTGAAAACTGTAGAAGATACAGAGTATCCCACTGAAAAATACTGAAAAATAGAGAAGAATATCGCCCCAAGACTATTGGGGTATTAGTGCGAAAAACTTGAATAGATTCATTTTAGATCAAAAGCTGTCATCTTCCGAAATCACCCTCATCTCGAATGTCAACCCCTAGAGCAGGGATTATATTTCGATCCAGTGATACCTTTCAAGTAAAGGATTTCGATTGCCTTCATGACTGCTCGCAATAATTCTATTCTCATTTTTGATTGAAAACTGTAGAAGATACAGAGTGAGCTACTCTAACTCCTATGGAACGCAATGAGAATAGAATTATTGCGAGCAGTCATGAAGGCAATCGAAATCCTTTACTTGAAAGGTATCACTGGATCGAAATATAATCCCTGCTCTAGGGGTTGACATTCGAGATGAGGGTGATTTCGGAAGATGACAGCTTTTGATTTAAAATGAATCTATTCAAGTTTTTCGCACTAATACCCCAATAGTCTTGGGGCGATATTCTTCTCTATTTTTCAGTATTTTTCAGTGGGATACTCTGTATCTTCTACAGTTTCCAATCAAAAATGAAAATTCTTTCACGGGAATGCAGACAAGGATAATACCTTTCTTTCGAGGTATCACTCGACCCATCTACCCTCTTCCAAATTTTCAAGGGTGGTCACTCCTGCTCTAGGGGTTGAAATTCGAGATGAGCATGGTACTTGATGAAGACTGCCATTAATCAGCATGGATCTGTTTCATTTCACTTCACTGAAACTTGAACAGTCTCAGGGAAATAGTCTTCCCTATCTTTCAGTTGCTCACCCTGTATCTTTTACCGTTTTCAATTAAAAATAGAAATTCGTTCAAAGCAATGTAGACGAAGACACCACCTTTCTTTTGAGTCATTACTCAACCAATCTTCCTCATTCAAAATGTTCAAGGACTGCAACCCCCGCTTAAGGGTTTGATATTTCAGGCAAGTTTTGTACCCCAGAAGATGTCCTCCTTGAAATAAAAATTGACCTCTTTTTGCGTTTTGATCAGAAATGAATATCTTGGTAGATATAGCCTCTGTTTAGTTTTCGTTGAAGTACCCTGTATTTGTTGTCAACATTGGGGTGTTTTTTCATCACGCCACCCAGCTTATTTCTGCAGACGGTTATTTTGAGTATCATCAAAAGATTACCAGGAGGATCGAAATGAGATAAAAATTCTCCATTTCTTCTGTCAAATGTTCATGCCACATCAAAATAGAAGAGTTCTCCATACTCTTCTGTCTAAATTCCGAGACAGTATCCGTGGGGAGGTTTGGGTAGGCATCTTTTTGGGACGTAAAAGGTAAATTTCAAGGAAGAAATTAAAAACTAAATATCTAACCGAACCTAGTGAATGACAACTGTGATTTACCAAATCATCAGAAATAGTGAAGCCTATGTATTTCATAAATTATGAGACAAACTTATCAGATGACCCTGGCCGAAAACGGTTTGTTGCAAATGAGGACTGCAAGCATCTGAAGTTCATTTTGAATGCTTCCAAAGCATCAATCTTCATTAGGATATTACATGCTGCAAATGATACAGTTTTACCATTTTTTGTGATGTATAAGTCTACACACTTTTCGGATTCATGGACCAGTGAAGGACCCAAGTGAATACGTGGTGGAAACACCAAATCAAGATATAGATCGAAGAACATATGAACAACTTTATGAAGCAATTTAATTCGAAACGAGGGAAATCTAACCTAACCTAACCGTTATTGACTGCTATTTGTTCAATTATATTTAGCTCTTTTATGAAATTATATTGTGACATTGGGATATTAATGAGTGTATGTACCATACTATTGTAAGCTGCTAATTTATGTGGATAAGGATGTGTAAATGAGCTGTGAATAGTAATATCTGTATGCGCTGGCTTATGAAAAATAGAAAAATCATGTTTGCCGTTAATTTTAGTAATAGTTAAATCCAGAAAGTTAATGGAGTTTGCTGTTTCTATCTCTAAAGTGAATTTAATATTATCGTGAATTTTGTTAATGAATGTTTTGAATGACTCTAATTGTCTGTTTGCAGCAGTGAGTATAAAATTCAGTTGCGAAAATTAAATAAATTATTGACTAATAAACCTGAAACTTCAAGAATCAAGTCCAAATTTTCGGATCACCAATTTTATGATAGGTTCAGTAATCTTTCAGATGCTAATTTTTCCGAAGATGAAGTTTCACTTCTAGAAAAGGGTTTTAAATACAATTTAGAGTCAAATAACGCTCGTCTCCATTTCGATCTGCTACGAATTGAAACCGAAATAGCCCTAAATTATTCACCACAAACCAAACACCTAAAACACTCTTCAGCGTTACTACTTCAAAAAGAGTTCAATAGTTTTCAACCTAAGTACAACTTTAAAGTCTATTAAAACTAAGTCCGCATCTGAAGATATCATATTCACCAAAGCAGACAAAGGTCATACAGTCATAGCCTTAAATAAAGCAGATTATTTATTGAAAACCCAAAATTTCATTGAATCAGGTTGTTTGAAGAAATTGATAAAGATCCAACTAACAAATTTCAATCCATAGTAAAAAACGCTTTAGAGTATGCCAAGTCTATAATACCTACCAACCAAAAATATAAACTTTTCATAGACAACCCGCAATCACCAAAACTTTACTCCCCCGTCAAACTCCATAAAACAGAGTATCCCATTAGACCAGTTGTTTCGGCTCGCTGAAATTTTCATGGATAATATTGAAAAAACTATCCAAGAACATCCGCTATTCAAACACTTCATTTATTGGTTTAGATATGTCAACGATATCATTTGTTGTTTCACTAGCACTAACAGACAATTAGAGTCATTCAAAACATTCATTAACAAAATTCACGATAATATTAAATTCACGTTAGAAATAGAAAGAGAAAACTCCATTAACTTTGTGGATTTAACTATTACTAAAATTAACGGCAAACATGATTTTTCTATTTTTCATAAGCCATCGCATACAGATATTACAATTCACAGCTCATCTACTCATCCTTATCCACATAAATTAGCAGCTTACAATAGTATGGTACATAGACTCATTAATATCCCAATGTCACAAAATAATTTCATAAAAGAGCTAAATATAATTAATCAAATAGCAGTCAATAACGGTTACAGTCCAACTATGATTGAGAACATGATTTCACGCAAAAAATTTCAAAAAGCAATCCAGGAAGTATTTCCAAGTATAGAAAGTTCTAACACAAAGTACAACAGCTTAACTTATATTGGTAATCCTAGTCTAAAATTAAAATCATTCCTCTCGCATTATAATTTCAATATAGCATTCCGATTTGATGATTCTTTAGGCCGACATATCAAAAACTGTATATCTAAAATTGATAAAGGTAATAAATCCGGTGTTTATAAACTGTCTCGCGGGGATTGTAATAAAATTTATATTGGTAGAACTTTCAGAAATTTCAAAGTTAGATTATCCGAGCACAAACGTAGTTTTAATTATCATAAATCAGATTCCCATTATTCTAATCACTTACTCGAAAAAACCATAAATTTAATGATAATTTCAAAATTTTACACAATGAAAATAACAGACAAAAACTCAATCTATTGGAAATTTTAGGATCAATAAAGAAAAGAATTCAGGTAGGTTACTTAATAGTCAATTAGATCTAAATCCTTCTCCTTTACTCAGTCTTTTCAATTCATAAAGTAAACAACTCCGATGGGTTTTCCAACATACCTCTCGTACCTATTGTAATATTAAGTAGGCAATAAGACTAATATATAAGGAATAACTCTGTTCATCAAGTAACGACCTCCTCAATCAAAATATGCTATTTCACTTAATAGTTCTCAAATAATACGAACAGATTTGGAAAAATGTGGCATTGTGCCACTCAATAGAAGTAGGGTTTTGGATCAATTGCCTCGCCAACCAGAAAGAAGTGTAACAAACACAGACTCAGAGTCAAGATCCTCCTTTGATATCGAAAATATAAGAGTCAATAAATAAACTTCTTCATTTGATACCCACTTTCAACATAATGTTTTTGTTGAAAGTATTGACCTAGAATCTGATGAAGAGCTAGAACCGTCTTCTAGCATTAAACTATCAGTGAAATGCCCATGAAGATATAATGGAAGTAATCATTCTGGAAATGGACAAAGCAGTTGTTGGAAAGAATCTGCATCCGAAAAAACTATGTAGCAAAGGTTACATCACTAGGAGAAATGGAGTTCACAGAAATGTTCGAGTGGAATTTATAAAGAGATACAAAGACAACAATTTTGGGTAGTTTGGATATGAACATTGAAAGTATGAATTATCTAAACGAAACTGAAGGGAGAACTCTACCTTCTACTGAATTGATAAGTGGAAAATAATAT
This sequence comes from Cryptolaemus montrouzieri, assembly GCA_013387265.2. NCBI lineage: Eukaryota > Metazoa > Arthropoda > Insecta > Coleoptera > Coccinellidae > Cryptolaemus > Cryptolaemus montrouzieri. The sequence continues at coordinate 44,021,862 of JABFTP020000062.1, forward strand.
TCTGTGTAGACCTGAGAAGAGCAGAATATTCAAGATATCATTATTGATCTTGAGAGTACCAACTTCACTTATCCAAGTGAACTTTATTATCAAAATGAATGCTACAAAGGTACAAACGCGTGCGAATTGAAACAGTTATGTATTCAAGAAGAAACCAAAACAAATCAAGATGAAATAATTAAAGTTAGCAGACCAGGAAGTGTAGATGGTGACTGGTCTTCTGCCATACGAATTCGAAAGAATCCAACCTAGGATTCACCTCATATTTGAGTTTCCTAAACGTATCAAGTCACTCCGTTTCATGTTAACCCTAGATCATTAAAATCATTTTACAACGCTTATTACTATCCTTCGTCGTTTCGATTACGCCGTATGAAAGGGAGGCTTCTAAAGGTTTATGAAGTAAACTATTCATATATATGTTTTGTTTATTTATTACAATAATCATTTGTTAACATGCTTATAAGATTTTAAATCCCAAATCACATTTTAATCACTTTGACAGAATCTCGATGGAGATCAGACCTTTTACTCATTGGAAAATTTTTGTTTTTTTTAATGCTAAACTCTATTGAACTAGAAAAAAGGCTTGAAAAACTTTGAAATGATAAATTTAGTAACAAAATCAACCGAAGAGAGAAATATTTTAGAAAAAACTATTAATTAATACATCTGCGACAAATGTCAAGTTTTCGACGACTCATGGTGGTTGGAAAGCCGCACACAGGGGCCCTACAAAAAAAACACACACGTTCGCCGCGTGAGCTGCAGGTCGACTGAAATTAGCTGGAATCTGAAACGCATGCGACGACGGACTCAAAATTTATATTACTATTTTTGGGACCGCGTCGTCGTTTCGATGAAGGTTAGTGAACTAAGGTTAAAAGAGATATTTTAATGCAAGTGTCTAGAAATTAATCTCAATATCAATTGTAGAAGTACAGCTTACTAAATCAATCAGCTCCTTCATTCTTTTGGTTTAAACTGGCATCAATCTTGGGAAAAAAGACGACATTGGCGAGCAGTCGATATGTTATGGTATATGGCATTCAACAGTCTTAGGCGTAGGGCCTAAAAGTGAACCATATTCTGAACCTTTTAACAGCGTTATCAACTATGGTATACTGATAATAAGTTAATACAAAATGAACAGCAGAATATGAGGACATCCCCATGTTTGTGCAACGTTCACGACAGTTACAGTTTTAGTGACAAGAGTTAACAGTAATGAGAAAGTATGTGCAAACTATACCTAAGTGATTCAATTCTAATTGACTATTGAGAGAGGTGAATTTTGGGTTATCACAAAGTTTGTAAATTTCCAAACTTTCCAACAGGTTCACTGTCATCGCTTCATTGCATAGGTGGAGAAGTTTTGAATCTTCTAATATAATTATGTGATTTGAAGATTAAATATGTTCAAAAACTGCGGTTTCTTATCTGAAGAGAGATGTTTTTGAAATAGAGAATCGAAATTTCAACTTGTTCGTCCTTGGTAAGCTGTTAGGAAAATTTATTTATGTATATTCTGACAGACTTTTTGAATTTATTAGTATTTTGTTTGGCCTTGCATAGTAATTTGTAAATCTTGCGACTACTGGAAGCGGAGGTTGCATAGTTAAATTTGGAAAGATTATTGTTGATGCTAGGTTAGATTAGATTGACAGAATAGAGTACTGAGTATGGATCCCATGGGGAGTTCAAAGTTGTCTTGAAAAATTTTGATTCAAAACAGAAATAAATTTTCGGCAAACAGGTGTCTGAGTGTTTACAAATTCATGGTGTATGGTAAAGTATTATTTTGGTTGAAGATTTCCTTTGTTAGAAGCGGATATTCACATGTAACTACACACGGATGAACGCTCTGCCGGGCCAGTTGTTTCCTACATAAACATGCCCATTTGTAAATCAGCAAGCTTCCTAAACCATAAATTTATGGAACACACCAAGTTTCATTCACAATACATTATTGTGAATTGTGTTGATCATGTACTCATTCACTTTTTAGACACAATAATATAAGACTAAACACACCCAGAACTGATAGTATTGACAATACTGGAGTTTATAAGTTATTCTGTATGGAATATGAAGGCGTTTGCAACGGTCTGACTTGTCCTTTATTCAAAACTAAATACAAAGAGCCTCAATCAGATTACATTAATCAGAAAACCGATGAATCTACTTTCGCTTTAAATTAAATTGAAAATGGCCATCAATTTCCACCCATAGGTCAACTTTAAATTTTTATATCTACCTGTTCGTTTATGTATGTTTCTCAACTTTAGTTCAGTACTTGTTGATAACTGAAGGTGGTCAGGAGACCGAAATTGTTATACTGATTCTCAAAAGACTTTTGTGATTGTATATAACATAGTTTAATTTCTTTTTATGATCATGATTAACTATCACGTAGTAACGAAATCAATTAATTATTTGACCTCCGTATATAAAACTCAATAGTCTATATGAGATCCCTCTCAGTCCCTTATTGGCAGATTTTTTTATGAACAATTTGGAAAATTCTATAATGAATAATAAATTAGTAGTACAAAATATATTATTTTTGTTACAGATACGTTGATGATATTATTGTGGGTTTTCTAGACTCAATAGATGAAAAGACCAGTTTTCTCATTTTCTAAATAGAATCCATAGTAGAATAACCTTCACTATCGACATTGAACGCATAATTCACTAAATTTGTTATACATAATCACTTAACTCAATAATAATCTCACCTACCACATACTGGGTGCCCACGCGAGATGGGACATTAAAAGGATATGGAGAAAAGAATGACCGATTGGAGAATTTTTCTTTGTTGTCTTGAATGTTATTCGAACTAAGTTCCGAAAATATTTTCAATGCTGTGGCACTTCCAGTTATACCGAAAGTCGACACAATCTTTATTATTTCAGAGAGCATAATGTATGTTTATATATTTTTATTTTATAAAATTGAATTCTGAACAATTTTTTCCCACATAATTGCCACCTGAAATCAACCGAAATGAATATATGAATATTTCAATATGAATATTTCAATTTTGTACAATAAAATGTACAAAAGTGTGTGTTTTCAAATTAGATTACCTAATTTTGCAGACACCATTCTATTCGTAATATTGGTAGTCATCGATCTATTATAGGTTTTTCTATATCTTAAATGAACCGTTTCCGAGTTATTCGCAATTCGATGCCAAAAATTACGAGTTTTCGTGCGAGGAACCTGATATTCGCAGATTATATGACCGAAAATCTTGTCAGGAAAGTCTTCTTCGGATTATCAGAAATACTTCGCGGAATGAAGCATGTCAACTTTTGTTAAGGTTAGATATGGGTATTATTCGAAATATTGCCAACCGAGAAAACCCCGGCATATTCTTTCAATTATGCTGAAAAATATCAGAATTCTAACTAAATAATATATGAAATGCTCGGTGGCTCGGTGGCATTGAGGATATGATGCTCGTCCCCTGCGCAGAGTTACCTGGGGGTGTAATCCCCATAAAGTCGGTGCGATTTTTCGGATTCTGGGAATCGCTTGAGTGTCCATCTTTCGGAGGAGATGTAAAGCGTCAGTCCTGTCTAACAGAGATGTGTTGGACAAGATCCCTTCCCTCGACACGAGAGGGGTTCGCCAAAATTTCCAGGTTACTGAGGTGACAAAATTCCCCGGCGTGTCATTGGCACAAAGGCGGAAATAGAGCACGTTTAAGGAATAATAAACAATATATGAAATATTCTGTTTCATCACAATCTGTGGATTTCGAAACGTCTAGATCTAAAATCATAACTTTTTTCCTGACAAGTAACTGATTTAATCAAGAATAACTAATAGAAAAAGAAAGAAGACCAAAAAGTCAGATTCCATCCGCTTCTATGGTAATTGATTTCGTACTTTTTCTCTCAGAATTCCTTTGATGAAGATTTTGAGATGAGTCTTATATTGAGAGATCGAAATGTATTGTTTGAAGGATTTCCGTTTATAAAGTCTGCGAATTTTAGCGTCCTCAAGCGAAAAATCGTAATTTTTGGAATAACGTCGTGAAAAACGCGGAAACGATGCATCTTAAGTATAGAAAAATCTATAACAGATCGATGTCCATTAATATTACGAGTTGAATGGAGTGTGCAAAAATGGGTAGTCCAATTTGAAAAAAAGGACTTTTGTACCTTTCAATGTACTACAATTTGTCACATGCTTTGGCAACACCCTGTATAACGTAAAGTCTTTAAATGCAATGAATTCTGCTGAATGTTTCTCTTTACTTAAAACGAGATAGAAATAATCGATATTGAATAATCTTCAGTATATTTATGATGCATTCTAAGAGACAACCAGAATCGCAAAATTCCAATTGAAAAATTCATATCTTCCTTTTGGTTTTTATTTCAGATGGATATGATATGAAAAAAAAGGTTCGGAATTCAATATTTTACACTTAAAAAATAGAAACATACATTATGCTTTTTGAAATAACAAAGATGGAGTCAATTCCCGGTATAATCGGAAATGCCACAGCATTGAATATATATTCGGAACTAAGTTCGAACAACATTCGAGACAACAACAAAAAAATTCTCCAATCGGTCTTTCCTTTCTTCATATACCTTTAATGTCCCATCTCGCGAGACCACTCGGTATATAGAAAAGAAATATTCACAGGCTCAACAATCCTGATGGATTCTTTCAACCAAATTTCTTCTACATTATCCGCTTACAATTCAACGATTCATAGACCCTTTCCATTTCTCTATTCATAACAGACTTTAATATGGAAATCAATATCATAAAGAAAAATGCAACAAATAATAATATTTCACTCTCCCACGTAACCAGTTTTATTAAACACACAAACACACAAACCAAAAACACATTTCCCAGTTACTTTATTCCATTATAGAAAAACCACAGAATAAATACGCATGTCTTACTCACATTGGTCCCCTCTATAATAACATCAGCTATTATCCTTCCAAATTTAGTTCGAAAACCTCCTTTTCCAGTTGCCCCAACATAAGTAAATTACTTTTAGAAGCAAAAAAGAAGTAATACATTCAAACTGTCAGGAGAGCAGAATTGAATGCAATGAAGGGATTACAATAAATCTGTTGGATATGATAGTTTGGAAATTAATGAAGTTAGTGAAAACCAAAATTCACCACTCTCAATAGTCAATTAGAATTGAATAATCCTCCACTACTCAACATTTAAAATAAGTGAGGTTAGTACAATTTACCTCATGACTGTTGAAAATGACAAATGTTGAAACCGGTCGTATATATTACGAAAAAACATTGTGGGAATGAAACAAATGTACTTCATGTTGTTTATTCAAATGAAAAAGTTATCAGTCAAATCATTTCAGGTCTAAGAATATGTTTCAAAATTATGGTAGGAAAAAATTAGGAAATGTCTCTCTCACCAAAATTTGGCAAATCATATATTTGTTTGATGGAATTTAGTTGTCACTTTCAATGGGATGATAAACACAGATAACTAATTAACCGACGTCAAATAGACCAATTTGCACCTGCAAATAATTATCGAACGTATCAGTTAATTTGTTTAGGATGTAATCTTATACAAAGAGGGATCGGAAGAAACAAGGTCGTCATATTTATGAATTTAGAGAACCAAGTGTTCCATAAAACTAACCAATATCATGTATTGTCATCTACTACTGCATAGATCGAGAGGAAATTTTGAATCCAATGGGGAATGTAATAATTCTGAACTTAGCTAGAACTAATCCATATATCCTTTGTTTTGGGCTCTACCGAAAGGTTTCACATTATTTTTCCATTTCAACATGGAGAACAGTTCTCATGATGATTTATTTTCTAGAGACGTAAAATTACTGTTTCTTTTTCTACAAATTTGATGCATATTTCACGCGTCCCTAATCAAGTCGAGTTTGTATTATGTATGGATATTCACGCCTTCATCATGCAGAAGCATAAAAGTATCCTTATTCATTGGATTGAATATTCCGCTTTCCATTTAAATTTGCAGAAATATTTTTCTGAATGATATGCATTGGAAACATTGAAATTCAACTTACTGCTATACGATCGTACGGTTCCGAGCAAAACGACGAGTATGACACAGCTGTAGATGATCCTCATTTTATATCAAGCACCTGAAAAGGAATAGAAATGGGTTACAAAAGCGCTGAAATGGAAAATAGTGATATTAATTTAAATTCAATTGAAAGATATAATAGGAATCGGTCTTGGAATTGAATGGCTTGCAAAGACCTTCAGCATATAGTATTGCCGTTGAGTTCACATTTTATAAATGAATGAAAACTACTTTCAGTAGTTCCTTCAATCTAAATGAGTCAAAGAAAAAATGTCCGTTGATATATCGAACATTATTACGATTTATTATGAGTTAATTATAACTGCAACTTGTAGCAAAGTAATGTAAAATCCATTATTACGAATATTTTGTGAAGGAATCTTTTTCCCTAAATGTATCTCTATCAAATTCTGGTATTAATTTTGATTGAACAGTAGTAAAAATATAAAGTACTGAATTATCCTTGATGTAATATGCAATGACGTTTTGCAGATGACCAAATGGCCAAGGCTCCTCCAATAAATCTAAAAATCCTCGTATAAAGCACCACTCAATGAATCAAATATGTTAATCATTCAGGGTGTTCCAGCTCAAACGAGATATGAATATTTTGAGAAAAGTAAAGAAATCATTGGGACTTAAGTTCGGATTGTAAGCAGTTCGATGTAACGATTCGATGCTTACTTTCGTTAATTATTCAATTATTTTCTGGGCTGTGCGCGAACTTGCATCGTCTTGGTAGAAGATAATTCGCCGTTTGGGATTGGTTTCTCGAAACTTACTAACAACGATTCTCAGAACTTTTGAAGGGAAGGAATTGATGCTACATGACTAGTTTTTGTAACAGACGTTGCGACCATCATTATGGAGACACTTCGACAAGGATGACATATGTCAGTTTTCTTTTCCCTTGGAACACCTAACAAAAGATTGTGGTTTATTTTCCGTCTAGTATGAATAAATACCAGATTCAATTCCACTGACAGTATTGCGAACGGTTTTAATCTTTGCAAAGTTAAAACGGCCCAAAGTATCTTGACACCTAGCCGTTATCCTTTCCTTGCTTAACACATGCGGTTTCCAACGGGAAACTAATTTTTGTCCACGCAATTCTCCGTGCAAAATTTTTTGTAATGCGTCTTTGAAATCCGCAATGATTCCCCAATCTCTCGATTTTCTGCATGCCGATCTTCCTGGATAATTTTCTTGACTGTATTTGGTGCGGCTGCCCTTGGAGCGTCGCATAGTTTAACCCTTTGGCGTTCAAATTCCCCATACCAAAAGGAAAATAGTGACTGGTATGGTGCTTCAACGGTGAAAGCATAAATCAACCCGCCGAGTCAATACTTGACTTTGAAAGTTGTTAAAAATAATTGCACACACACAGCACGCTTAGATCTGAAATTTTGGAATTATATAAGGAAATCATGAAAGTTCAGTTTGAGTACTTGACAGCTGAAGTATGGTGTCCTCTATGTGCTAGCATACAAAACATTATGAGAAGAATTCATCAAAACTATATATAAATAGAAGAAATAAATGAAAACATTTGTTTTGGCTTAGTTTTTCGTTCTTAAAAGCAAGGTGTTTATCTGATGATGCGTTTGTCTGATCATCTGATGCATCATCATAGTAACAATGACTATGACAATGAAACAGACATATTGTGAACTCGTAAAATGCATTAAGTCGGACTAGAAACACTGCCGATACGAAGATTATCAATTGTTTTCGAAATTGTAGCACGACATCTTTCATGATTTCGAGTTAGTTCGGTGGCTTTTATGACACCCACATCCATCAGCTGTTTCGTTGCATCCACCCACCGTATGGGGAAACGGCCACGACGTCGCCCATTCGGAGCATGAGTCAAAGAAAAAATGTACGTTCATATATCGAACATTATTACGATTTATTATGAGTTAATTATAACTGAAACTTGTAGCAAAGTAATGTAAAATCCATTATTACAAATATTTTGTGAAGGAATCTTTTTCCCCTAGATGTATCTCTATCAAATTCTGGTATTAATTTTGATTGAACAGTAGTAAAAATATAAAGTACTGAATTATCCTTGATGTAATATGCAATGACGTTTTGCAGAGGACCAAATGGCCAAGGCTCCTCCAATAAATCTAAAAATCCTCGTATAAAGCACCACTCAATGAATCAAATATGTTAATCATTCAGGGTGTTCCAGCTCAAACGAGATATGAATATTTCTTATTCTGTAGTGATTGGGATGATTTATCGAAAAACGTCGAATAATTTCGTTCGGAGGACATCAAGATTATACGAATAATCTTCCATGAGGGAGTGCTTCAACCCCCCCAAAAATGAATAGGGCAGAGGGATCGAGCGATATCTGATTTCAAATTTATTGAAAGCCCCTTGTAAGTGAACTGTAATTTTGAATGAACCTTTCCTCAAAAATTTATTTTTTATTTCAAACGTGCTACTTTGAAGATTTTCGCTGCTTTCAAAATTATTGAAAAAAACAAATCTCATTTTGTTCTGAAAAAGAACCTTTCGAGAATAGTTAGCAATCGAGTGCATTAACCGGTAAATTCACCTACCTTTAGGTTTTAGCTAATGAGAATTTCAAGTTTTGTTCATATGTTTTTTGAAAGCCCTTCTTATAAATAAGACTCAAAAAGATTTTCTTTTTTATTTGAATTGCATTTTTCTTCAAATAGGAGATGTCTTCTAAGTTTTGCGTTTAGAGATAGAATGAAACAGTTTAGAGCTTTCAAAGGCCTCATTGTTAATCGAAGTATTCTCCGCGAAGATTAATACACTCGTGCATTCGGACTAATCAATTCTGGAAGCAGTCATTTGCTGCTACATTCGAGAAGGCCTCCAGAAAGGCATCAACAGCTTCTTATGAGGATTGAAACCTTTGACCACGCAGTCCATTCTTGATTTTGAGAGAAGTAAAGAAATCATTGGGACTTAAATTCGGATTGTAAGCAGTTCGATGTAACGATTCGATGCTTACTTTCGTTAATTATTCAATTATTTTCTGGGCTGTGCGCGAACTTGCATCGTCTTGGTAGAAGATAATTTGCCGTTTGGGATTGGTTTCTCGAAACTTACTAACAACGATTCTCAGAACTTTTGAAGGGAAGGAATTGATGCTACATGACTAGTTTTTGTAACAGACGTTGCGACCATCATTATTGAGACACTTCGACAAGGATGACATTTGTCAGTTTTCTTTTCCCTTGGAACACCTAACAAAAGATTGTGGTTTATTTTCTGTCTAGTATGAATACATACCAGATTCAATTCCACTGACAGTATTGAAAACGGTTTTAATCTTTCCAAAGTTGAAACGGCCCAAAGTATCTTGACACCTAGCCGTTATCCTTTCCTTGCTTAACACATGCGGTTTCCAACGGGAAACTAATTTTTTTCCACGCAATTCTCCGTGCAAAATTTTTTGTAATGCGTCTTCGAAATCCGCAATGATTCCCCAATCTCTCGATTTTCTGCATGCCGATCTTCCTGGATAATTTTACGCAAAGAATTCACATTTTCTCGACTGTATTTGGTGCGGCTGCCCTTGGAGCGTCGCATAGTTTAACCCTTTGGCGTTCAAATTCCCCATACCAAAAGGAAAATAGTGACTGGTATGTTACTTCAACGGTGAAAACATAAATCAACCCGCCGAGTCAATACTTGACTTTGAAAGTTGTAAAAAATAATTGCACACACACAGCACGCTTAGATCTGTAATTTTGGAATTATATAATGAAATCATGAAAGTTTAGTTTGAGTACTTGACAGCTAATGTATGGTGTCCTCTATGTGCCAGCATACAAAACATTATGAGAAGAATTCATCAAAACTATATACAAATAGAAGAAATAAATGAAAACATTTGTTTTGGCTTAGTTTTTCGTTCTTAAAAGCAAGGTGTTTATCTGATGATGCGTTTGTTTGATCATCTGATGCATCATCATAGTAACAATGACTATGATAATGAAACAGACATATTGTGAACTCGTAAAATGCATTAAGCCGGAGCTGAAACGCTGCCGATACGAAGATTATTTCGAAATTATAGCACGCCATCTTTCGCGATCTCGAGTTAGTTCGGTGGCTTTTTTGACACTCACATCCATCAGCTGTTTCGTTGCATCCACCCAGCGTGTAGGGAAACGGCCACGGCGTCGCCTCTTCGGAGCATGACCTTGGACAAAAAGTTTCTCCATATTATCGCTTCTAGGAATGTGACCGAAGAACGTCAGATTTCGCGTGAATACAATGGGGGAGAGCAGCTTTGGATTACCAAGTTCATTTAAAATCGAAACATTAGTTTGATGGGCGGTATAAGGAATTCCCAACATTCTCCTCCAAGCTCACATTTCAAATGCATCAATGTGAGCGCGATCTACCTTTTTAATAGTCCAAGTTCCAGAAGCAAATACGAATATAGAGAAATTAGAGTCTGAACTAACGACATTTTGGTGCTTTTAGTGATATTATTGTCACGCCATATTTTAGAGAGCTTCGTCATGGCCGCCCGTGCTTGCTGTATACGTCATCTAATCTCATTTCCACAGCCAGCAGAATTTTTGATCAAAGAACCGAGATACACTACTTGGCAACGGCCAACAGACTTCATTTCAGGATAGTTGTTATGTTCCCTGTCTACGATCATAACCTTGGTTTTATTATAGTTAATACTAATACCATACGCTGCACTATGCTGTTCTAGATTACTCAGCAAAGCTAACAATTCTTCCTGAGAAGCAGAAATAAGGGTAGTATCGTCAGCAAACATTCAATTAGAAATCTTGCTACCATCAATAGTTATGCCGCCATACCAGTTGTCAAGTACATGTCTCATTACAAACTCGGAGTAGATGTTAAATAACATCGGAGATAATACGCATCCTTGAAGTCCTCCTTTCTAGTAGCCATTTGGTTTTATGGAGTGGAACAAAAATAGACGAGCACCATTAATCTGGCCAAACACCGGAGGACCACACATTATTACAAATACTATGTAAAATAGAGATGCCGTCGTTGCCCCAGCATTTTAAAGTTTCGGCAGAAATGGTATCTATGCCTGTAGCTTTGCCCGTTTTTAGTTTTTTCAGGGTATGTTCCACTTCTGAGAAAATAATATCAGGTTTATTCTACAAGGAGCCTAGATGCTATCATCAAAGTGAAGGTTCTGACAGTAAGTACGCCACACCTCAATCACTCCATCCAAGGTGGTGATCAACTGTCCATCGGAATTTTTGAGCGCCCAAGTTCTGGGTTTAAAGTCCCGAGTAATATGTTTAATCTTTAAAAACATCTCTCCCGGAGATTAGTATCGGCATGGGTCTGTATCTTCCTACACAGGTCTTGCAGATAGAAGTTTTTATCTCGCCGGGCAAAGTTTTTGAATTTCGCGCGAGAGTTGCCCATACGTATTATGTTTTGTATCAGAATCCAGACCCCAAACGTTAGGGCTTCTGCATGTCTCAATAACAGACAATGTATGGGTGGAAACCCATGATTGTTTTGGTTGTACGCTGCGCTTTGGTTGAGATATTTGAGCAGCTTGTGAAAATGCACTTTTAAATGACAACCACATATTATTAGAACTGGAATGATCCGTTATAGATGCATCCTGAGAATGTCTCGAAAATCCTGACCGAAAGGAAGCAGGGTCAGCGATTTCCCCTCGCAGCTATCCGCTTAGAGTGGTGACATATCTCAAGTTTTAGTTGGAGTTCGCAAATTAGAAGTTGATGGTCTGATATACAATCTGAACCTGGTAGAGTCTTGCAAAGGGTAACAAATGACCTCCACCATGTTCCAACTAAGATGTAATCAATTTGATTACGATTATGTCCCTTCGGTGAGGTCCAAGTATATAAACGTCGCAGATGCTGGATGAACAAAGTATTGCCAATTGAATAATTATGGTCTATACAAAATTGAAGTAGTCATTGACCTCTTTGATTTTGGACCCGAGACCGAATTTACCAATGTGTGCCGCTAGATATTGTTCTTCTACTGTTTCACCAACTTTAGCGTTAAAATCGCCCACAATGAGGACCATCTCGCGAATCGACAGAGATTCAAGTGTAGCTTCGAGATCGTTATAAAAAGACTCCAGATCCTCCTCATCGGAATTAGATGCACTGTGAATCAATCATTGAGGAACTACTTTGATGATGTGCTTAAAATTTCAAATATACAGTACACACAGCCAAAACGTGTTCGGCTGGTAAGCCATCATTACCAGAATTAAAATTGTAGCCGAATGGCTGCACGCATTTTTCAGCAAAACCTTAGCCGCATATTCGTAATAGAATTGATTTTAAAATTAAGACGGGGTCATTCGAGGATGAAAAAATGCCATGTTCAACTATGCCATATACGCAATCAACATGTCACCAAATTGAAATAATTCCTGAATTAAATGACGATGATTCGAATCCAAGGCAAGAGTTTCGCGAAATTATTTCCGTGTGTATCAACAATAACCCATATTTCTAGTACAACATTTGCTATTCTGGAGAATACATTTTTTATTTCATGGAGAGATTAACCGGAATACTTGATGATTTTAGAGCGATGAAAATTCTCATTTAAAATATTGAAAATAGCCAAATATCAATTCTTCTTTATTTCGAGAAACCCACACTCAATATCCGGAAAAAATAAGATTAGGTAGGCATTTTGTATCTAGATATGCTTAAAAATGCGACTGATTCATTGATAACAGAAGATATAAGAAACAGTCTACTATTACTTCAACAACAATTGCACTCCTAACAAACGGATCTCCTCTTCACTACGCCGTACCAGATTGTCAATATATTAGTTTGCAATAACCAGGTTGTTGGATTGGAAGAAGAGGTCCTATGGAGTGGCCTGCCTGATTTTATGACCTGAACCCTCTAGACATTTTCTTGTCAGTACATCTTAAGTTCGAAATTTTTATGACTCAGTCAGAGAATTTGGACGATCTACGCCAGCGAATTGTAGATGGGTGTCGTCAGAGACGGTTGTCAATCAAGATAGAATAATTGTATGGAAGTAAATAGAGGACAATTTAGATATTTGAATTTCATCATTGAATTTTATTTTCTTTGCTGTAAACATGATAATCTTTCTTAAAGATTCATACAGTTCTTGAAAAAGCATTCAAACGACATTAAAATAAAACCTACTTCCTTTATCTAAAACGTCAAGTTAAGTAAATTTAGGGGTTAATACAGGGAGGGCAAAACTACCTTCGAACGGTCTCACTCGATCACAAAATTGATTTTCTTTACCTCTTTTTGATGATCTCGAAACTAGCCAAATACTCAAGGTGTCTTGTTCGAGATTAAAAATGATGTTTTGTGACAAAGATTCGTCAAAATTATTCTACTCATATACCGTTGTGTAGAGGCTTCGAAGAGCTTTCAAATGAGGTATATCTCGACTCCTTTACCATATTTAACTTTGAAGGGTTGAAGCGTCCCCCACGAGGGCGTTGCTCGTTGAAGCCACAAATATACGTCGAAAGATGTCCCCATACAAAGACATTCAACATGTTTGGGAAAATATTTTCAATCACTGTGGAATGAGAAATATACAGGCTAGGTCGTTTGTGAAGGAAACATTTCCGTATTTGAAAGCAAGGATTCCTCCGTTGAATACGTATGAGGCTGAATTATCAAATATTTTGGTACAATTCGAAATGCGTTTTTATGATTGCAGTAAATTGGCAAATATAGCATCATTTATGAGTTATCCTTTTTCATGTAAATGCATTGAGGAATGAGCTACTGAAATAGCAGGTAAGTTTAATATATATATATATATATATATATATATATATATATATATATATATATATATATATATATATATATATATATATATATATATATATATATATATATACATCTTATAGTTACAGCATCTGATACAAATTTCTTGTGTTATATCTGAAAATAAGTATCCGAATCTATGGCAAATCGCCCTTCAACTGACGGCAATGTTTGGGTCAACTTGTTTGTGCGAGTCTACCTTTCCTGAAATGAAGTTAATTAAGTCAAAATATCGCAGTCGACTAACTGACGGTCATATGTCCTCATGCTTGCGATTAGCACTTAGTGGTTACGTACCATCTTATAAAAAGTATGCTGATGACATGCAGTGCCACGCTTCAACATCCAAAGTCACTCCTTAGTTAAGTTTAATACCATATGTAACTCTTTTGTTTTGTGACAACCAATAAACTCGCAATTTTGAATAACTATGAGTTTTTCATTGATATTATAGAGAAGAACCTAACTTAACCTAACCCAAACCTTGACTAAAATAATGTATATTGTGCGGAAAGCTAATATCTATATATGCTACGGTACACCCTACCTAGGTAGGTAGGTAAGTAGCTAGGGTGTATCGTGTATGTACGACAACCCTGCATCACATGTATATGTGATATGTATATGTGGCTACAAGTATTTGTAGCGTCTCAGAGTCGATCGTAAGTAGTCCAAAAATATTGAGGTAGATCGCCAGCGGTTCAAGTTTGAGCACCCCTTATCTAGACCATGTGAGCAGAGAGATGAGGGTTAGGTTAGACTTCTTTTTGTAGGAACTTGTGTCAATGATCGTGAAAAAGTTGTTTATGCAGGTTTTGGAGGTTTATGTTAAACGGATGGATCCATAAATTCTTCATTAGTCGAAAAGTTTGGAACAATTCCATAATTTTAATTTTATCTGATGACCTTTTTGAGAAATCTATGTTAAAGCCTCGTGATAATAATAATAAATTGTCATCGGAATTTTCAAAGAGTAGTTCCAATTCTAATTTCAGTCGTGTAATGAACAACAATATTACAAGTATTATTAGAAAACTGAAATATTCAAAAATGATGAGAGTGGGAATACGAGGATTGAGAACCCTCACTTTTAATAGAATACTATAATTTGCCGTATCTACTTTTCATGTCAAAAATCTGGAGTATAAAATATGAAATTAAATTAGAAATCTTTTGTGATGTGAGCAATTGTAGATGTGAGGAATATAATACCATAATGTGTGATAATGCTAGAAGGAAGTTTTACCGGTCATTGTTGGTATATTTTAATTTATGATAGAAAAATATGGGAGATAAAACAAATGCGTTAGTTCACTCTGAAAATATGTTTCTATCTGAAGAAAAATCAAATTGAAATAAATTTTCGTAATAATTCCATATCTCAGTATTAAGTATAACGTTCTTGAGTGAAACCTTCAAAAATATCACAATTGTATTTTTTCTAATAAGAACGGTGCCGGCGTTACTAAACCTCAGCTCAAGAATATTAAAATAAAATGCAAAAATCCAATTATTAAAAGTTGTGTAACGAAGTGATTTTCATTTCAAGTTACTTGTTATTTTATTTTTCATTTATTTTACCGTTCGAATATTGTTTCCCGATATTGAATTTTGTTTTGATCGGGAACGATCTCCACTTTTTGTGAGTACACTCGCCTGTAAAGCATAAAGTAAATAATACTGCAAAACAGGGACAGAAAATCCGTGTGAGATTCATGGAAGGATTCAGTTAAGTTTGGTGGTGGGATTCAGACGCTTTTTGAAAATGATAATTACCTCATTTGATTCTTAGTTCAATGAATTATTCTTTCTGAAACCGTTTAGTTAGCTGATACCTTTATTATACAGGGTGGGGAATAATGAAAGGGCGTTTTTGGAACGATAAGTACACATAACCGTAAGTGAGTAGAGGGGAGCGGCTGAGGTCATTCGACTCAGGAGGAGTTACTATTTAGTTATCTGGACAAGAGAGCACCGTGCGTTCACAGTTGAAGAGTATTTAACGCTTCAGTTTCGAAAAGTGAGAGAATCATCCAATTGGTACAGAATTTCAGAACGACTGCATCAACAATGAATCCGAAACCTCAAGGTCGACCCCGAAGTGTAAGGAGTGAGACAAACTGTAATTCAAAGATACCCCGTCCGAAAACAAGCTGCAGCACTCCAAATGAGTACATGAACTGTTCGCAGAATCTTACACCAGGGCATCCGCTTTCACCCTTATAACCTCATTATCTAGCATCTGAATGAAGGAAATTTTGATAACGCCAGCAGTTTACCGATAGCATGCAAACGATTATTGCTAATGCAAATTAACCAGTTATAATCATGAGCGATGAGAACATGATTCTTTTTACTTTTTCTACATTGAATGGTAACATTCAAGCTTCTATTTACTCTGTACAAACATTGTTATTTCCGTTGATATTGTTTATTGTTACAAGCTTTTCCGCCAGTTGTGGTGGAAATTGTAGGGAAATTTTAGTCTATATTCTGAAAATACATCATACGCTTATATTGAATAAAGTGTGGCTATTTCTCGAAAAATGAATAAACGGAGGTAGTTCGAAAAGCAATAGATTATCTAGAATGAATCAAATCGGAAATATTTGTTTGAAAAGTATATTCTGGCTAGTTTAATGTATGTCAAAAAAGCATTTCATTATGACATTTGCCATATTTTTAAAACGACTGTAAAATTTTTCCGCAAATTTTTCTTTAAATTAAACAAGATCCACAAAGGAATAATATATGGGAGATGTCAACCCAAATTATTGGGCTCATAATGATTCTAGAACATCTATACATCATAATCGGCATCACTTAGAAGACCGAATCCGGCCATCGGGGCTCTCTCGGTCAAACAGAGAGGGAATTGTTTTTGTTGAGTTTGAATATTGAAGGGATTTTGCGATTACACTTCAAAATTGGCAAGCAAGAACAAGGAAGTTATTCTGTTATAGGAGACTCACACTGCGACGGAAGAACATCTCCGCGAAAGAGGAAACATCGCAGGTTATGTACTTTTTGATTATCTCCTTAGTCCTTTTTATGGCCTTGCTAGTTATGTGAAATCTTTTCTCAGATTCAAGTGAATTTAGACATATAAGAGTCAGGTATGATTGTTGAAATATTTTTTCTGCAGGTTTTCTCTTTCCATTGTTACAGATTTTTCCTGTCCCAATCTCTCTTCCTTTCCACCCTTGTCCTCGTGAAGAAGTCCTGGAAATCATGGAGTAAGATGACAATGAGAGAACGAAGCTGCTAAGCAGAAAAATTTCTGATACTCTTTTTGTACACACGACACTAACACAACATAAACATACAAGCTATTGCTAGTGCAATAGCGACAGAGAAACGACTTTTTTTACACTCGTTTATTGAATCATACGCAACCACACAACCGTGCGATTTCGTGTTTGCTATTAATAATCATAGATTAAGAGATCTACGTTCCGATCTTTAATTGAGTTACTTCCGTTGATTTTGCGTTGTGCTGTTTGTTTACCCTTACACACGTAGTTCACGGAACTGTAAGTACCTACTGCACCTTGTAGTGCTATTCTCCCCATATGATACAGAGTTCTTTGTGGAATCTCGAAAATACCTACATGCACTTTCTCATAGATTATAGAGACCGTTTATTCAGAGATTTCCGAGGTTTTCATCGAGATGGCGCTATATTCTTCCCCCTACACAAGCAATGTACGGATGTGTAAGTACCTAACGGGCACTGTAGTGCTGTTCCGCTACACACGCTGCAGTGGTATTCGTAGGATCCCGTTTAATTCTCCGTTTCAGATATATAATGGTTTATAGTCGTTCTGTCATAGGTTTTTCTAGTTGAATATTAAAACGAGTTAAATATGGTATTTCCGAATAGTCACAAATACACGGAACGTGTCTCGAGAAGTGGTTAGACTTACCATTGACAGTATTTTTATAGTGATGTGAAGTGGTAGCAGCATGAAATTAGTTGAACTAGTATAAATTCTTTTCATAAAACACAATAATAGATATCGTTTCATTCTTACATCGACCGCCAAATTCATTTCAGTAGAAAGTTAGAACTTTATAGTAGATTACCGCTCATCATCGCTTAGGTCATCTCCTACGTTCGCCTTTATCACTTACACACTTGTACATAGATTTGACCTGAACGCTTTAAAATATTCATTCGAGGCTTGTACGCATGCACCGTTGAATTGATACTGACTGTGTATATATTATATGTAGTAACATTATCTTCGACATTGTATATAGTCATAAAACTATCTTGTCTTTCTTTAATCCCTTTCTGGACAAGTCAAATCCTAGTAAGATCTCTTCAAACCATAGCAAGACAGAAGTTTTCTAATCAGATACCAGCTCAAGAGGGCTTTAAGAACTGACACTCTTAGTTATCATTCTTGCCTTAGGTAACAAGGAACTGTTCTCCAACTGCATCTTACCAGGGCACGTCTGAGACGATCTGGAAAGAAAGGTGAGGAGACAACCTCAGAAAACAGAAACTAGTGTCCGAGCTATTCCAGACGAAGAAAAACCGCTACACTTGGTATTCATAAAAGCACGTAGATTTATTTGATTATTAGGATAGGTCTAACTAAGTATTTTTTTTTGTGAAACTTGTCTAGTTATTATACATAAAACTAATCTGATTTGCGGGAAAACGAAGTAACGCAGTTGTAACATTGATAACACAGCAGTCCTCGTGTCACACGTTATGTCCTTTTTTGAAGTGAAATTATCTAAGTACAAGAATGAATGGCTAAAGTATTGAGTTCAGTAATAATTATAAATATCAATAACTTCAAGAAGAATAAACAATCAGCATTCATCTATACTTAATATCAAAGTCGGCACATAAGAGTCAGATTTCTCTTTCAAAAATATTTGAATGTTGAACAAAACAACTGAATACCCGTTTGCCTTTAACGACTTTGCGAGGATTAGGAACCATTCCCAAAATATTTTTCAATGGCTCAAACCAAACATCAGTATCTACAGTTTTAAAACTTCTTACTCGCCAAGTCGAAGCTTCTTTAAAGCATAATATTCACATCCCCATCAACATCTACTTCACTTTGAGCAATTCCCAAGTATGTGTATTTTTGATTTTGAATATTTCTTATAGTTGAATGTTTCTTTTTTTCATTGCTGTTCGTGAACGTTCTATGATGATAGGTCTTCTAGGTTAGAAAGTGAAGTTTTTTTCAGATTCAAAAGTGACTCAACATCAATGGAAGCTGGGGAATAAACATGATCGTCAAAAGTTCTACTTCATTTTCGCACATCATTTCTGTAACTTTTTCATCAATACAGTAGACAGGTTGACATGTTTACGAATTGAACCGAGCACAAACATCTCTTGGACAAAAACAACCCAGTTCTCTGTAAATAAGTTTACGAGGAATATCTATGAAGATCTGATGCATTTGAAAATTTCTTCGTTGGCGATAAAATACAATCGGATCCTGTTTGTTTCTATCAGTGGCGAAAAAAGTTTCTGTGTCAGAAACTTCAGTTTCAGTAGCAACTTTTTCATCAGCAGTACGTTTCAGGAAGCCACCAACTTCATCAGCTACTATCACAAGTATCAAAGAACTATCTTTGTATAAATGTAGTTAAAACCGTTGCCGAATGGAATTGCATTCAAAATTCTATACTCTGGCCAGTTTCGATTTCCAAACTGCCTGTTACCGTGTCCACTACGGTATCTAACCATAGATCGCTCTAGGCCCCTCCGAATAAGCGTGTTACCGTGTTAACTATGCTTCCTTAATCACAGATCGCCTAGTAGGCCTTCGACCAGTCTAGGCACAGAACGTACTTTTGGCCTACCTGGACCGAGGGTTTAAATATCCGTGCATTTCGGAGACTCCGGCTCCTTCTCTTCTACGACCTTTTCGAATTCACACTGTCTTAGAAAACCGGCTGCAGCACGCGTTGCCACTAGCCGCCTTTCCGTACCCACGTCATCCACCATATTACCAAACCGCCGTTGTTAACAAACGAACCAAGTGTTTTTATTTCATTTTGAATTTACGTTTACAAAGAGTGTTTGTTTTAACCCTCAGTGTTTCCATCGTGTGTGTGATCCCATCCCGGTAGCAGCCTATTTTTTTCTCTTCAGTTAAGATTGTAAATAAACTGCGGAGATGAACACGAACTGTAGATAATTCTAAACGGGAAACCAAGCTACAAAGTTTACTCGAAGTGACGAACGTAGAAAACACCCACCAGCTAATAAGAGCAGCACAGAAAGAAAGAATGAAGTGAAGAAACATATTGAAAAGTTCCTCAGTTTCATAACAGTAGACCAAAAATCAACCTCAGAAAATACCTTTCGCCAGATTCGAGCATGGGCAAAATGTAAGACCAATATATGACTCGAACTTTTTTGTATCCTACTTCATATTTCGGAATGTGTTTAATCATGAATTTAACTTACATTTTCATCCCCCGATTACGGATTCATGTGAAAAACGCGATCTTTAAAATATTAAAATCAAATCAGCTACTGAAGAAATACAACGTGAACTGAAAGTTAAACTAGAATTTCATCAAAGGAAGGCAGAAGGAGCTAGATCTGGTTCGCGAGAGGATATTACACGTGAAGTATCATTTGCTTTGATCTCATGAAAACTACCGAATCCAGTATTTACTACTGACTACTGGTATTTGTTATTAGAAAAGGCGGTTTTCCTATCGTTATTGTGTCCATGACATGGGCGCAGCATTCATGTTAATATGCAAAAAAGCTATAGTTTCAGTGGTCCAGAGGAGATTGAATCTTGTCTTTTGTAATATATAAAAAGATGATTATGTATTCCGTTCAATATGGAGGACAACTCTGCAATATCAAAATGGCATGTGTTAGGTTAGATAACCGGAGATATCCGGTTTTTCGAAATTTACAGTGGAGGAAATAGATCACAAATTTCTGGTAAACGGTCATTCATTTCGGCCATGCGACCAGGAGTTTGTTATTATAGAGGATAAGAAAATATTCAATTCTCACAGTTTTGTCTTTGAAGATTGACATAAGTTGATTGAGAAAGCACGAAAAAACCCCCAAAGTCATAAAAATGGATAACAATAATTTTCATTCTACAAATCACTAAGAAATAAAACAATAAATACAAAAATTTCAATGGGTAATGATAGATAATGAAAAACAAGTACTGTGTTTTAAGGAATTTTACTTAATAATTGCGATTCGTAACGCGTTTCACTACACCGTAGCTTCTTCAGACGAATGATTATGCAGAAAAATGTAAATGAGAATATAACTATAAATGTTCTTGAGTAATTAAAAGCTTATTGGTCGCCTCCTCCTAAGTGGTTATTTATGACAGGTATATCCAATAAAATTAAGGAATAGATTGCTCCCGAAAAGATTCAATAGAGGTGAAGGGCTTAAATCGACATGTTCATTGATGAGTCTACCTGAGTGTTTGTATTTATTTATTTCTAAAGTTTCCCAAAGATCTACCTTCCAATATTTATTATCTGTATGCAAAATTTCAAACTGTGGGTCGAAAGAATGATTATTTTCTAAGAGATGATTCGCGTAATTTGAATCTGATTTTTATTTGAAAACTGCGTTTATGTTCCGATATTCTAATATTAAAATTTCTATGTGTTCTACCAATGTAGAAATTATCACAGTCATTGCAATTCAATCTATAAACACCTGATTTATTGTTTTTACCTGGTTTGGTTTTATTATTTTTATATATTTGCCTTAATTATTATTAGTTTGGAAAGCTATGTTGAAATTATTGCTACTTAAGAATGATTTCAGTTTCTCACTTGTAATGCCAACGTAGGTTAAGGTGTTGAATTTTTGTTTCAATTTATCGACAGGGTAAACTTCATTCAATGCGATTCTACTTTGTTTTTATTTAAAATATTATTTATTAGTTTGGGATTGTAAGCATTATTTTTGGCTATTTGTTTAATCAAATTTAGTTCTTTGTTGAAATTTTCTGGTGATAGCGGGATGTTAATCAATCTATGAATAAAACTATTGAATGCTGACATTTTATGTTGATATGGATGACACGACGAGTTATGTATTATAATATCTGTATGTGACGGCTTATGGTAAATTGCGAAAACATGTTTTCCATTTTCATTCGAAATTGTTACGTCTAGAAATTTATCGAATTATTGCTTTCTATTTCGGTTGTGAATGCAATTTTTGGATGTAATGAATTTATATGATTTTCGAAAATTTTCAACTGTCTATCTGTTCCTGTGAAGCAAATAATGATATCGTCTTAATAGCGATACCAGTATAAACAATATTTACTGAGTGGATGATTATGAATTAATTTCTCTAAGTTATTCATGAAAATTTCTGCTAACAAAGGACTCAACGGATTGCCCATAATCAAGCCTTCTTCAATAGTATAATATTTGTAATTGAAATGGAAATAATTTTGATCTAAACAAATTTTAATAATGAAAGAATATCTGATTTAATGATAGTATTGACATGATTCCTTTCTAATAATTCTCCAACTAAGTAATACGTATCTTTTGGAGGAATGTTGGGCAATAGATTCTTAACATCGAAAGAAATAAGTTTGGAATTAGGTGGTATAGTGGTATCTTTGATATTGGCAATAAGTTCGTATGAATTTTGACCGAAAATTCAGATTTAAAATTGCAATGTTTTATTAGCAAGTCGTTGAGGAATTTTGAAAGTTTGAACGAAGGTGCCGTTACATAAGAAACAACAGGTCTAATAGGGTAATTAGGTTTATGAAGTTTTATCAACGAATATAATTCGAGGATTGTGGATTGGAGTTAATGAATTTATATTTTCTTGGTCTGTAATTAATGATTTTGCTGTCGAAATTATGTTTTTAACAACTTTCTGAAATTTTGCGGTAGGATCCTTAGTTGATGTTATATAGTTTCCGTCTGTTAAGAATTCTTCAGTTTTAGAAATATAATCGGTTTTACTAATCGCAATGACGGTGTTACCTTTATCTGCTTTAGTGAATACTAAATCGTTCTTGGTACTATTTTCACGAATTGTTTTTATTATCTTATAATCGGAATTGCAATGAGGTGATAATTTCGAAAAGTCTTCTTTGATGATTTTTGCTGTTTGATGTTTGGCTAAAATATTATCTTTGGAGTTTTTGAGAATAATTTCGGAGTCTATGCCTAACTGTTCAAAATTTGTTTTATTATGTTTTGGATGTAAATTATGTTTGAATCCTTTTTCTAATAGATCTTTTTGTGGTTGTGTAAAATCGGTATCAGTTAAATTAGTGAATCTTTCACAAAATTTATGGTCTGAAAATTTATCAGTTTAAGGTTTGGGTGGAGAAATTTTGAATTTAAGTGAATTCAACTTTTTCTGTTGTTGCTGAAACTTTTATGAATTAAAATTTTGACATCGTATCTGGATTCAGAGTCTAAAATATCAAACTCAACAGGGTGCAATCTAAACAATAATTCCGTATGGATTACCTTCAAATATATGTTTGCAACGTCCTCCTGTTGTACTGGATCTTCATATCCTCTTTGAGCCATATGCATTGGCCTTTCTCAATTGCTCTTCTTGCTGGTCCACTGTTGTTATGTGTCTTCAACCGTATGTAATTGGGAATCAACCTGCTTTTCAAGCACATTGAGTAGAACTATATATTCTGAGTCAGAATATATGGTCTATTAGAAAAGGATTCAAACATAATTTACATCCAAAACATAATAAAACTAATTTTGAACAGTTAGGCATAGACTCCGAAATTATTCTCAAAACTCCAAAGATAATATTTTAGCCAAACATCAAACAGCAAAAATCATCAAAGAAGACTTTTCGAAATTATCACCTCATTGCAATTCCGATTATAAGATAATAAAACAATTCGTGAAAATAGTACCAAGAACGATTTAGTATTCACTGAAGCAGATAAAGGTAACACCGTCATTGCGATTAGTAAAACCGATTATATTTCTAAAACTGAAGAATTCTTAACAGCCGGAAACTATATAACATCAACTAAGGATCCTACCGCAAAATTTCAGAAAGTTGTTAAAAACATAATTTCGACAGCAAAATCATTAATTACAGACCAAGAAAAATATAAATTCATTAACTCCAATCCACAATCCCCCGAATTATATTCGTTGATAAAACTTCATAAACCTAATTACCCTATTAGACCTGTTGTTTCTTATGTAATGGCACCTTCGTTCAAACTTTCAAAATTCCTCAACGACTTGCTAATAAAACATTGCAATTTTAAATCTGAATTTTCGGTCAAAAATTCATACGAACTTATTGCCAATATCAAAGATACCACTATACCACCTAATTCCAAACTTATTTCTTTCGATGTTAAGAATCTATTTCCCAACATTCCTACAAAAGATACGTATTACTTAGTTGAAGAATTATTAGAAAGGAATCATGTCAATACTATCATTAAATCAGATATTCTTTCATTATTAAAAATTTGTTTAGATCAAAATTATTTCCATTTCAATTACAAATATTATACTATTGAAGAAGGATTGATTATGGGCAATCCGTTGAGTCATTTGTTAGCAGAAATTTTCATGAATAACTTAGAGAAATTAATTCATAATCATCCACTCAGTAAATATTGTTTATACTGGTATCGCTATGTAGACGATATCATTATTTGCTTCACAGGAACAGATAGACAGTTGAAAATTTTCGAAAATCATATAAATTCATTACATCCAAAAATTGCATTCACAACCGAAATAGAAAGCAATAATTCGATAAATTTCTTAGACGTAACAATTTCGATTGAAAATGGAAAACATGTTTTCGCAATTTACCATAAGCCGTCACATACAGATATTATAATACATAACTCGTCGTGTCATCCATATAAACATAAAATGTCAGCATTCAATAGTTTTATTCATAGATTGATTAACAACCCGCTATCACCAGAAAATTTCAACAAAGAACTAAATTTGATTAAACAAATAGCCAAAAATAATGCTTACAATCCCAAACTAATAAATAATATTTTAAATAAAAACAAAGTAGAATCGCATTGAATGAAGTTTACCCTGTCGATAAATTGAAACAAAAATTCAACACCTTAACCTACAATGGCCTTACAAGTGAGAAACTGAAATCATTCTTAAGTAGCAATAATTTCAACATAGCTTTCCAAACTAATAATAATTTAGGCAAATATATAAAAATAATAAAACCAAACCAGGTAAAAACAATAAATCAGGTGTTTATAGATTGAACTGCAATGACTGTGATAATTTCTACATTGGTAGAACCCATAGAAATTTTAATATTAGAATATCGGAACATAAACGCAGTTTTTCAAATAAAAATCAGATTCAAATTACGCGAATCATCTCTTAGAAAATAATCATTCTTTCGACCCACAGTTTGAAATTTTGCATACAGATAATAAATATTGAAGGTAGATCTTTGGGAAACTTTAGAAATAAATAAATACAAACACTCAGGTAGACTCATCAATGAACAAGTCGATTTAAGCCCTTCACCTCTATTGAATCTTTTCGGGGAGCAATCTATTCCTTAATTTTATTGGATATAACTGTCATAAATAACCACTTAGGAGGAGGCGACCAATAAGCTTTTAATTACTCAAGAACATTTATAGTTATATTCTCATTTACATTTTTCTGCATAATCATTCGTCTGAAGAAGCTACGGTGTAGTGAAACGCGTTACGAATCGCAATTATTAAGTAAAATTCCTTAAAACACAGTACTTGTTTTTTATTATTGATAATGGAATTTTACCAAGTAAAAGCCTCCCAAATTCAAATGGTAATGATAGAGTTGATTGGTTAAAAATACAATGATTTTTTGACAGAATGTACATCTATAAATAATAACCAGTAACATGCATTAAAATATAATCGGGGCGTAACTTATTGTTCAATTTTGAAGTTTCACGAGGAATTGATAGAGTTTTGGGAACATTAAGTCTCACAGAATATTTCGAAGCAAATCGTTCTGATAATTATTTTTCACACGATGGATACGTTGTAGGATGAAGGCCCGAAAGGAAATAGAAGCATAACACTGTGCGAATGATCTAGGATAAGAACGACGAAAACATGAAGTGTGAATTGGAAAATTCTTCAGAAGTTGTGTTCTCACTCGAAAATGTATCAGTCGATATAATGCACAAGATCAAACAGATTTTCTGGAGCGCAACTTTCGAATGAACCCTTCGTTCAACTTTCTGCTTGGATACGAAGACGGATTGTCGTTCTTATATGATCCCTCTTCGATTTTAGACGTTTTAAAATTACATTCTAACTACACTACGCCAAGAAATTAACCCATATTTTCAATATTTCACATTTTTGGTAGGCGACTAATTTTTAACATATAGTTTTTTCGGATATGTTCGGATATATGCCAAAAAATTCGAAGTTTTTTTTGGACGCACATGCTTCTCTCCATAGAAATGAAATGAAAGAGATAGATTAAGATTTTGCATGAAACAATCATGAAACAACTGCTGAAAACAGCATTGATTGATCTATTCTTGTCAGTGAGGTTTGTATTTTTTTTCGGTAATGATGCAACGCAAATCACGAAATTTGATCTCTACAGAATGTGCTGAAGCAGTGGCGTTAAATGAGCTAGGTTGGACTTACATATACAAAAATAGGCCAAAGGCTTGGGTTGTTCCATTCAACGGTTTCTGATCCGCACGTACAAGAAGACTAATAGTCGCTGAAGGAGACTTGGGCATGGACGATCTCGAGGAACCACGGCGATTTATGATCGTTATTTGAGAATTTCCCCGTTGAGACAACGGATCGTTACTGTTAAGTACCAGCTTCGACATACCAGTGGAGTTCAAATCAGAACGGAGGGAATATGACAATTTGTCAGGAAATTTGGTTTGAAGCCTCGTGTAGCAGCCCGAGGCCCAGCTCTAACCGCAGAAAAATGAAGAGCCCGATTGAATTTCACCAGGAAACATGTCAGTTGGTTAGGGCCTGACAAGGAGAGAGTTTTGTTTGAAGATGTGTCGATATTTTGTCTTTTTCATTGCAATCGACGTTCTCTAGTGTAGAGACGTCAACATGAGAGGTATGCCTAGTGAAAATTTTTACCTACCATATGGTTTTGGTGGAGGTTCAAAAATGGCGTGGGAAAAATTTCTTTGAATGCCCGCACTGATCTGGCCATTGTGAATAATGGAACGCTGAATGCTCAGCGTTACAGATATTCTATTTCTTTGAATGCCCCCATTGATCTGGCATTGTGAATGATGAAACGCTGAATGCTCAGAGGTACGTTACCGATATTTTAGAACATGTTGTACTATTTGCGGCAAATATGAGTGCATACATTTTGTTCATACATGAAAACGCCAGAGGCACCAAGTTCATATCTTGAACTACCTTGAAGATCAGGACATCAGTTCAATGGAGTTGATCTGTACGAAGTCCAGAACTCCATGTATTGGTACAATCGAGATTCGAATGATTGCCTCACATTTTGTATTATTTCCGGTAATATCTACTTACATACTTGAACAATTCCTTTTTGTAGTGCTCTCAACCTTTCGGGTGGCGTAACATGGAACTCAGACTTGAGATAGCATCGGAAGAAAAAATGGAGAGGCGTTTGATCGGGGGATCTAGCCAGCCATTCTATAGCAACTCTGCTTGAGCGATATCCCATCATGCTGCCGCTGTGCAGGTATCTGGACATACCGTTAAGTCCAGATAATTGATGAATAAGGTTATGTACAGACAAATTTGTATTTCCTTCAATGATAACTTTTATGAGAGAATCAATAGAATTCTCATGTTTCTTGATGGTGATGCATCTCGTCTTTCAAGGGAATTTGGACAATTATACTGACGAAAATTTGGATCCTGATTAATTCACTCACTTAAATGTTCGAAGAACGATAATCGAAATCATCTTCATTCAGCTCATGTATGAGTCTAATTTTATAGGGATGAAATCAATACACGTGAAGAGTTCTGAAAATACGTGTCCGACAAACTCCAGATATTTTTCTTTTCAGATTGTGTATTCTAAAGCATGACAACTTAACCCAAAAGAACCATACCAATTTCTTCGTAATTCACAATTTTGGTAGGATTGTACCTAACAAAATCAAGCATAACTTGGAAAAATTTTCAATCATGGGAAGATAGATAACAAACCGACACATGCTATCAAAATGAAACATCGTTGTTTTTTGAATGAACGAAATCTACAATTTAGAAATTTTCAAAAGAAAATGACACATTCTGTCAAAAACCTTCTGGAAATTGATCAATGAAACACAAAATATTTATCTTTCATCCAAGGTGATTGTATCGCCTAGATGTACACTGCTAAAAATGGTCTAGGGAACAACAAGAATATTTGGATAATTTTAATGAATACTACTCTGATATCTTTGTAAATGCAGATTTTGCACCTGGTGGACTCACGTAGTTAATCAAAACAGCCGTGGATGTTGATTCAAGCAGATCAACACATGTTTTCATAAAAAAATACAAATATTGGAAAGATACCGTAAAATGCGATATTTATTATTCTACAAAAATTTAGTTTATTCCGTTATTTCCTTTGAGTGATACTGAATTCTTGTGAGTTAGTGCATTAGAAAATAATGCAACGTCGACATTTAACGCAAGATGAAAAATACGTGCAGTGGGTATGATTGAAGGTGGTAGTTCTCATAGCCAAGTAGCTAGTGAATTTGCGGTGTCACACACACAGGTCCTAGAAAAAAACTTCACCTGCGATAGATAGATTTATTGTGCCTCAAGCCAAACGGAATGCTTCAATCACAGCTCGTACAATTTCTAGAAATTTCCAAGATACACATAGGGTAGCCATTTCTGACCAAACTGTTAGAAATCGTCTTCGTGAAGCTGGTCGTCATTCTCATCGACCAATCAGAGTCCCTCTACTTAGTCTTGGCAATCGCGCAGCCCGATTAGCATGGGCACAGAAGCATGTTGTTTGGGGTGAACCAGAATGGGCCAACGTTCTATTCACCGATGACTCTCGGTTTGGGTTTCTTCTGGATAGTAGAAGGGTGAGGATATGGCGTCAAAAGGGTCCATTGGAAAGACTCAATTACTTCCCGGAAGTACACAGTTACAAAGGCGGATCTGTATTGGTATGGAGTGGAATCGCATTGCATGATAAAACAGACCTCATTTGTCTTCAAAGAAATATGGTTCATCAAATCTACATTGATAATGTTCTTCAACATGTAGTTTTACCATTTTCAAACACGGCTAGACCAAATTTCTTATATATGCATGATAACGCCTCTGCCTCTCTACTCAGTGCAAACCCAGTACGAGAATGGTTTCAGAAGGAAAATATCAATATTTTACAATGGCCACAACAGTCTCCCGACCTGAACCCCATGGAGCATATTCCGGACATGCTTCAGCAGAGGCTTGATCCCCTTATGATGAATATTCAAGGTCGTCAAGCTCTAGAAAATGCCTAAATGGAACAATGGAATCTACTTCCTCAGAATGCAATTTATTGTTGCATTCTGAGCATGCCAGAACGATGTCTCTTGGTGCTCTTGGTGGTCATACAAGATATTAGTTTGAGTTTACTCGGGGAAAAATTATGAAAATTTTTTTTTTCATTTTAATTGAGAAATTCCTATTTGGTCTACGATTGTTTATCTTCTTAAATTCACGGAATCAATATTCGTTTTATATTCTATTTTGAATTTTTCAGTGACTAGAAAGATGTATTGATTATACCATGTAAAAATTTGAAGTAGTTGTATGATCTACGCTTAATATTTTTACTGTTCCTTAGACCATTTTGAGCAGTGTAAGCCTCAACCAAAGTAATACATTTACACCAACGAATAATCCAATCATCGAAACTTTTTTCAAACGCTTTTGTTCGATGTTACTTGTAGAGTTTTCGGTCAGAAATTCATTCGCAGTGATACCTTAGTGAGATGGTGCATTATCGTGGTTTGAAATTCTTGTTTTTTCTTCCCACGAACCTGGTATTTTTCGACAAATTTGCTCTCTCAAAATCCGCGTAATGCTCAGGTACTATTCATTATTTACCGCCTAAGCTTCTGGCAGAAATTCCGAGTGCACCACACCACGATAATCCAAGAAAACAGAACAGAACATTATTTTGACTTTTGATCGACTTTCACATGGTTTTTTTCGGTTTCGGTTCAGTTGGAAGAAACCATTCGTAAGCTTGTTGACTAGTTTACATGCCAAATTCATACACCCATGTCTCATCACTAGTTACACTGCGTTCTGTGAATGTGGGGTCGAAACTGACTCGTTCTAGCACGTCTTCAGGGACGTTTACGTAATTCAATTTTTTGTACGAATAGTAGGAATTGATTTGTGAGGCACAGAAAGTCCTTTACCAATATCTATCAAACTTAAATGATCATTTTCAATTATCACTTCCTTCATTTTGCTGATGTTAACTTCAGTTGAAGATATTCATGGCCGACCAGAGCGAGGCAAATCTTCCACCTCATCTCGGCTGGAGTTGAATGCTCTGTACCACTTATATGCACATGGTCTTGATAGAGTCGATTCACAATAAGCCTTTTGTAATATTTTCAGCGATTTGGCACACGAAATTTCATGTGCAATACAAAATTTGAGACAAATTCTTTGTTCGATATTTTTATCCATTGTAAAAATTGCAAAACATACTTATGAGAACTGACCAAATCGAGCACTGTAAAGATAGATAGATAGATTTATTCATTCCAAAAGTGAAAACAACTTATTAGGAAAGTCACTACCTAAACATAGGTTAAAAAAGAACTAATAAACCAAATAAAAAAAAAATTCAAACACTCAGCTCTCCATAAACTCCTCCACAGAATAAAATACCTTACTCAAGAGAAACTTTTTTGTTCCATTTAAGAAAGCCGATATAGTCACATTTGTATCAATGACATCAGATATTTTATTGAAAAACTGAATACCATGGTAAACATGCGAATTTTGACTTACTTTCAATCTCAACAGAGGAAGCCTTATTTCATCATTGTTTCTAGTGTCATGGTGATGAATCTCATTATGTTTTGTGAAAAGTCCCTGATTAGTTTTGACATAATACAAAAGTAGCCAGATATACAGAGAGGGCAAAGTCAAGATTTCAAGTTCGACGAATTTGGGTCTACAGTAGTCCATAGGTTTTGAACATGTCATAATTCTTAACATTCGTTTTTGTGCTCGAAATGCGACACCAGAACAACCCACTGCTCCCCAAAACATGAGATCATATGTTAATCTCGACTGTACAATACCCAAATATCCGTCAATGACAACAACCTGTCTTCTTCCTTTTAAGCATGAAGCTACCCATGATTGTGCTGGACCTCGTATACCCTGGTTGCAAATCTTGTCCAGAAGAAGATAGTGAGAAATCGTGTCAAATGCCCAACTCAAATCATAAAATAGCCCTTCATATTTTTTCCTATCATCACGTGCATCATATATAAAATGTATTGCATCATTTAATACCGTAGATGTTGATCTTCCCGATCTAAACCCATTTTGAAAATCCTTAATAATTGCTTTTTTTTCAAGAAAATTCACAAGTCTTACACTAAATGCACTGTCGAATAGTGTAGCCAATTGATTCTGTAAAGATATAATCCTATAATTATCAATATCTCATTTAGATTTTTGTTCTTGTATAAGGATATTGATTTGGACAGCTTAAGTCGATCAGGGTACACACCACAGACAAAAGATTGATTAATTAGGTCACTCAATATATGGCAAATAAAAAAAAACTCTTCTCAGAGAATTGCCATTGATGTAATCTATAACAGCAGTTGGTTTCGCTGTTGTTTATTCAGTCATTTCCTATGGTATGACAGACAATAGGAACATTCTGCATGCAACACTTGGTGGAAGTTTTATAAGGCTCTTATCAATTCCTTCAGAGCTAGCCAATGCAGCAAACAAACCAGAGAAAAGATCCATTAAGAAGGCCGAGTTACCGACCAAAACATTCAACATCCCCTCACCTATCTATATTGTCCCCCATTATACATATAGATGGTACTAATTCAACCACTTCAAGTTACAAACTCTGTCAATCAAACTTCAATCGCCGATGAATGAATTGTCTAATTTCTATCTGGGTCAATGCTTTCAGTTTCCCGCTAAACCCTTTTATTTTTGCGGTTTGCTCAACCAAATGCATTTTCTTTTCAGGTAAACAGTTGCTGGTGTCTTCGAATCAAGTCCAGTAATTCTCTTAAAAAGTTATGGTTAATAAATTGAATTTGTGAAGTTTAAGCTCATACTTTGAACAGCTTGAGCTTTGAATGATTCTACGATACCTAAATTGGATTATATCCAATTCTTATCGGTTTTCTTTTTAATTTTGAGGTTCACCACCATAAAAGAGGACCCCTGTGAATGACGAGGAAAGAAAAGTAGGCGAGTAAGCCTTTTTTCGAGATACGAAGGGTTCAAGTATTTTTCATTACGGTCCTTCCACCAGGATCTTCTAGAAAATTCATTTTGTATCAGAGCATGGTGTAGGGAACACAAACCCTACTTGCCGCCAATTTATCGCTGCCTTGAAAACTTCTGTCATAAATGGCTTAACATCGCCCATAATTAATGTAAATTAAAATAGAGATGGTTGTGAGAATTTGAATGACTGTTTTTTTGCAGACTAGTTCTCAGAACATACTCACTGATTCTGATGATTCAGAACCTTCTGTTCATAAAGAATATAATGAGATCTTTGGCAATATACTAACTCCTATAGCTGACAATTACGCTACCTATTATGTGGCAGGATACGTTTTGGGAAAAATTACACTCCCAGAATGTCAAGTATGTAATTATGAACTTTTTTGCGAAGTGCCCCAGCAACAACGCACTTTTATTACATTCAAGAAATTTTGTGATAAAAAATTCAAGTTAACTTATCCTTCAGTAAAAGTTTCTCAATTCTTAGAAAACATTCTCAATGAAATTTACTCTTTCCTGAATAGTCAGGGGCATCAGGAAAATCTTGCTTTGAGATTCAAAGTTATTAATAAGTCTCATTTTTCTCAATTCGATTTTGGTCAGTTACATTAAAATTATTGAAAGGCCTACTCATGTTCTAATTTTTTAATTCATAAAAGATAAAACATAGGAAACTGTGACTTCTGGGACTGAAAACAAATCCAAAAGGTTCAGAAATAAGTGAGGCATCAATCTTTGATGGTTCGTTTATAGGTGTTTATTGTGACTTTAAAGAGCGGGTTATTTACACTCTATGATGTGCGTGGTATTCATTTACCATCAATCTTATACAATCGGTGGTACTACACACGTTGTTTTGTCTGGGCTTTCACACCCTTTTATAATTTGCAAACTGTTTTCTAGTCTGTGATATTATTTATTTTCCTCCATGCACCTTTTACACTCATGGGGAAAGAAATTGATCTGTGACCAAACAATTGAATTCTTTTGGGTCCTTTATATCCTACATTCCTTCTGTTATCTATAACTCGTGTATATTTTGTGATATATACATTGTTCTAATTCCAAGATTTCCAAGATTAGTAATGAAATTGCCTATTTTTACTATGTTCAACAATTTTGAGTGATCTCAAATTTATTTAGATAAAAACGTTTTGAGACAGTTAGTACTACGTTTTTTCTATTTTCAGAAGCAGAATGGACTAACTGCCATGAAGATGGCAGTGAAGGCAGCTTACCCCCAACAAGGGGCCAATGGTAGCTATGGTGAATCAATATTAGCGGCTGACAACAATATTCTAGATTCCTTTTTTTATTTTGAATGTTAGAATGTTCCTATTTTCTGTGTTATGTGATTTATATTTATTTACTTGGAAATGTTTTGCTACATTTTATGTATATATGGTTCAAGAGATTTTTCTGATTCAAAATGAAAGTGTTTTTGTGAAAAAATACAAATGATTTTCTCAATTTTAATTGAGGCAGAAATAATCTGCATCGATTAGACTAGTTTAAATACCTCATTTCAGTCAAGTTAAATTCGATCGTGGGAAATCTAGAATTCAAATAAGGCGCAATTCGGTTCAGTTTTTCATAATTGCACGCGTAGCGCTAGTTTCTATGCAGAGTTGGCCATATTGTTTTCTATGCCGGGACACTGAGTTTGTATTTCTCATTAGGGTCTGTTCTGTGAAACAAACTAAATGAGGGATCGCGTTCAAACTCTGCGTCAGCATAGAAAACAGTTGTGCCAACTTAGCAACAACAGAAATTTTGACAACCGTTTCGACCAGATTTTTGAGATTCTCAATTTCCGGTACTTTTTTTCACATAATGTATAGCATACTTTCCATTTCAGATATTCAACATTATTAACTATTCGAAATAAAATCGATTTGATAGATCTAACATAAAATGTAAAGAGCTGGTCGATCGTCAATGATGAAAAATGCAGTACCATATATGGAACAACCTTATAACACATTTCTTTACTTATATGGGAAATTGCCGGATGGTAGTTGATAGGGTTGGGTGGATGATGCGCGAAAGTTTAAATGAGAGTAAAAAATTTTTCTGAACCAATAGAATTGATTTTGACTAAGTGTTATCCTCAAATGAAAATCGGACGGATTGATAAGAATGCAGAATTCTTCCAAACAATTTTTTATTTCAATGCCTCACTTATTATTCTTGAACGTAAATGATTATGCAGTCATATAGATAATGAATCACATTGTGTAAAAGACACCTACAAATGCTTCCTCCAGTTCAAAAATTTGGGGTGGAAGTTGCCAGAGGGAGTAACAAAAAATGTCCTCTTCAATCAAAAATCGGCCTGTTTCAGGCAATTCACATAAAATTAATCTGATAGAGTTGTTCAGGGTAGTTCTTGGATTATTTTCTTTGATATTTTGTTGTTTGTGTTCTGTACGAAAATTATTGTTTTTTTTCTGCAGACTATACAGGATGTTACAGAATAGTATGTCACAACTTGCAGGGGTAGATCTACGTGCAATTTTAAGAAAAAAAGTTTTTATAGACATGGGTCCGCAAAAACTTCGTTACGGACATACAAGGTGTTGACATTTCCGGAAAAATTGATTTTTTCTTCAAAACTCCTGCAGTTTTTGAGATATTCAGCCCGAATTTGAAATTCAAGCTACAACCTCGATTATTATACGTCCTAGATTTTAAGTGAAATTCACAAGGTGTTTTCTTTTTCGAAGCCATGTCTCCTTTTGCCCTCTCAAACTTTTTTACAGTAAGCCACTGAACAGCGTACAATCAATTTTCGTCATCTTCGTTCAACTTAAAAACTTCTGTGACACTTGTAAATTTTTCGTACCTCAAACTGTTTTCGAGTGACAAATTATTGAATTTGAATTATTTGAATTGTATGTTATTCGCTAAATAAAAAAAGAATGGAAATACTCGATAGGTATGCCCAAAATTTGCTTTTATTTTGATAGCTCGTTTTCTGGAACTCAACTTGTACTCATTCAATATCAAAATAAAAAAAATTAATTAAAAACTGCTTGAAGTGTCTACCACCTGCAAGAATACAGGCCTCTGTCCTTTGCATTTCATCACGCACTCTTTAAAATATTCCTGAGGTATTTCTTATCGTGCCACAAGAGGTTATTATTCGATTTCTCAATTCTTAAACAGTGTTCACTGGAGTGGTATAAACTAACCTTTAGAGATATCTCCATAAGAAAAAATCTAAACTATTTATGTCTGGGGACCTAGGAGGCCAAAATTTCGAACTATCCATCGGTTGTTGAATGTATTACTCAAGAATTTTTCAGCTTCTCCACTGAAATGTGCTGGTGTACGGTCATGCATGAACCACATTCTGTTTTTCACCAAAAGTGGCACATCCTCGAGCAATAAAGGTAACTCCTCCTCGAGAAATTGCTGATAAGCGGGACCGTTTAGTCTGTCAGGCAAAGAAAATAGCCCAATTAAATAATTTCGAATTATTCCGACCCACACATTTAGTGAGAATTGTTCTTGATGATGAGATTCTTCAATCAAATGGGGGTTTTCCTCAGCCCAATAATGATTATAGTGAAAATTTATAATAGCAATTCTAGAAACGTTAGATTCGTCTGTGAACATTATTTTACTATCATATTGAGCATTTTATCTGATTTCATCTAAGAACCATCGGCAGAAATTCACTCTTGAAGGAAAATCTCGATGAAGTAGAGTTTGGACGCGTTGAATATGAAACGGGTACAACAAAAAGTCGTGGAGAATCCTCCAAACTAGAACATGTGAAATATTCAACTGATTTCTTATTTTTCTTGTACTCGCATGAGGATTCAAATCAAAACTGTTTCCTCAATATCTGGAGTTCTCATAGTTTGAGTTGCACCTTTTGAATGATAATTTGAAGTAAAAGTACCAGTTTCAATCTTCTGTGGATATTTGAAAATGTTTGCTTGTCTGGTGGTACTCGATTTCAAAAGCGCACCTGATATAATCTTTTGAATTTGGGAGGCTTTTACTTGGTAAAATTCCATTATCAATAATAAAAAACAAGTACTGTGTTTTAAGGAATTTTACTTAATATAATATATAACCTGATATAATCGCCTAGCTCCTGTTGTATTTTCGTCAGCCAGACCTTACATGTAATGGATATCAGAAAACTCGGCGTTGGTAAAATTAGCCAGTTTTTCTCAAAGCAATAACTTCAAAAGTCTTAAAACCAATCGTTAAATCAATAAACAAATCGAGCAGTCACTGGTTCTACTTTAGCAACTGTCAAAATAAATAAATAAATAAAAAAAATCAAAGCCTACTAGTCATTTTTTCAATCAGAAGTGCTTTCAATTCAGCGAATGTATGTAATCGTTTAATCATATTTTGCTCGAGAACGGTTGGAGATACGAAAAAAATTACAAGTGTCAAAAAAGTTTGTAAATTGAACGAAGATGACGAAAATTGATTGAACGTTGATCAGTGGCGTACTGCAAAAAACTTCGAAAAGGCAAAAGAAAACACCTTATAGATTCTAGTTGAAATTCAGGACGTGTAATGATGGAGGCTGTAAAAAATAGCTTGGATTCCAAATTTGGGATAAATATTTTCAAAAACTGCAGGAGTTTCGAAGAAAAAAACAATTTTTTTCCAGAAATTTCAACACCCTGTTGAACGTAACCCGTAACGAAGCTTTTGCGGACCTATGTTTATATGAACTTTCTTTCTTAAAATTGCATGTAGAATTACCTCCGCAGGTTGTGACACACTAGCATGTAACACCCTGTATAATCATAAAAAACATATAAAATAATAATAACCATATTCATCTTTTAAGCTTAGAAGACGTTACAGACTCCGAATCTATATGATTGTGATTGGAGCAGCTCTTCGGATAACATCGATGACGAAGAAGCAAACAGTGAGCTTTAGAGAGGAGAAGCCTAAAGTGTACGAAACTTTCGAACCTGTATACTGTTCCTCTCGTTCTCCGACTGCAGTTCAAACGTAAGATATCATATGACATTGATAATATTAAACCTTTGGTAGAAATACGAAATGCAAAATAAGCGAACTTTCAAAGTTAATGACCGCATAAGAATCGAAGGTACGATGAGAACACTAATTCGCATACTCGAAGATCGAAATTGAAGTTAACTGTGCAACGTGCAAAACATTAATTCGTTTGCAACACCGAAAAAAATTTGTCCAGTTTGAGCTGAGAGATTTATTTTTGTTATTTTTTCGCAAGAACAGTCTTTAGAATCACTCATATATTATACGGCAATATAAGTTTTCATTGAAAAATAGATCGACCTTTCTTTGAGGTGGCTAACATTCAGAAAAAGCCAACTAGACAGCAATGAAACAATCAATACAATTCGTTTTTCAATAGAACAACATTAATTCAATATAGTGGGCAAACGTAAAATCAAGCTTGCAATTAGCCTAGGGATTGTGAATTTAAAATTTCTTTGTTGTGATAAACAGCTATTACCGACCGGAGATTGCATGCTCTGAAGCTTGAAATCCATAAAGACTTAGACATACTTCACATAAATCAAAAGAGTTCTTTTCTATCTAAACAACGACAATAGCCTTGGAACAACGAAATGGTTGACATTCCTCTGACAAAGTACGCGACTTTATTATCCAAGGCAGGACTTCGTAATCCTCCGAACGGATGGATCAGGCTCCAGAGCAGTCGTAGCACTATAATACTGGAGTCAATCTGGAGTAAATGCACGCCCATTAAAACGGCCACGTCTTGTTTGCGACGTGATTTAATACCTTGCAGGAAACGGCACAATAAATCATCTTGTTTTAATTGTCGATTTGTGATCGTGTTTTCGATACGCGTTCTACAAAATACCATTTCCCGTTCTCTCAAATGTGCCAGGAAAAATTATGGAATTCAGTCATGAAATTTAATATTAGAAAATACTAGCATTAAAACTTCAATATACATTTCGCACAAAAATGAGGATAGAGGAAACAGAATAAATGCAAGAGTGTGGTCTGAAGAAGTTTCCTTAATCCTGATCAAAACAGTTTAATGGTTTTCCTTGAAAATATTTAAACTTCTTTTATATTGTTTTGTTTTTTTCGTTCATATTCGTCATTGTTTCTAAGATTCAAATTATCAAACATCTCTCCCAATTTATAACATGTTCGTGAATTTCAAAGGCTTAATAGGCTCTGATAACATAATACCTATAAAATATTATAGAAGTGGGAACTTTGAATGGATTGAATACATTAAGACATCGGGCAATATTTCACAAGAGACGTTAATTTTTATTTTTAGTCAGTTATGTTTTGCAAGAACGTTTTCATTGGGTAATAAATGTGGTGGTAACCTGCACCTTATTTTCTCAAACGGAATAATATTTCATAAAACACATCAGGTGAAAGGTTTCCTAACGAATGTGATCGGCTACTCATTTTTAACATGATCCTACAACTTCATACTATAAGTTATATATTTATTAACGGTATGGACCTTGAAATTACAATACAGGGTGATACATAATAGTATGTCACAACTCGAGGGGGTAAATCTACGTGCAATTTCAGGAAAAAAAGGTCATATAAACATAGGTCCGCAACAGCTTCGTTTCGGAGCTACAGGGTGTTGACATTTCAGGAAAAAATTAGTTATTTCTTCAAAACTCCTGCAGTTTTTGAGATATTCAGCCTAAATTTGGACTGCAAGCTCTTTTTCACAGCCTCCATCATTACACATTTCAACTAGAATCTACAAGGTGTTTTCTTTCGCGGAGCCATGTCTTCTTTTGCCCTTTCAATTTTTTTGCAGTACGCCACTGATCAGCTTAGAATAATTTTTTGTCATATTCGTTCAATTCAAAAACTTTTTTGACACCTGTAAATTTTTCGTATCTCCGACCGTTCTCGAGCAAAAAATTATTGAACGACTGCATGCATTCGCTGAATTGAAAGCAATTCTAATTAAAAAAAAGACTAGTAGGCATTGAACTAACGATTAGTTTTAGTACTTTTGAAGTTATTGCTGTAAGACAAAACTGCTAATTTTACTAACGCCGAATTGGCTGATATCCATTACATGTACGGTCTGGCTGACGGAAACACAACAGAAGCTCGGCGATTATATCAGGTGCGCTTTCCAAATCGAGTAATACCAGACAGGCGAACATTTTCAAATATCCACAGAACGTTGAGGGAAACTGGTACTTTTACTGCAAATAATCATTTAAAAGGTGCAACTCAAACTATGAGAACTCCAGATATTGAGGAAGCACTTTTGAAATGTTTTGATTTGAATCCTCATGTGAGTACAAGAAAAATTGGGAATCAGTTGAATATTTCACATGTTCCAGTTTGGAAGATTTTCCACGACTTTTTATTGTACCCGTTTCATATTCAACGAGTCCAAACTCTACTTCCTCGAGATTTTCCTTCGAGACTGAATTTCTGCCGATGGTTCTTAGATGAAATTAGAGTCATTTTGATAGTGAAATAATGTTCATAGACGAAGCTAACTTTTCGAGAACTGCTAGCATAAATTTTCACAATAATTATTATAGGGCTGAGGAAAACCCCCATTTGATTGAAGAGGATCATCATCAAAAACAATTCTCACTAAATGGCTGGGTCGGAATAATTCGAAATCATTTAATTGAGCCATTTTTTAGCCTGACAGACTAAACGGTCCCACGTATCGGCAATTTCTCGAGGAGGAGTTACCTTTATTGCTCGAGGATGTGCCACTTTTAGTGAAAAACATAATGTGGTTCATGCATGACCGCACACCAGCACATTTCAGTGGAAAAGCTAGAGAATTCTTGAATAATACATTCAACAATTGATGGATAGGTCGGGGTGGGCCAGAACACTGGCCTCCTAGGTCCCCAGACTTAAATGATTCAGACTTCTTCTTATGAGGATATCTCAAAAGTTCAGTTTATACCACTCCAGTGAACACTGGAGGAGAATTGAGAAATCGAATAATAATCTCTTGTGACACGATAACAAATACCCCAGGAATATTTCAAAGAGTGCGTGATAATATGCGAAGGACCGAGACCTGTATTGGAGGACATTTCCAGCAATTTAATTAGTATTTATTTGTTCTTTTTTTTTAGTTTGATATTGAATAAGCATAAGTTGAGTCTCAGAAGAAGAGCTA
Organism: Cryptolaemus montrouzieri; assembly: GCA_013387265.2. Classification (NCBI taxonomy): domain Eukaryota; kingdom Metazoa; phylum Arthropoda; class Insecta; order Coleoptera; family Coccinellidae; genus Cryptolaemus; species Cryptolaemus montrouzieri. The sequence goes on from JABFTP020000062.1 coordinate 44,062,442, forward strand.
TCAAAATAAAAGCAAATTTTGGGCATACCTATCGAGTACTTCTATTTTGTATTTATTAAGCGAATAACATACAATTTAAATAATTTAGAAATTCAACTATTTTTCACCCGAGAACGGTCGGAGATACGAAAAAATTACAAGTGCCAAAAAAGTTTCTAAATTGAACGAAGATGACGAAAATTGATTGTTCGCTGATCAGTGGCGTATTGCAGAAAGGTTTGAAGGGGCAAAAGAAGAAACGGCTCCGAAAAAAAAACACCTTGTAGATACTAGTTGAAATTGAGAAGTGCAATGATTGAGGTTGTAAAGAATAGCTTGCATTCCAAGTTTGGGCTAAATATCTCGAAAATTGCAGGAGTTTTGAGGAAAAAACTAATTTTTTCCGGAAATTTCAACACCTTGTAGCACCGAAACGAAGCTTTTGCGAGCCTATGTTTATATGAACTTTTTTTCTTAAAATTGCACGTAGAGTTGCCTCCTCAAGTTATTACATACTATTATGTAACACCCTCTATATCACGATATATACGAGGGTTATGCTGTATATTTTGAGATACAAGAAAACCATTAAGCGCATGACGCTGGTTTACCTACCTGTGTTCAACGTAATCCTCATCTAAATCGATGCATTTTTGTAACCGAAGCTTCCACAATTGAAAGACTAGAAGCCTATTTTTGGGAATACTCTCAAAAAGGTGATGACTTGCCTTATCGATCTCCGCGTAAATGATTTCTTAGGTTGAACAACTATTAGAAATAACACATGGCTAAATCAGACGAGTACGGTGGATGTGGAATGACTTTCGCCTTATATTCACGTAACAAGTAAACAATTTGCTGCGCCTTGTTTGACGATGCATTGTTACGATTCAACCTAATCCCGCGAATTCTGCTGCTGCTAGTAAACATTTGTTCTGTACTAGTTGGCTGTCACTATGCGTGGATTTTCATCTTAATTGTTGTCATTAATCTTGTAGTCTTGAAAAAAACTGCGTACAAAACTATTCTGTTAGATTTCTGCTTTTTTGCAATAGGTCATCTTTGTGAATCTACACATGATTGAAAACTAGAATGTATGTTACATCATCTGTAACGAATTCAAATAAAATACGATGACCGCCATCGTTCGACATTTCTAATCTTTACTCGCTTTGCTTAGAGGATCAAAGTAGGGGGCACCTAACGACTAACAGTTTTGTCCATATAGAGAAGCTCATGTAAAATTGACTTTACTGTTGAGATCAAACAGCAAATGATACCCCAATCATTTGATAGGTGCATCTAGAATCATTTTTGATGATACGCCGAATTCGCGCACTGTTATCGAAAGTAAGTGACGAACTGGACATACTAGCATGTGGCTGAACATCAAGCGATATTCATCATTCTCAAATTCACTATATCACCGGAAGACAAATTCTTATAATGGCGTTTTATTATCGAATGCGCGCTGCAACCTTTCAAAACTTCGTTCTTCAGTGAAACCTATTTTGTAATCGTAATAGATCATCGCGTGTACATGTTCTCTGGACAACTTCATGTTTCGCTAAGAAATAGTAATTTTCATGTTCAGTCTGTGGAAGCAGCGACTCAACTGAAGTCAAACCTCAACCAATGAAGGACGAGGGTTATAATAATGTATTATTGCCAGCTCTCTCTCCTGTATTTGCTTGTCATCTCAAAATATGCAGCGTAGCCCTCGTTCAATGATTGATTTCCATTGTTATATATCTCCACCCCTTGGTTAAATTATTAACTTATCGAAACATCATGATTATCGAATATCACTTTCTTAATGATACACTTCGACTTCATTTTTGGCGTCTTGTATAAGTAATTATTTTTTTAAATTAAAACATGATATTCAAATGACAAAATATGTCAGGAAAGTGTTTTCCTATCGCTGCTTCATGAATATTCAAATGTGCAATAAAATGGATATGATATAACGATTAAAAGATTTAGCATATCGATATAAGCGAATGTGCTATTGAGTACAAGCATCTTTTTCTCGTATAGATAACAACAAACTCACAAATTCCTCAGATCCAATATAATGAGTGTCTATTTTGTGCGTAATCGGCTCATCACTTTGTTAAATATATCGAAAAAGAATATGAAAAAAAGACGCTAATTCTCATATTCAAATAGGACGCCCTATGTTTCTCATCATTTTTGAACGTGGTTAACTGAATTCAGGTAATTTTTTTCAGATCATTATAAACCTTAACAGAACTTTTTTCGACTTATTCGATATTTTATGTATATGACTTTTTTTGCTGTATCTACTGAAGTTATGATACAATATCAATTTGAGTACTAAAGTTTTCTCATAAACCTAAATATCGATGGGTAATAAATAATTACTGACACAGCAGTACAGGGCGTTCAGCTATAGATGTCCTCTCTTGTTGAAATTTGAACCCCATTACCTACTTCAAATGAAACAGATTCAAGAACGATTTTGTATTTTGAATTTAAATTTCACGTAATCTTAATATATTTTGCACCATAATTCTTGAACATAGTCTAACTGGGAACAATATCCGAGAATAAAGTAACTTTCACACGCTATAAACAATTGTTCTGCTCGGAGGAATATTTCAATTCAACGAACAGAATTTTTTCTCACGTTAAAGAGGTTGTCCGGTCTAATATTACGAAATGCATCACGAATACTGCGCATCAGATCATCCGCTGTAGTTACTTATCCTGAAAAACTTTAGTTGTTACAACTTCATTTGCAAAACCCAATCTTTTTTACTATAATCTAGTTCAACTAATTCTTGGTATAGCTCAATATGGAGTGGATGATTCTTTTACTATACTTTGATTTTCGATACATCAGGTTTTTCTAGTACTAATTCCCTAATCAAGTCCCGTACACTTTATCAACTGTCAGAACTGTTTTCGTCCGTGTTGTTCTCTCGGAAGTAACACTTTCAGATTCCTGTACATTTTATTCTCGGTTAGAACTGTTTTCGTTTGTGTTGTTTTTTCGTAAGCAACACTTTTAGTCCGTTAAAATCGCCGTTTTAAACTCCCAAAGTACTTCACTTGGGGATGTCTTCTTTCCGCAGATTTAGAGGATACAAATTCTCATGTATTTCGAGAAACCCACACTTGATATCCGGAAAAGCCTCATAATTGGGTAAGAATTTTGGTAGACCACCTAGTTGGACATCTGTTTATTCCCAGTAGTTAAAACGGCGAAGTTCAACTAGATATACTGAAAAATTTTATAGATCCTTTGATGACAAAAGAATAGAGAACGATCTCTTATTACTTGAACAAAAATTGCATCTCCAGAATGACTATGCAGCGCCCGTTTGCCAATACTACGATTTGCACTATCCGGGTCGTTGGATTGAAAAGAGAGGTTCTATGTAGTGGTATACCTAATATCCTGACCTAAACTGAAATTCTTAGACATAGTCTATCCAGAAACAATATACGAGAAAAGAGAAGCTTACACACACTGTGCAAAAATATTGTGGCAACTTTGTTGGATACACATTTCAATTCAACGATGAAATTTCTCCTCACGTTATTGAGATTCTCCGGAGTAATATTATGAATTGCACCTTGAAATTCCTTTATCCTGATAAACTTTTGGTTTTACAACTCCCCATGAATAAAAGTAGGTGAATGTTGAATCTGTAAACTTTGGGAGCAATTAAAATTCTCCGACCTATCCCTTACATCAGGGGTGCTAAAACGGTCGATCGCGAGTACTTTTTGAGTAGATCTCGAGAAGAAAATTTTTTATTAATAAAAAGGTAACTAAACTACGAAAATTTATTACGTAATAAAATAACACTCAGCTAGCGGCAAAAGGCGGCTTTATCAAAGGAACGCGCGGTACTTGTAAGAGAAAGGCCGCGTTTTTTATTCTTGACTTTCGTTCACGTCGATATAAATGTTGCGCCTGATGGAATTGTAGTAATTATGAATCGTAACTTGAAGGCAATACTACGTCGATACAAATTTTATTATTAAATAGTACAAGATGAGTGTAGCGAAGAAATCTAAAACGTATTATTTTATTAACGATTAGGAGGAAGAATTTTTCTTTTGTATGGTGAAGGATAACTGCATTTGTCTTATTTTATATTTCCCAACACAGAGTGAATTAAGAAAAAGTGCGTGATTTGATATCTTGTTTGAAAAAAGAACATACCATGTTCACAAGACCAGCCAAACAATCAAAAGCAGCTACGATCGCGTCATTTGAAATATCTCATATATTGGCGAAACACAAGAAAGGAAAGGTTGTGAAGGAAAGATTTATGGAAGCGGATGAGACTTTATTTGGAGATTTTAAAAATAAAAGAGAAATCATGTCTGCTATAAGAGAACTTAGGTTATCTCGTCCAACTATCACAAGTCATGAGTCAGGACATGGCAGATAAACTGAAACATGATATTATGAAATGTACATACTTTTCTTTATAGTTCGACGAATTCACCGATATGACAGACCCAGCTGTATATTTTCATTCGGATGGTATTGACAATCATTCCTCTGAAGGGGGAGACTCGCGGCGAAGATATATATGACGTTTTCTTCAATTTTGTAAAAAACTGCAAGCTAACAATATATAAATTAGTGTGCACTACAACCGATGAAGCACCAGCCATGACTGGAAATAAAAACGGTTTTGTGGCATTGTGTCGAGTTGATGAAAACTTCCCTTCATTTTTTCATTTCATTGCATTATACATCAACAAGTTTTGTGTTAAAAAGTTTTAAACACGGAGAAAATTATGGGCATTGCAACAAAAATTGTGAATTACATCCGTGCACGTAGCTGACAACGGCGGCCCTTTAAGTTGCAGTTGGAAGATAGGAACTCAGCTGAACACACTAAATTAGTTCTTCACATGGACATCAGGTGGTTGAGTCGTGGAAAATTCCTAGAAAGATTTCAAGAATTAGTGCCCAAAATAACAGCTTTTCTAGCTGGAGGTAATGACTGACTTGGCATTTTCGACTGACATCACAATGCAGTTAAACACCATCAACTTGGAGCTTCGAGGTAAAGGAAAAACTATTATTGAGATGATTAACGCAGTAAACGCATTCAAAAGTAAATTGCAACTTATGATAGATCAACTGAAAAGAAAGGATCTGAAACATTTTCCGTCTTTGATAGTAAGGATTCCTGAGTTGAATTATGATACATTGAATTTATTTAATTCATAATGATCCACTCAGTAAATATTGTTTATACTGGTATCGCTATGTAGACGATATCATTTGTTGCTTCACAGGAATAGATAGACAGTTGAAAATTTTCGAAAATCATATAAATTCATCACATCCAAAAATTAGATTCACAACCGAAATAGAAAGCAACAATTCGATAAATTTCTTAGACGTAATAATTTCGAATGAAAATGGAAAACATGTTTCCGCAATTTACCATAAGCCGACACATACATATATTATAATACATAACTCGTCGAGTCATCCGCACACAAAATGTCACCATTCAATAGTTTTATTCATAGATTGATTAACATCCCGTTATCACCAGAAAATGTCAACAAAGAATTAAATTTGATTAAACAAATAGCCAAAAATAATGGTTACAATCCCGATTTAATGAATGATATTTTATATAAAAACAAAGTAGAATCGCATTGAATGAAGTTTACCCTGTCGATAAAATGAAACGAAAATTCAACACCGTAACCTACGTTGGCATTACAAGTGAGAAACTGAAATCATTCTTGAGTAGCAATAATTTCAACATAGCTTTCCAAACTAATAATAATTTAGGCAAATATATAAAAATATTAAAACCAAATCAGGTAAAAACAATAAATCAGGTATTTATAGATTAAATTGCAATGACTGTGATGATTTCTATATTGGTAGAACACATAGAAATTTTAATATTAGAATATCGAAACATAAACTCAATTTTTCAAATAAAAATCAGATTCAAATTACGCCAATCATCTCTCAGAAAATAATCACTCTTTCGACCCACAGTTTGAAATTTTGCATACAGATAAGAAATATTGGGAGGTAGATCTTTGGGAAACTTTAGAAATCAATAAATACAAACACTCAGGTAGACTCATCAATGAACAAGTCGATTTAAGCCCTTCACCTCTATTGAATCTCTTCGTAGAGCAATCTATTCCTTAATTTTATTAGATATACCTGTCATAAATAACCACTTAAGAAGAAGCAACCCAATAAGCTTTTAATTACTCAAGAACATTTATATTTATATTCTTATTCTTATATACTGTACATTCATTCGTCTGAAGAAGCTACGTTGTAGTGAAACGCGTTACGAATCGCAATTATTAAATAAAATTCCTTAAAACACAGTACTTGTTTTTTATTATTGAATTATGATACGTATGAGGCTGAATTATCAAATATTTTGGGACAATGCGAAATGCGTTTTTATGATTGCAGTAAATTGGCAAATAAATCATCATTTATGAGTTCTGATACAAATTTCTGGTGTTTTATATTTGACGATAAATATCGGAATCTAAGGCAAATCGCCCTTCACCTGACGGCAATGTTTGGGTCAACTTATTTGTGCGAGTCTGCATTTTCTGAAATGAAGATAATTAAGTCAAAATCTCGCATTCGACCAACTGACGATTACATGTCATCATGCTTGCGATTGGCATTCAGTGGTTACGTACCATCTTATGAAAAGTATGCTGAGGACATGCAGTGCCACGCTTACATCCAAAGTCACTCCTTAGTTAAGCTCAACACCATATGTAACTCTTTTGATTTATAACAACCAATGAACTCGCGATTCTGAATAACTATGAGTTTCTTCATTGATAGAGAAGAACCTAACTAAACCTTACCCAAACCTTGACTAAAATAATGTACATTGTGCGGAAAGCTAATATCTATATATGCTACGGTATACCCTAGCTAGGTAGGTAGATAGGTAGGGTTTATCGTGTATGTACGACAACCCTGCATCACACATACTTTCTGCCTCTCAGAGTCGATCGTAAGCAGTCTAAAAATATTGAGGTAGATCGCCAGCAGTTCAAGTTTGAGCACCCCGCCTTACATAATGGGTAGGTACTCCATATAATTGTGTCCACATTTAAATTTGTAGCACTTCGAAGATGCTTAATCCATTTTGAAAAATCTTTTCTAAAAAAGCGCAGGAACTCCTCGTCATTCAATGGCTAATCGAATAAATGGAACTCGACCACATTATAATCAACAACCCCTTCCCAAACATTAAAGAACCCTTGATGTCGAAACTGGTTCATACGAACAATTTGAGGATTTTCGTGACAATTCTCATGAAAATTCTGTGTGTTGTAGCTATTTTCAAGAAATATGCATTCATCAGTAAATAAAATGACTCCCAATAAATTTTCATTTTCTAACAATTTATTTTGGATCCAATCGCAATACCCAATTTTTTCACTGTAATCCATCTCAACTAATTCTTGGTTTAGTTAAATAAAAATGACTAATAAAAGTAAACAATGATTTCTAAAATAATTCTAAATAGAGATATCATCGTTTACTTGTATTTGTGAAAATGGATTTCTATCATGTTAAGGCCTTGTCAATTAAATATGGAATGGATAATATTTATTGATACTTATTTTCTTTCTATTTTTTGACACAGTCCTTTTTTTACATTCAATTTGGTGCACAACTTCCGTAGATTTTATCTCCTATTACCTGTTTTCGTGCTTGTTTTCTCGTAAGCAACACTTCCAATACGTGCAAACCGTCGTTTTAAACTTGAGAATGCCTCCTTTCAGCATAATTTGGGATGCCGATGAACAATTCTCATGAATATTTCCTATTGCAATCACCACGGTTACAAATTCTTCAGTAGTATAACATATCCATCTTAAAAAAATCAATTCGAAAAAACGCAAAGTATTGAAAAGCAAAAATTAAAGATATTTAAGATGAACAATAATTAACTAAAACATGATTATTCAAAATGAACCAGAGATAATATAGTCTCTGCAATTTTACGCTTGGTGAATCGCCTACCTTCATTGTTCAACTCATGTACAGAATTATTCATTTCTGAAGTAGTAACACTTCTTGGATCATTTTCAAGGCTTGTACGGTAATAATGAAATGTACCTGTACACCATAATTTTTCGAGGAGCTTCATCATCAATGTATTTATCATTTCCATATGATATTCCAAAGAATTTGAAGCGTATATCAGAACGAATTTTATTACGAAACGATGTAAACACAGAATGAAATAACATATTGCTACCGGGATGGGGTCACACACACGATGGAAACACTGATGGTTAACACAAACACTTTTTATAAACGTAAATTTAAAATGAAATAAAAACACGTGGTTCGTTGGTAAACAACGGCGGTTTGGCAATATGGCGTGGGTACGGAAAGCCGGCTCGTGGCAACGCGTGCTGCAGCCGGTTTTCTGAGACAAAGTGTATTCGAAGAGGTCGTTGAAGAGAAAGTCCCGGGAGTCTCCGAAATGCACAGATATTTAAACACTCGGTCCAGGTAGGCCCAGAGTACGTTGTGTGCGTAGCCCTGTTGAAGGACCTACTAGGCGATCTGTGATTAAGGAAGCGTGGTTAACACGGTAACACGCTTATTCGAAGGGGCCTAGAGTGATCTATGGTTAGATACCGTAGTGGATACGGTAAAAATATCGTTACCACAATTCACTGATGTCGTGGAAGTTCGAATTTCTTATAAAATTGCAAATGTTAAGACTAGGGGGTGATATACTTACTGTAATAAAATATTTAAGTCGAACAAGTTAGAATATGAAATAGATATCATGGGGATTGTGATTATTACTACGTAAAAATATCACTGTTTAGGATGGAACTCTTTATTCAACGTTATAGCTTTCTCGAGCTTTGGCCCATCATCAGACAAGTATGAACTTAAAACTTAAATACAAATTTCGCAATTTTCTCATATAAAGGTACGGAGAAATGGGTTAACAGAACAGATAAAATACCTATTAGAGATTAACATTGGGTACTGGTTTATAATTATAAACTAATTAAAAATCCCAAATATTGGGGAATTACATAAATCAGTCTGGTCATTAAGAAATATTTGATAATTGTCTGTATTGTGTTTAGCTTAGAATATTTTTAAGGATTCAAAATTATTGAGTTTTATACCTCTTTGTGCTTGGAGTTTTGTAGATTGCCTATTGATGGAAAATTTGGTTATTTTCTATGCAATGTTGTGCCAGAGTGGAATCTGTTTTGTTTTTGCAAAAATGTGAATGATGTTCCTTATATATAATTCTGAACGACCTGCCTGTTAGACAAATATAAATTTTGTTACAATTGGGACATGTTAGTTTATACACTTCTGAATTATCTAAATTTTGAGTCTTATCTTTGGCATTGAAAAATATATTTGACAGTTTTGTTGTGGATTTGTGGGAAAAATTTACATTGGGAATTTTGCGATTTATTTAGAAATTGGCCCGGAATACGTTAATGAGGAATACTTGTGTGTGTGACTGTCAGAACTATTTTGAGGATAAATACTGTTATAGGCTTTTTGCAAACGGTTTTCAGACGCAAGTTTGCCTATCATTTGGGAAGAATAGTCGTAATTTTTTTGCGACGGTTTTAGCTGATAAAATTTCTTTATTAAGATTTGTAATGATGGGAAGAGGTCATATAAAAGCTCTGTGAATGATCGAATTGAAAGCAGCTAATTTATGTTGGATGGAATGGGAAGAATCAGAAGGAATGCAAATGTATGTAGGTAGGTCTACAATATAAATATATCGAAGGTGAGGAGATTGTTTAGTCTTAAAATCGTTAAATCTAAAAAATTAATTTGATTGTTGATTTCTTCTTCTAGTTCAAATTCGAAGTTTGGATGACTATTATTAACAAAAATTAGGAAAATGTCAAATTGTCTTAAAGTACCATTAAAACACGTAAAAATATCGTCAACATATCGATACCTTTAAAATTATATGAGACGCTATAGCTGATTGACAAATTATATTTTCCATATTATTCATGAGGATTTATGCTAGGAGTAGACTAAGAGGAAAACCCATAGTCAATCCCAAGCAAAATACTAATATATTCAAATAGTCTGCAGTATAAAGAATTGAATGAAATGAATGGCCAACAGCATACATAGGACAAACGGGTCGGAATTTGGAATATAGATATAAAGAACATCTCTCCTCCGATAAGAAATCAGCACTTTTCGTATTGAATCAACAAATGACGTAATAATATCAGAAAGTTTAAAAATCTCTTCGAATGCAATGAAGGGGTAACAATCAATATGTTGGGAAGTTCTGAAAATAATAAACTTTGTACAAACCCAAAACTCATCACTTTCAATAGTCAACACGAATAAAATCACTCCCTACTACTCAAAATTCTAAATAGGCGTATACCGCATAAATTTTTAAACTGTTAGCACCAGACACTCGAAAATAACGTAATTTTGAATAACGTAACTGTCGGAACCGCCCGTGTGCATCAAAAATAATCATTGTCAGATAAATGTGTTTCTTTTTATTCACAGTAAAATGAATTCCTATAAAATAAATACATCAATAATATATTAATCAGAGATGACACTAGATAATATCAATTCATTTCTATACAAATTTTATAAGTGGTTCCTATGTTTTTACAACGCTAAAAGAATTATTTTCATCATATCAGTTGAAGCAGTTTTCTCTTTTCGTCATTAATCTATCTCAAACCAAAACGGTTAAGAAATCATTTTTGGTGTTACTGGAAGGAAACTTCTGATATTAATTGTGGATATAGTGATGTCATTGATTGATAATATTATAGTTTGATATAATTTGGCTTGGTTGATAACATTTTACGTTACATGAATATTTCCAAGAAATGTTGATTGTATAATTAAGATACTCATAAAGTGTTTTTGTTCGTACTACATTTATCGAATGATTCGCCAGTACCGAAAATTTGTCTTTTCATTAATGTAAGCTGAAAATTTCACACAGAATAATTGTTCAATTAGTTCGAGTGCGATTTGTCAACTGCTTTTTGAATTTATTTACCTGGTAGCGTAGCCTCTACACAGACCCATTCTCTGCCACAGGTGACGAACAATCTCAAGTCGCAAAAGTCAAGAAAAAAAGAAAAAAAAGCGGCGTAAATTCATCTGGAAGCGGCGTTAAGTTGTCTTCGGAGCAGTATCCGGCGCCATGTGATTTGTGAATTTCAAAATTGAAAAAAGCCTATAATCATAATTGAAAATGCCTTACGTTGGATTGTCCGATGAGCAGAGGAGTCGAATAATTGCTCTCGTTGAAGAAGGGGTGACACAGAGGGGTATAGCGTCCACAATGGGGATAAAACGGGGTGTGATTTCAAAAACCTAAGTCCAATACGTATAGCTACAATCTCTACAAATAGGCTCAGAAGAAGTCGTAGGAAGATCACTTCTGAAGATCAAGACCGCGTTTTGTGCCAAATTACAAGACGAGACCCTAATGTGTCGCACCCCATACTCCAAAGGCAGTTTCTGGAAGCAACAGGAATCAGTGTAAAAGTCGCAAGGTTACGTCAAAGACTTCGTTCAAAGGGTGTATACAGCAGCAGGCCTTTGAGGCTTCCAGAGCTAACCAGAAAATAAAAAGTTAACAGACTCAATTGGTGTATCGACCAAAATTGGAATATTGAGAATTGGCGGAATGTTTTTCTGTCGGATGAGACCAGAATTGGTTTTCGATCAGATGGCCGCCGGATTTGGGTTTTAAAAGGTCGTAAAAGACAAGCTAGACTCCGAGCAGCAAGACAAATTCCGAAATACCAAGGGGGCAGTGTGATGTTTTGGGGTGGAATTATCCTGGGAGACAAAACGGATTTGATTTCGATTCCTGCGAGTGTAACGGCTAAAAATTACGTGGACTTAGTACTGGAGCCCATAGTGAGACTCTGGCGAGGTGCCCACGGTGAGAATTCCACTTTTATGCAAGATAATGCTTCTTCGCATACCAACAACCTCGCGCGACATTATCTTGAAACAGAGGGAATAGCTATTTTGGACTGGTCAGCTTGCTCTCCAGACCTAAATCCTATTGAACATTTATGGAATAATCTCAATAGGAGAAATAGATCGCGCCAGAATAATCCAAGAACCCCATAAGAGCTCAACCAAGCCGCCACAGAAGAGTGGCAGAATATCACACCAGAGGAGGTTGAAACCTAATCCAAAGCATGCCTAGACGGATTCAGGCTTGTATCAGGGCAAGATGAGGTAATACAAGCTACAGAGTTTGAGAAAAAAGCACCTACTCCGTGAGAAAACAATTTTCTATATTTTTACTACATGCGGAAAGAGTCTCTCATTTACTTTTATTTGTTTCTTGAAATAAACCTCAATCTATTTCTTTTTCCAATTGGAATATCTCAAAGAAGGATCAATTCTCACACTCCTTCGAAATTTTCAAAATCCATGAGGTATAATTCAAAATATCTGGTGATTCCATATAAATTTGGTTGTGTATATAAATACAGGCTAAGTCGCCCTAAACGCCACGGTTTATATCTCCTGAACTATTCAATTTTTGGTATAGTTTCTTCACATTTCTTGAGCAAACTATCAATTTCTATGAGTTGAAAATGTTGTCGACTATACAGGGCGTCCCATTCCAGAGATTTATAACAAACTTATGTTTTTCAATAGTGATGCTCAATGTTTCGTACCATTTCTTTTGATTTCTAACACAAAAATAATTTTGGTGTTCAAAGAAAGATTTACATAAATTCAATTGTTTCAGAATTATTCGAATTCTAATGAAAATTTGGCATCCTCTTACTGTAGCTATGAAAACCGCGTAAAAAATTCAATTGAGGCATATAAACATTCTCGATGAACTAGTCATTTATCTAGAATTAGTCGATATTGGCAAAATTATACAGGGTGATCATAAAAAATGTCGAACTTTTGCTCCATCCCAACGTGATTATTGGGATCACTTCCAATGGAACACCCTGTATTCAATAAACGAATTCAAAAGAAGATTTCACTACCCGTGGAATGATATAAGGGCCTCCATGACAATTGTATACGGTTTCGAAGATATAATCAATTTGAACTTTTCCTAAAATATTTTCAAGGTAAAAATAACATCAGATTTCCTCAAATTTTATTCTTATTTGATTTGAAATACTTTATGACAGCTAAAATGATAATTTCAATGGTAAATCGAAGTTTACCATCATCGGTATTGAGGACATAAAACGATTAATTATTTGGTTTGATTTCAATGAATAATTATTAAAAAATTTAACACCAAAAATTATTAACACCTCGACTTTTTGATAAATCGTAAGAGGTTTTTAAAATGACCACCATTTTGCTCCACGCAAAGTCTGACTCTCCTTTTGAACGAATCTCTGATATTCTCTAGAATCTTAGGGGTAATGTTACGAGAAGAGGACCTTATTCGGGTTTTCATGGCCTCAGGTGTCGTTGAAGGTAATTGATATACCTCATCTCCCACACTTGTTCTCGAACGTTCAAAGGAACATTCTGCAGGAGCTCAGGTAATGCCTCCATAAGAAAATCAAGTAACATTTTACAATTCAAATATCCTTTGAAAAGAATGGTCCAATTACGCAAGCTCCGAATATTCCTCCCCACGTCTTCACTGATCATCTGTATTGCGTATTTCTTGCTCTAGTCAAATGTAAATTCTCAGGATTGTAATAATGAAGATTTTTTTCCTATTACAAATTGCGAATATTATGAAATGAGGACTGATCAAAAAACATGACGAAGTCAAGAAAATTTTCATTTTCCTGAAGCTTATTCTGCAGCCAGTTACAAAATTCCAGGTGTCGTTCTAAATCCCTGTCGAAAAGTTTTTGGTGAAATGAATAGTGGTAAGGATGGAGTCTGTTTCTTCTCAAAATTCTTGGCACACTGCTTTGATATATTCCTGTTGATTCGGAAATTTTTCCAGTGCTTATTTGTTGATTTTCTGTAACGGCAAGTGTATTCAACTCATTCTCCTCATTCCCTGTCACATGCTTTTGTTTATTTGGTTTCAGGTCTGAAACACTACAAGATTTTTGAATGATGCATTCAATATTTCGAATACTCTTTTTTTAGATGATTTCGCTCTGGGAAAGACTCCCAAGCAATCTATGGACCAATAAAAAGTTGAATATAACGGTACAGTCCATCTCTCACCACAGACAGAATTGGCAATTTACTCAGAAGTAACAACAACACAACCATATTTCTCCCACATAAAACAATATCAAAAATATTGGGTTTACAGCATTCCATGCAGGGAATGTGACAAAGCTTATATTGGACAAACAACTCGCCGCATATCTGTTAGAATAAAAAACATCAAAATGCCGTCAGAGATAAAACTAGTACTACAGCGATTCATCAACATATTAATCCAACAAAACACGAAATCGACTTTGTCGCATCCAAAACGGTTGCGAAAATAGAATATTTACAACAGCGATCAATTAGAGAGGAAATAGATATACAGAAAACTGATAATTTTACCAACGAGATGACACACTCAACACGAACATCATAGAACCTGCGATAGCGTATAGATAAGTCAGCGCAAAAACAACTCAGTGTGATCTTGAACGCATTCGTAAGCTTGAACTGCAAGGTATTTGGTACTCGCTTGCTTATAGTGTGTCACTTCAGAAATAGTAGATGGGGCACTGCCGAAACGTTGCAATAAAGCAACTCGTTCAAACTGATTAAATCGCGTTCCTGAGGAAACGCGAATTAGTTTCATTATCGAAATTCGTTCTTGAGCAATACTCAACGATCAAAAGTTTTCGTACTCTTTCAATCACTTAGGATCTATGATTGCTTTTTTTTCAATTTCACGAATCCAAGTAGACGAATGAATGATTAAAATAACTAAATGGAAGGAGGTTGGTATAATTTTAATATGAAACAAACATGGAGTTGGCTCCGAAATCATTGAGAAATTTTATAAAATTTAATCATGTCTTTGACCACCGTTTGACCATAATTCACCACTAAGTAGTTTCGTTTGACTACCCTCAGAACGAAAATTTTTTTTTCTCATTTTCTTTGAAAATGTCAATTTTTGCTCACCCTGATTGATATACTTGTACTTGTTCATTTTACATTTGTTAACCATTCCTACGAAAATATTTCAAATCCTTCAATTTCGTTTTTGCACTATAAAAACACTCGTTCTTTCATTACAAAGGTGGATTTTTCTCAACTCGAAGTGATATATTCAATCGTATGACCATGTCTGACCATTTTTAGAAAAATATTTTTAAATTTTGAGTTTCGTTAGACCTTCTTCCATAACAAAAGAAAAACCCTTTTTAATTTTTCAAAGGTCGATTTCCCCCAACACGAATAGGAATAACTGTCAAACATGGTCAAACAATTAAAAACAATTACATCTTTTCGGGTAAGCGAAGTCTTTTCTGTATTGGAATGTCGTCTAACAATACTAAAAGTTTCAAAGCATATTTCGAAAAAAATTAGGAATTTTTTATAATATGAAAGGTAGCAAAACAAAACTAAATGATTTGAAAACATTTTCCGAAAGCTTGTTAAATATGGTCAAATAAAATTATGTGTATTTGAGTATTCGAACGAAGATATTTGGTGGTAGATCGTGATCAAACCCGTGGTTTAATTTCATCAATGTTCTCAAACATGGCGGTGCCAACTTCATTGCGCTAACATGAATAAAGGTCTACATTTTGAGCTATTGAATTGAGTAATCATTGTTCTTGTAACAGTGAAGGACTGATGTAAATATCAATTTCGGAAACAAATTCCTTTCGAAATATTTTTGGATTGTATACAAAACGTAGAATTTTTCTTTGTCAAAGAATTATTGCTTGTATCAAGGATATGAAAAATGATAGTTATTCATGAGGAAATGGCACAATCAACATTCAAATCTTTTCAACACATTGCTATCATTCATCCACTACTACTAGATAGACAAATTTCAACTTTTGATATGTTCTCTCCTGTAGAAAATATCACTTTATCTTCGTGCATATAAAAATTTTCGAATATTACATCAGCTGATCCGGACTTGAGCGTAAACTGCCATATATATATTGGAACATCTTTGAAATATCTCGAAGCGACATCAAATCCATCATATTCTATCTGCGTCGTTCCTTACATGTGTTTATATGAAAAATTCGAACCATTTCCACTTCCTCACTTTGAGAAAGCATGGTGAAAGAATTTTCACGACGTGCAATATATTACAGTATTATCACAGAGGAGAAAGAGTTCATCACCGAAATGTATACTACGCTAAGTTAATATTATCATATCGATCTGAAAAGAGGAATCTTATATTTAAGAGTTGATTCAGCATATACTTCTTTTAGTAAAATTATACATCGAGAATATAAACTACAAGCGAAGGTGCTTCATTCACAAATTCAGTAAGATGTCAGGCATAGTTCTATTAACATTTCACAAAACACGTCGATCTTTATTTGCCCTTTTTATGGTTCCAATTGATAATTTGAGAATCCTAGTTATCCTTTTCAGTAGATTGTGAACAGTATAGCTACTATCTGGTTCTTTCGAATTCAATAGAGAATTTATTAATACCGCGGCACTTTATACTCAGTTTCATACTGTTAGATGAGGATTGAGAGTATTAAACAACGATAACAGTGATTTATTAATTTAATCAATCTGTTGATAGTGAAAATTTCATTTGTGTTTTAAAAACTGTATTATGGTCACAAGGTAGGATATGATTCCCATCCTATTTTTGATTTTAAAATGAGGAGAGAAAGAAATATATTTTAATGAAATCAATCAGAATGCATACTTCGTTATTTTGAAGAATGTTTTAGTGATATTCGAACTCAAATAATTTATGATAAGAAGATAAAACGTAAAGAAAAATGTAAAGGACAAAAGTTCGATTCCATTCAGTGCACTCTACAGTTTCTTAAATTAGACATGTCCACTTACAGTGGCGTTCGACCATTCAGGACGATAGTTCTTCTAGTCTTATAGCAAGGATAAAATAAGTATGAACTATATAGTCTTGTGTGGAATTAGATTTAGTGCACTATCATCTCCAGATTATGCTTATTCACTCACTTTGATGAACAGGGTACACGATGTGTTAGGTGTGATACAGCTCCAAAGGTTTCAGTCTCCAACTAAGTTAAGTCGTACAGCTACCTACCTAGAATTAGGATCGATAGGGATTTCAAATTTTTGTTATCATACCTAAATTGAACTGTTTTCGTACTAATGTACAAATGCTATGAACTTTCAAAATTTCTGTGGAATCCTATGCATCTAAAGAAACCTTATAATGATGAAACAACCTATGCGGATTTCAAATAATTGATCGATGAATCCTGAAGTACGTGATAGTTGATAGTCATAATGAATAATGAAATAAAACAAGTTACCATGTTTTAACTATCACTAATTTATTGATGTAAAGAATAAAAAATTACATTGGTTGGACCGGTTTCGGACATACGTCCATTATCAACAACAACCTAATGAAAACTGAATATTCATGTACAATATAGGAATTACCATCAATAAAATGCTAGTAGAGGTCACAGCAACTTGAATAATGGTGATTGGTACTTGATTAAGTCTACCTGGTCGTTAAGGAGCTTATCTCTTTCTACCCTAGAAGCTTCAAAAATTTCCATCGATTCAAAGAAATTGAGTTTATTAGATTTATCACAAGAATGAAGAATTTTTAGCTGTTGAAGTTCTGGAAAATGGTGACATTTATTTAGACAATGTGCAGCTAAAGCTGAATCATATTTCTGATGTAGGAATGACCAGAAATGTTCTTTGTATCTTGTATCTAGTCTCGAAATAGCGTCCTGTTTGATATTTTAAAGGGAATTGCACTCAGAACATGTTTATTGGTATACTCCAGACTTTTGTGTTGAAAAGGAGGCCTGACAATTTGCTAATTGGTTTGAATGCAATATGAACTTTTTTACTATCAGACAAAACTCTAGCGATCTGTTCTAACTTCTTCCCAAAATATGTTAGAGGCATAAATTTTTCAGGCTTTTCCCTTTTGGATTGGGAATATATCATGTTAAATGTGTTGTTGCGTATTTTCAGATTAATTAAACTCTCTATTGCCTTTGTATCGAAGCCGTTCTTCTCTGCTTTGATATATTGGTGTTAAATTCGGATTATAGGTTCATGTCCCTTAAAGCCAATAAATCGCTGTGTGAGTCATGAATTTGAAGGCTGCTATTTTTTGAGAATATGGGTGGAATGAATCTATGGGTATGACATCATCCGTGTACGATGGTTTTCTGAAGATATTGATTGATAAACTGTTATTATTCTCCCGGGTAATTGTTAGGTCTAAAAAATTGATTTTAATATCGACTTCTGTTTCTAAATTGAACTTCATTTTAGGTTGATTACTATTAATAAAATTCAGGAAGATTTATTGCTGTCTATTCGTTCCAATGAAACATGCTAAAATGTCATCAACATGTCGATACCAAAAGAAAATAATTTTATAGTTTTCCAAATTAGACATGTGAATTTCAGAAAACAAAGTACAATGTGGGGAAAAAAAGAAAGATTTCATTAATAAAGAAGCGCTTACTCTCGTTCACAAAGACTAAACACCACTTATACAGAAACAACTTAGAGCAGCCGCTAATGATATGCAATCACTTTTTAGTAGATTCGAGAGAAACAGATGTATTTTAATGAATCCTAGAATTCCTAGATTATATGGTCTCATTTAAAACATAAAGAAAATAACCCTATTCGTCCAGTGGTTTCATATACCAACAGTCCAACACAAATACTTACTAAGCAACTAAATTCCAAATTCAAATCACTTTCTGATTATCATTCATAATACAGTATAAAATATTTCATTAGAATTATCGAATGAAATAAATAATTTCCTCTTGCCACCAAAAGCAAAATTGATATAATTAGATGTAGATAATACGTTTTCGAACCTACCTGCGACAGAATGTACTCCCTTAATATAAAGTATTCTAGAGGCAAGAAATCTCAACGTTGTCTGCAAATATGAGTTGATTTCCCTGTTTGATTCATGCCTTCTATCTGAAATTTTCATGTCTAATTTGGAAAACACTAAAATTATGACGTTACCTTTAAAGAAAAGGCATATTCTATTTTGGTACCGATATATTGATGACATTTTAGCCTGTTTCATTGAAACGAATAGACAACTGGAAATCTTTTGAATTTCATTAATAAAATTCATCCTAAAATTCAGTTCAAATTAGAAACAGAAGTCGATAGTAAAATCAATTTCTTAGATCAAACAATTACCAGGAAGAATAGTAACCGTTTATCAATTAATATCTTCAGA
Organism: Cryptolaemus montrouzieri; assembly: GCA_013387265.2. Taxonomy (NCBI): domain Eukaryota; kingdom Metazoa; phylum Arthropoda; class Insecta; order Coleoptera; family Coccinellidae; genus Cryptolaemus; species Cryptolaemus montrouzieri. Next base: position 44,081,818 of record JABFTP020000062.1, read on the forward strand.
AAACCATCGTACACGGATAATGTCATACCCATAGATTCTTTTCATCCGTATTCTCACAAAATAGCAGCCTTCAAATCCATGATTCACAGAGCGATTTCTTTGCCTTTATCGGACATGGACCGAAAATCAGAATTTAACACCATTAGGTTAATAGCACAGAACAACGGCTTCGATATAAAAGCAATAGAAAGTTTAATTAATCGAAAAATACGCAACAACACATTCAACATGATCTATTCCCAATCCAAGAGAGAAAAGCCCGAAAAATTTATGTCTCTAACATATTTTGGGAAGAAGTCAGAACAGGTTGCTAGAGTTTTGTCTGATAGTAAAAAAGTTCATATTGCATTCAAACCAGTTAGCAAATTGTCAGGTCTGATTTTCAACACAAAAGATAAATCCGATAAATTCGAAAAATCAGGAGTATACCAATCAACATGTTTTGAGTGCAATTGCTTTTATATAAGTCAAACAGGACGCTCTTTCAAGGCTAGATACAAAGAACATTTCCCTTCATTCCTACATCAGGAATATGATTCAACTTTAGCTGCACATTGTCTGAATGAATGTCATCCTCCTCCAGAACTTCACCAGCTAAAAATTCTTCATTCCTGTGATAAATCCTATAAACTCAATTTCTTTGAATCGATGGAAATTTTCAAGGCATCTAGGGTAAAAAGGGTTAGGCTCCTTAACGACCAGGTAGACTTAATTACCTACCAATCACCATTATTCAAGTTGCTGTGACCTCTACTAGCATTTTATTGATGGTAATTCCTATATTGTACATGAGTATTCAGTTTTCATGAGCTTGTTGTTGATAATGGACGTATGTCGGAAACCGGTCCAACCAATGTAAAATTTTTGTCATTCTTTACATCAATAAATTAGTGATAGTTAAAACATGGTAACTTGTTTTATTTTATTATTCATTATGAAGTATTTTATGTATTAATTTCGCTCCGAAGTTTTGGAGCAAGCTCTGCTTCATGAAACCGATTTCATGTGGTCTCCAATAAATAATAACAAATCGATTTGAGTTTGATGAAGAAAGAAAACCTTCATGCGGTTTATTTTATATAGCTAATTTTCTCTGTATATAATTGGATAGGAAGTCAGAACTAGAGAATTTCGCTGAAAAAAGGAATAAATTATTAGAAAGTGAACGTTAGGTGTTCTACAAATAGAATACACGGCTGTGATATCATGAAATTCGATAGCTAAGGTTAACTTAATAACTCGAATTGAATATTCAGAATAATTATCTCAAGCTGACCTTGAACAACTCATGTTAGAAATTGTTAGGCTTATTCACTTATGAGCGGATCTTAACCGGAATTGTAGTTCGGCCAAATTCCTGGTTATTGCCATCATATTTCATACCGTGTATATATCTAATGCGTGTATACTTCAAAACCATTCTCATATACAGGGTATTCAGTTACAGAGATTTTTATCTGAGTTGTGTTTCTTTTATCGAAATGCCTCATTTTACGCATCATTTTTGCATTTCTCAAACTAAAATAATCCGAGTTTTCTAGGAAATTTTTATTTCTAAACCCAACGGTCTTAAAATGAGTTGGGGTTCTGTACGATTTTGACCTTTCTTTCAAATTCTTGACTTATCTGCATCATTTACCTCTCGTGCCAGTCTCCCCCGGAGCTCCGAATGGGAAACTATTTTAACTCCAGATAATTTTGTCTCAGACTATATAAGTCGAAAGTTGCACTGGACATATCTCTTATTTCGACGTTTGTAGAATAGAGGACGCTGATTATAATGAAAAAGAAAAAGTCTCAACTGATCTGTGAATAAAACTCCCACTCAGATCCTAACCAACTGACTTGTTTCCTGGCAAAATTCAATCGGGCTCTTGTTATGTTGCGGTAAGAGCTGAGCCTCGAGCTGCGACACAAGGCACAAACCAGATTCTTTAAGACGTTGTCGATAATTGCCATAAGTCCGGACATATACGAAAAAAGACGAGCTAATAGTTATTTGTGTATTAAGAAAGAAATTTTGAAATATTAAAATTGTGTGTGGGTTTTTTCGCAGTGTAAGCTGAGGATTTCCGGTATGCAAAAGAATTATATACCTAGGGCTCCAGAATTGAATATGAATGAATATTATTGTATCATTATTATTTGATTTTTGTTGATGATATTATTACTCTATTTTCAATTATGAATAATTCATTATTACCTAGAAATGCTGTTATAACATTGCATATTTTTACACAGACGATATATCTTACTAAATAAATTCTATTCATTATAACATTCAGTAATTTTTGTATTATCAACTCAATCTTATCCCTACGAGAATAATATCTCACTATGCCTTAATGTTAAGAGAGATGATATACATACTAACGGAACTTTTTGACTATAGAAACAACCAGTATTACCTTTGATACAAATCTTCTCTATTAATAAACGTATTCGCCATCTGCATTGACTCAAGAATTTGCAGGCGCCAACAAGTTGTCATACGACTTCCCTATCTCCTTTTTTGGAACGGTCTTAAGCTGCTCAGTCACCGCACTCTGATTGGCCTCAATCGAATCATGCCGTTTTCCTTTCTTCGTCCAATGCAGCTCAGGTAACACACAGTAGTCGCACGGAATCAGATCAAGTGAATAGGGTGAATGTTGCAAGGCAATAATATATTTGACCAAAAATTCAGTTACAACTCTTAGACAATGTGATGGAGCATTTTCGTGCAAGAGAGTCCAATACGACGAATTCTTGTCAGCAATAGATTCATAACGCCGAAATAAAAGTCTCCTGTGACTGTTTGACCGCGTGGAACAAATTCTATCTGGATAACTCCTTTAAAATCGTAAGAAAGAATCAGCATAGCCTTGACTTTTGATGTTACCGAACGATTTTTCCTGGGGTTCCCTTTATCTAACGCTCTCCATTCAATACTTTGCCGCTTTGTTTCGGGCTCATACTGAACACACACGTTACATCACCAGTCACAATAGTTTTAAAGAAGTTTGGGTCCTTTCAAGCACTTTTAATGGCGTCTTTGCTATGCTCTATTCGATTAAATTATTATTAACGCTTTTTCTCGATGTTTTCTCCCAATAATCCAGGTTTGGAACGGCCTGACCATTCGTCGTCATTTAGTGTCTTTCTACCTTATTCGAATCGCCACTCGTACACTTGCGTACGGGATAGACAATCATTACCATATGCAATTTGTACCTTACAAATGTGATGAAATTTTTAACAGCTGTCAATGAAGTACCAAGTTATCGACGGGTATAATATTACAACAGATGGCAGTAGTACGACTGTTTTTTCAAAGCAATTGGTTTACTTTTGGAATCGAGGGTGTATGTGAAAAAGTTTTCGAAAATTGAATTTTCTTTACGTCAGTTCCTGACAAATGCAAACAACTAAAGCTCGGTTTGTCTATGAGTGAGATTTAAAAACTAATCTATCGAAACAAAAATGGAAATTGATGAACATACTTGTAAAAATACAACGATCCATTTAATATTACGTTGGAAATATGCTGCTTCATGTGCTGCGATATCTTCATTAGTAGCAATAGGAGTACCCACACCAGTGCACAACGATAGAATAACTTAAATCGTGTTGAGTATTGATTTTGTTCATGATTTGAAGGGATCTAACTCTAAGGTTTCATAGGTAAAAAATCCACATAAACAGGATAAGTAAAAATAAATAAAAGTCTATTGGAACAAAACAAAAATGAATTCAGAAGTATAACGAGGATAGCTACATCAAAACACTTGTGATGCCACCAATCTTCAGTTAGAGCACCTAGTTTAGACTATGTATAAATAATATCCAAGAATATAAATATTTTTGGATTTTGAGTATTAGATATCTCAAATTAAGTAATTCATTTTCCTCTTAAGAAATTAGTTACGGGTTTCTCAATATTTCAACATAAAATTGGGAAAACTTTGATAACGGACCTTGATGTGTCACGAAATATAATATACTTTTCAACCTCCTTTTCTGTAATATTCATATCTTGAAGAAAACTAATTCGAAAAAGACGAAAATTGATTATGATATTTGAGAAACGAAGAAAGATGAAATTGTTCTAGTTCAAACTTTCTATTCTGTGTGAACATGTAAATAGCTAAGAATATCGGCAATTGGGACCACTATCTTTCTACTCCAACGTCATGTAATAAATAAACTACGAGGGCAAAATGGGTGTCCTGGCGAAGGTTCTGCGGGGAGGTGGATATTACCGTCGTCAGTGAAAGACTGCATAGGGTTCTCGCCAGAGGCCCGGTGCTCCCCATCGGATCTGTGAAGAGTCCGGATGGGCGGTACATGCGCTCTGGAAGGGAGACTTCAGAGATTCTTGCGAGAAAGCACTCCACAGATTGTCGGTTTCTTGAAATCAGTAACAGCTGTGACACCGTTGCGCTGAAGGGCCAAAAGAAGACAATTGGAAGAACGCAAGAACGCTCATCAAGATAGGAGCAGTTAGGTGGGCGATTCGCTCATTTAAGTCGTTTAAAGCTTCTGGATAGGATGGCATCCTGTCTGATTTGTTACAACAGGATGTGGATGTCCCGCTACCATACCTCATTAGGTTCTTTCAGTCGACTCCTGGCTGGAATGTTGTCCCGGCCTGCTGGTGAAGAGTGGGTAGATCGAACTCACAACCTTCAGACTGATTAGTCTTACGTATTTTGTTTTGAAAACCATGGAGAAGGTGTTAGATGGATACATAAGGACCGAGGTGTTATCGCTGAGGCCTCTATGTGAACATCAGTACGCAGTTCAAAAAGGTAAATCAATCGATCGAGCACTTAACAACTTAGTCGGGATGATCAATCAGTCTCTGGACCGCAAGGAGACTGCAGCTGCAGCCTTCATGGACATTGAAGGTCCCACACTAGCTCGCTTTGTGGGGTTGCGAGATCCAGAGGAGTACCAAATATTATTGCGGAGTGAAAAGGGAAGTTTCACTTTTGTGACTACTCTGTTGTGGTCCCTGCTAGTTGATGACCATCTGGCAATAACTGCGCACTGGGTGTTCATGTACAAGCATACGCTGTTGGGGATGACATCGATGTCTCCGACAGATTTCCAGAGGCTATGTCAGCTATTCAGGGGTGGTGTGAAAGAGAGAAACTTAGCACAAACCCGTACAAAACCCTCATGGTACCATTAACCAGGAAAAGGAGGATATTTGTTCTCCCCCGAACCTGGGTGGGGTGTTTATGCTGGTTGTTGAGGTAGCATACTATCTGGGGACCTTGGATTGTAAACTCACGTGGATTTCGCACCTGGAAAACACAATACACAGGGTAATGACCTGTGGAAAAAAATGGGGTCTTGCCCCGAAGCATCTTCGGTGGCAATATGTGATGGTGGTTAAGCCACGTATTACATACAACTACACTGATATTGGGCTTTGCCTCTCTTCATCTGCTGATAAGAGGAGTGGCTAGAATGGTTTTCTTCAGATTCCATCATCTTTCCCGAAATGAAGCGGGTAAGTTCGGCTTTGTGCTCGGCACTTTACAATCTGGAGTCGAGGACAATGGGATGCTGAGTATGATGTCTGACATAGCAACACTAAAAACCTACATGGAGATTCCAGATCATCATTTCCAGTTCCAAGGACCGTCTACTTAAGGGTCCCTGTTGGTACACAGATGACTCAAAAACTGCAAAAGTTGTTGGAATTGGTGTATACGGTCAAGGTGCTGCCAAGGAATAGTCGATCTGTCTTGATCGGCAAGCGAACGTCTTTCAAGCTGAAATATTGGCCATTGATCACCGTGTTAACCTCTTTCTTGAGGAGCGGTTAACAAATAGGTCAATAAAAATCTCACCGATAGTTAAACTGCACCAGAGGCATTGTTATCCGATACCTGTACGTCACTTATGTTGCAGGAGTGTCGCTCCACCCTTGACAAACTAGGAGATCGGAGCAGGCCCCATCTAATATGGATGCCCGGTAACTCAGGCAATGGAAGTAATGAGAAGGCGGATCCATTGGACGCTCGAGGAACAGACCTGGAGTTCATAAGACCGTAGCCTAAGTTTGGAATTCCCTTCGAGACTGCAAGATTGAAAAACAGCCGATGGCTGGACATGAAGGCAAGTGAGTACTGGATGAGTCTCTCAGGTCCCAGACATGCTCGACATGCCATCAGTGGACCTTCCACTGCGAGAGCCAAGGCCTGGTTTAAACTCTCTAGGTTGGAACTAAGAGTTTCAACTGCCATACTAACGGGGCAATGTCGCCTCAGGTAACACCTAAATAAGTAAGGAATGATTGAGGATCCTTCATGTAGGCTATGTGACGAAGATATACAATCAATGGAACATGTTATGTGCAAGTGCCCAGCTGGGGACAGAGTCAGGATGGAAGAACTTGGATCCAGCGAACTGAAGCTGACTGAGTTCATTAAGGTCTCACCTACGAAACTCGTATCCTTCCCGAGAAGGAAGGAGCTCGTGGATGAAATTTAGGACAAAGTGTGCCACAATAGACCACTGAGTCGCAGTGGCCGGGCTGTTAGGCAGCCCTCACTCATATGATATCTCATCTAATCTAATTTATGTTAAAATATACTCGTACCCTATACAGGTAAAGATTTGAAAAATATTCATGAACAGTTATAACAGAAAACGCTTTTTCACCTCATATTTTCTGGGAAAAAGGAATAAAAATATACTACTTAGTTTCTCTAGCTTCCGCAGTTGACGAGAAATAAAAATTAAAACATTTATGATTGCTAACTGACAGCATCGTTGGATAATGTTGTCATTCTGTGATTTCATAATTCCATGAAAGTTATTCCGATGTATTATCATGGCGCAATATGTTGCAAATTTAATTAATTGCAACGCACTTAGCTGATAACTGGTTGGTAAATTAAATATTTTTATGTAATCTCTTTGATTCAACAAATATGAGCAGCTCGTTAAGGAACCCTTTTGAACTAAATTCATATTTATCTCGGACACAAAACGTTCGCATGAGTACGGAAATTCAATAAGTAAGCAGATCTGACACATAACATAGTTGGTCTGTGTATTTTTTTTATATATTTTAAATCTGCATCCTAATAATTATTTCTATAACATATGTTTCATTCATATATTAAGGGAGAAGATGACTGAAGGGGATAATGAACACACCACTCTTTTCAAAATGCTGACTACTAGGATCGTATACAATAATTCTGATCCGACTTTTTGTTCACAACATACTCACAAACTAGCTGTAATTGATGTATCAGAGGCTGGCGAGACAACTTTCTTTTCCAAGTTCTCATGAATTACGTATAGTTCATTCGTGTTTTCTCATTTTCCTGAGTTTACACATTATGGACAATCGTGGGAGGCTTAGAATGTTTTGAATGTTTCTACATTCTACATTCTGGGCTTTTTCAAAGTAATTTTTGGACCCAGATCAATATTTGATATCAATAGATATATTCTTTCATTATTTTTCAAAACTCTCTCTCTTGAATAAATCGAGAAGAACTATAAATAACATTCTCGTTGGTATCAAACGTTCTAAACATTCACCCTAAATGTTGATGTTCAAAATGGAAAATCCCTAAGTGGGATACCTAAAATAGAGTTAAATACATTGTACACCAAAATGAATATTAGGCACTACAAATATGTAGGCGCATTATTGAAATCTATAGGTTTTTTGTGCCTTTAATCGTCGTCTAATCAAACAAATTTGTTCGATAAAACTTTATACCAAGCTAAGAACTTGTACTGATTTAGCGATTAGCTCGTAGTTATCTAAATCAAACGATATCAGGACGAATTAGATTAATATGGAAAATAGTCGGGTATCAGTACAAGCAAGTGCAAATTGGTTAATTGGATTTCTTCTGGTGGAAAATAACAGGTGGATATTGTGGAAGATCTTGATGTTAGATAACGTGTGATAAGTAATCTGTGGAATTTGTTTTTGGGAGCTTGTACAGTTGCAAAAAGTTCTAGAAGTACAAGTCCAAGTTCTTCATTGGAGACCTAGAATGCTCAGCTTATTTACCTAACAGTTAATTATTTTTCCATGTGCTTGCCAGATGAGAGATATCAACAAATGTTCACGAGAATGGAACGGTGGAGAGATAAGCTGTAAATGCGGGCCATTCAACTCGTTTACGCACGGTGTGAGAGCAGCTTCTTTGATGAGAAGAATGGAATTTCGTCCTTTTTGGATACGGATAAAGATTCAATTCATATAGCAATAGTTGATGTATTCGTGTCTGAAGGAGAAGATGAGAAATGTATCAAGAAGAGTTTATGAAGAGAATAGTTCCATCTCAGGGTTGCCCACTAATGGCTTACGCTAGTTTGTGTTTAGGAAGAAGCAAACATTTATTGAAGACTATTATTCAGGGAGCAATATTCAACCTCACGTAAAAAGATAAATACCCCTACCTGTTTTTCTGATCGACTCTTCATATTCACTGTCAACCAGTGCCACATAGTAGTGGTACAATCTGGTGGAACGTCATGAATAGAAAGTAACAAACTGCAGTTCAATCCTTGTTCGACCTCGTCAGTGTTGCATACCTTCGCTCAACATTGAGACAGAATGCCACATACTCGTAGCAATGCGTTGAAATGTATCAAGTACATGCATATGTATACATAAACAATTGGCGCCCTCTAACAAACCGACTCAGAAGAATACCAGAGCCACCGAAAATCGATGAAAATAAAAATTGGATCAAACTAAGAAAACTTTGAGGAACCAGACTAATTCGCCTCTATGTTGCACACTGTGCCTGCTAGTTGCAGTGGTTAAATTCAGCTATGTTGAACTAGATGTATACTATATCTCAATATCCGATTAATACGCGAATTTAATCGCCATATACTCTGCGACGAAAAAATATCCAGAAATTTGAAATAAAACGTAAAAATCTTAATCTTCTTCAATATTTATTGAATTTTCTTCAAAATTAGCTCAATTTGAAGCGACACACATGTGCCAACGTTTTTTCCAATCATCAAAACATTTTTTATAGGCGCTGTCAGAGATGGCCTTCAGCTCCTTCTGCGAATTTTCTTTTATGATGTCGATGGAATCAAATCCGGGAAACTGGAGTGGCAATTCCAGTCTGGAGAGAAGAAATAAGCCTCACAGAGCTAGATCAGGCGAATAAGGCGGCTTCTCGATAGTATTTATCGCGTGTTTGATCTTGGAGTCATTAATAACAGTCGCTCTATGAGATGGTGCGTTATCGTCATGCAAAATCTACGAATTGTGTTGCCACTAATCTGGCCGTTTACGGCGAGTATTTTCACGCAAACGTCTCAAAACGGTTAAATAGAAATCATTATTGACTGTTTGACGTTGCGGAACGAATTCACGATGAACCACACCACGAATATGGAAGAAAACAATCAGCATCGTCGTGATTCTCAAACGACTATGGGGAGGTTTTTTCGGTTTTGGCTAAGTTTTTGCCACCTATTCCAATGATTGTTGGCTCGTTAGTGTGTCGTATTCATAGACCCATGTCTCGTCACTAGTTATGAACCGTCCCATGAACGTGGGTTCAGGATTCGCACGATCCAACACGTCTGCAGCTACCATATGGGTACTGTTTTTGAAAAAAATTCAACTCTATCGGATCGAGTCGAGCAGCGACGCGCCGCATACTCAATTGGTTCACCAAAATCAAACGAGCGGTTTCACGAGAGATGTTGAGGTCCGAGCTATTTCTCTAACACTGGCATCATGATTTTCGGGAACCATTTCCTTGATTTCATTCTCTTGACGTTATCGTCGGTTGAAGAGGTCTAACGACGTCCGGAACGAAGTCAATCTTCGACGATCTCCCGACCGTCTTTAAAGACTTTGTACTACTCGTACACTTCGGTTTTCATTAGAACAGGGTCTCCATAAGCCTTTTACAGCATTCACAACGATTCATCACACGGAATTTCGTTCAAAACATGAAATTTGAGACAAAATATCTGTTCCATATTTTTTTCCACAAAAAAATTTGCAGAGTACCACTGAGGTCGACTGGTTTCAACAGCTATCGTAATGAAACTATTTGGCAGATCGCTCTCACGTTTGGCATAGTGATTAAGGACAGTCCTACCAACATACAGAACAGAATACTTAACGCGAGCAATTTAAATGAGAATTTCCGGATACTTTTTGTCACAATGTATGTAAACAACCGTGCGTGGTTGCTAGATCCCCCTTCAGGCACCTCCCCACGTGGAGGATAGGGGAACGCCTCCTAGATATAGGTGGTACCGAGAAAACCAAATACTCGGGGCGAACCAAAATCTAGCTTTGGATGGGCAGCATCATTTTCAATATCACATTTAGGCAAAAAGGAAAGAATCTTGGTATGGCTCAATGTTGAATAACGGAGGGCACGACTGCATCGGTCTCCCTGACCTTCGTAATGCGGTGAGAAAGGCAAGGGGAAACCATCTCATCATACATCCCTAGTAAAATCATCATGGCGATGGAAACCAATAAAGAAAAAAATAGTAATCATGGTCCTCGGTATCCAAGAACCGGCAGGGTAAGAATGGAGAAGTTTTCTCAGGTCGTCAACGAGTGAAATCCTTGCCAAGTAAACAGAAAAGATAAACTCAAATTGACCAACGTGCGCATTGCTACATGAAATGTCTAGAGCATGTCTCAATAGGGTAAAACTCATAATGTAATCCAGGAAATGGAAAGGCTCAATATTAACATACTGGGAGTTATCGAGGCAAGATGGCCCCACTCAGGACAATTCTCGACAGACCATGGAACAATATATTACTCAGGAAACAATAATGGCCAACATAGACATGGTGTCGCAATTTTAGTCACCAAAGAGTTCAATTGAGCAGTAGAAGGTTTTGTCCCGATCTCCGAAAGAGTAATGCTCATGCAGTTAAGGACATCGCAAGCTAGACTGAACTTAATACAGGTGTACGCTCTCACAACAGAAGGAGACGAGGACGAAATAGAAATTTTTTACTAGCAGATCGAGGAAGCTCTGAAAATAACTAAACATAGAGAAATCAACATAATCCTGGGCGATCTCAATACAAAGATCGGCAAAGGACAAAGTGGGCGGAATGTAGGATATTATAGATTAGAGGGACGTAATGGAAGAGGGGATCGACTATTGCGATTCTGCCAAGAGCATTACCTCATAATTACTAACACATTCTTCAAACTGCCTAAAAGACGATTGTATACATGGCGATCACCAGCAGATAGACCGGAAAAAATCGTCAGAAACCAGATAGACTATACCATGATCGATGAGAGGTATCGTAACTCAGTTAAATCGGTTAAAGCATACCCCGGAGAAGATGTTTCCTCCGATCACAATCCACTCATCGCTAATTTTTCACTCAAACTCGAAAATATGAAAAAGCAAATAAAAGTGCCCAACCTAGACACGAAAAAAACCTGAAATAATGGAAAGTCTCCAGAAGCAGTTGAACGAAAACCTTGATACAATAAATATGAACAACAATGATATTGAGGAACAGTGGAAATCACTAGAGCAATGCTTCCTTGATCCATGCAAGGAGATACTGACAAACCACACAACGAAGAGGAAACACTGGATGACTGATAATATACTGGGCATGATGGAAGAAAGGAGACATTTCAAAAATACTAACCGTCACAAATACTAGGAGATAAACTACGAGAACAGAAGAAAGATGAGGGAGGCCAAGGAAATCTACTTTGAAGAAAAATGTAAATAGATCGAAGATTTGCAAAGTAGGAACGATTCTTTTGATCTACACAAGAAAGTTAAAGAGTTCCTTGGAGTATACTCCTTGACGAGAACGTAAATTCTATAACATGGCTAGAGGAACAAACTGAAAGATGGAGAGTGTATACTGAGGAATTATTTACCGATGAACGCGCAGAATCAGACCAGATAGAAATTCCGCCAAAAGAAATGGGTCTGGATATCACACAAGAAGAAATATCATACGCTCTGAAAACAATGAAGAATGGAAGAAGCCCTGGACCTGACGAACTCTCCATAGAAATCCTGAAAATAGAAAATAACAGAGGCAAAACACATGCATATATTGTTGAAACTCTTCAACGGAATATACAAGTCAGGTGTCATACCCACAGACAGGCGTACCTCAATCTTTGTATGTCTTCCCAAGAAGGGAAATGCTAGAGAATGTGCTGATCACTGCACAATTAGTTTGATGTCGCATACGTTGCAGTTACTCCTGAAAGTCATCCAGAATCGCGTATATATATAAATTAGACATGGATATTGATGAAACCCAATTTGCTGGGTGGCTTAGGAACACGCGTGCTCTCTTTTCGCCCAATGTGTTGATCCAGAGGTGCATGAATGTCAACCAAGATTTGTATATATCTTTCATCGATTATAATAAAGCGTTCGACAAAGTCCTACACAAACAATTTATGACTGTCCTTTGAGCAAAATAAATTGACTTTAATGATCTCAGAATAATTGGAAACCTTTATTACAGACAACGAGCAAAAGTACTGGTCAGATATCATCTCTCGGAAGAAATTCAAATCAGAAGAGGAGTGAGGCAAGGTTGTATATTATCACCACTCCTTTTCAATGCATATTCAGAAAAAATATCGAAGAAAGCTCTCGAAGAAGAAACAGTCGGAATAAAGGTAAACGGAATATCGATCAACAATATCAGGTATGCGGACGACACTGTCATAATAGCAGAGAACCTAGAAAATCTTTAAAGAATGATTAACAAAATAGTCGTATACGGTTTATCAATGAACATCAAAAAAGACAAATTCATGAGAATATCGAAAACTCCACGAAACGGAGAGAGTCTTCCCATTAATGGTACCAGTGTCGAACAATTGGAAAAATATACATACCTGGGTACAATAATGAATTCCACAAACGACTCTTCTCAGGAAATAAAATTTAGAAGAGAAACGTCGAGGAAAAATTTTCAACAAAATGAAAAGAGTATTATGCACAAGAGATTTGAAGTTAGAACTGAGAGTTAGATTGGCGAAATGTTACGTATTCTCGACTCTATTGTACGGAATGGAGAGCTGGACACTGAATGCGATTACCACAAGAAGATTGAAATCTTTTGAATACTGGCTGTACCGGCGAATTCTAATAATATCATGGATACAACACGTTACTAACACCAAAGTTTTGGAAAGACTCAACAAAAAAATCGACATTATACCTACAATTAAAATTAGAAAACTACAATATCTAGGTCACATATCTCGAGCAGAGACCATGCTCCAGTTGATAGTTCAAGGAAAGATCCAAGGAAAGAGAAGCGTTGGAAAAAGGTGGATATCATGGCTGTGAAACCTGAAAGAGTGGTATGGATGCACGCCTGGTGAACTATTCAGAGCAGCCGCCTCAAAAGTCCGCATAGCTATGATGATTGCCAACCTCCGACGCGGACAAGTCACTTGAAGAAGATGTAAATACATTGAAGACATTGAACCTTCCGTAGACTGTTGAATATATCTCCCTGAAGAAGCTAGATTTCCGATCCACTCTTCATACTCATCGTCAACTAGGGTAACATGGTAGTATGTTATAAATAAGAGCAACATACAGCAGTTTTGGTTTCGTATGAAATCGTCAGTATAGCTTACTTATTCCCTAAATCAAGCCAGACAGCCAGAAGAATAGGTTTCAAATGCTAACTATTTTAAATGGAATATCGAAAATCCTCACAGTTGTCTATATAAGTTACTTCTTCAACATTATCCGTCATACAAATCACAATTCCTGAAAGATTGCGATAGCAAACATTGATATTGAAAATAATATGCTCTCATACACAACATGTATACGTAATGGTTCAACAGATGTGAATAAAGGTACAGATATTTTACTCATAGCCATGACTGTGGTGTTTGATGGCTATTCTAATTATAAGAAAAAAATGGATCCGAACAACTTGGAAGTACTTTATAAATGTCTACATCTTTTGGTCAATTTATATGACAGTTCCAACAGATAAACAACAATTCCTATCAAATACAAGTCTCGCTACATTTCAATATTATGTGAAAATTTACAACTGTGGGAAGATTCATAATGAGGTTGATGTTCTTTTAATTGAAATAACAATTGATCAATTCAATATGAAACGAACGAACAGAATTATTCTGGAAGACGTTCATTTGTTCATACAAATGGCAGCACGAAGTTCAATTGTAACAATATTTACGATCAAAACAAAAAAACATTGATGTGAATAACGTATTTTATTTTTATGTTCAACTGGCTCAGAATGACGGCAGGCGAACACCGACCAGAAACGGTCAACGGATGTCTAACCTAGTAGACAGTCATGGGGAAAATTCATAATTTTCCTAATTTGAATATCTGTATTGTTCATATTGGTTTGAAATATAATATTTATTGTTGCTACATATGAAGCTGTTCCCCTAATTTGCACCCATAGGGATGGTTTTATTAAAAATGTTGAAACGCTTTTACTTTGCAAACAAAAAACCGAATACAAAATTTTATGCCATTTATATGCATTCCATACAACCCGTCACCCCTTTTCGAGCATCTTTCACATGAGTTTTTCCGATGATTCTGAAATACTATGCTTTTTCGTTCTACTCAAGTTTTAAATCCAATATTCTTGTAGCTATAATGAGGGCAGTATAAGAGGAAAGTCACAATTTATAATGAAGATGTGAAATGCAAATTCATATGTCTCCTAATTGAAAACAGAAATAATTAACCCTTATTTCACATCTTTAGGGTTAAAATTTTGAGAATGTAGCCAATTTTCGTCCCAGCCTACTTTATGAAGGCGATTTCAATTGTACAAGTAGTGGTGACTTAGTGCATTGAAGTGAAAAAGGCAAGTGCTATGGAAACTCGAAGCTGTATATTCCCTAGTCCATTGTATTCACTTTGCTTTGCCTATAAACTGAATTTGATTATGGCTCAGGCAGCCCTCAAAATGTTCATCATATCAAATAATACACACACCACAAAAATTGTCGCATCATCTGGTATTCTGAAATCCACAATCGATCAAGCAGATCGATCGCAGTTTCTTTCTCAATATATGTTACTGGATATATGAGTGGAAAGAAATCTTATCTATGTAGTAATATTTGTTTCCATATGATCTCAAACACGTCTGAAACAAGAATGAGTTTATTTCACTATCAGTATTCATTCAATTTCTCTTCAGTTTTCACGCTAAATTAATGCAAGTTTTCTGTGTTTCTTGTTGATTTTCGAATCTTTGAAATTATTGTAATGGCTGCTGAACGCCTGGACGCTATTTGAGTGATCATGAAGTGGTAAGACTTGTAACACTTCTAGAGTAGGGGCGAAGCAAACGTTACGTCGCTAACTTGTTGAATGTTAACCGAAGCACTATTTCAAAAGCAATTAATCGGTACCACAAAACAGGGGATTATGGAAGAAGGGCCAGACAGGGAAGAAATCGGATAACAACACCAGTTGATGATCGTTGGCTTCGTTTAACTGCACTAAGAGTTCGGCACTGTACGGCTCGAATGCTACAAAATGAACTTGCACTTTCCAGGAATGTGCACATTTCATTTCAAACTGTTAGGAACAGGCTCAGAGAAGACGATATCAGACCAAGGGTGGCTTCTACCGGCCCACGTCTCACAAGAGAGCATCGAGCTGCAAGACTTCAGTTTGCGAGGAAACAAGCAATTCGGGGTAATCCGACGAGTCTAGGTTCTGTCTAGTACTAAATGATGCACGCATGCCTGTATACAGACGACCTGGGGAACGGTATCAGCAATGCAATATCCGGCCAACCGAAAACTTCGGAGGGGGCTCAGTAATTGTGTGGGGACGCATGTCTTTCCATGGTCGAACTGAGTTAGTCCTAGTGAATAATGGAAGAATGACAGCGGCCAGATACATCGCAGATATCCTTGAACCCCATGTTTTACCCTTTGGCCCATTGATTGGCGAAAACTTCATTTATATGCATGATAATGCTCGGCCTCATGTAGCTAGAGTAGTTACAGAATTTCTGCAAAATGCAAAAATTGATATTTTAAGATGGCCAGCCAGAAGTCGTAGCAAGCAGCAACGTAGTATGCCTTGTAGAACACTCCAACAACTAGAAAATCTGCTTCCTGAAATTTGGAACTTAGTGACTCAAGAGTACATCCAAAATCTGTTTGACGGGCTTCCGAGACGTATACTGGCAGTACTTAGGGCCCGGGGAGGAAACACTCGATTTTGAAAATAATTAATAACCATTCGATGCTAGTTGATTGGTCTCTTTGCTTATGTTTGAAGATGGTAGAATTTTTTAATTATTCATTAACTCGAAAATTGTTGATATTTTCCATCATAAACTCATCTCTTTTGAATGATATATTCTTCTTTAACACTTCTGTAAGTTACCAAGCGACTCTTGGATGACCAACCTCAAAGTTTATATAGTATTGTCGTTAAAGTAGGGTGATGCGACAATTTTTGTGGAGAGTATTTCCATCTTTTTTCATAATTTATCGGCGTCACAATTGTTTCCTTTGCTTCAGTAAAGGCTTTGCCTTGATTAATACGTTAAATTATAAAATTCTCTACACGGTAGGATGTCAAAATTAATACAGCGAATGTAGTTTTTCAATATAAGATACTACATGGGAAATTCAAAGAAGCCTTGACGAAATAACAACAAATGAGGCTAGCTGGAAAGTTATATTATCTATTTGGGCCAGAGGAATATCATTCGAAATTCTTTCTGTGGTTGTGCCCACGATTCGTGGATATTAAAAATGAAACCTATTTGATTTTCATTATTCATTTTCCTGTTGAAACTTGAAAAGGAATATGTAATCGAAATTTTCCCTGACATTCTCTAGGAAAATCAATATCTTGATTTTCCTGACTCCATAACCAAGAGTGGTATACATATTCACAATGCTGAAACATTGTTTCATGTGATTGAATAATTGTTATTCCAAAATAATTTCATAAGGCCACTTCGTTCATACATGACGATCCAACGAAAATTCATACCCTTTTTAACCAGAAGAAGGCTTTGTCGGCGGAAAAGCTGAAATAGATCATTGTTTATGCTGAACTTGAGCATGTCAGATGAATCCTCTTCCCTCACCATCTATCTTCAAAATCATCATAGGGAATGTGACTAGAGTGGCATATCGTTAGAAACGTAGTTCAATCATCTATATGAATCGATATCTTTTTCGAGTTGAATTTTCGATAGAGTGTTGCACCAAAAGAATTTTATCATATATTATTTGAACATTCCTTTGAACACAATGTTTTCTGAATAAATGGAAGTACAGATTAATTAACAAACACCTCAGAAAAGTCTACGGAACACTTACCAATATCTTTAAAATATGAATTTGGTGATTCGAATTTATAGAAATCTTTCGCTTTTTGTTAGGATGTATTGTATATAATGTATTCTCAAGAAAACAATATAACATTTGACTTCTCCAAAGCACCTATTATAAAAAAAAATTGAAATTTCAAAATTACGAAATTTGATAAAACACAAAAAAATCCTGAACTAATATTTCCGAAACGACATTGAAGCACTTATATTTTTCAGTACCCAGAACGTCCACCTCTGTTAATAATGACACTTTGGCATCGTCGCGGCATGCTCAATATTAAATTGTCTATTACATTTTGGCCTAAGTCATTCCAAGCCCCCTGAACTGCTAATCAAAGCTCCTGTTCATGATGGAATACGTTTTGACGCAGGAGATTTCTTTTTAGGGTGTCCCACACATGCTCGATGGGATTCAGATCTGGGGAGCAGGATGGCCACGTTAGAAGATCGATATCATTCTCTTCAAGAACGTTCAAGACAATTCTTGCACGATGAGGAGGGGCATTATCTTGTTTGAAGAGTGGATTTTTACCTATTGTTTGGAGATACGGTACCACTACATGTAAAACTATCTCATTTGCGTAAGAATTTCCCGTGAGGTTGCTCTGTATGAAAACGAGGTCCGTTCTTCCACCAAGGCGTATACCTCCCCAAAACATCATTGATATCCGCCTCCCTGTCTAACAACTTCTCGAGCATGCTGGAGACGGTTTTGCTTTCCAGGTTCCCCTTCATATTCAAATTCTTTCCGAATCAGGATAATAACTAAATCTAGATTCATCACTGAAGAGAACTGTGGCCCACCTCTCTAGATCCCAGTTTACGTGTTCTTGGCACCAAGCTAAACGAGCAGCGCCATTTCCATGGGTCAGTTGTGGAACTCTTAAAAGACGTCTGGAGTGGAGTTGACCTTCGTGCAGTCGATTTCTCACAGTTTGGTCGGAAATTTATACATTATGAACTCGTGATAGCTCTTGAGTTAATTGAGATGCTGTGGTAGTACGATCTCTTCTGGCTTGTTAAACAAAAAATCGGTCTTAGGCGACTGTAGTAATCCTGAAACGACCTGTATAGCGTTCTTCTACGCTACCTGTTTCATCGAAACGCGACCATAAACGGTTTATGACACTTGGGCTACTTCCCAGAACCCTGGATACTTCCCGTTGTGAGCTCCCAGCTTGGAGCATGCCATCGGCTCGTAACATCTCTTCTCTAGTAAAATGTCGTCTTTCCATGGTCTAATCACAAAACTTGAATCTTGTATTTGTGCTTACAACAGAAAAAAAGTGCCAATTAACTGATTTCAAACACTGAATACATGAAATGATTATAAAGCAGTGTCGCATCTGCTGCATTTTTAGTTTTTCATAAAAAAAACTGAAATCTGTTGCGGCACTCTACATAATTTGGTGAGAAATTGTTGCAGGTCTTCATTTCTTAAAAAAAATCATCCATATTGATCGTTCTGGATACGATATATCGATATTCAGTGTTCTCTAGACCTTTTGAGGTGTTTATATATATATATATATATATATATATATATATATATATATATATATATATATATATATATATATATATATATATATATATATATATATATATATATATAGGGTGTCCCTAATGTTTCGAAGTTCAAATTTTTAACGCATACGTTTTAGTTTTGTTCATTTGTACCTAAAACACTAGAAAATGAATTCTTACTTTCTCAGGAATATGATAACCTGTGCCCGACTTGCATCGAAACATGTTCATACAAGTTGCGCGGGAGTAGCGGCTCGCACTCGCGGTAATTAGTCATTTGTTCCCAATTATTATTGTAGCTAACACCGATTGTTTTACCTTTGAATATGGCAGTGAAATTGAGAAGTGATAACAAAAGTAATTCACTAGTAGGCGATATAAATTATCAAATAACAGGCGATAAGTTACCGTCAAGTTCTCGCAGTACTGTTTTATAATATTCGCATAAAATTAACTGTAAGTGAAAGCGCAAATCTCGTCATTCGCGAGTGTATTATATTCTGGGTAAAGGCTAGAATCCCAACTAGAGCTTCACCTTACTGAGTAGGAAAACTTGTGGATCGTCATACACTTGGAGATAGTTACAAAAAACTTCGAAAAAGTCGAACGATATTTATAGTTTAGAAAACTTGTTCGATATAACACACGCTGATGCTGTGCAACTGATGAAGATAGAGGAAGATAAAATATTTTTACAAAAGTAAAGAGAACGAGAATGTTAAGCAGGTGTAGATAGAAAGTTGGCTGAAAAAGAAGAAAGATCAAGACAGAGAATGTTAAAAGAAGAGAAAAGAAGACGCGAACGAATGCGTTCAGATAGTTTATTGTCATCTCATACTACACACAAAAAAGAGGAAGAAAGGACTTCATCACGCCCAAGTTAGTTGCAGCTTTAGACAGATGTTAGTTAAGTGAAAGGGATTCTGTCTATATATTTCTGGTAGTGATAGAAGCGCTAGGTTTAAGCTGTGATGATTTTTAGATAAACAAATCATCTATTCAACGTTTTCGCACACAGAGTAGAAAAGCTGGAACGGAATCTATGAAATCAGATTTTCAGAATAATATTCCTGAAATAATGACAGTTCAATGGGATGGAAATCTATTACCTGGGCCAGACATGAAAAGTTCAAAGGAAGAACGCCTGCCAATTCTTATTTCATTTGGAGAAAGAGAACAATTTCTGGTGGTGTCAAAGTTGAAGAGCTCTTCCGGTCGAGAACAAGCACAAGCAGTGCCAAACGCGCTTTACGACTGGAACCTCGATGACAAAGTCTAAATAATGTGCTGGGACACAACTGCTTCTAATACCGGACAACTGAATGGAGCGTGTGTTTGTCTGGAACAAAAACTAGACAAGGAATTACCACTCTTTTCTTGCCACCATCATGATTACGAACTGATTTTGAAATTTGTATTTGAAACAAAAATCCATCGAGTCACGAGCAGCCCCGATATCCCGATATACAAAAAGTTTGGAGACAACTGGAAAAACATTGATCCTTCTGCTATTGAAATTAACACCGACTTCATCAAACAACATTTCAGTAAAACAATAGTACGAGAATTGCTGGCATTTTATAATCAAGAACTACAAAAATCTATTGTGCGTGACGATTATCGAGAGCTGATTGAACTATCTATTGTATTTTTAGAGGGAGATATTGCGAAGAAAATTAAAACCAAGGATCAAAATAAGGATGGCAAGAGCGATTTATACGCTCAAAATGTCCTAATTGCAATCGCAAATCAAATCAAGCGCTAAGGGTAAACGAGCACTTTAAGACATCTGTTTATTCATTGTGATTTTATACGTAAAATCATGGCTTCAATGTAGTTTGGAGGTGAAGACACCAACTCAAGATTTTTGCTTTTTAAAAAGGCTTAAGGAATAAGAAACTGTCGACAAATTGATTTCTAAAGCAGCTCGCAGCATGTTTAGCCAAAATCTCCGATATTTATCGGAAGAAATTGTCGTTCTATCACTCTTTGACGATGAAATTGATAAACCAACTAAGGCAAACATGATAACAAACTTGCAAAGAGAGAGTTTGTCTGATTCTGGGAAGAGGTACATTTCGTCAAAAGAAGATATGTCTCATCATTTGCATGGTAAGTAAAAATGCTTAAGTAAATTAAATTGTTTTATCTAATATTTTTTACTGAACGAATAATTAATTGCGCTTATTTGTTGTTTTAGAAAAACCATTAAGCGATTTTGTATCAATCAAGAGCACTAATTTATTTTCACGAGTAAGAATCAATAAGAACTTATTTCAGAAACCAATTTCTACCAGGGAAGAAGAAGAGGCAAAAAGAAAGGTTCTAGCTTTGAGATCAGTTAAAGATACAGCTGAAAGAACTGTCAAACTTATTCAAGATTTTCATGGTTTAATTACGGTAAAGAAAGAGCAAAAGCAATATTTGCTACGCTGCGTGCAAGAACACAGAAATATATGTTCAGACTGTAAAAAAGACACGCTCAAGAGAAAATATCAGGAGTAATTATTCACAATTTTGTGACCTTATGTTTGTGACTTCATCTTCTTGAAATAAATGAACATCTAAAATAACTTTGTTTTCATTTATAAATTAGTGAAAATAATATTAATTTGTTTATTTCCATAGTACCATATTGAGTTAAAGACTACAAATTCTTGAAACTTTGTCGGCACGGGTTAATGGTGGCGTAGAAGATAAAATTTTGTATTTAGATAAGTCTAGGTAGATGTATTTCAATCGCAGTATTCTTTCTACTAGCAGTCTGGGAATGTCGATTCGATTGATTCAGATCTATCCGACAATATTCTTCAATTTGCTTCATTAATAAAACCAAATGCTTCTATCCTACAACTGCCGACAGATGAAAAAGAAAAACTTCAATTCAAAGAATATCTACTTGTTATTCAAATATGATGAAAATGGTTGCAACCAGTAAATCAATATTATTCATCATTCTCAGCATACAATGTTCAATCTGTTGTTCCAATCACAACTGCATCACTGTTATTCGATATTCGAGAATTCAAAAATTATGTACTCAGTACAAGGAAGAGTATAAATCGTGTAACTTTATTTTCAAAATAACAGTTGCGCACAAGGAATAGTGAGAATATTCGACAGAAAATATTCAAACAAAAAGGAGTCACCAATACGTCAAATATATGATAACAAAAATTCATCCTACGTCAGGATAAATTTTTGTTATCATCGTCGTCGTGCTACGACGACCTGTGAGAAATGAAGATGTTGCGGTCATCAACAAAGAGTCTACAGAATATTGAAGCATCACAAATTTTTTTCCTACGAAAGCAGATTGCACCATGAACTAAATGAAGATGAATCTGATCGCCTGCACTTCAGCAACAATTTTAATGAAAATATGAATAATAATTCCACCTTTCTTCAACAAGAGTAACATGCCCAATGGAAAGGTGCACAGACGCCAATATATACACATAACCCCACAAAAATTGAATATTAGGATAGGGTTGTATGGGAACAGCTACAAGAATTGTTTTATCCCAGAACCAGTTACACCATTGTATGAAGGTAGAAAAGTTCATTTTGAATAGATAAGTTAGTAACTTTTACCTCAATCACTTTATTCTAACTGTTATTTTGAAAAAGAATAGTAACCATTCTCATATTAGCCTCTATTCATTACACCTTTTTCGAGCTCTTTTTTGCATCGAATTCAGTATTTGAATTTGAATTAATCGTACCAAGGTGCCCAACTTGCTAAAGGAATGCATTCCTCGGTTTGAATACCCTTTGTAGATCGTTAACACAAAGTGTTGAACAATTTCGTTCAGAGCACCTTTCCAATGAGATGTCACATGATACACATTGCGATTGAAATTCCCAAGTTTGGGAATGCTGAGGGTGAGGAGTTGATCTCTACATTTTCGAATAAACATTCTGAAAAGGTTTCTTCAATACTGATATCGATATACAGAGTGCTTCAACGAAAACTAAACAGAGGCTATATCTATCAAGATATTGATTTCTGATCAAAATGCAAATATAGATCAATTTTTATTTCAAGGGAGACATCTTTTGGGGTACAATACTTGCCTGAAATATCAACCCTCTAAGCGGGGATTGCAATCCTTAAACATTTTGAATGGGAAAGATGGGTCGAGTGATGACTCATAAGAAAGGTGGTCTTTGTCTACATTTCCTTGAACGAATTTCCATTTTTAACTGAAAACTGTGAAAGATAAAGGGTGAGCAACTGAAAGATAGGGAAGACTATTTCCCTGAGATTATTCAAGTTTCAGTGGGGTAAAATGGAACAGAACCATGCTGATCAATGGCAGTTATCACCAAGTACCATCTACATCTCTAATTTCAACCCCCGGAGCAGGGGTGCCAACCCTTGAAAATTTGGAAGAGGGCAGATGGGTCGAGTGATAACTCGAAAGAAAGGTATTATCTTTGTCTGTATTCCCGTGAAAGAATTTTCATTTTTGATTGAAAACTGTAGAAGATACAGAGTGAGCCACTGAAGAACCACCTTTATTTTGAGTCGTCACTTGACCCATCTTCCCTATTCAAAATGTTCAAGGATTGCAACCCCCGCCTAGGGGGTTGATATTTCAGGCAAGTTTTGTACCCCAAAAGATGTCCCCCTTGAAACAAAAATTGACCTGTTTTTGCGTTTTGATCAGAAATGAATATCTTGGTAGATATAGCCTCTGTTTAGTTTTCGTTGACGCACCCTGTATACTACCATGTATTCAGAATACATCGGGTTCAAAGGATTTTTCAATTATTATATAATAATATCTTTCCGTAGAAAACAGCCTGTATTGAAATTTTAACTCAAACAAGTTATCGATTCATATAGATAATCGAAAGATCTTTCTAACGATGTTCCCTAGAGCAATATCCCCTATTATCATTTTGTAAGTAGGAGATGTCGTTTCTGGAGGGTTAATGATTTATTTGTACATGACGTAAGCAATGGTCCTCCTCAAACTAAGAATTGCTCTGTTTCCGCGTTTTCCGCTGACACTCACGAGGTTTGTTGGCGAATATTCATTATATTTTTCGGAATATTGCGTCATTTTGGTGAAAGAATTTCTGGGTATCTTTGACAAAATGAGGAAATATATTACAGTTCGGATGATGGTCTGTTGCCTGATGAACAATATGGAGAAGCAAATATTCACATCAAATTTCTGAAAATATTAGAATTTTTGATTCACAAATTTGTATTGAATCACCCGATATTTTGAATATTACCTCAGGGATTTTGGAAATTTCGAAGGATTGTTAGAATTGATCCTTTTGGAGATATTTCAATCGAAAAAAGAAATAAATTAATGTTTATTTCAAGAAAGAAACAAATAAAAGAAAATAAGAGACTCTTTCCGCATGTAGTAAAAATATTGAAAACTGTTTTTTAACAGAGTAGGTGTTTTTTTCTCCACCTTAGTAGCTTGTATTACCTCCTCTTGCCCTACTACAAGCCTCAATCCGTCTGGGCATGCTTTGAATTAGCTTTTCGACCGACTCTGGGGTGATATTCTGCCACTATTCTGTGGCGGCTTGGATGAGCTGTTGGGGGGTTCTTTGATTATCCTGGTGCGATCTTCTTTTCCTTCCGAGATAATCCCATGAATATTCAATGAGATTTAGGTCTACAGAGCAACCTGGCCAGTCCAAAATAGCGAATCTTTCTGTTTCAAGATAATGTCGGCCGAGGTTGCTGGTATGCGCAGGAGCATGATCTTGCATAAAAGTGAAATTCTCACTGAGGGCACCTCGCCAGACTCTCACTATCGGCTCCAAGGAATTTCTCGTAGGAAACGAAATACAATCTGTTTTGTCTCCCTGCGTAATGCCATCCCAAAACATCACACTGTCCCCTTGGTATTTCGGAATTTGTCTTGATGCTTGGAGTCTAGTTTATCTTGCACGATCCCTTAAAACCCGAATCCGGCGGTTTTGTGATCGTTAACGTTTTTAGTTAAATTGAAACTGGTGTTTTTTCAATAATGACCCTTGAAAACTTCGATTTGGTTGGGTAGAACTTTTTTCTCCATTTCAAAACTACATCACACCCAATTCTTTCATCTAGGACGAGTTTTCATGAAAACCGAAAACTGTATTACTAATTTTATCTAGTACCTCTATGCCCATTCACAGAATTTACACGGAATGATTAAAATCGCTTCTCATTATGACAGTTCGAAATTTATTCATGCAATCACCATGAAATGTGATTTATGGTTTTTCAACGAGTTACAACTACTATGCGAATCAGTATCGTTTGTAATAACGCAGCAGGTATATATAAAATAATTATGATATGGATGCTGCATCAGCTGCTTATTTGGATCCTTTTGGAGGAGCTGCAACAATTAATGTAATAGGTAGTGTAACTGCCAACTCATCGATTTTGGGCAGGCAAATTGAAATGGTAACAGGGGTACCTAAGAGTATAGCGCTCAGTATTCCCAAGAAAAATGGATATAACCAATGAGAATATTCCAGTTTTTACAACCAGGAGATTTTCAACATCGACTCAATTTTTGCAAACGGTTTCTGTAGAAATCTGTAGTTTTTTCGAGAAATAATTTGGAATGATTAAGTTCATATCAGTAGTGATGGAATATTCAATGGACCAAATGAACATTGGTGGTCGAATTTGAGCCCACAATGCGGTATTGATATTCAACGTCAAGACTGATATGGGTTCGATGTATACTGAGCATACAAAGATAATCGCTTATTAGCATATGAAATTTGATGAAAAGCTTCTTGGTGAATTATATCATGAAGTAGTATCGATTAATATTTTGACGAAAAGTCTCTTTCTGAAAGGGGAAATATCTATTTTCATTATGATGGATCCTCTCCTCATCAAACTATGGCCGTTGCCAATATACTTGGCTGCAATTTCGGCAATAATTGCATTGGAACTAGAGGGGGTCAGTAAGATGACCGGCCGTGCTCAGACGTCATGAATTATGCATGCAGAATAATGGCAACACATTTGTACACCTATTCTGACAATTTGCATCATAATAAAATATCTCTTGAGTTCTCTCTTTTGAAGTAATGATTGCATATTACTATTCAGATATTTGTACGGCATACCATACTATATTCACCCAAAAGCTGTAACTTGATGAAAAACATGAAATAATTTATCTGAATTGTCATTGCACGAACTAATTCTCGAACTGTAAAAATGAGAGCACAGGACATACTTGAGCTATTTCCATATTTCCTTGTAAATGCTGTGATTAGACAGAGTTACTAGATAAAATTATAAAAAAAGTTATACAAGGATTACACCAGAATGGAGACATTGAATGAAATTGTGATATATTTTCAAAAAGAAAAAATCTCTATTCAAGGAAATCAAAACAACATATGGCTCAAATTTGACAAAATGTGTGCAATAATTTGCAATATAACTCAAAACCCGTTGGACATAGAAAATTTCGGCACGTAGGTCGATTTTAAGTAAATGTCAAAACCAATTATGCATAACCGAGATATTGGCACTGAGTTAGAAAATAACTCGTCAACGAAAACAGCGAGCATGAATCTGTTGGCGGCAATGAATTTATTACACAAAAAGAATAAGAAGAGGATTTATTTGTCTCTATTCACATAACTGCTTTACCAAAATGTCAAAACCTGTCTACCCTCTAAATAATAGTTACTACTTAATACTGAAGCGTGTGATATTTCACTTTTGATTCAACACGCTGCGCATGATAATAGACTCTTTGACTCCGGAACGAGTCGACACCGATTTATGTCTGGTTGCTGCCTTTCAACCACAACTTGTTTCTCTGCGAAGATTTTGAGTTTCACACCTGGGAATATTGTTTTGGGGTTTGGACTTCTGTGAAACTAAGGCTCGTATTCGCTCAACATATACTAGGTAAGTGTAATTATAATCTGATTCAGTTTGGATGACTTTCGGTTACGGCAATCTTCGCAGATACTTGTTCCCGGCATTTCAGACCTGGAGAATCCTAGGACGTCTTGTCCATATTTTTTTTACTTAACCGTACTGTCTGTTTCAGGCTCAGATACCAGGCCCAGATTTATGTAGTCACAATTTCGTATTTTTTCAGCATTGCTGCTAATATCTTTATCATCTTTATACCAAACCACTCATTGCAGCAACTTATCTTAATTTTTGTGATTCTCATATTTTTCATTTGATTACTCTCATTTACGAATTTTATTCTTCCTCATTGAATCATTTCTTGTGCTTTATAATGCGTTTAAAATCTCTTAAGGTTTTTTCTGTGACCGTTGACAATGAGGGATGTCAAAAAATTTGACTCACAGGAAACCATCAGCTTTTACTTGACATGAATGTACAAAATTGTTATATTCGCATTTGAAACAATTAATTCTGTTTTCTATATATGATAATGTAAATTGAAGTATTTGGAATAAACCACATAAATCTAAGGAATTTTTGTATAATTCCTTTATTAGTGAGTAATTTATATGTACTCTTTCAGCTTTTAGGGAGAAGGTGTGTTTTAACGAACATAAATACTTTTTGGGAGAAGCTGTGTTTTAACGAACATAAATACTTTTTGCGAGGAGCTGTCTTTTAACAAACATGAATACCTTTTGGAAGAAGCTGTAGTTTAACAAAATTACTTTTTGGGAGAAGCTGTGTTTTAACGAATATAAATACTTTTTGGGAGAAGCTGTGTTTTAACGAATGTAAATACTTTTTGGGTGAGTCTGTATTTTAATGAACATAAATACTTTTTGGATAAAACATATATTCACGAACAACGTCCTATCTTGAGAAGTGGATTCCTGGAAGACTGCTGCTTTCTAGAGCCCCATAACACCGTTAGAGAATCTCTGTACTTCTTCGATTGATTTCAACTTGTAAATTCTTCTGCGAAGTAACTTTCGGCCTCATAACCTTCAAAATTGTTTCGAACATATGAAATTATAAATAAATTATTTTGAATTAGTTTTGAAGAGTCGACCCGACAGTTTCTGCTTCAATTTGTAATAAATTTTTATTCAGCTTTTGTGTGAAGGAAATAGATTGAATATATTTATTCAATTTTAGTGTGTGTTTTCTCGTGAACTTGTCTGCTCTTGGGTACCGGTAATATTTCTTTAACCGGGCAAATTGACCACTTATTTACCTACGACCCCCTCTCACGCTGAGCTATTGTGAACTGATCTTCGGTTGGTTAGTGAAGGATAATATGCAAGAAGAGAAAACTAAACTTTTATAGGTAAAGTAGTAAAACAGAGCCTGTAGAATGTCAAAACCAATCATACATAATTTCAAAAATAAACGAGATATTGACAATGATTCAGAAAAAATTTAAAATTTTGAAATAACTCGTCAACGGAAAGCTAGCTTGAATCTGTTTGCGGCAATAAATTCTTCACACAAAAGAAAACAAGGAGAAGGGGAATCATTCACATTATTTCACATAACTGCAGTACTAAAATGTCCTGTGCACTCTGTAAATTCAAGTTTTTCATGGCAGAAATAATAATCGATATTTTCTTTTTAACTTAACACCGAAATTTGCCCCAAAGATAAAACAATTCAAAATTGAACTGAACTAAGGGATTAATGGGATAAAAATATATTCCTGCTCTTGACTCAACGTAGTTGAATCACCAATACAATTAATACTGTCAGCTCTCGTCATGTAAAATACAGAATTCTAGGAACATTCAAATCGCTAAATATTTCCATCAGATGAAAACAAAATCGATTCAGAGCATCCTTGACAGATAGCCAAGAAATAAACAACTAAGCGAGTTCAAGGCGTAATAACATTGAATTCGCAAACGAATCAGTGTCATGATCTTAAAATAAAATCAATTACTCTATCACACACAATATAGCTAATGCCAGTTTTCAAATTACCTTCTTCCTGGTAGAGTACTTGAATATCGCTCGAAATCACAACAAAACAACAGCGCCCGTTTCTATTCTGTGTCTACGACGAAAACTTCGCGTTAAGACTGAACCGGACTGGATGGAAGCGAATTAAAACTAATAGTAGTGACGTCACAATCTCGACCATGCACGCGACCTTCTCTCGCGAACGATGTCAGATTACGAATCACATAATTTTTGGTGGAAGAGAGCGGCACCAGGAAAGAAGTGATATTTACACTGAATGTAGGTGTTTCTATTTGGTGCTAATTAACAAGATGATGTGAATTGCATTAATGCAGTAATGTGTAGGTACCGTCAATCCTGAAGTGCAACATCTAAAGAATGATTTAGACAAAGTGCTCCCATTCGAAGTAAATAATATTATTCTGAGAAATAGAGTGTGCCATACTTTTTAGGATATCACTAGATTATGATGTTAATGAGAAATTAAACTATGTATTATACTATCACAACAGATTTATTGAAAATCAGGATTGCAGATTCGGTCTCTCGACCATCTTCAGCTGACAACAAGTACTGAACTAAAGCTGAAAATACATACATACAAGCAAATTTATATGGAATCACCCGATATTTTGAATATTACCTCAGGGATTTTGGAAATTTCGAAGTATTGTTAGAATTGATCTTTTTTGAAACATTTCAATGGAAAAAAGAAATGAATCAGGGTTTATTTTGAGAAAGAAAGAACTAAGAGGAAATAAGAAACTCTTTCCGAATGTATTAAAAAAATTGAAAATTGTTTTTTCTCAAGGAGTAGGTGTTATTTTCTCGATCCCAGTAGCTCGAATTATCTCCTTTTGTCCTCATACAAGCCTGAATCTGTCTAGGCTTGCTTTGAATTAGGTTTTCGACCTCTTCTGGGGTGATATTCTGTCACTCTTCTGTGACGGCTTTTATGAGCTGTTGTGGCGTTCTTGGAATACCCTGACGCGATCTGATTTTCCTTTTGGGATTGACTCATAAATGTTCAACAGGATTTAGGTCTGGAGAGCAAAATAGCGATTCCCTCTGTTTCAAGATAATGTCGCGCGAGGTTTCTGGTATGCGGAGGCGTATTATCTTGCATAAAAGTGAAATTCTCACCGTGGGCACCCCGCCAGAGTCCCACTATGGGCTCCAGCAGTAGGTCAACGTAATTTCTAGCCGTTACACCAGCAGAAAACGAAATCAAATCTGTTTTGCCTTCCAGCATAATGCCACCCCGAAACATCACACCGCCTCCTTGGTATTCTGGAATTTGTCTTGTTGCTCGGAGTCTAGCTTGTCTTCCACGACCCCCTAAAACCCAAACCCAGCGGTCATCTGATCGAACACCAATTCTGGTGTAATCCGAAAAAAGAACATTTCGCCAATTCTCAATATTCCAATTTTGGTGCTCGATACATCAATTAAGTCTGTTTATTTTTTGTTGTCTGATTAGCTCTGTACCTCTTAAGGGCCTTCTTCTGTATAAACCCCTTGAACGAAGTCTTCGACGTATCGTTTCGACTGATACACTGATACCTGTTGCTTCCAGAAATTGCCTTTGGATTATAGGGTGCGGCGCACTAGGCTCTCTCCTTGCCATTTGACACAAAAATCAACGTTGACGCGTCTTCTTGTGTAGGCTGCAAACATTTTCTAAAAATCTGAAATATGCACACAGCGGACGGGAGGAAAAACTGGATTAAAATTCTTTTTTCCCGCTCCAAAAGTAGGAATAACGCCTTAAGATAAACTTACCTAGTTTAGTGTTCGAATAGTTAATCGATTCCGCTGTTACTACGTGATAGTTCTTGGATTATCCTGGCGCGATCTAATTTTCCCTTTGAGATTTTTCTATGAATGTTCAATAGGATTTAGGTCTGGAGATCAAGATGGCCAGTCCAAAATAGCGATTTACTTTTCGAGATAATTCTCTTCCGCATACCAGCAACCTCGCGCTACATTATCTTGAAACATAGAAAAAAAATCTGACCAAAACCTTGTTTTTGCCACTGGTTACTTTGTAAAGCTAAGCAATAAAGATCCAACGCCTTCAAGAAAGATATGGCATTACAACCAAGCCACCTAGAAGAAACTGCGCAAAAATTTCTCTTTTTTCCCTTGAGTCTCTTTTTCAGAACCTGACACAACTAGTCCATCACTGAAATTATTGTTGCAGGCATGGATCTCTTCATTCAATACTTCATGAAAAAACACCCGTAAAAGAGCTTTGTTTCACTGAAAACTGTCTCAGTTCAAAACAGAACCTATAAGAACTGTAAGAAAAATCCAATAGATGAAACCAAAGATGAATGTTTATTTCAGGAACATTTGTAACTGAATAATTGAAGGAGCAGAAACCTACTTCACTAAAAGGGTTAATAAAAGCTCTTGGAGCAGACCAGTGCAACACGTCAGTTCTGGTCTATGGAGAAGACAGTCAGCAACAACTTCTGCGAGTACTAATTTCCGCCTCACATCAGAGATGACGGTTCTATCTTATTACCACCTAAAACCGAGGTGGATCTCTTCGCAGAAAGGTTTTCGCCAAATTCTGTTTTAGATGAATCAAACGTATTGTCACGTAGCATCCTACATGTTCAAATCGTATATACCCCAAGTGAAGTTTAGAGTGAGTGTAGTGAGGCGCGTTATGCAACAACCGAACTGTAAGAAAGCAGTTTGTCTTGATGGAATACCACTAACTGTTTTGAAGGAATGTGCTCCAGGGTTAGTACCCGTTCTAATTCGTCTGTTTAAAATTTCACATAAGAGCCAGACGTTCCCATTTTCAAATCGTACAATCATCTAATAAAAAACTAGATATTAAATTTTGGGAACTCCTTTAAACAATTAATATATATAAGCTTTCCAACATATTACTGAATGAATTTGACAATAGTTTCGGCTATGTCATTGAGATTATATTTCTGTGAATTGCCTCAAGAG
Source organism: Cryptolaemus montrouzieri (assembly GCA_013387265.2). NCBI lineage: Eukaryota > Metazoa > Arthropoda > Insecta > Coleoptera > Coccinellidae > Cryptolaemus > Cryptolaemus montrouzieri. Next base: position 44,113,565 of record JABFTP020000062.1, read on the forward strand.
GTTTTACTCACTTTTATTCCAATGTTGAAGATCATATATAATTTTCTGTTCCTTAGATGAGTTTTCATTTTGTATCTTTTCGATGATGCCGCAGAAACGCGTTACAAATAAAGTAAATAAGTATAAATAAAATTTCCTTCTATTTATCAACAGAATTGACAGTCGGTTCACTATGCCCACAATCAACGGACGTCAATCAAATTTCATCAAGACCGATTAATAGTTAAATTAACTTGATATAATGTATAATAATGACGAGGTGGGAAATCAGTTGAAATAATTCCAATCTAACTTTAAACTATGGTGGTGTTTGCCATGTCCAAAATGATTGTGTTAACTGAAATTGAGAAGCATTAAGAGTAGTTCTCACGAATTTGCGAAAGATGAATTCGTATAATAATATGAATATAATTTGCAATAATTGACAGTTTTATATATTCAATATATAGTATACAAGCTGCCTATATATATATATAGCTGGCTATATGGTCCCCACCTTTTTCGAGTTAAATGAAAGTGAAGGGGTAATTATAAAATCAATTATGAGGAAATGACGATTCATGTGAGGAAATAATAATTTCAACGCTATTACTATATTTAGATAAATTTAACACTCTAAACATCTTTTCTTCATCTCAACATGTATTTATTTTACTGAGACGAGTATTCGGTTAGAGGTTATGTTTGTGTTTATCATTTCCTCATGAGCTCTCATTCCCTCATTTATAGAATGAAGTGAGGGAATGATAAAATCAAACATAACCTACGAAATCTAGTCAAATATTAATCTCAAATCAAATAACGATTCGAGGGAAAATTTCTACCCCTCAAAACATGTGAAAGAGCATAATGATTATTACTAATTAAATAATTACCGTATATTTAGATAGCGTGAGGCGAAGAGACATAAAATGTAACATCTAGGGGAAGGGAGGGCAGGATGGAAGGTTTAACTTTGTGTGGTTAACTTAACAACATTTTAACATATTTAAGCTTTTATTTTAATCAAACTTGACAGTAAATCTGATAAACAATGTTTTTCTTGATGAAATACTTATTAATATTCAGTAAAAAATCAGGTAAAGACACATAAAGTAAAGTCTGACATATGCCCACATTGTGAAGACAGAATTGGGAGATTATACGGGCAAGATGGAATAAATATGATAACTTTAAATATTACGGTTGGTACATAATAAACTACCATATTCTGTAGCAGTACACAGCTTATGTGCCCAACCATTACAAAACGGCCATTGTAACCAGGCCTCTGAGGGTGGTTCCACATATTGTTCTCCAAAAAACAAGCAAAACACATTTCCTACTGCAATGTTCTCAGTTATCTGTGCTTCAGTTTGCCTTCTCCCTTTATTCTCATTACCCTTCCTTTTCCTTCCCTCTTCCCTTCCCTAGCCCCTTTGCTTCGTTTTTTTGTTGAAGAACCAATTTTGGTCTATTTTTTAGTTCTTCTATTTAATCAGAAACTGTTTCTGCCTGCTGTGCTCCTTTCATTAAATCTCTGTGTGTCGTGTTCCTATCTTCGACGACGTATTCTCGTGGCGGCAAAGTAGCTCCAGATTCCGCTTTTAGAACAGGTTTATCACTGGACATCACTGAATCTACTGTTTCATCTACACCAGTGTCTTCAGTATTAGTTACTGTTTCATATACTGGATCATTTTTGTTTGGTACAGTATTCTCATAAACGTAGGCTGGAGCAAAATCTAAATTGGTAAATAGATTCCTGTTAAATGGAAAAATACCGGCCTTCCCGAAACTGCTGGTAGCATTCTGTAGTGTAGCACTTCTTTCATATGCAGTACATACAAAATGGTTTACTCTTCTACCAGGATGACACTTCTGGAGAGCGTCAATGGTTTTCTCAAAGGTTACTTCAAATGAACGGTGGACTTATACATCTAATGGTTGTAGCTTATGACTAGTATGCGGAGGAATGCTGACCATAATCACATGTTTTTCTCGGGCTAAATTTAAACCCTTCAGATTTTGAAGAGTAGTGTGATTATCTAGAATCAGTAGCACATGTTTATCTGCTATTGGTCTCGTTCTTTCAATGAATATTTGTAATCAATTGTTAAAGGTAGCCTTATTCATCCAGCCAGAATCAAAGAACTAAGCTTGAGAGCCATTAGGGGCTCCATTCAAAAGACGATTTCATTCTCTTCCTTTGTCCAAATATAAAACATAGAGGAATGAAGCATTACAAGCACAAATCTTCGTGGTGAGTTGACCTTTCTCTGCTGTAGCGATAACAGCTACCTGCCTTTTACCTTTTGTAGAAATCGATCGGGAAGCGCTAGTCACCAGTCTCGTTCATATTATATATATCATCAGGTCTCAGCAGAAACTGATGCTGAACAACAACATCTCACAAGTTATCATAGAAACGATGCACTTTTGTGTGATTAAAAGAAGAACAACGAGCTGAGGCAGTAGGTTCAGGCATGCAGTATGTTAGTTGCGGATTAGGGTGTATCGTATTTAACGTTTTTTCGAAATTCAAAAAAGTATAGTGCGGAAAAGTTGCATTTGGTGGCACCGAGCATCTGTGATTTTTTTCAGAATTTTTGAACAATGCCTAGGGGTCGCGCAATGCCCTCAGAGTTTCTTATGTTGTGTATAGGCAACCCGCACAACAATCTTGCGTTTTCAAGCTTTTTTAGGGTTCTAAAGTCACATTTCTGAACTCTTTCTCCTGTTTTTAGTTGTTTTTTTATGGAGTATAAATGAAAGAAGGATTTCGCTGTATTGTTAGGCTCTTTTTTACTTTTTCTGTACAATACAATATTACAGTTAAACATCATACTAAATTAAAATTTTAATTATAATATTTGCTTTGTTGGGATTGAATGATAATGGAAGATTAATACAATTAAAGCCAATTGAATATTGTTACAAACAAGTGTTAATAAAGCATGGATACAATTTAACGTTAATGCAGCTTTGGTAAAATTAAATTTTGAAAATCAGAATTTCCTATGGACGCTTCCGCTCTTCTTGTGCAACGGCGTAGTCCTTTTTGGTATGTAGAGATGGCATCCGTTGTCTGGACTCTAGTTTTGCTTTCACGTACGCGTCACGAGATTGTGGCCCAAAAACAGAGGAAGAAGCTTCTGTTACTAATTTTACCAGCCTTTCGACAGCCTTAGTGTGGCAGGGGAAAGCGGTTAATTCCTTATCACAGAATGCTCGACTCCTAATATATTCTTTTATTTTTTCGGGTGATAGTGATTGGGTTAGAGGGGGCTCGGTCACAGGGTGCGAAGACCAGTCTATGAAATCGTAGTAGTGATCAGCGTTGAACTTCAATTTAGGCAATTCGAAGGCGCGTATTCCCTTCCGTGTTGTCTTCGTCGATCTTGCCTTTTTTATTCTTCTCCAAACAAGAGCTCTCGTGTCGGAATTGCCATCGTTGATCATAGCGAACAGTACATTCTCAGGGTGTCCAAAATAGGCATTGTTCTGAATAACCTTGTCCACAATATTCCGCAGTTTGGGAGGCAGGTAGCGTGACAGTCGAATCAACTTCCATAAATCTATTGGACCCTGGGCAATCGAGGGTTCTTTTTTTACTGAGTACCAAACGGGAGCGTAAACTTTCATTACATACGAAGCCAACTGGCGAAGCGCCTCCGAAGGCTTTTCGGTACTAATGTATAATCGTAATACTCTACTAGCTGTTGTTAACCACCTAGATTGTACAACAGGGCCTGTTTTCTGCTTGCTGAGTTCTTTCGGACAAGGTCCACTTGAGACAGCGGTACATAAACGTAGGAGGTATTTCTGATCGGTGCTAATATCTGTCAAACCTTCCGTGTCTTCTATCCAATCAACGGGGATGGCGTCAAACCAATGGGTCCACCGGTTGCTTGTGGATTTTTAGTTTCTCCGTCTAAATATCGCATGAGATGTCGGAAAGGTAGCTCGTTCAAATGTTGACAAACAATATGCTGCACAGGAGCGTTGATAGCTATCTCTATGAGTCGCATCACACCTGGGATCCGACCAGTATTGACGTTAGTGCCGTCACATCCCAGCACTATTAATTTAGAAATATCGATTTTCTGTTGATCAAAAGAAAATCGCATACTTTTGACGATATCATCAGCGGACCCTGATGAAGGTGAAACATGGCCAAGAAACTTCGACCCTGATTCTTCTACTAAGCATACATGTTCCTCATTCTCGTCTTTGCGATAAAATCGACTTCCTTTCTTCTCTTTTTCAAGAGTTCGGTCCTTACGTCCGTCAAAATACAGACCTTTAATAAATTTGGTTTCGGTTTCAGTATTCCTTTGAAATTTTTTTTTCAACTCGCCCGTAGCTCTTGTGACTTTGCTTTTATCTATAACTTTTTCTTTTTCTTCTAAGGAAATTATACCAGCGTCTTCTAAAGCGCCGCTTGCTATCAACGCAACATGTCTCCCTGATACACCTGATCTGTAAGCAGCTGACGCCACATTTTTGATAGACAAACGTGTGTTTCTAGATGTCGAGGTTTGCGGTTCAAAATCGGAATCGTTACCGCTGGTATCCTGATGACTCGAGGAAGACTTTTGACGCTGTTTGCTCTTCTAGATTGGGACGCTTGCGCAATACTGGTATTTATAATTTCTTGTTTTCTTCCTCTAATTCGTTACATCGTAGTCTTCTATTCCTTTATACTGCAAGAAAATCGGCTTTAGACCTCTGAAAACACTTGAAATCGCGAAATTGTTGTGCGGGTTGCCTATATACAACAGAAGAAACTTTAAGGCCATTGCGCGACCCCTAGGTATTGTTCAAAAATTCTGAAAAAATCACAGATGCTCGGTGCCACCAAATGCATTTTTTCCGCACTATACTTTTTTGAATTTCGAAAAAAAGTCAAAAACGATACACCCTATTGCGGGTGTCTTCCCATGAAGCCTCTTTCAGCTTTTGTACATTCAAAAGGATTAGGAATCTTATTTAATTTCGAGACGTCATAAGCTAATTCTTGCAGTCTATCTTTTGTAATGTTATAAAAAAGCGTATCTCAGCCAACAGCAAGCTCACAAATTTGCTTTTCAAGTTCCTCCGAAGACACAGGTTGATACCGACCTAGTTTTTTAGTAGGGTCACCTTTTTGGATATATAATGGTACGTCCCGATCGGAATGACATATTTCTTTGAAGAAGCGGTTATTGTTGCCGTCTTTGCCTGATCCATCGCCTTCTGCATAATTTTTTGGTCCAAGACCCTCTCCTAGTCTTTTTTTTATACTTGAAGATCATCTGGAAAAAAAGTACAATTTAAGAAAATAAATAATTATGCATTTTAAGATAATAAACGAAACGAAAATACTTCTCGGGCAAGATGGAACTTTTTCATCTTGCCCTAAAACTTAACTTTCCAACTTGCCCATAAGCAGGTACTAATAATAATATGTCGAAACTTTTGTGACCTTACGTTTTTTCTTATGGTAAATATCAATTTACACCATCAAGCCCTAGTAGATATTCATTGTAAAACCGAAATCTTCTTACTTTTTGTGAACAATACCACTGCAAAAAATTCTGTTTTTATTAAAAAATTGAAACGAATAAACAAAACAATAATATCCATCACTTGCTGGTGCGAACCGAACTAAACTTCGTAGGTGTCAAGACGATATGGCGGTCTGTTCATTTGCTTAGCGACATCGATGAGATGTTACTTGTGTAGATTTTGCAGGTACTTTGCATCTTACCCGCTCCTTCCGTTTTGTCTTCCCTTCCATTAAATAATTAATTAAAAACCGTTTGTTTGCAACACGTCCCTTCGCTTCTTGCAACAATGAAGTATGGCTTCATTGACAATGCTGCCAATTGTCAAAAATTCATTAGCGTAGCAACCTACGATCCGATCGCAAGGTACAATCTAGGTTTCAGCAAAAAGTGAGAGAAGGATTTTTGTTTGCGACTCAGGTGAAAATTAGATTTTACAATCATTTCTCAATCGGTACCTAATAAAAAGTGGATGTACTGTTGAATGCACTATTTTTAATATATGTACCAAAACTAGTCAATTTTATAGAACACAATAAATTAATGATATAATATTATATCAATATTGTGGTGTTTTAGATAGAAACACCAGAGATTCTATTTACAGATTCATTATATAAATCTCAATTTAATATCGAATACCGAATACCATGTCACATCGAATACCGTTTACATTAGAACTTAACTATTGCGCATCGCTTTACCAAGTCTGTCAGTTTTATATGCGCACTACACTTATTATATACATCCCAATTTCCCCTTTTGAAATCTACTCTAATCCTTAATTCCAAATATATACACTCAATGTTAAATCCTAATCCTGAATATCCTACTTCTATTTACATATATTTTATTCTAACTAATTACAAATTATTTACTAATGCACTTAATTTCAATTACCTCAGACTCAGAAGTTGAATCTTTTTGCTCCATCCAATAGAAACTATTTCGCTTCCAGTTTCACTTTCATAGTGCTCTTCTATGACGTGAACTTTATTATTGCATTTTGCCCTACACCCTTGATATGGCAAAAATTTCATGTTTTGAACCTAAATGTACAAACCCGTGCATAATGAAATGGTTCATTATAACAAAAACAGTTGTTCGAATTTGAGGTTATCGGTCTAACATTTGAACTACTAGTACTAATACCTAACCTACTCGTGGTTCCTCTTCTGTCTCCTGTCGCGTTCGCTCTTACTTGGTGTTGATTTTGACGTTGACTCGGTCTCCAATTATTTGACATTGACGATACCTTGTTCTGTGCGCCTTGTGACGTTGCTCTCCTTCTGTTTTCGTTTGCGTACCAATTTGCGTCTGTGTAACTCCTAACTTCGACTTTGCGCTCATGGTTTCTTGAATTTCTGCGTTGTGGATTGTTGTTGAATTTTTTTAGGTAGTTTACAGATGTGTCGTAGCTTTTTCTTCTTCCTTCCATCCTAGAGAATTTTTCATGGCTATGTAGCCCACACACAAACTGATCTCTCAAAGCTATGTCCATGTCTTTGAAGTCACAGTATATGGCTTTTTGTTTAAGTCTTGCCATAAATTCAACAATACTTTCACTCGCGAACTGTTTTGTCTCATAAAATTTACTTCGTTCTGCTATTTCCGACGGTTTGGGGTTCAAATGATCACTCATTAACTTCACTACTTCATCGTGTGTATGCTTTTTTTCGGTGCAGTTAAAATACGTCTCTTGAAAAACTGGTGTCAATAACTCAGCACTAAACTTTGCTTGAGGAATATCTTGCGTCTCGAAAAACAGTTCGAGCCTCTCTACAAAACTATTCCAGATGTCTTTATTAAGTGTGAACTGAATTTTGTGATTGTCCGATGCCATTGTTTTTGGTACTTTGTTTACGTTTGCACTTGCGCCCGTTACCGTTTCGACATTGACATTGTCTTGAGTTTGCGTATTGGTGTTGTCAGACTGCTTCGGCAGTGACGTTTCACCGTAGAGTTCCCGCCATTTCTTCACTAAAATTTTTCTTAATGAGTCAACACTTTCTGTTTCTGAGATTTTCACATCTAAAAACTTTAATTGTTTTAAGAGATCGTCTTTTTTAGGTTCATAATTCCACGATACTTTTCCTCCCGTCTGCTCGATACTGTCTTCTGCCATCCCCCTACCGCGTGTTAAATGTCACTTTCGTTAGGAAAAATTGAAGAAAATTCACTTTTTTCCCAAATTTCCACAATTTTTCACTTGTTTTTATCCTCGTCGCCAATTGTGGTATTTTTATATAGAAACACGAAAGATTCTATTCACAGATTTATTATATAAATCTCAATTTAATATCGAATACAGAATACCATGTTACATCGAATACTGTATAGATACTATTGCGCATCGCTTCATCAAGTCTGTCACTTTTATATGCGCACTACACTAATTATATACATCCCAAATATAGAGTTTGTGGCACATTGAGAAAATTATATTCAAATTATTGGGTTACCTGTCATTTGTTTGTGTGCGATGAAAGCACCTAAATGAAGTTTGGCACAAGCAGCTTCAGTAGTAGAGTTTTGGTAAAAAAATTCAAATTTTACAATACAATGTTAATAATATACAAAACTGAGTATGGATACCATTTTCGCAAGTTTCCAAGAACTAGTCTTATATTGACTAGAGTGTTTCCTCAGTGGTGTCACTGTATAATCTGTTCGTACTCCGTCACTAGTCGATTTCTACACTATTCAATAATCCATGGGATTGCTTTAAAGCCATTTTCCACTCCTGTAGAACTTTTTCAGGGGCTGACCAATTCTCTTTCGCCTTAAACGTTGTCCATTCGCGACAAGGCTCGCTCATTATCGGCAACTTATTCGCTCGCCCAGAGAACAAAGTAATTTCGCAATTTTCAGAAAATCTTCTAGGTGATTGTGGCATTTACGTGGAAGTCATAGGCATTGATGTTTGCGGCAATACTGATGACTTGGACAACATGAATATACGAGGGCGTTAAAACTTTCATTATTCATGTAGGCAGTTAAACGCTTATTCACATGAGAAAAGATAGCGTGAGACATGCAACATAGTAAATGGGTACACCAGAACACTCTGATTGTTTGATACAATGAATACGACATCGGTTGAGAAATCTACGGAACGCGCGCGCTTCAAATAAACCGAAAATATCTCGAAATGAAGGAGAATTGTCAGCTTAAAGTTTTCAAAATAAAATTCTCGTGATCATTTGTATGTAGGAAAAAATCGATTTGTCTGTCCGAAAATCGGACAACCTCTTAAATAAAAAGCTTCTACATTTTTACTTCTGTCTGATATGTCAATTCGTTTTCCCACCCCATATAATATAATCATTCAAAAATATAGCGAAAGAAGAAGACAACAAGAACAACAACGAAATCAAATTGTGGGATTGCAATACGTGTGCTACACATATCGCAATATCGTGCATATTCAGGTGAAAGGAAAAATAAGCATGAAGATGAGATTCGCAAGTGGTTGTGCTCGAAATTATATATGAATGAAACTTAAATGCCGGTCTATATTTATTGTCATTCATTAACTTCACAAATAGCGTTATTTGCGCTTCACAATAATCGGTTATAATAATTGGTTATAGCAAAACTAGTGAGAGCAAAATGAGGCCTACATAGAAACCAAACTATAGAAATACGAAAGAAATTGAGCCAGATTACTATTTTCAGTTTCGTAAAACTAACTATTCGATATATTTACAAAAATTAATTCACAACCTACTTACATAACCCAATACGAATTGAAAATTGGGGAAGAGTATTGAATAGCTCTGATAACGAAACAGAAAATCCAAGTTTATCTAGAGTAGAATGGGTGCCAGTTCATCAGTTTGCAAAGCTCAAAAAAAAATGAGGGTGTTGGGTTAGTGAAGTCTATTAAATCAGATAGCAATGATAATTTCAGAATCAAACCTGTTGGTGAAGTTGAGTTGTTTTACAATGTTAAGAATCATAAATCGATAGTAATGTTGAAGGTGTATGCACGACAATATTGCGATTGGTCGGATAATGTCTAGATTGAGAATATACTACTACACGTATAGCTAGTACAGTTCAAGGAACGAAAAATTGTAGAATTTAATTTACTCAAACATATAAAAAGTATGTATTCAAATGTTTGTTCAATGTAATTAGCTCCTGGAACGGCTTTCAGGCGTGACAAACTCATGCGACTTCCCTTCGTAATCAAATCCGCTCTAAATATTTTTCAAGGGAAAAATTATAAAATTTTCGGAGATTAGAAGGAGTTCGTCTCTACATCAATCAATTGCTAGGCACGGGCTAGAAAATTAGAACATGACAAAAACCTTCAGTTAGTTTTGAAATCTACTATCAAATAAGTGTAATAGCACTATAATTTAAACTTGAATCAAAATCTACCTAGTTTATGTGGGAAATTCATTCCAAGAATGGCGTAGAATCAAACAGAAATTATATTAAAGCAATAGCAGGTCTGCGCAAAACCAGAAGATAAAAATGATGTATTGTGACAAATATGTCGAAAGTGTCAGTTTCACTAAGGAAGATGGTCAAATCGAATGTTTATTATGGAAGACAATCATGCATAATCTCTTTGAAAGCTAGAACATTCACTAATTATTTCGTCTCTTGAAATGTAACAATTCATGGAAGGAGGTTTATGTAGAGGCAGACTCATAAAAGATGATATATTGCAATATCGCCATCCAGTGGCATTTGTAGCCTGGAGCTTCATGGTAAGTGAATAAAAATGTGACCAAATTGAAAACGAAATGATGATAATTGTGTTTGCAATACAAAATATTATATTTTTCATGATTTGAAAGTGACTATTCCTTTTGAACAATTTTCAAGAAGTAATAAGCTGTCATGTCACCCCGACTACAAAAAGCGAGATTATGATTATCAAATTAAGATCTAAGTGTTACTATAAACCGGACACTTATTTTTAGGTACATATAGTGGACACTTCGTCAGACCTATTTTCTTAGAGAGGTTCAAAGTTAGATTAAGAATTCGAATTGCATAACACGCAGTTTCAAAAACTATACCATATGTAAGAAAAATACAATTCAGAAATGAACAGAATAGTGACATTAATTTAAAAGTAGTAATTCATATAGCTAGAAAACAAAAGACCTATTTTAATAATTCCTTTCCTCATCGAAAAATGTGGGTTATTCGCCATCCAAACTGTTAACCCTGCAATAGATAGGGTCTTTTAGCCCCAAGATAATGCTAAAGGCCTCTGTTGCCTCAGGCGTTTGCGCAGCTTAGCTTTTTTGACAATTTGACACGTAATTTAGTTGTTATGGTAATTTTAGCGAGTGCACATCAATTTCAATCAACTGAGGTCCGACGAGCACAACCTAACTGTTTACCTACACTTTTCAGGTAAGTAAATTTTGGTAAGATTTTTTTGGGTATACATAGTCTTTGACATTTAAATTTGTGCAAAATAAAATGTTTTTACAAATATGGCTCTAGACTTCTACGAAAAACAACAAAAACGATTTTTGTGACTTTGGAATGAATTAAATGAACAAGAAAAAGAACAAGATGTTTAATTGAGAGCGAAAGCAATCTCGAGACTGACGATATTGATCAAGCTGAAGGCAAGTACAAATCGGTAACGAAGCACTTGTAGGTTGGGTTAGGTTGCTCTGAACTTGATTTCTGCCATGGAAGAATTTGTAGGAGGAATGTTAGGTGGTATTGTGTAAGATAAATCTGGCACAGAATTCTTTGAGAACAAGGGAGCAATGAGATCAGCTTTCTCTTTCGGAGATGATGCTATACTTCCGCCTTCTCTAACAAGAGGCGGAAAGGAAATTTGCAGAAATTGTCACTGACAGTCTTCGCCATAGATCAGAACTGTCTAGTCCGCTTGCTTGTTCAAGGAGTTTATTAGTTACCCCTTCGTTGAAATTGGCCTTTGCTTTTGCAGTTGTTGTTGGGTTGCATACGTACCGTATTCGTACGGAGGTTGTTCTTGTTTCCTCTGTTTTATCTTCCATGATTCGAAAAGCTTTGCTGTTGGCTGTAGAGACTCTTTCGCAGTCTTTTTGGAACTATGACTACTGTGTTGTTGTTCTTTTCATGGAATGAAGAATGTAGAGATCCATTCCCGCGCGAACGCTCTCTGTAACATATAACGTGCAGACATTGATGTCAGGATCTGAAAGGCATACATCCCTGAACGGAAAGCACGAAAATAATTCACGCAACTCATCCCAGTTAGTACGATTATAGCGCCAAATGCGTCTGGATGGCTTAAATTCTTCACAATGGTTGCAGTAGCAGATATAAGGATGAGGTTAGAGTTGCCTAGAGGTGCTGAGACCTCCACTCTAAAATTATCATGATCTGAAATAAAAAATACATCCAAGGTGTTTGGAAAGTCGGTTGGGTGATCAGGTATTCTTGTCGGTTCGTCGACTAGCTGCGTTAGATTATGGCTGATTGCGAAAGTTTCAGTCTGTCTTCCCGCTTCATCTGTTCTATTGAAGTGAATGAGCTAGTTGGTGTTTGAGCGTTGAAGTCACCCAGTACAATGACCTCAGCTGCCGGATGATGTGTCAGAATCCAATGCACCTTATCACCCAGATACTGAATCAGTCTAGGGAGTAAATATCGTTTGGCAAGTGATATGCACAGCATAGGAACTGTGTTTTATCCCGCAAAAAGATTTTAAACCACGCCAGTTCGAAAACGTCACCGTCCATCGTGTCCTCTCTCTGATAGGCCCTCTTTGAACCTTAAACTCGTATGTAACTCATACCAATTAAGACGTAAATACGTTGTATCGGTTGTTTGACTCATTTGTGTTTAGGTTAGGGCCAGCACATGGGGTTGTGCGTTTTGCAGATGCTGATGGACTGCATCGACATTCACGTTGTTTTGCCCCAGTCCTTCGATGTTGCAGAACTCTATCAGGAATTTGCTTTCTTTTCTAGAACGTGAATGAATTAGTGAATTCGCTGGAGGAGTGCTCAATTTTCCCGCATCACAAAGACTATTTTAACTCCAAATGATTTTATCTCAGAAGGGCTCATTATGCTTCGTTGCCAATCCGTCAAGCCCCAAACATAGTCACACAGGTGACCAATTCACGGGACCTACAGCAGGATTTGGTGGTATCATACTGGGCGAAGGGGATGGGGCCGCCAGTCAACTGAACTTTTCTTCTTTATGATTTTTTTCTTTCACCCAACTGACGGTCTCCTGTGAAATGATTTATATCCTGATATTTCGTACACATTTTTTAATACTGGAAATTTCATGGTCTTATTATGTTTGTAAAAAGAATTGAATTAGTAGACTCATATTGTGACTTTTTCATATTGTAGTACTGAAGTGATATATTTTGAAATACTTAACACTGTGATCTGCAAATTTTATATATCAATTGTTTTCTTGAGTGTTATCTGATGACTGTGATAATTCTGCCCTTCTAATTTTTGTTTTAGGAAGCTATCAATCAATCTTTCTATACTAAACTATTGATAATTGTATTTTTCAAATATCACTTTTTCAAGTGGTAAGCAGAACTGATTTCTTTTTCTATCAATGCCAGCAATTCCTTTTTTTATGTCAAAATGAGTGAATTTACTGTGTGATGCACTACCATCAACAGTAAGGAAAATGGCTTTCTTAACTTTTTCCAGAAGAAGTCTATGGAGGTCTAAACATTTTTCCATTAGGGAAACATAAGGGACATCTTTCTTCTGCATGAGTGATTTTAAAGAAAGACTTTCACAGAATAATTGAGTTGTCGCCATTTGTGCACTCAGTTTCACAAAATTCTTTAACGGTACGCATTGAACTAAAATCTCCCCAATGAATTGCATGTCATATATGGTCTTTGAAAAATGTCGGTGGCGTCATATTTTTGACTGATAACATCAAAAGATCGAATGGATTTCATCATAAGGTGAGAAACAAAATCGATGTGTTCGTTAAAAAACTTGATTTTGCCATACAATTTATATTATTCTCAACTCGGTATATGCGTAATAGTATACAAGAGTTATTTTTCTCTTGAATTAATTTCATTCTATTGTTACTATCATTAGAGTTCTCTTTTTGTTAATTTTAATTGGCGACCTTTTGTTTATTCTTCGAAATGCGTATTACTCACACCCATAATTAACTGCCGACCGTTTTAAAGTGTTACCATGTTTGCTATCTATAAATTGTTGATTAAATAAACAAATACGTTTTAGCGGTTCATTCGAAATCTGACTTGCATAGTGATTTCAGTATTTTGGATTCTAATCTAATCTAATGTTGTCATCGTCATCTTTTTTTTTTCATCAAATAGTGTTAAATTGAGTTTGCATTAGAAAAAATTCATTGCATGCATTTGAATAGAATTTTCGAAATATAAAATATTTAATGATTTCCTCTTTGAACCCTTTACCTTATAAAAACCATATATCGTTTGACATGTTAACAGTACATTTATTCTGAAAATATAGGAAATCTGACAGATAGACACTAATAGGATATGTTTGTCATATAATTAGCTATAATAAAACATAACTATTTTGTGTATGGTCAAATGTAATTTGATTATAACGTCCTTTCCTAGGCATTTAAACGTTTACAAGCACGTGCGATTCTCAACTTTGCAAAAAGAAATAAAAATTGAAAGGTGAGTTTTTTAACCATATAAAAATGTTCTGCTTGTGTGTTATAACTTCCAAGTTGCATGTACTATTACAATCTTCCTTTTTCAATCAATTTTACCTATTTTTTACACAAAATGTTCCGGAACCATATCTGTTCGTATGCACTCACTCATGATTTTGGACTATTTTATGGGTATAATTGGCATGCTCACCCATTTCCTGACAATGGTATTAGAGATCATGATTTGGCTGCCGATTCCGACTCAGACATCTCTACATACACCATTCATTTTGAACGCCCTGTTATAATATCCGACATAGACGATGAATTTTCAGACGAAGACAATTTTTTTTCCACCCTATTTATATTCAACGTTAAACGCAAATAAACCCGTTGTCGTAAAGATCCCATAGTAGAATAAAGTGGTCGAATGAGTAACTGCTTTCTTATAACCTCAACTGTTCCGTTCTCACTGGAAATACTCAACTCTCTGATGACATAAAAGAGCTAGAATCACCAGCCAGTTTCTTCTCATATCTATTTACCGATGAATTTTAAAAAAATAATAGTAGAACAATCAAATTTGAAAGCAGTCCAAGACAACGTCAATAAGCGAGCCTACATTACGAAAAAAGAGATGGAACAGTTTGTTGGCATAGGTATTTTTATGCTTTGTTATGTTGCACACTCACCTCATTACTTTGAACGTTTTGTGCACGTAATTCTATCAATTGACAGTTCAATTAAGTAATTAGTTGAGAACTTTTATTCAGGTATCAATATTCAAACTTACATAAAATGTTGAATATCTCTCACTGAAGGAACTAGTCTTCAACTTATCTTCACAATGATCATTACCAAACAGGCCCAATAGTAGTGGAACAATCTAGTCGGATATCATGAATAGGAGAAATAGATAGCTGTGTCATTTTCTTTACTATCCGTTCGTATAGCACATCGAATCACAACATCATCAACATTGTTTGTTCTTCACACACTTTATGTTTCGATGAAAAGTTCGGAAAAGTGAGCAATTTTTCTCTTGATTTACATGGAAATTTTCCATCCTCTTAGGGGAATAGTACTTATTTACAAATATACCTAGTGTCCAGAAGTATGTAAAGCTAACAATGGCTTCCATAGAGTCAGAAACTCCAACTTTGAACAATTTAACCTTATATAGGCCTCTTTTTAGGTGTTTTCGTGCATTGGTATTGCAACTTTCTTTCTTCCTTGAGCACCTTTAAGATGTCTGTGTTCAGCATTCATCTTACTGTGGGCTCCATTAACTTGTTCAGTTGTTGAAACCAAGCTTTCATTAAATTTGAATTTTAAAGGATATCTAAATTTTACCGGTGCAAAATTGATAACATTAGGCATAATTTATTTGCATTTTTCATTTCTTGCAGTTCTGTCCTCTCTTCTATTTGCTTCTTCTTTTCTGCGATAAAAATGTTGCTTGTTTTTGAATTTCGAGAATTTTTTTTTCTTTGATATTTACATTCGATTCATTTGTTATAGACTTTGCTGTCTTCCGAAGATCTCTTTTACTTCAACTATAAGTGAGTCGTGGGTCAGTTTTGTACAGTCGTCTTTACTTAAGACCTCATGAGTGGCATGATTTGAATTGATTGTTTCAAGTGATTCGGATTCCGTTGTTAGTTTTCTTGTTAAATTGTATTTATACTGTGTTATTAAGTTTCCTGATTTTTTCTTTATAATTCATGTTTTTTATATTCAAAATTTCATTCGTGATTGGGTAGATTAATCAGCTCTCTTTTTGAGGTTTTTATCCGATTTCGTGAGGCCACTTTCCAATTATATTTTATTCATTTCATATTTCTCATCAGAGGTCAGAATTTTGAGTGCATCTTGTTCCTTTCTCAGAGATATCTGCATGGCTTCCAGCAGGAGTTCTTGTTGAGATTATGGAGATCAAAAATTAAATAATAATGGAGAGAACATCGAGAGCCAGACTAGTTTTATTATTCTCCGCAACGCTACTCCTTGTGTCTGCTTGATGCGGAGGTCGAAACTAACTCGTCGATCAGCTTAGCCAGATGATAACCATCATGATTTTTTTGCTTGGGATTTTCGAAATAAATCAATTGCCTATCACCCGTAACTCTTTAATGCAGAAATATCTTCTTTTCATACCTTCGAAGCAACATTTCAGTTTCAGTTTCAGTTTCAGTTTAGTTTATTGGTTTCTTTTTATTTAGAATAAGCGCATCAACCACGCAGGGTTATTAGCGCATCCATCAATAAAAACAAAAAAAGAACAACATAGAATATGGAGCTAAATTGAGTTATATAAATCACAGTCTTTTAGAAAATTCATGAGCTTAGTGAGATCTTTGTTCAGTACTGCACGTAAACTATTGCCAATTTGGTGTTTCATATGTAATACAGAGTATATGCACAAGTCGAAATTAAAATTGTAAATGAATTGTAAATAATTTGTAAATAAACTGAAAACAAATTGTCAATAAATTGTTCATAAATTGTAAACAGTTATAATAATTTATAATAAATTAATACAGAAACGAATAGAAAACCAGTCAACGTTTCTGACTACACAAGATTAAAATTGAAAAATTCACAAGCAGTGAATAAAACTGCATTAAGTAGTATTTTCCTAATTTTATTTTTGACATTTCTTATAGGTAACAATTTGAAGGACAACGGCCGTTTATTATAGTATGATAAAGCCAAAAAATTTGGGCCATTTTGCAACCTCCCGAGCATAACAAAGGGAATTCTGACATCGTGTTTATTTCTCGTATCCTGAATATGAATGTCCGCGCCAAGATCAAGCAAAGAAAAACTTTTGTGCACATACACAAGACACTAAAAAATAAAGAGTTCATGCAGAGTTAGTATATTTAGTTGTTCAAATGAGCTCTTGCAGCAATCTCTATATACGATACCCCCCATGATATGAACAGCATGTCTCTGTAGTCTAAAAATTCTTTGCACTCCCGTAGCATTTCCCCACAAAATTAATGAATACCTTAAGAGTGATTCGCATTGTGAAAAATAGGCAATTTTCAATACCTGTGGTGGAACATATTCCTAAGGACTCCGCAAAACTAAAATGTTTCTGCTCAATTTTCTAGATAGATTTTCAACATGTACACTCCAGGTAAGCCAAGAATCTAAGTAGACGCCCAAAAGTGAACACACCCAAACTCAACTGCCCTCATACTGAATGTTACTCTCTCCGTCGTCGTCTCATTCATCGCTAATTTGTATCCAGAAAACCACTCAAAAGCCCTCGAATGCGTTCGTTCAAGCAACTCAACTGCTTTTCCAGGGTTATCACACGCGATAGAAACAGTGGAATCATAGGCAAATAATATGCTCAGACAGTCAGTCGTATATTCGGGAAAATCATTAATAAAAATCAATAAAGTAAAGGTCCAATTATGGGGCCTTGTGGTAATCCTACACTTATAAGTTCTAAGTTGCTTTTTTGACCAACTGCCATTTGCATAGACACACTGGTAATGATTTGATAAAAATGAACTTATTAAGGCTATGCTCCGCCATCAAAACGATAACGCTCCAGCTTAGACACGAGAACTGAATGAGAAACGCAGTCAAAGGCCTTCGTGAGGTCCTAAAACAGCGACAGGGAATGAAGACCCAATTCAAAGCATTTGATCGTATTAAAAATGAATTCAAAAATTGTATCGGTTGTGCTTTTACTTTTTCTGGAACCGTATTTCTGTTTCGTAAGAAGATCATTTTGCTCAAAATATTCTATTATCTGATTAATCATGATTTTTTTCGAGTATTTTAGAAAAAATGGGAACTAAAGAAATAAGACGGTAGTAAGTAACATCATCAGAGTTTCCTTTCTATGAGAGAGTTATAGTTTTATATATCTTCAGACACTCGGAAAACACACCATCATCTAGACACCTATTCAATAGGCAAGTCAAAGGTGTTATTATACTATTAATATTTTTTTTTAATTTTATCACCGACATACCATAATAGTCAGCTGATTTGCTATTCTTCAGTCTACAAATAGTGTCCCTAACCTCGATCTGACCCACCCTTCTGAAGGAAGAATGCAACGTGCTCGAAATTTCCTTGGCAAACAATTCATCTGAACCCTGAGAAACATTCGGTATACTCCCCACAACCTCTCCGACAGCAGAAACCCATTGAATGCTTCACCAGCACATATATTATGATCATTCACAAAATACCAATCTGTATTCTCAAGAATGTGATAAAAATTATTAAAACCCGTTTGCGTTATATGTCTATTTATGTGTGTCTGTAATGTCTGACCCACCTGAGATATCCATTATTGGATGGGCTCTATGATCAGAAAACAAGCAATCAATGACCTCAATCTTCTCGGTTCAAAATCAACAAAAATGTTGTCAAGACAGTTTGTTCCCCATGTAGGTGAAAAAATGTTTCTCTGAAAACCATAGGTACTCAAGATGTCGGGAATAGCCTAGCATTTCCCCCCGAAACGTTAAAATAGACAATGAAATCACCACACATTACAGTTTTATATGATAAACTAACATTATCTGAAATGTTCCCAATTGTTTCTATAAAAATATCGAAATTTTTTCATGAGCGATAGTTCGATTTTCCAATTATCTGTCAATAAAATGTAGATGTAGTTCTCTCCCATCGCTCGTAATAATTCACAATTTGCTACTCTACTCTCATTCAACATTTCTGCCAATCGTTTTTGAGTTTTTGTTTGGTTTTTATACAACAATTTCTGCAAATTTTTGTCATCTAACCTTTTCGGCCTACTACGACGTTCTGGGTTTTGTACCAGTAAATGATGACTTACTGCTTTATTTTTCTTTTGCTTAAACATTAAAGGTAAACCACATTCTTAGACACAGAATAATTTCAAAACATGATAAATATAGAAAGCTCTTATTTTTGCGGGACGTAACTTTTAGGTTAGTGTCGGTAGAATAAAATGACACATTCATAATATTGCATAGTTATGGCTAGTGATATCTGTTTCATAAACCGGAAAGGACATATCTGATGCTAATACCGATTAAGTATTCATGATAATCTACTTAATGTTGTAGAGTGTATTTCAGAGATGTATGCGCGAAGGAAGCCATCTCTATAATTTGAAAAAAAAATAAGAAGTACAGCATATATTTATACACAAAGTTTTCTCAAAATTGGGTCTATTTGAAAAAATGATGAGACGATTCACGGAAAATTAAATGCGAACTATATTTTAGTTCCTCTCCAACGATTGTTCCAAAATCGAATCAAAAAATCAGTTGTGAAAGTGAAGGAAATATATTATCTAACTCAAAGAGTTCTTTCTTTTCCCCAAGACTTATTTTGTGAAGGATTCTCTAATTGCACACCATCTGCCCGAACACAATCCTTTAAGCGGTAAACAATTTAATTTGTGCATACTTTTTGTGATTATTTATTTATTCATTTATTCATTGTTACAAAACATAGGAACTTCTACAGGATAGACCCAATTACAAGGGTTCACAAAAAATGATAACAGAAAAATGAACAGAAGTGAAACTGTCATACGAAATGAAAATTATAACTTTCATAAAAATTGAGGAGAGAAAAAAGAGACTCACTAAAAACTACAGAATCAAGTAAAATATCATGAAAACTAAAAACTACTAGTGCCGAAAAGGACTCTCCTCTGCTCTAAGCTTGAAATTTTGTGATGACGCAAATTTAATTGATAATTATGGTTAGGACTGAAAAATCTAAAGTTGAAACTTTTAACAAACTTTCTCTGGACTCGTTCAATTCTGTCAATATACTTGTAATAGTGAGTTGACCAAACAGGTACAGCATATTCCAAATAAATCCTCACCAACGAGAAATATAGCATTCTTAAAGACCTTAGATCACTGGAATTTTTAGTAATTCTTAGAACGAAACCCAACATTTCGAAAGCCTTGGAAACTATATGAACAATATGATACTCAAAGAACAACTTAGAATCAAGATATATACCAAGATCCTTAATTTGGTTTACCCTCCCAATTACAAGCCCATCAACAGAAAAAATTGCATCGAAGACATGGACATTCTTTGTAAACCTTATATGCCTACACTTATCAATATTTAATTGAAAATACCTACTTTGACAGAAAGAGAATAGTCTGTGAAGATCACTCTAAAACCGCAAAATATCATCATAGGACCGAATAACACTGTACACTCTAAGATCGTCGGCATATAAATCATGTTTTGTATGAAGACAACATTCCGAAATATCATTAATGTAAATTGAAAATAAAAGGGGACCCAGATGTGACCCTTGAGGAACACCAGAGGTGACACGAACGAAACCGGAATGAAAGTCATTGAGTGCAACATACTGTAGTGTATCCGACAGATACGATTCTATCCATTTCAGTGAGGACCCCACCATACCAAAGTCCTCTAGAACCCACAACAAAGTTGCATGATGTACCTTATCGAAGGCATTAGCTATTTCTGTGTAGACGGCATCAACTTGAATACCATCATCGAAACTACTACTTATGAAATGAACGTAAGGAGTTATATTAGTTAACACCGACCTACCTTTGAAAAACCCATGTTGAGAATGAATCAAATTGGAACCGGATGAATGAAAAAATTTATCAGTTACTATTGCTTCAAAAATTTTACCGGAATGACTTAGAAAAAGGGCAGATCGGTAATTACTTACTTCATTTTTCTTACCACTTTTGAAAATAGGTACGATTTTGCCGCCTTCCACTTATGTGGAAAGACTCCTTGTACTAAAGATTTGTAGAAAATAATTTGAAGTGAAGTCACCAAACTAGCGGAACACGATTTAAAAAATTGGTGGGATGGAGTCCGGATCTGGACCCTTCGTGACATTCAGTCCCTCGATTTTAGCTTTGACATGCTTCAGATCCCTCTTGTTAAATGTAATCGATGAAGAAGATTTATATCTACTTTGGTAGAGAACTGGTTTATACGGATCTTCATAAACACTAGAAAAGTACTCAGAAAAAGCATTAGATATAGTTGAACTATTTCATAAGATTTTTTCACCATGACACATGGATTGAGGCATCCTCTGGATATCTCTCAACTCGCCCACATAAGACCAAACGAGCTTAGGATTTTTCACAATTCCGCCTTCTACAGAAGCAATATGTTTCTTATGATCTCTTTCAATAAGGATTTTACATTGTTTACGCAAAATACAAAAATTTTCATACAGAAAACGGTCTTTGAATTTTTTAAATCTTTGATGTAAGTTAGATTTATCCTTAATGCATTTAATAGTGTCTTTATCAAACCACGAAGGGAATTTATCACACTCAACAGATCTATGAGGTACACACTTATCAATAACTATATTCAAAGCAGAATAAAATGAATCAACACATTCATTCACATCGGTAGAACATAACAAAGGTTTCCAGTTCAAACTTGACAGTGCCGAATTTATCGCTACATAGTCCGCGTTGAAAAATTTGTACATCGATTTAGACTTGCTTGGAGTTTTATCCAAAGAAAATTTTGTATACACTTCTAAGGCGGGATGATGCCGGTTCTCTTGAACGAAAGGCGTACAACATCGAACAGAAGACACATCAGTATAATTAGACAGAATCTATCAAGATTTTATTATAATGATTGGTGATACCATTGAACTGATTAAGGGAATTATAAGATGAAAAATCCGGAACGAGAAATGCGCATCACCGCGAACAACATCACTGATGAAGCCGCACTCACTGCCATCTGAAGACCATGAAAATGATCCGAGATTGAAATCCCCAGCTCACATGAAGAGATCATTGGGGTGCGACTCCATGAGAGATGTCAAGAAAGACGATAAAATCTTCATTTTTTATATCTGGCGGAAAGTAACAAACACCCAAAAACACCCAAAAATAGTTTCGTTTTTCTTGTAATTGACACCTTCACCCATACATCGTCCACTAATGACATATTTCTTAGTGATACACCATCAGCCTTTATTGTTCTGTTGACAGCACGAATACACCATCACCCTCACCCTTAACACTATGGGAATCGCTCATATCGCGACGAAAGATGTTATACTTGTCGCAAATGAATTCAGAGCTGACAACATTATAGTTGAGCCAGGATTCAGTAACACAAATCAGGAAATATTGAAGTCTTTGGTTTTGGTTCCCAAACCACGACAATTATGATAATAGAGCTCCATTAGTAAGCACAACACAAACGGATAATTCTAAGATCTTTAATATGAAAACAAAATAGTCATTTCAATAGTTTTGGCAGATCAGCTTCTGATATTACCTGACAAATTTTCGAACTCTGTTGCTCATCCTTTTGCACGAGTACTTTGCTATCTTGTATTCAAAAAAATTTGAAGCCATTATCCCCACAAAATTGCCTTGTTTCATAAAAGAGTTTTTTGTTCTGAGCGCTCAGACTGTGATTTATTAGGTGGCATGCCCACCTAATTTTCTTTAAACCTTGTAAGCATGCAGGTGGTGTTAATTGAATAATGTCTTTCATATATCCCCAGGAAAAATGAACAATCCAAAGTCGGGCGCAGAAATAGCGATCTAAGTGGATTGAAATTCATCCATCTACTCTTAAGAGGAGAGTTTAGAAATTCGGTAACGATAGTTGCTTTGTCTGGAGGTGCTCCATTTAGCTACCATCACTTCACTTAACGCTCAGTACGGGGTATATATTCTCGAAAAAATAATTTTTTTTTGTGAAATCTCGACTGTTCGTTTCACCAAATACGACTGATTATATTAGAACTATCGTGCATCATTATTGTCACATTGAATTTAAATCTTTGCAAGAAGATCTTAGGTCGTAGCTCATATGAAATACTGATACTTATTCTTATGTCAACCAAAATATTGGGGTAATGCTAATAAACGTTAGTACATGGATTTCCATTTTGATATTACTGATGGGTGTGAGATTATGAATACATATATTTTTTTTTGTAAGGAAAATTATCCAAGCGTTTGGGAAACCGTTCTCGATAAATTGGTACTACTTCGCCATGATATTTTCCGCATCAATGGTTAATTTGGTGCCCTATTATAACTTTTCAAATGACGAGAATACGAGGGATTTCATTTCAGTTTTGAGTATAGAGCTAAAATGAAACAGTTGAAGGCTTTCAAAGACTTTATTGTTTTTCGAAGTATTCTCCCCAAAGATTATGAAACCAATTCTAGAAGCAGTCCTATCGTTTGCTGCTACATTCAAAATTGCCTATTTGGATATCATCAACAGCTTTTTCTGAAGACTGAAACATTCAACCACGCTGTCCGTTCTTGATTTTGTGATAACTACAAAAAATCCTTGGGTCAGATTTCAGGACTGTATGCAGGAAGATGTAAAAAATCGATGTTTTCTTTCATTGAAGATTCAATTGCTTTCCGGGCTGTGTGCGAAGTTGCGTTGTCTTGGTGAAGCATGATTGGTCGTTCGGGGTTGGTTTCTCTAAGCCCACTAACGACTTGTGGTAAATAAATGGGTCTATACCAATCGGCAGTGATTGTTGCTCGCTCTTGTGAAGGAAACAAACGTTACAACCACTCTCTTGAGACACTTTTGCCAAGCATGACGGTTTGTATTTCTTATGAAACACCAAAACAGAAGATTAACGCTTTTCTTCTTGCTCGTATGAATCAATCGAAGATTTATCACATCTGAGAAATTCTAAACCTTTTTAGACTATATTAGACGCGGTTCAGAGGTTTTTGAAACTAATTATTACACAAGAAATTCTTCGTACAAAATTTGTTTTATCGATGTTTTTGTAATCTAAAATGATGCCTCAATCTTTCGATATATTCCATGCCGATCCTCCTTGAATCTTAAGCACAGTATCTTCATTTTCCCTTAATTGGCATCCGCCCTTGGATTGTCGCTGAACCTAATATTTTTGCTTTTGAATTCTCTATATCAACAGGAAACTTGACTGGCGTAGTGCTTTAATACCAATAACAGAAACCAACTGGCCGTGACATTCTTGTTGAGAGAATTATTTTCGAAAATTGTAGAAATCGTTCACCGTTTAATTACATTTTGAAATAAACCTTTCAACTTCGACTTGTGGCTAAAACGCAGCACGCATAGTTCAGAAATAGTACTAATAGTTGATTAATTTTGTTCCTGAATGCTGAAGACAAAAGACAACCCTCGTATCTGTTGTCGCATAAATTCTTAGACACCTAGTTCATCAATTTGTATTGGGTCAGTAATGCTAATTATTGGTAGTTGTTCTCATATACGTTACATAATCTATCATTAAAATTGTGAACACTATATTATGTTTACCTGAAACTAATAACCAACTAGATTCGAAAACTGGATCAACTCGATTTATCGAAATGTCACTCACGAAATGGAAGCTTCTAACTCAATTAATTTAGCCATAGCTAGAGTTGATGACAAACATCATTTTTCTATTTTTCATAAACCTTTGTATATGAATAAAACTATTCACATCATTTCAGTACATTCATATTAACACAAATAAGCGGCCCACAGCAATATGAAATATCACAGATGGCAATTTCGAATTTCAATGATACTGAACAAATAGCAATATATTCTAATTTGATGCTTTGTTGACTGTTGATGGTGAGCTTTTCGAAAATGCTATTTATAAATTGTTCCATATCACAAATGACACTTTTTCAATTTATTATATCCGTAGACCAGAATGAATAGGTATACCTTCTGAAAAAAACAATTCCATCAAACACCAACTCTATATCGCTCACTGAAATCATGTGAAATCAAACAGTGGCGTAGCTAGGTGATCTAGGGTCCTGGAGCAAAAAGAAACTTGGGCCCCCAAACTGTTAGGTTTCATCAATACAGGGATATCCACCGGGACCGTCCGTAAAAAAATTTTTAGGTTTCAATTACAATATCAAGCTGAAATTTTATACGCGGCTATAACTAGCGATTTCCAATCGGAGTGAAATATTTTCGAAGTGATACAATTTCCGGTTGTACCGCCGGAAGTAGGTCATCAGTTTGTCATTTCAAATGGCAATTTACCTTTTTTATTTTACATCTAGAACCGACATTTGAGCAAGGCATAAAATACCCAAGTTGTTGGCACTTATCTGTCAAAACTTGACAGTTATCATTATTTTTGTTTTTATTTCGATTTTTGAGGAACATTTAAAAAATTGTAGCTCGTAGATCTTTTGCACTACAGACACAATTTTTGCTTGAGTGGATAGAAGAAGGATCAAAAATTTTTTAAGCGATATACACATGTCAAATATTCATTGCGTTGTTTTGTATGATTTTTCAATTTGGCCTTTTTCAAACAGCAATAACTCAATTTTCTCAAATTGCACTTGCTAATTTTTATATAGTCATCAGATGGAGCGTCAAATTTCAGATGGATTTGTAGAAGCACGTACTATATCCATCTCTTATAGTTCCGAAATAATTTGGGAATATATTGAATTTTGATGTTTTTGCAAGAACTAACAGAGAATGCTTTGAAATATTTGAATCAAGTAGCCGAACTGGTTACGCTCACCCGACAGGTGCCTAAAATTAATGTACTTGTCACTTCGTTTATTCAAATTTGATATTTCAACAAGAATTGTCGTTATTTCAGATTGAAAATATCCAAAATATACAACACATTTGGAATAAAACCACTGGTTATTCAAACGAAAATATATTTAATCTTTTTTCAATTCATTTTAGAATGTCAAAAAGCAGTGGGTAGACATTGCAGGCAATTCAATAACCAATTTCCAAATTTACCGTCTATGAGTAAAACAAAATTTCGAAGCATAAGAAGCAATTTTCTACAATTCCGATGAATAAAAATTGTAGGAACTAAGCGAAAACAAATCATCGAAGATAATTACATTAATACGAATAAATGACAGCAAACATCATAGGAGAAAACTAATTTACGATCTGAATAAATGTTCAATATGGGCCTCATTTTGCTCGATACACTTGACAGCTCGTATACGAACATGATGAGTTGCCTTCCTAGTTTCCTCAGGATCATTATTACGAAAATCATTATGAATGCGCTCTAGTAACTCTTCTCTACTTCTTACAGGAATGAGATACACTTCACTCTTGATTTTGCCACATAAATAAAAATCAAGGAGCGTCAGGTCCAGGGATCGCGCAGGCCATAAATTTGGTTCTTGATTACCCCACCATCTATCCTCGAACATTTCTGTTAACTGCCGATCTACAGCTCGTGTTTTATGTGCTGGTGCACCATCCATTAGGTAATAGCAATCCCTCAGAATGTTTAAGGGTAATGTATTAAAAAAATTTGCTAATGTTCCTCTCAAAATTTCCAGGTATCTTTGTCCATTAAGATTTTCCTCATAAATGTGATAAGCAAACAAATCATTCATTGAAATTGCAAAAACGTTCACGCTGAATTTATTTTGGAAATCAATAACCTCAATGAAATGTGAATTTTCTGGGGCCCAAAAGTGTCGAATTCTCCTGTTGGTTATTCCACTTTCATTGAACGTGGCTTCATCAAACCCTATAATTTTTTGCAGAATTGTCTCATCTTCACTTCATTTTCACAGAAATTTAGCCACTTGGGAAGGTCAGTTCGTTTCAATTGTTGTAGTCTTATAAAAGAATACGAGTGCATGATATGTTTCTTAAGGATCCTTTGAATGGAAGTATAACTCAATCCAATATCCATTGATGCATGTGGATTGTAACGAATATACGCTAGCGTATTAATTTGATTGTCGTCGTCCTCGAGAATTTCATCTAGTTTCTAAGTATTTTGTTTCTCCAAATTTCAGAAAATTGCTTCTAGTCCTTCGAAACTTTGTTTTACTCATAGGCACCAAATTTGAAAATTGGTTATTGAATGGCCTGCAAATTTTATCCACCACTTTTTGACATTCGCCATGAATTAAAAAGAGATTAAACATATCCTCGTTTGAATAATCAGCCATTTTATTATCAATCTGGTGTTTTTCAAAAATTTTCACCTCAAATTAACAACAATTCTTCTTGAAATATCAAATTCGAATGAACGAAGTGACAAGTACATTAATTTTAGGCAGCTGTCAGGTGAGCGTAGCCAGTTCAGCTACTTGATTCAAATTTCTCAAAGCATTCACTGTTAGTTCTTGCAAAATCATCAAAATTCAATATATTCCCAAATCATTTCGGAACTATATGCGATAGGTATAGCACATGCTGATACAATTCCATCTGAAATTTGACGCTTCATCTGATGTCGATATAATGTGGTACGTGACATTTGAGAAAATTGAGTTATTGCTGTTTGAAAAAGGCCAAATTTAAAAAATCATACAAAACAACGCAATAAACATTTGACATGTGTAGACTGCTTAAAAAATTCCTTGATCCTTCTTCTATCCACCCAAGCAAAAATTGAGTGGGTAGTGCAAAAGATCTACGAGCTACAATTTTTTTAAATGTTCCTCAAAAATCGAGTTTATAACAAAAATAATAAAAACTGTCGAAAGTTTTGACAGATAAGTGCCAACAACTTGGGTATTTTATGCCTTGCTCAAATGTTGGTTCTAGATGAATAATAAAAAAGGTAGATTGCCATTGGAAATAACAAAGTGATGACCCACTTCCGGTATAACCGGAAACTTCGAAAATATTTCACTTCAATTGGAAATCGCTAGTTATGGCCGCGTATGAAATTTCAGCTTGATATTGTAATTGGAACTCGAAAAGTTTTTAACGAACGGTCCCGGTGGATATCCCTGTATATACCTACACATATTTTAAAGAGGCTTAGTTATTTTATCATAAAAAATCAGAACTAGGTATCATCAGCTCTTTATCGTACAGTGTAGAGCACACCAAATCCAGTTAGAGTTGAGGAATGTTTATTTGCATTAATCATACTGATAGTATGTAATAAATAGAAGTAAATCAAATCAAATTCTTTTATTTATGAACGTATGTACACATGTCAAAAATTTTAGTTATAATCTTTTCCTGGCCTTAGTTTTCGCAAAATCATCAATCACTTTGGATAAATCTAGGTTTGATGCGGTTTTGTTTTCGATCGTTATTAGCGATGAATGACGGAGTCCAGCTTGGCTCATAGTTTTCCTTAAATAATTTTTAATTATTTTTAATGTGCTAAATGATTCTTCAGCTTCAGCAGAAGTAACTGGATTTGTATGGAACAGTAACATTGCTGTAAATACTTCTGTTAGGTCGCATTCTAGCACTCCATACTTTGTCATTATTTCCTCACAAAATTGTTGAATAGTCCACGCCTTAGTTATTTCAGGTAGAAGGAAGTAATACAAATTAAGAAATTGAAGAGAAAAGTTTGGGCCTATTATATCAGAATATTCACTTCGGAATTGGTCACACTTGTAATAAAGTAAGTTCATCTACTTCCAGTAAAAATGATGGTTTTAAAAAATCAAATATTTAACTGACTGCACTCATACCAGTAAAACTTGCATTTAATTGAGCTATTATTGTGTCTAGTAGTAAGACATTCTGGATGGATTCGAGGTCATTTCTATGAATTTGCAACATTCAAATTGTCTCTGCTGAAGCTCGACTTCTTCTTTTTCAAGTGCTCTGCTCGTTCCCCCGAACGTGAGCGATTACTCTGGAGAGTGTATTCATATCTTCTGCCATTCTAAAAAGGTCTATGAATTTCAGTATCTCTGTCGGTATTTGGCCCGGGCCTGGTGATTTTCAGCTAGTTGCCACAGAGATGGCATGTAGTACTTCCTGTCAAGTAATTCTGGGCCTTCCATATTTGCTTCGTTGTTTGGCAAGGGGGGTATGTCGTCATAAAATAATTCATTTATATAGTTTTCCCATGTGTGTGTATGATTTCCTGTTAATCTATTATAGGTAGAATTGATGAATTAAACAGAGCTCGACTTGCCTCGTCTAAACTGATATCGCATCTGCTTAAAGTTTTTGATGCATAATTGATGTCATTCAATACATGGTGTATGAATTCGCAGAGGAACACTAACTCGAAATTCGGCAATTTTGTTTTAATACTTTCTGCTTGACCACGCACATCTTTACTGGAACTCCTCTACACTATTTCTGATAATGCTTTGATTATATCAAAAAAAGGAAGTTTTATTGCTGAAATTCTATTGACTTTACTGGACCATCTAGTCGGATATAAACACCTCAAAAAAGTCTAGGGAACACTTAACAATATCTTTAAACTTCGAATTTGATAATTCGAATTTATAGAAATCTTCCGGTTTTTGTTAGGATGTATTGTATAAAATGTATTCTCAAGAAAACAAAATAATATTTGACTTCTCCAAAGCACCTTTTATAAAAAAACATTTGAAATTTGAAAATGACGAAATTTGGTAAAAAACAAAAAAAAATCCTGAACTAATATTTTCGAAACGACATAGAAGCACTTATATTTTTCAGTGCCCAGAAGGTCCACCTCTGCTATTAATGACACTTTGGCATCGACGCGGCATGCTCAATATTAAATTGTCTAATACATTTTGGCCTAAGTCATTCCAAGCCCCCTGAACTGCTAATCGAAGCTCCTGTTCATGATGGAAGACGTTTTGACGCAGGAGATTTCTTTTTAGGGTGTCCCACACATGCTCGATGGAATTCAGATCTGGGGAGCAGGATGGCCACGGTAGAAGATCGATATCACTCTCCTCAAGTACGTTCAAGACAATTCTTGCACGATGAGGAGGGGCATTATCTTGTTGGAAGAGTGGATTTTGACCCATTGTTTGGAGATACGGTACCACTACAGGTAAAACTATCTCATTTGCGTAAGAATCTCCCGTTAGGTTGTTGTGTATGAAAACGAGGTCAGTTCTTCCACTAAGGCGTATATCTCCCTAAAACATCACTGATACGCCTCCCTGTCTAACAACTTCTCGAGCATGCTGGAGATGGTTTTGCTTTCCAGATTCCCTCCATATTGGAATTCTTTCCGAATCGGGATAATAACTAAATCTAGATTCATCACTGAAGGGAACTGTGGCCCACCTCTTTTGATCCTAGTTTACGTGTTCTTGGCACCAAGCTAAACGAGCAGCGCGATTTCCATGAGTCAGTTGTGGATTTCTTAAAGGACGTCTGGAGTGGAGTTGACCTTCGTGCAGCCGATTTCTCACAGTTTGGTCGGAAATTTGTACATTATAAACTCGTGATAGCTCTTGAGATACTGTGGTAGTACGATCTCTTCTGGCTTGTAAAACCAAAAATCGGTCTTGGGCCACTGTAGTAATCCTGAAACGACCTGTATTCTACGCTAAATGTTTCATTGAAACGCGACCATAAACGGTTTATGACACTTCGGCTACTTCCCAGAATCCTGGATACTTCCCGTTGTGAGCTCCCAGCTTGGATCATGCCAACGGCTCGTAACATCTCCTCTCTAGTCAAATGTCGTCTTTCCATGGTCGAATTACAAAACTTGAATCTTTTATTTATGCATACAACAGAAACAAAGTGCCAACTAACTGATTTCAAACACTGAATACATGAAATGATTATAAAGCAGCGTCGCATCTGCTGCATTTCTAGTTTTTTATAAAAAAAACTGAAATCTCTACATAATTTGGTGAGAAATTGATGCAGGTGTTCATTTCTTAAAAAAAATCATGCATATTGATCGTTCTGGATACGATATATCGATATTCAGAAGTGTTCCCTAGACTTTTTTGAGGTGTTTTGTTCTTTTAAAGAGATTTCCGATTCGCCAGTAAATTCTGACAACACATCCCAACGTTTAATGCTATTTACGATAATATTATACAAATCTTGCAACATTGCGAAAAAATAATTCGATACAATTGTTAACGGCATCGTTTACCACCAAATTCAAATTGTGAGTGGCGCAATGTACCTACTCCGCGTTAGGCTGGATATCCTTAATCTGTTTTTGCATACAATTATACACACCATTCATCACACTGGCTCCATCATAACATTGACCCACACATTTTTCTTAATCAATATTTTTCAATAAATATTGTAGTTAACTGGTTGACTAAATCTACCGCCCCATGGTGGAATGCTGCAATAAAGCCTATAAACACTTCTTTTACTTCTATATCAACTGGCTGTCCATTTTATGGTCTGCTTATTTGTGTCTTACAACAATGTTTAGCTGGTCTACTTTCGACATATTCTGTGTCGTATCTAAGATGATGGCGAAAAAGGGTGACGCTGTAATTTGGTCTAGCAATTTTTAAGTTTGGTCCCCAAGTACTCAATTATTTCATTTTGAATTGTTGCACTCAGATAACTTGTTAGATTTTATAAACAAAAAAAAGTACAAATTGAAAATGAAAAAATCAATGAACACTTAATGAAAATAAAAAAAAAATGAGAATATCACTTATGAATAAAAAATACCTTTAGGCATATCTGAAACTTGCTGCATTATATGATCATATCTGGCAAGAAGCCTTACAATGGACGAAAAATTTCCAGGTAGCCTTCCGCAGTTAAGTTTTCTCGATGTCCTCTTAAAGCCAAAAAGCTCTTTGCTAGGGTGAGAATGACATCGAATAGCCTTTGAAGAACCATTCTCCAAAATGAGGCTTCTTTACGAATTTCATTTTAAAGTTCCTCGTCAATAGAATCACTTTTTTCCAAAGTTCGTGCACAGCACATGCTTCCATATGACCATTCGAGACACTTTGTTTTTTAATTCTTTCCGATAAATGTTTCCCATCCCGCATGTCTGTACACCATATATTATTCCTCTGCGAAGCAAATAACCAGCTGAGTTGACAGTAGGCAGAATTCAGTATTTTAGAATAACACAGCCTAAAGCGATGAACTGGTCCATATTTAGAATTTGACAAGTAATTCGATTTAGAAAATCATCTGTTGTTCTGGTGAGCGTCTATCGGAAAAAGCCCTGAAGCCTATAAAAGCCCCATATCAAAAATTTGGCTTTGTCATTCTCACTTAATATCCTGTTTGTAAAGTTTCCCAACTCGTAAGATAAGTGATCGTTAACATTTTCATGAAATGATGAGGTTAGAACATGCAGACATCGTGTTCGTTGATATGATCGACAACGGAAGCTTTCAATACTTTAACTATCGAATCTTCCCGAGTACGTTTTTCAACCAGCACCGAAGTGGTCACATTATCTGATTCACTGTTACTACCAACAGAAATATTTGAGACAAAAATGCTTGTAGAAGGTTGAGTAAAAGGATTTTGGATGGCAACTCTGCACAAACAACAGAAATAATACAGGGGAATTCCCCAAAAGCGAATAGAAGTTGGAACTTATCGGGAATTTCTCTAAATTTTTCAAATGAGTTGCGATGTTTAAAGAAGTGTTGCAAACAATCTTAAACCTATTTTATTTAGATTCCGAAGGTGGGCTAATTTTTCGGTAGTTTAATGAGAGGATTGCTAATAAAGTGTAGGTCCCGCAAGACTTAGGGGCCCCGGGGCACTGCCCTGCCTAGTCCTTAGGTAAATACGCGAGTGAAATCAGGGATGCAAAGGGGCTGTTGGAAATAAATGAAGTAACAAAATATACTCTTCCCGAGAAGTATTGAGTACACCATGCTATTCGTTAAGTTGTTCAAGAGTTTAGGGATTTCTGAACATTCCTCGATTCAGGCAACATACCGTGAATTGGGGTGACTTCGCCCCAGCTTAAAGAGTTCTCCTTAAGAAAGTGAAAGTAGACTCGCATTTATGTGAGCGGTTCAATAAAGTGAACACAGAAACTTTTGCATCAGCACTCTGCAGTATGAAAAATCGGCACCTTTATGTGCACAGGAATTAACTTGCTCACACCTGCAGTATTACGGAGATGAAAGGAGACTCTATAAAATACATATGTAATCATTTTGTGTTTGTTGTAGTTTGTAGATAGGTGTTCTTATTGTTAGGTAATTGCTTTCGCTGATGAAATTATAGCTTAATCAACAAAAGAAGTTGACTCCTTGTGAGAAATCTTTGATTACAGATGAGCTAAGGAAGGATGTCATTGTCATTTCTACTTTATGAAAAAAGTTTGGGGTTGACAAATCCACTATTCGTTCCATACGAAATAAACGAAGAAAAATTAGTTAGAGTTTGAAACCAAGGAAGAACAAGAAATGCATTCTTAGAAAAGCTGAACATCCTTTGCTATAGGAAAATCTCTACAAATGGTTCGTGAAGCTAATAGAATGAAACTTTCCCGTTTGGGGAGACATGCTCAAAAGCAAAGCTCTACATTCGCATCAGAAGTTGATGTCACCTAATGAAAAATTCAATGCAAGCGATTTATCTTGTTTTGAAATTAGCAAAGCAACGTATATATTTCCTAGGATGTCAATGTATCAGGTGGACACAAGTCAAGACGTTGATAATCGAAAAAGCAAAGTAACCTAGATGCTTCGAACGTTTCAATAACCTTCTCGTCTTCAAAAACACTAGGAATGCATTGATAGCCAATGAAATTTTCGAAAATTGGTTTTTATAAGCATTTCATTCATGAGTTGGGGTTTTCACATATCTTCTTATTATTTCATGATTTAGCAGGCAAAAGTTTAAACAGTTCAAAACTCTCTTGAAAAATTAAAATTTTCCTGTTAAAGCTATCCTTCTGTTAGATAATGCGCCATCTTATCCATCAGCAGAGGACTCAAAAACACAAAACGATGAAATTTTTCTTAAATTTATGCTGTCAGCACCCCACCTCTTCAGTACCTTCAAATGTTGAAATGAATATTGCTGTCTCAGTTGCCTCTTAGCTCTAAGTGAGTTAACATATTTGTTATTTGAGTGCGACGTTCGACTTGGTGATTTTCACCGTACAACACTACTGACGTTGTCGATTATAGACAATTTTGGTTATTATAATAATAATATTATAATCACCCCATCATACTATTTTTCTTTCTTCGAGTCATACAGGTATATTTTGTGATGTGGGGTTAGTTTTTAGGTTATATTAATTTTTTTGTTGGTTATTTAGAGAAATGAATTGCGAAGAACAACAAAGGGAGTGCACATGATTCTGAATCAGAACGAGAAAATGATTCGGAACAGGTTGACAATGACGGAGGCGTTCATTCAGAAGATGAACAAGATGATAAGCAAACAACATCATCTAATAAAACGCCATCAGATAATTGTTTCATCGAAAGAGATAAGAAAACCATGTGGTCCAAATTTGTCTCAACCGAGCAGCACGAACCAGATCGGAAAACATTATTAGGGGTGAGTTCTCAGTAGTACGGCCTGCTGCAAGAAACCGCAAAACAGCTGAAGAATGCTTGGATATTTTTTGATGAGGTAATTATTACTTGTATTATAAGATATACCAATCAGCGTCTGGCTACTATTTGGGATCTTTATGATGATCAGCACAAATATGTGGTCAAAAAAGTGGATGCTGCCGAACTTCGTGCTTTTTTGGGTCTTATTTTCCTATCTGGGGTGTACAAAACGAATCGTTTGAATCTAGAGGACCTATGAAAAACTAATGGTTTGAGTATTGATATATTCAGAAGAGTTATGTCTCTGCAGAGGTTTCAATTACTACTCAGATGCTTGCGGTTTTGTCAACTATGAAAACAGACAAATAAGGCAACATATTGATAACTTCACTCACATTAGAGCATTGTTCACTAAGTTTGTTGAAAACTGTCAAGGCGCTTATTCTCCTAGCGAGTACGTCACCATAGGTGAACAGCTGCCGGCATTTCGTGGTCGATGTCCTTTTCGAGTATATATGCCAAATAAACCTTCAAAGTACGGATTGAAAATATTCGCTTCAGTTGATGAAAAATCATATTACGTGGTGAATATGGAACCATATGCGGGTCAGAAACAAGATGGCATATTCAAAGTATCCTATTCACCGTTCGATTTTGTTGACAGATTAGTGGCACCCATTGGTCAAACTAACCGAAATGTGACTTTCGACAACTGATTCACCAGTTTTCCGCTGAAGACCCATCTGTTGAAAAATCACAAGCTTACTTCCGTTGGCACCATAAGAAAAAATAGAGCTGAGCTTCCACCTGCATTTGTAGATACTAGGAATCGAGAAGTCTTTTCTAACAAATTTGGTTATCAAAAGGACGCTACCATATTATCATATATACCGAAGAAGAAAACAGTAGTACTGGTTGACTCCACGCTTCACCACGACGATAAAATAGCTGAAAGAACTGGATAAGCGAAAAAACCTGAGATAATAGATTTTTATAATTTCATGGAGTAGATGTGGTTGACGAACTAGACGGAAATTATGAGGTATCACGTAACAGTAGAAGATGGCCACCAACCATTTGTTTTCGATGATAAACGTCGGGGCTATCTATATTAGAATAATATGTCAAAGCAACACTGAGAATGTACGAAAGGGAAGAGTATTACTTTCAGATTTGGGCTTGCAGCTTGTGAAAAAGCATGTTTTGTCTCGCAAAGATAATAAGAGTTACCTAAGCAATTGCAAAATTCAATGTAATCTTCATTGAATGGGAACTAATTAAAACCGAGTGAAAGAGAGACAAAACGCCAGATAACTATTGGAAGATGTGGAATGTGCCCCAGGGGTAAAAATAGGAAGGGCCAAAAGAAGTGTGCCAAATGTGAAGTTTTTTGTGTCTGGAGCATATTCTTATTCTATGTCAAAATTGCTGTCAGTAGAGCACACTATAAAATTTTTATCTTTCAATATTTCTAGTTCACGTTCTTCTCTTTGATTGAATCATATATTTTTGTTCATTTATTTGATATTCAGATTCTACTGAATGAATGCGTTTTTTTGATATTCTGAACCGAAGACATAAATGTTTTTTTTCGCTAAAATTATGTCATGAAAATTCTTCTATTCTATTATATTCTGGAGGTGGGTGAATCAATTGCACTTTTTTCTGAAAGAATATGGTGTCTGTTAACGCAGTTAATTATTAAATTATGAAAA
Organism: Cryptolaemus montrouzieri; assembly: GCA_013387265.2. Lineage (NCBI taxonomy): Eukaryota > Metazoa > Arthropoda > Insecta > Coleoptera > Coccinellidae > Cryptolaemus > Cryptolaemus montrouzieri. The sequence continues at coordinate 44,149,643 of JABFTP020000062.1, forward strand.
TAAGATTGAAAGTTGTTTCTTTACATTTACATACGGCTTAAGAACAACTGAAAAGGGCAAAAGAAGGGAAGTGTTAGCATAATATTTTACGGAAAAACAATGAAAATAATGAAGATCTAACTTTAGCTAGGCTTCGCAAAATTTGAAGATAAAATGCACCGAAAACCGTGATCCGCGATACTCTTGCTCAATTACATGTTCTTCTGCTGTTTGATTTTCTGATTACATAGTGCAAGACGTTGAGAAATGGAATGGAAACATTTCAAATAATGAGACTGAAAGATGAGAAGAGTATTATTCCTGAAGATGGCGACTGTAAAGATTTGATTATAGCACAACAAAAATATTTCTCACTCCGAAGTTATTGCAGCTATCAAAATTGTTTCACAATTGGCAGAAGAAGAAAATGTTAATGTCAGTAATATGATGATTTTCAGAAAAGAGCAACCAATGCAAATTAGCACCAAAATAATTCATATTGAAATAACTCCTTTTTTCAAATAACTACATATATAAGTATTCAAACTGATGATGTGACGGCACTTTATCGCTTTTTCAGTACTAAAGGTGAATCATACGTCATTCAGGTGGCGTCACGGGCACCATTCTTTATATTATAGTAGCAAGAACCTTGTTCAATACTTAGAGTTTCAAAGCTTCAAAGTCAAAGTTAATCAGAAGTTCGTAGTCAGGATAAATTCGAAATAAACAATGGATACGTAGTCATCTCAGGTAGAGTAACTCTTTATTCAACATAATTCTTCAAATGAATCAGCGAATGAAACAAACAAATTTCTTCATATATCAGGCACTATGTTAGAGTAAAAAATATCAACTCTACATTATAAACTTTGAGAGTAATACAGGTACATTATTTCACTAAATGGTAATCCAAATGAATTTTCCTCGAAAGATACCACTTAGACTGAAATCACGAGTGTGAATTTTATAAAGTAAAACAATGGAACTTATAATTAGAGCGAGGGTAGTGTTGAAATGTAGAATGAAATTAAATTTATTTCTGGATAATTCTGCGATTTTGAAAGATGCCAAAAATATTTCTATAGGCAGTATAGCGGTATTTTTACTTCGATGAGTGCAGATGTCCAATTGGATACTTAGATTTTCCAATGTTTGAAGGTAGCTATGGGGTTGTTTACTATATTAAGGAAACAATTAATTTGCAGAATTGAAAAATGACCAGACAGAAGATTTGATTTGAAAGCTGACATGAAACGCCCGTGAATTATAAGGAGTTGAAGAATTGATTGAGGCTAAAAAAAATTGATATGAAAGTTAAGGAAATGATCCAAACCAATTAATAACAAGTCAGCCAAAGTGAGATTTGAATACTGTGCAGAAAGATATGAGTAATAGCAATAATAATAATAATAATAATCTTGCTATTATCGGAGATCGGAGACTATCCCGCATATTACGTCCGGATGCGAACAACTGGCCAATACGGAGTATCTTCACAGGCATAATCAAGTGCGCAACATTATCCACCAGAAACTTGCACACAAGTACGGACTTCTGAACACCTTCCAGCCATATTACAAGTATCAACCGGCACCCGTATTGGAAAATGACTCTATCAGATTATACTACGATAGGCCTGTTATCACTGACAGAATGGTGACCAATAATAGGCCGGACATAGTGGTGTATGATAAGAGAGCCAAAACAGCAATGCTGGTGGATGTCGCCATACCGAATAATAACAACGTGCTGAATAAGTTCCAGGAGAAAAAGTCCAAATACACTGACCTTGCTATTGAGATCAAGCAGATGTGGCACCTCGAGAAAATAGATATTGTTCCTGTCATCGTATTCTCGACTGGTTTATTACCCAAAACTTTACATGATAGCCTTAAGAAATTAGAATTGCATAGGAATACCTATATAGAAATGCAAAAAGCTGTAATTCTTAATACATGTAGGATAGTTAGGAAATTTATGTCAAGTGTATTGTAATCGAGCCTATTCCCTTTGATTGCTAAATCTGGGAAAGGTAAATTATATCCAGCTACTAGCTGAGATAGTGCATAAGTCCACGATAATAAATCTTGCTATGTAAGTATATTGTAATCGAGCCTATTCCCTTTGATTGCTAAATCTGGGAAAGGTAAATTATATCCAGCTAACAGCTGAGATAGTGCATAAGTCCACGATAATAAATCTTGCTACCAGCGATGACCTGCTAAATCAACCGTTCCTATCAGATACTGAAAAACAAGAGCAATGGTAAAGAAAGGAATTGCATGGACGACATCACCATGAAATTAATCAACCATACATCGACAAAGAAGCTTCCAACAAATGGTTGATGTAAGGGGAATTATTTGCTGAAACAGAAGGTTTCTTACGGCCATCCAAGACTAAGTCATCTCTACAAACAATCACAAAAAATTTATAATTAAGGACGGAACACTACAAACACATAAGTGCAAAAAATGCCATATAAGATCGGAGACTATATAGCATATAACGTCACGCAGCGAACAACAGGTCAATACAGACTATCTTCAGAAATCTGTACACAAGTACGGACTTTTGAATGCCTTCCAGCCATATTACAAGTATCAACCGGCGCCCGTATTGGAAAATGACTCTATCAGATTATACTACGATAGGCGTTTTATCACTGACAGAATGGTGACGAATAATAGGACGGACATAGTGGTATATGATAAGGGAGCCAGAACAGCAATGAGGGTGGATGTCGCCATAATAAATAATAACAACGTGCTGAACAAGTTTCAGGAGACAAAGTTCAAATACACAGACCTTGCTATTGAGATCAAGCAGATGTGGCACCTCGATAAAATAGATATCGTTCCTGTAATCCATTCTTCTACTGAGTAAATACCCAAGAGTTTGCATGATAGCCTTAAGAAATTAGAATTGTATAAAAATACTTATATAGAAATGCAAAAGCTGTAATTCTGAATACCTGTAGGATAGTAAGAAAATTCATGTCAAGTATATTCTAATCAAGCCCTTTGTCCACCATAATAATAAAACTATTTATTTATTCAACAGAATCATTGCACAAATATTCTGGGTAAAAACATGCGAATACAAAAACTGGAAGAACAAGTCACATAGAAGATATAAATGGGGGTTTACGACCCACATTTTCTACAATACTCGTGAAACTGATTCAGGCTATATGGTTCACAATCAATCATTAATTTGCTAACACCCCTCTTGAACAGCTCCAAACCATTCGATGGTCTGTGAAACTCTTGGTAACGCATTAGAAAGGGCATGTATACTTAGCCTGCTTCTGGATCAATGTCAATTTACACCCTGGATGGCGGTATGGGAATATTCGTCTTGTGTTCTTCCATTGAACATTTGTGTGAGGTAATTATCATGTTGCCTTACAAAAACCAAGCCTTTATAAATGTAGAGAACAAAAAAAATCATCAATCCTTTATCTTTGAAAAGCCTCCGACAAGAATCCCTATAATCTGAAAAAGTTTTAGTCACTTTTGAGCAGCATTCCCAAAAAATCAAACCGTAGGCCATAAACGACCGAAAATTGGAAAAATGAAGAAGCTGCAATGTTTGCTCATCAACATGATGTTTCAGGGCATTCAGTGTGTAGATAACCGAGTGAAGCCTTTTACTTAGTGCGTCAACGTGCTTGATCCATTTCACATTACTATCAATTGTTCCCCCCCAAGAATTAACAAGAAGAATTGACGGGTATATCAGAATCATGTATTCTGAGTGTAGAAGTTTTTTCAATTCTAGACCGATCTGTGTGAAAAATAACACTTTCCGTTTATGCCATATTCAATAATATTTGACTATCAACACACAGGGTTTCAATTTTTTCCATCCGCTTGAGATATGACAGAGGTTGGCTCATTATCTAATACATCATAGTTGGTATCATCGGCAAACATAACAAGAGAGCTGTACACATCCTCATCAAGCGCGCTAGGTAGGTCACTAATATTAACTACAAAGAGAAGTGGGCCAAGAATACTCCCTTAAGGGACAACCATTACTAATTCCTGCTCGGAGAACGCAAAAATTTGATCACCTAAAGATGTTACAAGTTTCTGTTTACGGTTATCAAGATAACTTTTCATGAGAAGCAGTTTGTTGTCTCGGATGCCACAACGTTCCAGCCTTTTCAACAATTAGCATGTTGAACACAGTCAAAAGCCTTTGAGAAATCCAGAAATACCCCAAATGAAGTGCAACCCGATTGCAAAGACTCCATTAATCATTAACCCGGCTGACACTGAGAAAATACTTTAAATTTATTGAGAGACTTGATGAGCCTGTTTACCAAAATCTCCTCGAACACTTCTAAAGAATTCGTAAGTTAACTAATAGGCCAATAGTTCCCAAACTTTTCCGGGTTATGCTTTTTATACAGTGGCTTCACAATACCAATTTCAAGGCGATCTGAAAAGATTCCATCAACGAAAGCTCGATTCATCATAAGGGGCAAAGGTCCAGAAAGAATATGAATTTGATGGTGACATTGTCGCAGCCACATGATGATTTATTTTTAATCTTTCTGATAGTCTTACAAATTTCTCTCTCAGTGACTTTACATAAAAAATGATTTTTCATTTCTTTTTTCGGAAGATGCTGACTAGGAAGCTTGGTCAAGTTTATGCATAAATTTGGTGCTATATTAACAAAGTATGTATTGAAATCTTCAACTATTTTTGAGGGATCACCAGAAGGAAAAATAGCATGGCTTTGATCTGTTATCAGAGTTGTGAATTATTATACCAATAGATATTTGTTCACTTTTCAAAATTGCATCATTAAAATAAACATTAACATAACTATATATACCTTTATATTGAGGATTGAGACGAAATACTAAATAAACCTTGTCCATAGTGTATTGCAGTTTGGTAATTTCAGGAGATTTTTGTAGGATTCTGCGCGATTACGAATATTCACCCCCTTTAATGGAAGCGTATTCTCAAAAACCGAACTAAAAGAATCAGAAAAGGTATTCCACATCAAATTAGGATCATCCGAAACATTACCCAAGCAACTGCGCAGGGCGTCCAGCTATTTTGGATTGGGTAAAACAACTTCTCGGAAGCAGATTATCATACCTATAACTCAACTGTCGGACCAGACCAGGAAAATTCTGCCCGGTGCAATACATTACAGTTCAGCACAACAGAGGTCTCTGGACTTCACACACAATTTCATTGGAAGCTGGCTTTCATCTTAAAGATCCTAATCTGGGTTGGAACTCAGATCAGGTCTGGAAGTCAGTTAGGTAGAGGAACACGCATTCTTGAAACTACATGAATGCGCCTCTTTGTATTATTTTGCGATTTGTCGAAAATGAAACAATCTATCACTCACTCTGAGAAACATATTTGTCTCATCAAATATTTACCGACGGGAGGTTTTATCCCAGAAACAGAAGCCCAGAGCACCATTTTAACGGGATTATTTCGCTCGTTTTGTAACGCTGATGCGATTCACGAACAGGCGGAAGATATTCCCAATTGTTAGAATTACTAGCGTTCTAACATCTGTTTGTTTTTGTTCGTATCTTTCTCGAAGTCCGGTTGCGGGTTCACCGTCTCGGTCCATAGAGGACGACTTCGTACGTATGTACGAGGAACGTCCTTTCTGGAATTGTTAGGGTAGCCCGATGTACCTTGTTAGGATGCTGAGAAGCGATATGCGCTACTGATGAGAACCTAAGAAGTACGAAACTGCAGTCGGCCGCTTCGTTTCTAGGCATTCTGCTCAGTTGCACTATTGTGGCTCTTGGAGGCTGCGTGCATGGCATGCAGTTTTGGGTACTAGCTCTTGTCAGGAAGGATTATTCATCGATATACGGATTTTTGAATAACTATTTTTGTCTCAAGTTTACATATGTGGACTCCTCGTGAAAAATGTTTATAACTAATAAAGATTGATGAATATGTTAGTATGTTTTCTATTTGATTCATACATTCATTAGTGTAAACATGTCGAAGAGGCGAACAGCACCGAAGTTTTCGAGTTCACATAATCGCAAATCTACTGCAATTGTCTGAAACATCATGAATTTCCTTTGCACAATGGAATGAGGTCTCCTAGAGACATAGTTATAAGATCTGATAGTTTTTTTCTTATAGATGAAAAGTGGAGAAAAAATCCCTCAGGTCAGGGTTACTTTTCCCCATCTTGAATTTTGTGACAAAACTAGCTTGAAATTATTGCTGGAGTAAAGTTAACTGATGTCGAGCATTAAGTTTTCCCCACGTATGTAATTTTTACAACCTTTTTTTGTATCACATATTTTTGTGTTACAGAAAGAAATTCTACATAAAATTATATATTTTGGCGTTCTTCCATTGGTCAAAACTGAAAAAACAATTGTCATTATTAAAAACTGAATATACTATATTGCTCATTACACGTGAAAATATAGAATGGTATAAAGTTTCATTGAAGAAGATTTGTTTGACAACTAAAAACCGAAAAAACCAATTTTTCCATAAAAATTGAAAATATTTTGCGCATCACGACTTGCAACACAACGTTTTCTGTTATGAACTATTTTCTTTTCACTTCACTGATAGACTAGTTATCAGAAATACCTTGTAAACAACAAGTTTTCCGAGGTCTGCGCGTTGTTTCATATTTCACTAATTGTAATATAATCATAACATAAGGGGTGCATCTATGTAGTTTCAAGACAGTATGTGTTCTGCGTATGACCTGAGTTTCAGACCTAAGCAGATCTTTGAGGTGAGAAACAGCTTACAGAGAGATTGGGTATGAATTTCAGAGACGTCATGCTGGGCTTCAGTGTGCTGTACCGAGCAGAGTCTTTGTGCTGTGGTCGACCCGTTATACTCTAGGTTTAATAATCCACTACCGAGTAATTGCTTGTGCTAATGGAAAACAAGTGGACGCCCTGCGAAGTAGCTGTATTCTAATCATGAAGCAGGCTCTATTTTTAAGCAGTTGTTTTTATTTTTCGGTGTAAGTAAACGCACTATATAATCGCTGAGTCCTATTGTAGAAAACGTCTGATATTTTTATCATACCTAGGAGATGTTCACACTGTCGTAGCACACATACTTGCATATAAATTACCGGAAGTTTGTGATTCTCCACTCTGGACTCTCGAACGTTGAATATCTCACGTTGAATATCTCGGAGAGAGGGTAAGGTCTATGCAGAGTTCAGAGTAATGTGCATATTTACCCAAGAATGTTCATGCTATCAGAGAAACCAATCGTGAGGTATGATTCAAGGGAAACGAGTTTTTTTCCTCAGGTTTTTTTCATAACCCATGAAAATAACGAGATAAGTAATGGACAATGATAGAATATATCGATACTTTAAAACAAAAACTTTTAGTGTACTCCATTGGCTGAATATTTTCATTTATAATAAAGAACCCTCAGCTACTCCATTATTTTTCAAACAAGTTATTACTTATTTAAAACCGAAAAGTGCTAATACTATTGATCCATCTCAATATAGACCAATTACTTGCCTTCCAACATTATATAAAATTCTAACTGCATGTATTACCCAAAAATATATGCATATTCGGAGAATTATAATATACTTTCCGAACAACAAAAGGGATGTAGAAAAAACACCTTGGTACTGAAGAGCAACTTGTAATTGATTCTGTTGCTTTGAATCAAGCTCAAACTAAGAAGAGAAATATCCATACAGCCTTCATTGATTACCAAAAGGCTTTTGATAATTCTCCTCATTCATGGCTTCAAGAAATTTTGGAAATTTATAAAATTGATAAGACACTTCGTCTTTTTCTTGAATTTGCGATGAAAAGTTGGAAAACTAATCTCCATTTAAATATTTCGAAACAAAAGTAATTTCAATAAAAAGAGGCATTTTTCAAGGCGATTCTTTGAGTGCTCTTTTGTTTTGTCTTAGCCTTAATCCATTATCTCATGAATTAAATGCTACAAGTTTCGGCTTTAAAATAAAGAGTCCATCAACCGAATTCAAACTAAGTCACTTAATTTATTTAGGTGATATTAAATTATATGCCGGAAATAGATCTCGTTTGAAAAGCCTACTTGAGATTACTTTCAACTATTCCAATGATATTCCTATGAAATTTGGGCTTCCAAAATGTAAAAATCTTTCTATTGAAAAGGAAAAATCAACTCTGATTATATAAAGATTTCCAATATCGAAATCGAGCCAATGTATCAAGAAGATACATATGAATATCCTGGATTTGGTCAAGAGAAAACAATTAACCATAGCAGCACTAAAGAAAATATTAAAAGTTCATATTCCAAAAGACTTAGAATTATCATCAAGAGTCATTTAACTAGTAAAAATCATTTCAGAGCTATCAACTCCTATGCAGTTCCTATTCTTACATCATCTTTTGGAATTATTAAATGGTCTAAAACTGATCTAAATGAATTACAATGTCAAACGAGGAAAATGCTTTGTAAATATCATAAGCACCACCCAAAGTGAGCTGTTCAGATAGTTACATAGCTAGACATCTTGGAGGTCGTGAATTAACTGATTTGAATAATCTTCATATTAAACAGATTTTTCATCTACGTTCCCATTTTCATGATAAACAGAGAACGTCTAAATTACAAGATATTGTTGTTGCTTCAGATTATAATCTTACACCTCTGAACTTGACAATGCAAAATGTAGATTTTAATATATTCGATGATAATCCTAAAAGAAAGTTAGATGCAGAAGGAATTACACGGAAAGCACCCTAAAGAATTGAAAAATGATGATATTGATGAAATTGCATCAAGTAGATGGTTAGTTTCTGGAAAATTTTTTGCTGAAACAGAAGGCTTGGCAATTGCAATCCAGGATCAGGTTGTTCTCACGAGGAATTATAGAAAACACATCATCCTGCAAAATAAAGATGATTTTTGCCGTAGATGTTTTTGTTCTTCAGAAACAGTTTTTCATTTGTTATCATCTTGCTCAGTCAACAGATTATTTAGATAGACATTATGCCGTCGCTAATATTATTCATTTTAATCTAGGAATTAAACATGACCTAATTCCCAAAAGAACAAAATTTTACAAATATGAACCTGGGATTATTTGTGAAAATGAGAAATATAAGCTTTATTTTGATGAAACAATTCTTTACAGCAGAGCTGTGAAGCACAATCAACTAGATATTATTCTTACTGATAAACAGAATCGAATAACATATATAATTGATATTGCTATACGCGACACACATAATAAACAAAATAAATACAATGAAAAAATTTCTAAATGTATGATGCTTGGCGACGAGATTAAAAAATGTGGAAAATGAAAAATTTTTATTCTACCGATTATTATTTCTACAACAGGTGTTATTCCTAGGAATCTTCACAATAATATTGAGATTTTGGGTCAGAAGAAAAATTTGTTTGAACAGTTACAGAAGATAACAGTCATCAAATTTTGTAATTTTCTTCGTAGGTTTCTCTCCGGAAAAAATAATGAGGTAGAGCCATAGGTGTTCTCTTCAGTTTATACTGCTCACAATCTCATTTCATATTCTATTTATTTGTGTATGTATATGTTATATAATTAGCTGACAATCTTGTCATATTTATATTCAGAGCAGTATTCAATTCGGTCGTTCATCACTTCACACGAAGAAAACTATGAATGTTCAGTGTTACTTGACTAAGGTCCGTACACTGGATTTTTCCGGGAGAAAGTCTCTCACACTGGTGGATTTATATTTTTCATTAAATCAGTTTGATTGCATGAACAGATATACAGATATATGGGCAACTCGTCAGGATTAAACCCTTTCATATATATATATATATATATATATATATATATATATATATATATATATATATATATATATATATATATATATATATATATATATACCTGCATAGCATTAGCTACTAGTTTGTAACATTCGATTAACTTTCATTTGAAATTTGTAGTTGCTTCATTCAAGCATTTCATCTGCCGTTCAATCCGATTCCCTAACTTCTTACAACTGAAACACGTTTGAAATAGGCATTCAAAACATATCTTCTGCGTAGTTATTTTTCCATTTCACAAATTCATTATTTTGAGCATAATTATTGATATATGAATGAATTTTGTTTGTATGGTTTTCCTGATTCATTTAAAGAATAATATCAGATATAACTTTGAGTTGAATAAAGAGATATTGTATTCGATATGACTACATATCTAGTGTTTATTTTGAATTTATTCTGAATACGAACTTCAGATTCACTTTATCCGGCTATAGTAATTACCCCGCTTCTAGACGTAGAACCTCCGAAAGTCTAAGCTCTGAAGTAGTTAGTTAAGGTCGTATAATTGACCCCTTTTATTGAGACTGAAACAATAGCGTCACACACTGAAAAAAGCAGTATCACGTTTCAATCAGAATAAGAATCTGAGACTGAGAGTGTTCCTATTATGGACACTTATTTGGAGGCTTAATGAAGTCTATATTATCGACCATGGATAGGTCGTCCGCTGGGCAGGCCATTTTTTGTTCTTGGTAATCTTCACCATGGAGTTAATTGTAACTGTTTCCCTATCGTGGGCTACAATTTCTCCGGTATACAATTGACCTACGCCTATAAAACCACAAAACTTCCTACTTCTCCCTTTTCCTGCATGAATGCTTATTTTTTCCTACGTTTTTTGCTGGATACCTCTAATCTTCTTGAAGCATCCTTCGATAAACTCTGATTGAACTTCTAGCTGATTCAAAGAAAACAAACTGCATTTCCGAAAACCTGCTGCTCAATTTGCTCCAGCATGGATAATATAGTTCTCAGCTTCTTCGACAACAATCATGGGAAGTCCTGTTTTTGAATATTTTTCAAGCTGATAATACTTTGAGCCACGTAATTTTCAAGGGTTTCAAAAAAGCCACATGGCATAATTGAAGAGCGTGAAAAACAGGTTTCCATACGGTACAGCTTCTTCCTTTTTGTTTTTGAGATTCAGGAAATACTTGATGAAGAAAATATGCTAAAATATTCATTGTATTAGATTTTCAATAATCTTTTTCAGAAAAGTGGCCTGCAAAGGTAGGTTAAGCATTTCCTATATTCAGGAATAATCGAAACGAAAGTTAAAGGTCAGTGGCTTCTCACTATATTTCTTATATATCTCAATCTAAGTATGCTAATGTAATGGAAACATGAATGCGATCCATAACTAACGAGTAGAATCAGTTCATGTAAATGCCCAATTTTAGTCCTAATGTTTGCAAGTATATTGACCCTCTCGGGTTACCGTTTTTCTTTGCCACTGACCTTTTATCTGATGCGAACACCGTCAAAAAGGCTTGGCGATAAGGTTTATGAATTTTATTTGCTAACATCCTTTATTCCATGATATTATGCTTAGAAAGCTATTTATTATTCATAGATAACTATTGTTTCCAGGCAATTTTTCCCTAATTGATTGATAAGTGTATATGCGATATGTGTAGGTAGGTGCTGTTAGCAATAATACCGATTTGAGTGCTCACGCACTCAGTTTTTCGTTCATATAAAAGAAACATGTTCATGAAAAATAGAAATTACAATTTTATTACGTATACTTATACACTTCCTGAATGGAGTTATAACATCGAAAAAAAAAATGAAGGGCTACTCTTTAGATATTTATGAATGTTTCATCATCATATTGAATTACAGTGACTCCTAAAATCATGAAAATTAAAGTATTTACTGAGAAGAGAATATTAATTGAAAGTCGTTATGCGAGATACGTGAGTAATTTCCATTTTTCTACTTTAGATGAGGCGAGCATCTGCTCCAATTCTTCTTCGTCGCTTGAACCTGATGTTTAATAATAACTCTCATTTTCGAATTCAAAGTCATTCATTTTCCATAATAATAATTGAAGTATACTTTTATTACAAAGAATTCAACGAAAAAACAAGGATCACTATCACAATATAAATACCAAGTTCGTTGCATAAATATAATAATCCTTAATGCGTGGGGTCAACGAATATTTAAACTTTAACACGTCTAGATAATATTTCCAGTGCGCATGCCAGAGAAACCGCTAATTTGCAAGAATTCATTTTCAATTCCACCCTCGACCCAAGAACTGGTTTCACAGTGCTAGAACTAGTTCTAGTATAATTCTAAGTACTTTGGAACACAGTGTTCACTAGTTTAATGTGCGCGCACTCCACGCAGTTCTGAACTGATTCAAGTGTGTGTTGGAGCAAACCCAATGTTGAGTAATATTGAAGGCTGTCAATTTCAGTTTGAAAGTTTTAAGTAAGAAAAAAATTCTCAACTATAATGTATTTTAACTCATTTCGTTTACCTTTTTAGAAACTGAATACGTTGAGTAGCGACGAAGATTCGGAATGATTGTAATGAACTCTGATATACAAGCACAAAAGGCCACATATAATTAGCTACCAAATTAGATGTGCAAGCTATACGATCTCGTTTACAGTGAATTCATGGAATTGATAATACAAAGATTATCAAATTGTTTTAGGTAAATGTTGCTCGTGTCTATTTATAAGATCTGTCTGAAAAAATATTGACTTCAACCCCATGGTCAACGTAGATAAGTTGGGGGTACCGTCACAAAACAAATAATACACTGTAGCTAGAATTGTTCTCTTAATGTCATGTGATGGTTTCCAGAGTTATAAATGGCAAGGATGATGAGATTGTTTACAAGTTTTCATGACTTTCTTGGGTCCAATCTCAATATTTTCTTTGGCAAAAGAAGAAAAATGAACAATTGTCGCTCATTTCCAGGAATTAGAAAGAAATTCAGAAGTTCGCCTATGAGGTATTTGTTCGTAACAACAAATAACATAAGTTTAATGAACAGAAGGAAACTTCTGGTAAACGACTGGTTGCCTGGATTTCTCAACCCAAATAAACTGTGCTAGAAGAATTGCTTTGCAACTTCCCTTTTCCAAAAACCAAAAACAGATTCTAGGATTGCGATGACAGGTGCTTCAGCAGTGCTAAAATTGCCATCTAAAGTGATCGCTGTAACTGAAGAAAAGCAAGAAAGTGCTTCATCGAGGCAAAACATCAACGATTTAAATCTGTTTCATTGCTGCCTGAACCTACGTACCTGCAATGTATATTCAATCCGGAAAAAGTATAAAGTATTAACTACTGGATAGAACTCTATCGAAAACATGAGCTGAATGTTACAATTCTAGATCTAACACTTCAGAAATTCTATTGAAATGGTTTCGAAAGGTTGGGAAATTCGCAGACTCTTTTATGCACATGCCAGTTAACCTAAGTTTAGAACGGCATACCTCTTACACCCCAAACTTGCTGCGAATCGACGAAGCACGTGAACATTGAGCTACAATATAGTGTTTCCCCTCACGTACCATTCACAAGGTGATGTTGACTTTAGGACACCTTTAAGTATTTTTCAGCGATAAAGCCACAACAACATGGAAAAAATCTAATCCTGCTATACTAGTATTACATTCTGAAGTGGATGAACTCTTTTGGTGAATTATTATTTGCACAGCAATAATGCCAATTGCAATAAATATTTTCAAAGCACGTGAAATCACGCTTTTCAATGCGCACAAATTTTAAGCGACCCAGATTTTATTGCTGCATAGGCAGCAGACATTAAGTTGAGTGCAGAAAAGGAAACGGAAGCAGTTTAAACTTCAAAATCATCACTAACAGTGACATCACAATAGATACTTATAAATACACCATCCGGATCACCGTTAGCTTCTGATTTCCTAACTGCCCTGAATTCTTCAACAAATTTATCACCATATAAAACTTCTGCGAACTCTCCTTCTGCACAGCAAAAACTAGCAGATGATTGTTTGAATAATATAACATTCCACCTAATTAGTCCCAAGCGGAAGATGCTGTATCCAGAAATTTCAAAAAAAGGTCGAAAAAGAGAAAAAATATCAATGACTACTACCGTCCGTATAAAATATAGTAAGAAAAAAGATTGAATAGTAAGCAACGGTATTAAAAATCACAAATAAAATAAAAATGATGGAAACAAATACAAAATGGAGAAAGCATGTTGATGAAAAATCTCAGAGTATTGAGGAGGAAGATATGGAATTTCTGAATAGCCATGGCTATTCTTGCTATAATGAAGGATGAATCGCCAGTTAGACCTGTTATAAGTGGTTGCATTGTGGCTGTGCAGAAATGGAAAATAACGATGATGAAACTGCTATAGATGCCTGGTTTGTTAAGATTACGATAACTAATGACTATACTGAGTGATTCACCAGTGGCGCGGTACTCTGTAGCTCGTACACTCTTGAAGATTTAATTTTTGTTCGAAAAGTATTGTATTTAGAGAGTAAAAATCTACTCCAGAAATTTGTTTTGAAGTAAACAGGGTGTCCCAATTTTCTATAAAAAAATCTTGGGAGTTTTTTCAGATTGGACGACCACTTTTTTGTTGAAGATTCAAGAGCGTCCTAAACTCTGCTTTAATGTCTTCAAGTGATAAGTTTATTTGGTGAGTAGTTTCGGCACAATATATTTGTTTTTTCGTAGAAATTCATGTAAATAGGCTCTCACTTCATCGCATGCTCCTTCGGCCAGAGAGAATGACAACTTTTTTCCTTTCATTTTCTTATTGCCCAAGGATAGCCTTATTGATGAACTGAAATAGATTATCTCAATTTTATACAGGAATGACTCAAAACAATTATTGAGTATTGTAATTTTAAAAATATCATAACTTAATTTTTCAAATGGAACATCCTGTATTTTATTATTCCTGTCAATTCATAAAATAGTGTGCCACATTCTTGCAGAATCAACCTTATCTTTATCTTCCACCTTTTTGAAATAAAAGAAAATAAACTGAAATAATAAAATCAGAGGCTGCGAAAGATGGGTTAATTAGTACATATCATTATACTCGATCAGAGAAATAGAGATATTTTGAGGTAGTCTATTACGTATTCTAGATTGGTTTTTGGTGAGATGATCAACGAGGTGTTGAACTATTTCAAAAAGTGTTTGGAATGTTGCCCGTTTCTTTGTAGACACAACTCAATCCTTGTGAGAAAAAATCGTAGAACTCCCGACAATTCTCTGTCTCAAATCCAACTGTATTGTAGAAGGAATCTGATAAACGATGTCCTTAATATAACCCAACAAGAAAAAATCTAGACTTGTAAGGTCCGGAGACCTAGCTGGACATCTAACAGGACCACCACGTCTTATTCATTTGTTTGAAAATACATGATTCAAACGCTCCCTCACCTGATACGAGTAATGTGCCGGTGCTCCATTCTGTTGAAACCACAAATCCTGTCTTTTATGCTCTGGTACATCGGCAAGTAACATTGGTAAATGATTTTGCAGAAAACCTAAATACATTTCACTATTGAGGTGCCCGTCGAGAAAGTGCGGCTCAATTAGAAAACCATCCACTATCGCGGCCCATACATTCAAAGATCAACAATACTGGTGATCTTGTCTCATGAGGTGTGGATTTTCCGTGGCGAAATAATGAAATTGTGCCTGTTTATTAGCCCATTCTTGTGGAAAGTTGCCTCGTCCGAGAAAAGAACTAAGCTAAACATATTCGTTCCGCTACTTTGTCACTTGCCCAACTGCAAAAATTGATTCGATTTTCATAGTCTTGATTTTTCAGTTCCTGGTGCAGCTGTACATGAGATGCATGAAATTTTTTCACTTTCAAGATTCTCTAGACGAAAGTTTGACTTATATCTGTTAACTGAGAACTGAGACATCTCTTTGGCTTTTATATGGGTCCTCTTTCACTGTCAACAGAACTGATAACAGGTTGTTTTCTGCTGTAGCAGTTTTTAGTTTTTCATGTTTTTTGTAAGCTATATTACTCGTTTCGATAAATCTAATTAGAAGACTTTCAATGCATCTTGCATCAGGATGCCTCTTATCAGGAAAACTTTGAGCAAAACTCTTCTTGCCAATAAAGAATTTCTATCACACTCACCCAGAATAAAAATCATATCAACCGTTTCTTCTTTGGAGAACTTCATGGCAGTCAATTGAGAAAATTGGGTTCAAACCTCACTTTAACAATATTTGATAACGAAACACTGATAAGTTCACCAAGTAAAATGATATCTTCGGGCACCTGACAGAAGGCACAAATAAAAAAAAATGTCAAGACATATCTCGATTTACGTTTTAATCATCTTGATTTTATCATTTGTTGCAAGTATTATCTTGTTTAGGATTCATTTCTTACTAGTTGAGTCGTTAAAGAAAAAAAACTTCTGTTCGAATATTGATGCATGTTGATGGGCTTGATACGGTTTGTAGAATTTTCATCAAAAATTTTTACAAATAATCGAATATTTCGAAAATGATCGAAGATGAAGATAAGCTTACTTTTGCAAAAATATAGCACAATATTTTATGCGTTGACGAGAATAATAAAATACAGGGTGTTCCATTTGAAAAAATCAAGATAGGATATTTTAAAATCACAATATTCAATAATTGTTTTGAGTCACTCAGTCACTCCTGTATAAAATGGGGATAATCTATTTCAATTCATCAATAAAGCTGTCCTTGGGCAGTAGGAAAACGAAAGGAAAAAGATCTCATCCTCTCTGGCCGAAGGATCATGCGATGATGCGAAAGCCTCTTTTCATGAATTTTTATGGAAAAAAATATTGTGATGAAATAACTAATCAAAAATCTTATTACTCAAAGACATTATAGTAGGTAATAAAAACACAAGTACTGTGTTTTGAGGAATTTAACTTAATATATATATATATATATATATATATATATATATATATATTTTTGGTTACTTATTTCATCACAATATTTTTTCCATAAAAATTCATAGAAAAAGGCTCTCACATCATCGCATGATCCATCTTATATATATATATATATATATATATATATATATATATATATATATATATATATATATATATATATATATATATATATATATATATATATATATATATATATATATATATATATATATATATATATATATATATATATATATATATATATATATATATATATATATATATATATATATATATATATATATATATATATATATATATATATATATATATATATATATAAAAAATTCCTTAAAACACAGTACTTGTTTTTTTATTACCTACTATAATGTCTTTGAGTAATAAGATTTTTGATTAGTTATTTCACACAATATTCTTTTTTGAAAGTAAAAAAATTTCATGCATCTCATGTCTCATGTACAGCTGCACCAGGAACTGAAGAATCAAGACTATGAAAATCGAATCAATCTTTGCAGTTAGGCAAGTGACAAAGTAGCGGAACAAATATGTTTAGCTTAGTTCTTTTCTCGGACGAGGCAACTTTCCACAAGAATGGGCTAATAAACAGGCACAATTTCATTATTTCGCCACGGAAAATCCACACCTCATGAGACAAGATCACCAGTATTGTTGATCTTTGAATGTATGGGCCGCGATAGTGGATGGTTTTCTAATTGAGCCGCACTTTCTCGACGGGCACCTCAATAGTGAAATGTATTTAGGTTTTCTGCAAAATCATCTACCAATGTTACTTGCCGATGTACATAAAAGCATAAAAGACAGGATTTGTGGTTTCAACAGAATGGAGCACCGGCACATTACTCGTATCAGGTGAGGGAGCGTTTGAATCATGTATTTTCAAACAAATGAATAAGACGTGGTGGTCCTGTTAGATGTCCAGCTAGGTCTCCGGACCTTATCAGTCTAGATTTTTTCTTGTTGGGTTATATTAAGGACATCGTTTATCAGATTCCTTCTACAATACAGTTGGATTTGAGACAGAGAATTGTCGGGAGTTCTACGATTTTTTCTCACAAGGATTGAGTTGTGTCTACAAAGAAACGGGCAACATTTCGAACACTTTTTGAAATAGTTCAACACCTCGTAGATTATCTCACCAAAAACCAATCTATAAAACGTAATAGACTACCTTAAAATATCTCTATTTCTCCTATCGAGTATAATGATATGGACTAATCAACCCATCTCGAAAAAGAGCCTCTGATTTTATTATTTTAGTTTATTTTTTATTTCAAAAAGGTCGAAGATAAAGATAAGGTTACTTCTGCAGAAATGTGGCACACTATTTTATGAATTGACAGGAATAATGAAATACAGGATGTTCCATTTGAAAAAATTAAGTTATGATATTTTTAAAATTACAATACTCAATAATTGTTTTGAGTCATTCCTGTATAAAATTGAGTTAATCTATTTCAGTTCATCAATAAGGCTATCCTTGGGCAATAAGAAAACGAAAGGAGAAAAGTAGTCATTCTCTCTGGCCGAAGGAGCAGGCGATGATGTGAGAGACTATTTACATAAATTTTTACGAAAAAAAAATATATCGTGACGAAACTACTCACCAAATAAACTCATCACTTGAAGACATTGGAGCAGAGTTTAGAAGGCTCTTGAATCTTCAACAAAAAGGTGGTCTTCCAATCTGTGTTTTAAGGAATTTTACTTAATATATATATATATATATATATATATATATATATATATATATATATATATATATATATATATATATATATATATATATATATATATCTACATCAAAAAGGATGTAGAAAAAAACACCTTGGTACTAAAGAGCAACTTGTAATTGATTCTGTTGCTTTGAATCAAGCTCAAACAAAGAAGAGAAATATTCATACAGCCTTCATTGATTACCAAAAGGCTTTTGACAGTTCTCCCATTCATGGCTTCAAGAAATTTTGGAAATTTATAAAATTGATAAGACACTTCGTCATTTTCTTGAATTCGTAATGAAAAATTGGAGAACCAATCTTCATTTAAATATTTCAAAACAATCGTTAAAATCCGAAGTAATTCCAATCAAAAGAGGCATTTTGAAGGTGATTCTTTAAGTGCTCTTTGGTTTTGTCTTTGCCTCAATCCATTATCTCATGAATTAAATGCTACTAGTTTCGGCTTCAAAATAAAGAGTTAATTAACTGAATTCAAATTAAGTCACTTAATTTATTTAGATGATATTAAATTATATGCCGGAACCAGATCTCATTTAAAAGTCTACTTGAGATTACTTTCAACTATTCCAATGATATTCATATGAAATTTGGGCTTCCAAAATGTAAAAATCTTTCTATTGAAAAAGGAAAGATCACCTCTGATTATATAAAGATTTCCAATATCGAAATCGAGCCAATGCATCAAGGAGATACATATAAATATCTTGGATTTTGTCAAGAGAAGACAATTAACCATAGCAGCACTAAAGAAATTATTAGAAGTTCATATTACAAAAGACTGAGAATTATCATCAAGAGTTATTTAACTAGTAAAAACCTTTTCAGAGCTATCAACTCCTATGCTGTTCCTATTCTTACATCTTCTTTTGGAATTATTAAATGGTCTAAAACTGATCTAAATGAATTACAATGTCAAACGAGGAAAATGCTCTGTAAATATCATAAGCACCACCCAAAGTCAGCTGTTCAGAGAGTTACACTACCTAGACATCTTGGAGGTCGTGGATTAATTGATTTGAATAATCTTCATAGTAAACAGATTTTTCATCTACGTTCCCATTTTCATGATAAACAGAGAACGTCTAAATTACATGATATTGTTGTTGCTTCAGATTATAATCTTACACCTCTGAACTTGACAATGCAAAAGGTAAATTTCGATATATTTGATGATAATTCTAAAATAGAAAGTTGGATGCAGAAGGAATTACACGGAAAGCACCCTAAAGAATTGAAAAATGATTATATTGATGAAATTGCATCGAATAAATGGTTAGTATCTGGAGAATTGTTTGCTGAAACAGAAGGCTTGGCAATTGTGATCCAGGACCAGGTTGTTTTCACAAGGAATTATAGAAAACATATCATCAAACAAAATATAGATGATTCTTGCCGTAGATGTTCCTGTTCTTCAGAAACAGTTTTTCATATATTATCATCTTGCTCAGTCCTTGCTTCAACAGATTATTTAGAAAGACATAATGCCGTCGCTAATATTATTCACTTCAATCTAGGAATTAAACATGACCTAATTCCCAAAAGAAAAAATTTCAAAAATATGAACCTGAGATTATTTGTGAAAATGACAAATATAAACTTTATTTTGATAAAACAATTCTGTGCAACAGAGCTGTAAAACACAATAGACCAGATATCGTTCTTATTGATAAACAGAATCAAATAACATATATAATTGATATTGCTATACCCGACACACATAATATACAAAATAAATACAATGAAAAAATTTCTAAATATATGATGCTTGGCGACGAGATTAAAAAATGTGGAAAATGAAGAAAATATTTATTCTACCGATTATTATTTCTACAACAGGCGTTATTCCTAGAAATCTTCACAAAAGTATTGAGATTTTGGGTCTGAAGAAAATTTGTTTGAACAGTTACAAAAGATAACAGTCATCAAATCTTGTAATATTCTTCGTAGGTTTCTTTCCGAAAATAATAATGAGGTAGAGTCATAGGTTTTCTCTTTAGTTTATACTGCTCAGAATCTCATTTCATATTTTATTTATTTGTTTATATAAATGTAATATAATTAACTGACAATTTTGTCATATTTATATTCAGAGCAGTATTCTATTCGATCGTTCACCACTTCACACAAAGAAAACTATTAATGAGTAACATTCAGTGTTACTTGACTAAGGTCCGTACACTGGATTTTTCCGGGAGAAAGCCTCTGACACTACTCGTTGGTACATTGATATCATTGTCTGATGATGCTATAGTATGTATATATTCTGGTAGATTGATATATTCTCATAACATTTAACGTTATCCTAATATATAATCACTCCAGGATATGTTTTGATTATAATCATTGCCTGGCAATGGTATTAATTATTAATTACCGGGTGGTGGATTTATATTTTTCATGAAATCAGTTTGATTGCATGAACAGATATATGGGCAACTCGTCGGGGTAAAACCCCTATATATATATATAGATAGATAGATATGTATATATATATATATATATATATATATATATATATATATATATATATATATATATATTTTGTTTGGGAAATACTCCACCCTCCTGGATCTAGTTTTCGTCAATGACCGTGAACTTATGACCCCATTCATTTAACTCCCATCGGATTGACAGATCAGGTAGTTTTGAAGTAAACCATTCAGCTTGTACCGATAATCCGTCCAAGGACATTCAAGAAAACTATCACTCTAATAGATTATAAAAAACTCAATGAGGCTGTTAAAAGTACCATTTGGCCAGACCTATTTGTTGATGGTAAAATTGATTAGAATTGGTGCCTCTTGCATGAGAAAATTGAATCCCCCATATCTTCCTGTTCTACTACTAAATAGATTTTCATAGATCCTGCTAAACCTAGGCTGAAACCTTATTTGATTGAAATGTTGCGCCGCAAGAAGGCTTTGTGGCAACGATATCTACGAAATCGCAGCCAGGATGACTATACTAATCATCGTTCATATTCTAACAGGCTCATCATATCGATTAACCAAGCCGAAATGCAATTTGAGTGTGAACTTGCGTTCGAATAACAGGAAGAAGTTCTCCAAGTACGTGCGCTCGTCTATGTGTACAAAAGCGAGAGAACCTCAACTTCAAAATTTGTACGGTAACGTTACCAAGGATCCGCTCGAGAATGCTGAAGTGTTGTCAGATTCATTCGATTATGCTTTTACTTCTTAACCTCCTGGCCCTCTGCCTTCAGTATCTTCTCTTCGCTGCTTTATCAGAAGTCTCAATCAGTTATGAGATTGTTGAACAACACCTTCATAATTTGATAACATTTTCATCTCCGGATTCTGACAGCCTATCTTCTGCTATACTCAAGAACTGCGCAGCATTCGTTTCTGTTCCTTTATCGATGTTGTTCACAGTATCTTTTCATCGCATACTCTTCCTGATCTTTGGCGAACTGCATCAGTTACTCCTTTATTGATAAAGGCTGACAAACTTTTCCCTGGTAACTATCGGAATTACGTCTATAGTCTCCAAGTTTTGTGAACGAATTATTGCTGACAGTATGTACGAATTTCTTGCTAACAACAACCTAATTCCTTCAAATCAGTTCCTGGTTAGTCTGTCATAACTAATCCCCTCCTTTTTTTTCCATGGAACACCTTTTGATGTAATCTATTTGGATTTCTCTCATGCGTTCCACCAGGTTCCATTGCGGCGTTTGCTTTTTAAAGTGGAACATTTTGGTATCAAAGGCGGTCCGTTGTCCTGGATGAGGGCTTTCTTGACTGATAGGAGCTACTTCGTCCGAGTAGGATCTTCGAAATCTTCGACCCGACCTGTCACTAGTGATGTGCATCAGGGCTCGGTATTGGGCCCTTTGATGTTCCTGTTGTTTACAGTTTGCTGATGATACCAAAATATATAGCTGTCCTCTGAACAGTGTCATTAAAGGTGATCTGGATACGATTTCTGAAAGATGTTCTCATTGGGTCCCCTCAATCTCGAAAAATGCTGTATCTTACATCTAAGAAAAAACAATCCTCGCTTGCAATACTTCTTGGAAGTTAGAGTCATTGCCACCTGCCGTACGCACGTTGACCTGGGAGTGACGATTTCTGATGATTTAACTTGGTCTAACCACATTGGCAGTATTCGAACTCGGGCTTTAAGAAAGTCTTTCCTTCTTCTGAAATCTTTCCAGGGCTGCGATCTCAATACGTCTAATATCCTCTACAAATTCTATGTACGCCCCATTATGGAATTCGCAGGCCCTGTTTGGTGCCCAATAATTCGTAAGGATATGTAGTCGCTGAAAGCTATACAGAGAAGATTTACTAGGATCCCCTTCGGCCGGTCTAGGCCATGATACTCTGACAGACTTAACATTTTCATGCTTTCTTCGTTATTGTTACCGACCAATCCGTGGACATGGTTTCGAGTTTTACCTTCTGCCCAATCGGATATTTTCGACTTGGAATTATCTCTCATGCGAGGTGGTTAATGCTAACTCTGTGAACATCTTCAAAGATACATATGACCAGCATGTGAAGTTGCCTGCAGATGAGAAACGTTCCTGATCGTCATGCAATGGCGCTTGATGGTATGAAGCTACTTCGCTGCCCCCTACAAGTTTTCGTTTCCTCATGGATGGAAATTCAACTTTTTCTTTTTTTTTTATTTTACAATTCTTCAATTATTCGTTTTTTTTAAGTTTATATACTTTATATTCAGTGCGCATTATTTAAGTTGGTTTGTGATTGAGTCTTTTGGGCGTTGCCTCGACTCTTATCCATGTGTTAATAATAATAAGAATAATAATAATAATAATATATATATATAATATAGCCTCAGGGGCTCAGGAAAATTGTTTCTGAGTACGGGCTTAGCGAACCCGAGGTACCCAAGCTGAACCTGGCAGTAGGTATAAAATGCAACCTATCCAATGATGTACAATCTAAGGAATAAACGGGTGAATCGACATTGTACCACCATAACCTCTTGTCGCGTTCAAGATTTAGGAAGAGGGTCTTGTTCGGAAAGTGAGTCACAGTCTCCTCGGTTAGCGACGGAAGCAGCGTGATATCGAGTAGGGATACTGCAACACAAAACCGAGTGGGAAATAACATCAACACCTCTCAACCGACTCTTGATGTTTCAACGGCGGCGCAAGCCATTATGCCTACGACCACGAGAGCCGGACTCCTAGGAAACGCATGAAGTGGACTCCAGAAATGAATACCTTCATTATGCGTTCCTATTACAAGATTACAAACTTGGAATCGGAAATGACAGCATACAGATACGCGTTACATCTTGCGTTCATAGAAAAATATCCTGAATTACAGCACATATGCGAGCAGAGAATTTCGGATCAACGAAGAACAATCGTTAAAAACAGGCTACTTTCTTCAGAAACGCTGCAAAGCTTACGAGAAGAGGTCATAATGGAACTCAGAAGCGAAAATGATACTCATAAAGGTATACCTGCTGGAGTCAATGAAAGTGTTACAGATAACATAGAAGCCACGGAAACGAATATTAACATGGAACGCCCTCTTGAGCCGAATCAGCAGAACGAATATACGTATTTAGCAAGATCAGAACTCAACAGAGCAATAACTGAATTCAGTGGTAGTAACCCAACTAAAAGACCTAAACTGCCCAAACTCAAGACGAACAAGAACACCAATATCATCCTAGCAAGTGTAAACTCAATGTTTGAAGAATATACCGACCAGAACACCTTGGAGAAGATTCACACTTTGATTTACTGTGGAGCAGTAGCGGTTCTTCGACTTCACAAACAACAAATCTCCACAACTCTGATTCAAGCTGAGCCAAAAAGCGTCAGAAAACCACCATGGCAAAAACGACTGGAGAAGGATATTGATAATATTAGAGCAGAAATCGGTCGCCTCACAGAATTCCTGAGAAACAGAAAACCCTCAAGGCGCTTGAAATCACATATACGCAAAATTTATAGGAAAATTGGTACGAACACAAAACACCCTGATCACAAACAACACATCGACGTGTATATGGACACTTTGAAACAGAAACTCCAAGCAAAAACAAAGAGGCTTTCAAGATACGTCAAGTGTACTGAAAGGAAACACCAAAACCAAAGGTTCCTCCAAAACGCTGCCAATTTTCATAAGGGAAATAACAAAACTGCGACCAACAATAACAGAGAAGTACCTGACGCACAGTGCTTGACCGAATATTGGTCATCAATATGGTCGAACCCCAAAGAACACAATAGAGATGCGGAATGGATCACGAATGAAAAAGAACGCCTCGATATCAGACATATGGACTTCGATGGAATAACGGAGGAAGAAATTACAACAGTAATTGGAGCGACCAACAATTGGAAGGCCACAGGTATAGATAATATCCACAACTACTGGTACAAGAAGTTTGATAAACTCCATGGAGC
Source organism: Cryptolaemus montrouzieri (assembly GCA_013387265.2). NCBI lineage: Eukaryota > Metazoa > Arthropoda > Insecta > Coleoptera > Coccinellidae > Cryptolaemus > Cryptolaemus montrouzieri. The sequence continues at coordinate 44,174,580 of JABFTP020000062.1, forward strand.
CCTAGCGAAACAGCTCACGTATGTTCTTCAACATCCCAAGAAAACACCCACTTTCCTAACGCAAGGCTTAACATATATGCTACCTAAGAGCGATAGAACACAGGATCCGTCTCAATATAGGCCAATCACTTGCCTGCCAACACTCTACAAAATACTCACTTCATGCATATCCAATCGAATATACCAACACCTTGACGACAACAATATATTAGCAGAGGAGCAGAAAGGATGCAGAAAGAAACACCACGGGTGCAAGGAACAACTCATCATCGATTCTGTGATAATGAAACAGGCACACGTAGGGCATCGCAATGTTCATTCAGCTTTTCTCGATTATCTGAAAGCATTCGATAGTACCGCCCATTCTTGGCTTGTTGAAGTATTGCAGATATACAAAATTCACCCAGCCCTGGTAGAGTTCTTGAAGACAACAATGACACACTGGTGCACGTCTCTGCAGGTCAACATGAACAATAAATCAATTAAAACCGACGAGATACACATACGTCGTGGAATTTTTCAAGGAGACTCTTTGAGTCCACTATGGTTCTGTTTGGCAATGAAGCCATTGTCCTCAATGCTCAATAGAACTGGATACGGATTTAGGATAAAAGCAGAAAGGAATTATCATACGATCTCCCACCTGCTGTATATGGATGACATCAAATTATATGCTTCGAACAAGAAGCAATTGGATGATTTGCTGAAAACTGTCAGTGAGTTCTCGGCAGATGTTCATATGAAATTCGGGATTGAAAAATGTAAGACCCTGAACATTCAAAGAGGGAAAGTCATAGATGGTGAAACACAACTTCCAAACGGTGACATTATACAGTGCATGAGAGATGGCGAAACATACAAATATCTGGGATACCAACAAGCCAGATTGTTAGACCAAAAACAATCAAAGGAGAAGATTCGTTCAGAATACAGTCAGCGTCTGAAGTCTGTGCTGAAATCGATGTTGAACGCAGGGAATCTAGTCAAGGCAATTAACACCTACGCCATTCCAGTGTTGCTTTACTCATTTGGAATAATCAGATGGACTAAGACGGAGCTAGATGATATTCAAAGGCAGACCCGAACGATGCTGACAAAGTACAACAATCATCATCCAAAATCGTCTGTGATACGAACAACTTTGAAGCGGAAAGAAGGAGGACGCGGATTAATAGATGTTGTCAATTTACACACCGAACAGATAAGAAATCTCAGAGAATTTTTCTCAGCAAAAGCTCTCGCTTCTGACCTACATAGAGTGGTATCGTTGGCTGATAAGGGATATACACCTCTAAATCTTGCTACCAGAGATGACCTGCTGAATCTACCATTCCTATCAGATACTGAAAAACAAGAGCAATGGTCAAGAAAGGAATTGCATGGACGACATCACCATGAGATTAATCAACCACACATCGACAAAGAAGCCTCCAACAAATGGTTGATGAAAGGAGAATTATTCGCGGAAACAGAGGATTCCTTATGGTCATCCAAGACCAAGTGATCGCTACAAACAACTACAAAAATTTATTATGAAGGACGGAACATTACAAACAGATAGGTGCAGAAAATGCCATATAAGATCGGAGACGATACAGCATATTACGTCCGGATGCGAAAAACTGGCCAATACAGACTATCTTCACAGGCATAATCAAGTGTGCAACATTATCCATCAGAAACTTGCACACAAGTACGGACTTCTGAATACATTCCAGCCATATTACAAGTATCAACCGGCGCCAGTATTGGAAAATGACTCTATCAGATTATACTACGATAGGCCTTTTATCACTGACAGAATGGTGACGAATAATTGGCCGGACATAGTGGTGTATGATAAGAGAGCCAAGACAGCAATGCTGGTGGATGTCGCCATACCAAATAATAACAACGTGCTGAATAAGTTCCAGGAGAAAAAGTCCAAATACACAGACCTTGCTATTGAGATCAAGCAGATGTGGCACCTCGACAAAATAGATATCGTTCCTGTCATCGTATCCTCGACTGGTTTAATACCCAAAACTTTGCATGATAGCCTTAAGAAATTAGAATTGCATAATTATACCTATATAGAAATGCAAAAAGCTGTAATTCTTAATACATGTAGGATAGTTAGGAAATTTCTGTCAAGTATATTGTAATCGAGCCTATTCCCTTTGATTGCTGAATCTGGGAAAGGTAAATTATATCCAGCTAACAGCTGAGATAGTGCATAAGTCCACGATAATAATAATATTAATAATAAACCCCTCAGGGGCTCAGGAACATTGTTTCTGAGTACGGGCTTAGCGAACCCGAGGTACCCAAGCTGAACCTGGCAGTAGGTATAAAATGCAACCTATCCAATGATGTACAATCTAAGGAATAAACGGGTGAATCGACATTGTACCACCATAACCTCTTGTCGCGTTCAAGATTTAGGAAGAGGGTCTTATTCGGAAAGTGAGTCACAGTCTCCCTCGGTTAGCGACGGAAGCAGCGTGATATCGAGTAGGGATACTGCAACACAAAACCGAGTGGGAAATAACATCAACACCTCTCAACCGACTCTTGATGTTTCTACGGCGGCGCAAGATATTATGCCTACGACCACGAGAGCCGGACTCCCTAGGAAACGCATGAAGTGGACTCCAGAAATGAATACCTTCATTATGCGTTCCTATTACAAGATTACAAACTTGTAATCGGAAATGACAGCATACAGATACGCGTTACATCTTGCGTTCATAGAAAAATATCCTGAATTACAGCACATATGCGAGCAGAGAATTTCGGATCAACGAAGAACAATCGTTAAAAACAGGCTACTTTCTTTAGAAACGCTGCAAAGCTTACGAGAAGAGGTCATAATGGAACTCAGAAGCGAAAATGATACTCATAACGTTATACCTGCTGGAGTCAATGAAAGTGTTACAGATAACATCGAAGCCACGGAAACGAATATTAACATGGAACGCCCTCTTGAGCCGAATCAGCAGAACGAATATACATATTTAGCAAGATCAGAACTCAACAGAGCAATAACTGAATTCAGTGGTAGTAACCCAACTAAAAGACCTAAACTGCCCAAACTCAAGACGAACAAGAACACCAATATCATCCTAGCAAGTGTAAACTCAATGTTTGAAGAATATACCGACCAGAACACCTTGGAGAAGATTCACACTTTGATTTACTGTGGAGCAGTAGCGGTTCTTCGACTTCACAAACAACAAATCTCCACAACTCTGATTCAAGCTGAGCCAAAAAGCGTCAGAAAACCACCATGGCAAAAACGACTGGAGAAGGATATCGATAATATTAGAGCAGAAATCGGTCGCCTCACAGAATTCCTGAGAAACAGAAAACCCTCAAGGCGCTTGAAATCACATATACGCAAAATTTATAGGAAAATTGGTACGAACACAAAACACCCTGATCACAAACAACACATCGACGTGTATATGGACACTTTGAAACAGAAACTCCAAGCAAAAGCAAAGAGGCTTTCAAGATACGTCAAGTGTACTGAAAGGAAACACCAAAACCAAAGGTTCCTCCGAAACGCTGCCAATTTTCATAAGGGAAATAACAAAACTGCGACCAACAATAACAGAGAAGTACCTGACGCACAGTGCTTGACCGACTATTGGTCATCAATATGGTCGAACCCCAAAGAACACAATAGAGATGCGGAATGGATCACGAATGAAAAGAACGCCTCGATATCAGACATATGGACTTCGATGGAATAACGGAGGAAGAAATTACAACAGTAATTGGAGCGACCAAAATTGGAAGGCCACAGGTATAGATAATATCCACAACTACTGGTACAAGAAGTTTGATAAGCTCCATGGAGCCCTAGCGAAACAGCTCACGTATGTTCTTCAACATCCAAAGAAAACACCCACATTCCTAACGCAAGGCTTAACATATATGCTACCTAAGAGCGATAGAACACAGGATCCGTCTCAATATAGGCCAATCACTTGCCTGCCAACACTCTACAAAATACTCACTTCATGCATATCCAATCGAATATACCAACACCTTGACGACAACAATATATTAGCAGAGGAGCAGAAAGGATGCAGAAAGAAACACCACGGGTGCAAGGAACAACTCATCATCGATTCTGTGATAATGAAACAGGCACACGTAGGGCATCGCAATGTTCATTCAGCTTTTCTCGATTATCTGAAAGCATTCGATAGTACCGCCCATTCTTGGCTTGTTGAAGTATTGCAGATATACAAAATTCACCCAGCCCTGGTAGAGTTCTTGAAGACAACAATGACACACTGGCGCACGTCTCTGCAGGTCAACATGAACAATAAATCAATTAAAACCGACGAGATACCCATACGTCGTGGAATTTTTCAAGGAGAATCTTTGAGTCCACTATGGTTCTGTTTGGCAATGAACCCATTGTCCTCAATGCTCAATAGAACTGGATACGGATTTAGGATAAAAGCAGAAAGGAATTATCATACAATCTCCCACCTGCTGTATATGGATGACATCAAATTATATGCTTCGAACAAGAAGCAATTGGATGATTTGCTGAAAACTGTCAGTGAGTTCTCGGCAGATGTTCATATGAAATTCGGGATTGAAAAATGTAAGACCCTGAACATTCAAAGAGGAAAGTCATAGATGGTGAAACACAACTTCCAAACGGTGACATTATACAGTGCATGAGAGATGGCGAAACATACAAATATCTGGGATACCAACAAGCCAGATTGTTAGACCAAAAACAATCAAAGGAGAAGATTCGTTCAGAATACAGTCAGCGTCTGAAGTCTGTGCTGAAATCGATGTTGAACTCGGGGAATCTAGTCAAGGCAATTAACACCTACGCCATTCCAGTGTTGCTTTACTCATTTGGAATAATCAGATGGACTAAGACGGAGCTAGATGATATTCAAAGGCAGACCCGAACGATGCTGACAAAATACAACAATCATCATCCAAAATCGTCTGTGATACGAACAACTTTGAAGCGGAAAGAAGGAGGACGCGGATTAATAGATGTTGTCAATTTACACACCGAACAAATAAGAAATCTCAGAGAATTCTTCTCAGCAAAAGCTCTCACTTCTGACCTACATAGAGTGGTATCGTTGGCTGATAAGGGATATACACCTCTAAATCTTGCTACCAGAGATGACCTGCTGAATCTACCATTCCTATCAGATACTGAAAAACAAGAGCAATGGTCAAGAAAGGAATTGCATGGACGACATCACCATGAGATTGATCAACCACACATCGACAAAGAAGCCTCCAACAAATGGTTGATGAAAGGAGAATTATTCGCGGAAACAGAGGATTCCTTATGGCCATCCAAGACCAAGTGATCGCTACAAACAACTACAAAAATTTATTATGAAGGACGGAACATTACAAACAGATAGGTGCAGAAAATGCCATATAAGATCGGAGACGATACAGCATATTACGTCCGGATGCGAACAACTGGCCAATACAGACTATCTTCACAGGCATAATCAAGTGTGCAACATTATCCATCAGAAACTTGCACACAAGTACGGACTTCTGAATACATTCCAGCCATATTACGAGTATCAACCGGCGCCCGTATTGGAAAATGACTCTATCAGATTATACTACGATAGGCCTATTATCACTGACAGAATGGTGACGAATAATAGGCCGGACATAGTGGTGTATGATAAGAGAGCTAAGACAGCAATGCTGGTGGATGTCGCCATACCAAATAATAACAACGTGCTGAATAAGTTCCAGGAGAAAAGTCCAAATACACAGACCTTGCTATTGAGATCAAGCAGATGTGGCACCTCGACAAAATAGATATCGTTCCTGTCATCGTATCCTCGACTGGTTTAATACCCAAAACTTTGCATGATAGCCTTAAGAAATTAGAATTGCATAAGAATACCTATATAGAAATGCAAAAGCTGTAATTCTTAATACATGTGGGATAGTTAGGAAATTTATGTCAAGTATATTGTAATCGAGCCTATTCCTTTGATTGTTAAATCTGGGAAAGGTAAATTATATCCAGCTACTAGCTGAGATAGTGCATAAGTCCACGATAATAAATAATAATAAAGGCTCTTTTAGTGAATAAAGAAACCAAACACAGATATTAAGCATTCGGAAATAAAAATGTTCAATATAATAGCGAATTTCTCTGAAAGATTTCCATTTACCTTTCAAGCATGTCGGGCACTTTGTCACCACAAAAATTTATAAGAAGAATATATATATATATATATATATATATATATATATATATATATATATATATATATATATATATATATATATATATATATATATATATATATATATATGATGATGACTGTGAACGAGAATGTGAATGCAAATGAAACAAAGATTGAAAATGAGCATCTTTTTTACCTGGCTTTCTGGGTTCAAAAGCTCACTGAGGAATTGATTAATCCGCGGAAATCAACAAGTCAGCAGTTTGTCATCTGACTCGATTTTTCCACGGGGCATCCATGAGAAATGCAAGATTGTAATTTTGAAATAATTAAAACAAAGAAAAGAATCTGGTTTCATATATTGTTCAATCATTTTGGGCCAATGGGTAATTTCAAGGATTTCTTAGGATTCTTTCTTTGTGACATATGCCCCTCCGCTGGAAAAGATTGCCCTCTAGCTTTCATATATAAAAATGGTTAGGTAAATATTTTGCAAACAAAATATAAAAAAAGAGAAATCAGAACAAATATAACAAAACGGAGAAAAGCATGATACAATGATTGTAAACCTAAAAATAAGTATAAAAAAAATAGAACATTAGTTAGTCCAAGAACAACACTTTATAGTTATGAGACGAAATTATAGTCCGGCACTGTTTCTTTGAGCACGAGTTAGAACAACGCTCAGTCACAAAAAACCTATACTCGTTTCTAATCGTAGGTATTACTGATGAATGTCAATGATCAAATGTACATGTTGTCTTCTATTTCTGAGATTTACATACTTGTTGATTTGTGGTATTGCATAGGGCAATGATAGTTTATTTCTTCGACAGACGATCCCATAAATAATTTTTTGGCACATTCTGGTCATATTATTGCATCTTACTGAAACCTAGGCAGATAGCATATCTGATTCTTGAAAGGTTGGCAGTTATGTAAGCTAATGCCTGAAATTTGCCTAATTTGTTGTTTAATGTTTCTGTGTCTTGATGTTGAAATTGCCAAATACATAGTTACATTATGCAAGATCAGTCTTCCCATGCTAATGGAGCTTTAATTAATTCAAAAAGTTCCCAGCGAATGGACCCATGTGTAACTGAAATAAGTACTTTGATGAAAAGTTTTGAGTATGTGAAAGTGAAGTCGCATAAGGGTAGTTGATAGTATATTGAAATATCTTGTAGGGGTATGACCAAATTTCTGTTAAACTTCTATGGATAAATCCCCTAAATCATGTCTACGAATGGCAGGTTGAAGGATGGAAATTGGTTGTGATGCTGTCTCCAGGAGTTCAGTATTCCTTGTTTTTAATTGCTCTTACCATAGCGATGTTTTGCTTGAGACCGACGAATTGGTATTGAAAGATAGCAAGCAGGTCATTATATTAATTTAATTCAAATATTTAGATTTTATTTTTCTAATCGGAATATATATATATATATATATATATATATATATATATATATATATATATATATATATATATATATATATATATATATATATATATATATATATATATACTGACTTTGTTAACCTGTTCTTCAGTCTTCTTGAAGGTTATGCTGAGATTTTCCTGATATTGCAAAAAAAATTTTGAGTGCTTGAAAATAATGCTTAAATTGTCAGAGAGATCCACGTTTATTGATTTCATTCTTTCTTTCAACCCCTATTCGTCAGAGACTCAACTGTTTAACCTGTGCTGGGTCGCTTCATCACATCACTAGTGGAAAAAATCGCCTAAAAGTCTAAGGCTCCTTTATCCTTTATTGTTGTTGACGTTTTTGAGCAATTTTTTCGGAATAGCCACACTCCAATTTTCTTCCGAGGAAGAGAATTCGATGTCAAAAATGTTTCAACATCCATGAGGTGTAAAAATGCACTTGTTGCCATCTAATTCATTGAAACCCGTGCATGAGAGGTTTCTCCTGAAGGTCGGACCTTCTGCAGAACCGTTAGTTAATGACTGACTCTGTAGCCACCGTCTTTCATAGAAAAGGGTAATAGTAGTTTCGCTGTTGGTATCATTTCGCAGACGACGCCAAAACGTCCCTCCAGATATTTTTATTTTTGCTTCTCTGCATCCCATGAAAATTGAAAGTAGGTAAACAGTAATCTAACTTATACAAGAAAACAAGTTACTAATGGTATAAATTACATCATGAGGCATTTATATATTTTTAAAACGACTGTCGAAATTTTTTCGCAAATTCCTTCTTTAAATTAGACAAGAACCCCGAAGAAATAATATATGGGAGATATCAACCCAAATTATTGGGTTCATAATGATTCTAGAATCTCATGATCTATAGATCATAATCGGCATCACGTAGAAGACCGAACCTAGCCATCGGGGCTCTCTGGGTCAAACAGAGAGGGAATTGTTTTGTTGATTTTGAATATTGAAGGGATTTTGCGATTATACTTCAAAATAGGCAAGCAAGAATAACGAAGTGATTATGTATCACGAGACTCACACTGCGACGAAAGAACATCTCAGCGAAAGAGAAAATATCGCAGGTTAAGTACTTTTCGATTATCTCCATAGTCCTTTTTATGGCCTTGCTTGCTATGTAGAATATTTTCTTAAATTCAAGTGTGTATAGACATATAAGAGTCAGGTATGATTGTTGAAATATTTTTCTGCTGGTTTTCTCTTTCATTAGTTACAGATTCCTGTCCCAAACCCCCTTCCTCTCACCCTTGTCTTCATCTTGAAATCATGGAGTACAAGATGAGAATTGAAGCTGCTAAGCAGAAAAATCTTTGTACACACGACACTAACACAACATGAACAGACAAGCTATTGATAGTGCAATAGCAACAGAGAAACGAGTTTTTCCTCAGGTTTTTCCTGGTTTATTGAATAATACGCTAGATAGTATAATTCCGGTATATGTGTATATATATATATATATATATATATATATATATATATATATATATATATATATATATATATATATATATATATATATATATATATATATATATATATATATATATATACACATAGATAGATAGATGAATAATTTCTTCATGCATTACTACAGATTACTACACATACATAGAAGCACGGTGGCGTGGATGTGTTAAGGCAGTATTTAATCGGTACTGGAGATCTCCAGTGATCGTGATAAGAAATGATTCTACCAACATGAACAATCTCGAATTTAGTATTTTGTGTTGGCCCTTTCCTTATTCCGTAGTCCACGTCACTCATTTTTCGAGTTATGGTGTATGGGCCAAACCATTTCAGAATAAGCTTTTCGCTACGTCCTTTGATTCTCTTGGGAGTCAAAGCTTCCATGTTGTCTCTACGTTTATACTCGACGTGAAGGTGTTTTTCATCGTAGCATGTTTAAGGTGAATATTTCTGACAGCGATACTTCTCATATTGAGGGATCCTAGCCGCAATTCACTCGAGATAACCTCGAACAGCAAGTTTGGGAGAGTTGCTTCTACGGGGAGTGTTGGCATAGAAGGGAAAAAACTTTTATCTTGTCTTGCCATATTGTAACACCAAATTTTACATGGGTTAAATGAACATCCTCATCCGTCTGAATTGTATTTCTAAAAAAGGATAAGCAGTTTGCTAGAGTTTTGTTGAATGGTTCCGGTAGACCATTGCATGAAAGGTGGTAGGATGTTGTGTAATGACTTAGAGCACCCATGATTCTGAGTAATTCCCTCACTAATTCAGAACGAAAAGTTTGACCGAATGGTTGTTTATGCTATTAATTAGTTCCGATATTTCTTTATCGTCTTGCTGGGCTAAGCTACTATCTCCACTTGACACTATGAGGGTAGGTATAACTCTCGAAAAAGAAATTAATAAAATAATATCAAAAGTTTTACACTTTTCTATGTTCTGGATGATTATTTCTCATTTATTTTTAGACGGATATCATTCTGGATGGCCATGTGTAGTCTCTGAAAAGTGGTTAATGGTGCATTCTGTCGGAAACCATCGAGAGATCTTACCTCAGAAGCATGTATTTCCACAAAATTATGATGCCAAAATTGTAAGACTTCGCTACCGATTCAGAAGAATTCTTGTTCAATTTCAATCTTAACAATACTTTACTGAAACAAAAGGAACTATATGGTGTTTGAAGATTTCAATTTGAAGTCACAATACACAAATGAATGAATGGGTGAAAATAGCAAAATCATTAGCAAGTGTCATCAAATATTTTTGTATATCTGAGAAAGCAGAGGAATAGATAAATCTTCGAAGTAATCCAACTTCATAACTTTCAATTTACGGCTGATCTCATTTAATGAATCCAAGCAAAAATTTCAAGAAAAAGAAAAGATTTTATTGAAATTAACAATACTGGTCAGAGTATTCAGAGAATACGTTTCCAGAAAAAATATTTTTCTCGAATTTTCGTCGATTGCATGAACAGATATATGATACTCTCGGAGACGAAGGTAATACTGAAATACGATAACTCCAGTAATTTCAGAAATGGTGTATGAAAATGATCAAAGCTTCTAGGTTTTCAAGATATAGGGTGATGACATGTTACACTGGTCTACAATGGTTTTGTTGCCCTAGATATGAAAATGATTTTGGGTCTATTTATGCACACAATTCGTGAAACTATCAATGATTTTGTAGGATTTGCTCTGATTTCTTTTTAAATCTTTATTTTCATTTTACATAACAAAAATCGTGAAACAAGAAACAAAAACAGATATATTTATAATGTCAGGTATGTTTTGAGAAATTCGGATACATCAAAGTAAATAAAGAGGAAAATGTCGAAAATATATTTCATATTTCCATAAAACGCCTTTTATGAGCTTTTCTTCTATGATTTTTCAGGGGACAATCTCTTTTCAAAGACCAGCAGTAATCTGCCATCATGTGACAATCCCATCGACCTTGATACCTTTCTTCCATCACTTTTAGATCTTGATGAAACCGCTCTCCCTGTTCCTCACTATAATTTCCTAAATTATCCGGAAATTTATCTAGATGATTGCGGAGATAGTGTAACTTAATACTCATATTTGCTCCTAAAGTCTGAAAGTTTGTCAGCATATTCTGCACAATGTCTTCATAATTTGCTGCTTTATGGTTACCTAGGAAATTTTCGACAACCAACACAAAACTTTTCCAAGCTTTACTTTCCGGAACAGTCATAACTTTGATAAAATCTGAGTCTTTCATCAATTGCCGTATTTGAGGACCATCAAATATTCCACCTTTCAATTTTTCCATACTAAGCTTCAGAAATTTTCTGCAAATGTAATTAAAACAATTTCCGTCTTTGTTCAACGCTTTTACAAATTGCTTAATCATACCTAACTTAATATGTAATGGTGGAAGTATGATTTTGTCTCTGCTCACCAGCGGCTCCTTATTACGTTGGCTTTACCGGCAGTTAAAGAATTTCTTACAGGCCAAACATCTTGTTCTCAATGAAGTTGCTTTGCTCTACTATCCCACATACAAATGAAGCAAGGGTATTTTGTATATCCACTTTGTTGGCCAAGTAAAAAATTAACCATTTTAAATCCACACAGATCGGTCATTGATGCTCAGAGTATTTAATTTTCTCTAAAACTAATTCTACATTTTCATATTCTTCTTTGAGTTTCGTTGAATGGGCAATTGGAATTGATGCAAATTTATTTCCATTGTGCAATAAGACGCATTTTAAACTTCTTTTGCAACTATCAATAAAAGGCGCCATTCAGTAGATTTGTACTCTTTTAAACCCATGTTTATAAGCAGCTTCGCGATATCATTACAATACACTAATCCTTCATTTTCACTAAAAATTGTAATAACTCTTTTTCTCGCGTTCTGTATGTTGTAATTGTTACTGTTGGTGCCAATAAATTTTTTTCTTTCAATCTTGAGGCTAACAGTTCTGATCCTTGTTTTGATAAATTGAGATCACGTATTAAATCACTGGGTTCATTTTGAGAAAATAACTTTGGCGTAGATGTTTCACCTTCCCATTCACTTCCACTAGTAGATGGTCCCGATTTCTGTGAATTCGGTAACATCATTGTTTTTTTAAGGCATGCGAATTACTTTTGAAATGTATATGGGCCGAGGGAGATTATCACTGTGTAGAACTGGACATTTCGTAGACTGTAAGTCTGGGTATCTCACATTTGATTTCGATTAAAACCTTTAACATCTACTACGCAAAAGTAACAATCATCTAAATGATTCGTAGGCTCCATTCAGATCATAGGAATAACAAAGTCTAATCCAGAACGTTCACCTTTTTTCCACAACCGTAGACTCAACACAGGACTTACAAACTTTATAAGGAACCCATGGTTTACCTAATTTGTCCATTTTGAAACCAAAATATTCAACATAAGTCTCCTTGACAAAGTCTGTGATATTTCTTTTTGTTTTTTCGGTATATAAACACCGCAAATATAACAAAATAAATCACTACAATATTTACACTTTCTTCGTGACGAACTCATATTTCAGACTAGAAGACAAATATATAAGAATGGACATTCAGTAATTGAAACAAAATATTAATCCATGACACTTTATCCAGATTTACGTGTATATGTACTTCAATATTGTCAAATAACTTAGATCCCAGCTGTTCTGTGGAGCAAGGGGTCTGAGAGTGGGGATCAGGTGATGTTTGTATGCGCGAAAAAGTTGCGCAGAAGCTTACTCATGACTGGAAAATTAAATTTTATTTCTAACAAGCTTATAATTGTTCAAAATATAAGAAATGCAAAAATCATGAAAATACGAGCACATTGAGAACTTTCATGAATATATTCGTAATCTGGGCACTTGAAAACATAAAAATTTGCGATGATATCCAGGGCAACAATAAAAAAAATTTTTTTTGTAGAGCTGTGTTATTAGTCAAACATTTCGTCATTCATGTCTCCAGAACTCGTTGACCATAATTGATAAAATGGTACACAACTAATATGATCATCAATAAATGGCTCACGAAAGAAAAACAAAGTGGAAATCTGCACTCAGGCCAAACTTATTTTTCGGAAAACAAATAATATAGGCACCCTGTATAAGAATAATTTGATCAATTTTTTAAACTTTGGAGTTTTGATTCATAGCAGACAAACGAGTGAGAAAAATATTATGGCACCATTCTTACTATTAATAAAATCAACTATGAAAATATGATGGTTGTCAGATTTTAGGTCATATAGAAGCACTAATTTAAAATGCGTTCCTTGATTTTCTTCTCAATACGGATCAGTTCATACAAACATCTAGAAAACACTGTACACCACTACACCAAAACTTTAAAATACTCGACGCGCGTTTCGCCAACTAAGTTGGCATCATTAATTGTTTAATCTAACAAACTGTAGAGTACGCTGAACGGAACGGGACCGTTGTCCCTGTTCAGTAAATGCTTGCATTTTATTATGTGGATACTCTCGAAAGAGTTCAGTGTTCTCCCGTTTTTAACATTATTATCAATTTTACATTGTACATTCTCAATGAAAATGCAAAATCGATGAAAAATGATAAAAGTGTAAATTATAGAGCCATGTAGAAATATATTTAGTGCACTATCATCTCCTGATGATGCCAACTTAGTTGACGAAACGCGCGTCCAGAATTCGAAATAAAGGTGTTTTTAAGTGTTATTCAACGCCAAAGGTTCCACAAATAAATCTAGAACCACAAATCAAAGGAGAAATACACAAAAATTCACTTTCAGATATAATGTTTTGTTATTTTACATCTATATGTAATTGTCTATCACAAATCTTGAATAAAAACGACTCTTGTATCTGAAGAAATGTTTTCTGTTTAAAATTTATAGTGAAATTGTAGAAAAAATATAAGTCAGTAACTTTTATCGAAAAATTGAAAATTGCTCTAGTTACTACAAAAGCAAACTTTAATTGGAAAAAATTTTTTTCTCTATTTTTATCGTAGGAGAAACTAAAATTTAACATATAGAAGTCTGACCCGAAACTTGTATTGGCCGGTGTTATCGATACTCCAAATGTGTTGAGTTCTGCTATCGTAGATTCCTCCCTTCGTCGACAAATAATATCCGCTAAAGAGTGCGTTTATGGGATGAACTCCTCTGCAAAAATTCTGTCGTAAAATGTCATTTCCTGGCTGTGAGCGTTGAATAGCTTGTTTATGAAACGCTTCCAAAGTTTTCTGTTTAGTGTTTTCTAAACTCTCTTGAGTGGGACATTTTATATCGTATTAATTTCTAGGGTTTGCTCTACTATGTTCAGGATATTTTGTTCGTACTCATTATTCTGCCTAGCTAGACGTTAATGTTTAGATGCAATAGGTTGAGTTACCGGAATTCTATAGTTTATCAAACAGCTTATGAAATGTTTCGTTATTTTTAATCTGCTGATTTCTGATGCGTTTTTCATATTCTTGCCTAGAAGCTTGTGCATTACCATTGTAAACAGAAAGCATCAAAACACTATATTGGTATATTCTATATTTGTGTTTTAGAATCTTAGAGTAGCATTATTTCTCTGTGTGATTACCTAAAGTAATTAATGCAAATTTTGTGAACTTGATTTTGGAGGTGAAAAAGGGGCTCGTTAAATGAAGAGTAAAGAGAATTTTGTGATTTTTAATAAAATAAAATGCACATTCAGCACTGAAAGATTAGAAGGTTTTCTAACAATATCAATCAACGATACATAAAAAGATGTAATGAGTAATATTGATGATTTATCATTTTATGGAAGAAGTAAATTATATTTTATACTTTCCACAATTTTAGTTTCACAAGCATGACCGATTTCGACCGTCAAGTCATTTTCAAATGCTCAATTACAGGAAATGAACTAACTTATATGGATCTACCTTAATTTGATACAAATAGAAGAGAGTTATTAATGTCTATCTGGTTATTAAGGGTGACTTTACAGAAGTGCTCAAACGGTCGTTCGCGATTGACCAGTCGATCGCTAGTGCTTTTTGAGTAGATTTATCAAAGGAACGCGTGGTACTTGTCAACGAAAAGCTGCGTTTTCTATTCTCGCCGCTTTTCTAGAAATTTCGGTCGGCGTATTTGAATATTCAAGACTTTTGTTCACCCCGATGTAAATGTTGTGCCTGCAGGAATTGGAATTATTCTGAATTGTTACTTGAAGGCAATACTACGTCGATACAAAATTTATTCTTGAATAGTACAAAATGAGTGCAGCGTAGAAATCTGAAACATATCTTTTTAATAACGATTGGAAGGAAGAATTTTTCTTTTGTATGGTTAAGGATAAGTGTATTTGTCTTATTTGTCGTGCGTCAGTTGCAATACCTATGCGTGGTAACTTAGAGAGTCATCATAAAACGGTTCATAAAAACTATAAAAAGGATTTCCCGTCACAGAAAGAATTAAGAAAACGAAAAGTACGTGATTTGATATCTTGTTTGAAAGAAGAACAAACCTTGTTCACAATACCAGCCAAACAATCGAAAGCTGCTACGATCGCGTCATTTAAAATGTCCCAAATATTGGCGAAACACAAGAAATCATTCGAAGATGAATCGGTTTTGAAGGAAGCATCTATTGAGGCGAGTGAGACTTTATTTGGAGATTCTAAAAATAAAACTGAAATCATGTCTGCTACTAACAAACTTTAGTTATCTCGTCCGACTATCACAAGTCGTATTAAAGTCATGAGTCAGGACATGGCAGATAAACTAAAACATGATATCATGTAATGTACATACTCATCTTAACAGTTCGACGCATCCACCGATATGACAGGCACTGCTCTGCTCTGTACTCTTATTCGGATAGTATTCAGCGACATGTTGGCTAAGGAAGAATTTTGACAATCATTCCTCTGAAGGCGAAGACCCGTGGCGAAGATATATATGACGTTCTCTTCAATTTTGTAAAAGATTAGAAGCTACCAATATATACATTATTGTGCAAAACAACCAATGGAGCACCAGTAATAACTGGAAACAAAAACATTCAGTTTTTTCATTCCATTCCATTATACATCAACTAGTTTTGTGTTCGAAGGTCTTGAACACGGATGAAATTATGGGCCTTGCAACGAAAATTGTGAATTCCATCCGTGCATGTAGTTTTCAACGGCGGCTCTGTAAGTTGCAGATGTTAAAAAACGAAAAATGGCTGACTGATTCGGCATTTTTTATTGACATTACAATGCACTTGAACACCATCAACTTGGAGCTTCAAGGTAGGGGAAAAACTATTATTGAGATGATTAGCGCAGTAAACGAACTCAAAAGTAGATTGCAGTTTATGATAGATCAGCTGAAAAAAAAAGAGTCTGAAACATTTTCCGTCTTTGAAAGCAAGGATTCCTCAGTTGAATTATGATACGTATGAGGTTGAATTATCAAATCTTTTGGGACAATTCGAACTACGTTTTTATGATTGCAGTAACTTGGCAAACATAGTGTCATTTATGAGTTATCCTTTTTCATGTGAAAACATTGAGGAATTAGCTACTGAAATAGCAAGTCAGTTTGATATGAACTCATGTTCTGTTGAAAACGAGTTGGTGCAGATTATATCAGATATACATCCCAAAGCTACAGCATCTGATACAAATTTCTTGTGTTTTATATCTGAAGATAAATATCTGAATCTACAACGAATCGGCCTTCAACTAACGGAAACGTTTGGGTCAACTCACTGGTGCGAGTCTGCATTTTCTGAAATAAAGAAAATTCAGTCAAAATATCGCAATCGACTAGCTGCCGGTCATATCTCATCATACTTGCAATTAGCACTCAGTGGGTACGTACCATCTTTTGAAAAGTTTGCTGAGGACATGCAGTGCCACGCTTCAACATCCAAAGTCACACCTCAGTTAAGTTTGACACCATAGTAACTCTTCAGTTCTGTAACAACCAAGAAAGCAATTTTTAATAACTATGAGTTTTTTCATTGATGTTATACCGAAGAACCTAACGAAACCTAACCCAAACCTTGACTAAAATAATGTATATTGAGCGGAAAGCTAATATCTATATATGCTACGGAACACCGTACCTAGGTAGGGTGTATCGTGTATGTACGACAACCCTACATAACACATACTTGCAGCCTCTCAGACTCGATTGTAAGTAGTCTAAAAGTATTCAGGTAGATCACACGCAGCTCAAGTTTGAGCTCCCATGCAATAGATTAATTTTCTTTCCTTCGTAGCAAATATGAAGAATTTTGATATTATCTAATGTTATTGAATCTTTTTTGGTTTTTATATGTTTACATATTAAAGAATTATTGTCATAGAATATATGGTCTTCAAATCTGATTTCGACATTCCTACCTGTCTGACAAATATAAGCTACCGTACACTCATTGCGAATAATTTTGCAAACTCCTGATTCTCTGAATTTGTCTGATTTTTTGATTAGTATTTGATAATAATTTGCTCAGATTTAGACCACTTGAGGAAGAAGTGGTTATTCTGAATTCACAAAAATAGTTGCTCAAGTTACTGGAGAGAGGACCAGCCCAGTTGAAATTAGAGTATTTTTTCAAGAAAGTATCTTTTATGGAATATAATATTTGATGTTTTTCTTCAAGATGGATATTTTTTTTTGGAAAAACGGGAAGAATTTCGTTATTCGAGCCAATTATTCTGAAAATGCCCCATGGATCATTGACGTGTAATTTGCTAGTTTGTGATTCGAGTAATTGAATCAGTCCATAGTTGATTGTGTGAAGGTTTTTTCTGTAGATATTATAAATGAAAGAGAAATCTTCTCATTTTTAGTAAAAATTCGTCTGATTATCGAAGGGCATACAACTGTTAGAATATTGGGATACATGTTCTTCATATCAAAGGGATTTCATCAAAGATTTTGTGTGTTTTCGAGCTTTGGAAATTTTTGTTCAAAAGCAATAGGATTCAAAATGGTGTGTTTGGAACGGAATTTTCTCTTCTTTCCAAGATTCGTCAACATATCAACCAGTAATTTCAATGTAGAACTGATAGCTTGGTTGAAGAAAGGGCTAAAAATTACTCCAGAGGACAATAGAACTGAATCAATGGAGTCCTAGCCGAACTAAATATTCAGAAGTACAAAGACATCATCAACAATTCCATTCTCCATAAATATAAAATTGCTGAAGGACCAAACATTCGACCCAAGAAGCAGAATTACACGGAACAATAAAATCCATATTATCGAAAATCCAAGCAGATAACCCCATTTCAACAAATTCTGATAAAAGAAACAGTAAAGACCAATATAACAAAAATGCAAGATATGTAGGGAACACTGAACACAATGGAAGAGCCTTAAGATTCGACGTCATAACAGACATAAAACAAGGATACATAATCTAGCACATACAGAATGGGAGAAAAGAAAACTGATTCTAATGAACGCTCAATATCCAAAACAATACGGATTTATAAAACTGCACGAAGAAGAAAAAACCGCTAGAAGAGTATTATCATATATAACTACACCTTCAGGTGAATTCGCAATCTTGTTGAATCAGATAATTATTGATCTCACGAAATTTCGCTCCAAATATATCGTTCTGAACTCTATTGATCTTGTACAAAAACTTTTTGTGTACGAAAGCACACAAAATCTTGAATAAGTTTCATTTGATATAAAGAACATGTATCCAAATATTGCAACAGACGAATGAGTTTTGTAACCTGTTTTCAATTTCAATCAAAATTTTACCAACAAACGTCCCATATGATCTCCTTTTAGCACCCGTCTAGCCGATATATTCATATATATCTTGGAAATAAGAGTAATATCAAATAGCCAATTAGCGAAAAAACATTTAGTGTTCTGGTACCGATATGCAAATAACATTTTGGTAGATATTCATGGCTCACACAGGCCTTTCTGCAAATTCTGAATAGAGTTTATACCAACATTAAGTTGATAATACCAACAATTTCACTTATTACATCTACAGAAAATAAACTATAAGCATGGACTGATTCAAGCACCTAAATCACAAACTAGCACCTTATAATTCAATAATCCATAAAGCCTTTTCCATTTCATTATCACCGACAGACTTAAAAATTGAAATGAATATTATCAGAAGAATTGCCCTTGACTAATAAAATTTCCCCGATTATTATAAACGAAATTATCCTACTAAAGAAAGACATCAAATAATACAATTATTATATTCCATGAAAGATACTTCCTCGATAAAATATGCTAGGTTCAACTAAGCTGGTTTTCTCTCCAACAACTTGGGCAACTATTTTTCTGAATTTGACATAACCACTTTTTCTGAAGTGGTTTGAACTTGAGAAGATTATAATTGAAAGCTAAACAAAAAGCAGACAGATTCAGAAAATCAGGAGTTTGAAAAAATTTTTGCAATGATTGTACGATAGCGCAGACAGGTAAAAATTTCGGAACCAGATTCAAAGAACATTAATCCTCTTACAATAATTCATATGATCATATAGAAACCACAAAACATTCAATAACATTAGATAATATTCAAATTCTTCATAATTGTGGTAAAGGAAAGAAAATTAATTTGTGGGACTGTTTGGAAATCGATAAACTTTGTGAAATGTCAAGTGAAATCCCGCTTAATAGCCAGCTAAAATTTTTCCACTGCTTAATATCAAATCAGGCTAGTATTTAAATAAGTAAGTTCATTTCCTGTCATTTTGTGAAAATAAAATTGAGGAAATTATAGAATATATTTTACTTCATCTTTCTTCAATAAGTTGTATAGTACTAGTATTTAAATTAAGAATCGATACTATACTGCTTCTTCGAATATTTTCTTTGACTTGGTGTTGAACTTCATTCAACAAACAATGTTAGCCTCAAGTTACTAACTCAATATATGTGTTCACATTATTAAAAAATTCATTAGGGGACAAGAGATCTGTTTTTGAAACAAAACATGCACATAACTTCATCGACATGTCGAATAGTGTAGACGGTTTTGTTTGCTGCCAATTTTCCTCCTCCTTCCTCTATTGACAGAATCGAATTCTCATATCAATATTTTAATTTGAGTTGGACCTTTCTCAAATCTTTTTTGCAATGTCACCTCGAATGAGAAATACAGATTTCATCGTATAGTTCGAATACCGAATACTCTGAGAAATATGAATTGACGCGAAAAGTGCATTTTCTGCCATGGAGATTTTCCGTTAGTGAATTGATATGATGATGTGGGAAACTTGCATTCGGAACGAATTTCGAAGTAGACGATGAAGTCGTGATAATGACGTCGACAGACTCATCAGAGTGCAAACTTTGGACGGTTTATGAACTTATAGCATAAGTTTCAATCAAACTAATATTCTAAAATACCATTATCAAATATAATCACGAAATAATCAGAAATTGTTTTTGAAGACAAAGACAGTTCGTTCAATTCTGCTATCACGCTATTCATATTTTACTGAGCCAAGAAATTTACGAATAATTTCAAGTTTATTTTGTGGTAGGTAACTTATCATCAATACATACTTTTATTTTCAGATATGTCCGGACGTATACCAACCAAAATTAGATGATTTTTCTTGGCGCACATGTTCTTCTCATGAGGAATGAAATGAAAGAAATAAATTTAGATTTCGCAAGAAACCAGGTTGGACCTATACAATAACATGCCAAAAGCTTGGGGTGGTTCATTCAAATGTTTCAAGTATAATCCGCAGGAACAGGGAGATTGGTAGTCATCAAAGAAGATCTGGGCATGGACGAGCTCGAGCGATCGATAACAGCAATCTATGAAGATTGAATTTCCTTGTTGAGACAACGGTGTGTTATTTCTAGACAGCTCCAAGGTGGAATGCAAATCAGCATCGAAACGATACGACAACTTCTCAGGGATTTTGGTTCGAGGCCTCGTGTTGCAGATCGAGTCTAACTACAGCACATCGAAAAACCCGATTGAATTTTGCCAGTGAACATGTCTGATTGGAAGAGAGTTTTGTTCACAGATGAGTAGACATTTTGTCCTTTTCGTTGCCATCGACGTTCTCTAGTATATGTCGATATGAGTGATATGCCTAGTGATACTTTTCACCTACTTTTGGCTCAATGAGGGTATTCAAAATTCATCTGCATTCATCTGGTCATCAGAAAAAATGAAACCTATATTGCTCAGAGCTACGTTATAGACAGTTGTACTATTTGCGGCAAATGTGGAGCTAGCAAAATCAGTCAGCTACTGTGAATGAGGTTCGAAACGGACTGGTCGAAATTTGAAAAAAAATGAATCAGATTGCTATGAAGTCATTGATGTTAAGTATGGATCGCAGATCACATGCAGTTATTCTCGTCAGGAGTGGGAAAATCGGTATCAGCAGGTTTCAGGACTTCGATTTTTCCAAAAACTTTGCATTTTTCATTATCAGTTATATGTCAATTTCTGTGAGTACCCTTTTCATTTCGGTTGTTCACTACCATTACTGAGTGCTAGTGGATTACTGGAAGAACAACCTCTCCTGAAAATATTTGAATTTTTGATTTTATCTTTTGGTTTTCAACATATAACAAAATCGCCTCTGGTCATTAATGGATGTAATTTCAGTTCAAATGATAGATAAACTGAATTTTGATTCACACACACACACACACACACACACACACACATACACACACACACACACACACACACACACACACACACACACACACACACACACACACACACACACACACACACACACACACACACACACACACACACAGGTTTGAACCCAATATTCTCAATCGACTGCCATGAAGTTCTCCAAAGGAGAAATATTTGATATGATTTTTATTCTGGGTAAATGTGATAGAAATTCTTTGTTGGCAAGTAGAGTTTATGCACAAAGGTTTCCTGATTGGAGGCATTCTGATGCAAGATGCTTTGAGAAACTTCCAATTAGATTTATCGAAACGGGTAATATCGCTCACAAAAAAACATGAAAAACCCAAAACTGCTACTGCTGAAGACGACCAGTTATCAGTTTTGTTGACAGTGACAGAGGACCCATATAAAAGCCAAAGGGAGATTTCTGAGTTAACAGATATAAGTTAAACTTCCGTTCAGAGGATCTTGAGAGTGAATAAATTTCATGCATATCATGTACAGATGCACCAAGAACTGAACAATCGAGTCTATGAAAATCAAATCGATTTTTGCAATTGGGCAAGTGACAAAGTAGCGGAAGATGGCACAACTTTCATTATTATGCCACAGAAAATCCACACCTCATGAGACCAATAGATCTCCAGCATCGTTGGTGCTTGAATGTATGGGCCGCTGTAGTAGATGGATATCTAATTAGGCCGCACTTTTTCGACGGGCAACTCAATAGTGAAATGTATTCAGATCTTCTGCAAAATCATCTACCAATGTTACTTGCCGATGTACTGCTACCGGAATGGGGTCACACATACGATGGAAACACTGATGGTTAACACAAACACTCTTCGTAAACGTGGAACTAAAATAAAATAAAAACACGTGGTTCGTTGGTAAACAACGGCGGTTTGGCAATATGGCGTGGGTACGGAAGGCCGGCTCGTGACAACGCGTGCTGAAGCCGGTATTATGAGACAGTGTGAATTCATCGGATATTTAAATCATCGGTCCAGGTAAGCCCAGAGTACGTTCTGTGACTAGCCTGGTCGAAGGGCCTACTAGGCGATCTGTGATTAAGGAAGCGTGGGTAACACGGTAACACGCTTATTCGGAGGGGCCTAGAGCGATCTATGGTGAGATACTGTAGTGGAAACGGTAACAGTACCAGAGCATATAAGACAAGATTTGTGGTTTCAACAGGATGGAGCACCGGCACATTACTCACATCAGGTTAGGGAGTATTTGAATCATGTATTCCCAAACAAATGTTTAGGACGTGGTGGTCCTCTTAGTTGGACAGCTAGGTCTCCGGACCTCACAAGTCTAGATTTAGTCTTGTGGGGTTATAATAAGGGCATCATTTACCACATTCCTTTTACAACACAGTTGGTTATGAAACAGAGTATAGTTGACGCCTTTTATTCAGTTAATCCGCAAATGTTGTCGAGAGTTCAACGGTCTTTCCTCAAAGGGATTGAGTTATGTTTACGAAGAAACGGGAAACGTTTCGAACACTTGTCGAAATTGTT